>OZ024829.1:104214476-104906709 GCA_964016985.1 Anodontia alba
AGGGGATGGTGTGCGGGATGAGCTCTCAGTCGCTGCACTAATGTTTGCTTCTCCTTATCCAAAGAAACTGGCTAGAATGTCTCTGCACCTGTGTATTCACCACAGGATTGACAGTGTACCTTGACCAATCGGTACCATCACGAAGACATACTATATAATTTTGACCCCCTAAAACCCCACTTTTATACAGTAAAACTGGGGTTTATAGGGGTATACAATATTTTTCTTATTTCAGCTCAAAAACATAGATAGTGGGTACTCGTTAGAACCGCCTCGGCGAGGCGGTTCTAACGAGTACCCACAATCTATGTTTTGAGCAGAAATATGAAAAATATCAGAGTTTTTTATCTGAAAATTTTCATTTTTTGGTGGTAAAATTTTCAGTATATTTGAATAGGCGTGTTTTCGTAATGCAAGTCCAGCCACCTGCTGTTTTAACCAACATAATATAGTCAATACACAAAGTACACAGCCGTCCATCAACAACCCAGACAACACCATATATATTATCTTGTAATGTTTGAACTCAGTCAGTTATTTGAATAAAACAGTTCAGTCTGTCTATAATTAAGCAGTATTAAAGAATAATAGTTTTGCATAAACTACAAATACCAAACTTGTCATTTTATACAAAACATATGCATATGGCTCCTCTATGTTTATTATATACATAAAAAATATACAAATATTTGGCTCTTTTCCTGGGGGCTACTCACTTGACCTTCGTGAATGATTAAGTAATGTTAGTCTGTTCGACTTCGTAACTCCCCAACAATATGGCTGACGGACTGACAACAGACAGCAGACATACGAATTTCATTACGAAAACAAGCCTATTCAAATATATTGAAAATATTACAACCCAAAACGGGAAAATTTCCAGATAAAAAATTCTGATATTTTTCATATTTCAGTTCAAAACATAGATTGTGGGTACTCGTTAGAACCGCCTCGTCGAGGCGGTTCTAACGAGTACCCACAATCTATGTTTTGAGCAGAAATAAGAAAAATAATGTATACCCCTGTAAACCCCAGTTTTACTATATAAAAGTGGGGTTTCAGGGGGTCAAAATTATATAGGCATGTTTTCGTGATGTGATAATATCAAATGAGACCCCAAAAACAGAGCCTGGAATGAGTGTTTACTACATAACATCAGCCTAAATGTTTGTTCGCTGACTTGTATCAACAGCATAAATAATACAATTTGCCTGATATGTGAGATCTGAGAATTTTATTGCACTTCTGTATCATACTACACACACAAATCTACATAATTCCAGGCACTGAATGCATAAGAACAGAGCGGAGAATAATTATGACATAACTATCATTTAAAAAAATAAAAACATACATACATCCAAGTTTCTATCACAATCTACATATTTATAACAACATGTTAGAAACACTTTATATCCTATTTGTTTGCTTATTCATGTTTCAGAAATATATTGCCCCATTTTTAAAATACCAGCCGGTGACGAAAACCAGAAATGAAAAAAAAAATCTTTGGGGAAAAAATGCTGGAACGTGCATTGAAGCCATGCATAGTATACCTAGAGAATGGTTTTGCATTAAATCATGACGTCATCTAAATAGTTGCATGATTTCATTCTATATCATTACTTTATATATCCGTAAAAAGATATAATAACATTTCTTTCTTATATAGCATGTGATACATGCACTAGAAATAATAACATTTCTTACTTATACAATATGTGAAAGTTGAAGTGTATCTTGATGACGCTTCCCAAGAGCTGATGACTGCCAATGAACTTGATGTAAAACAAGAAAAGCCTAACTGTATTATAGACGGGTTTTTCCACTGAATAATAAAGGTCACATATCACTTTGAAAAAAGGTTAGCCAAAAGGTAAACCTTTTTGTGAAAAAGCCTGTCTAAAATACAACCTCTATTAAACAAAAAGTGCTGGCTACTGATGTGATCATTGGTAAGTATATAGAGAGACTCAACCACTGAAGCTACAACCTGCATAAGTGAAAAAAATACACCCCCCCCCCCCCCCCCACACACACACGAAAAAACTACAATCTGCATGAGTGAAAAAAAAATAATTTTGGCTAAACAAACTTTTGGCTTCAGGGGAGATAAGTACTTAACGAAGAAAGTCAGAGTTGTCGACACACCTATTGGTCCTTATCTTTGCCTCTACCAAATATCATTAAAATGGTTCAAACTATTAAGAAGTTATGAAGTGCACAAGAATTTGGCTTAGAAATTCATTCAGTGGAGATAACTAGAAAAAAAGACAAAGCAATTGTTCTTCTTGCTTGTGACACTCTTACTTGACCTGATAAATGTCCCTACCAAGTATTATCAAATTATCTCAAACAGTATGGGAATTATGGCCTGCAACAGTATGGGAGCATGGACTGTGATCATTGATCTCATGCCACTCCTCTGATCATATGTCAGACAATGGAGGCTGCGATCATCCACATCCAATACAGCCAACTATATTCAGGGAATTAGATCACGCACACTCTTTGTATATATAAAAAAGTAGCCAGACGGGTCAAAATCACAACTAGCCATCCAAGCCATAGGACTCATATGAAAAGTAATTAATATCAGACAACGGGACTGAGATCATCCTCACCGATTTTAGTAGTTTTCAATTCAGTAGCAGAAAGTATATGCAGGCTGTGATCATCCACCTCCAGGTCAAGTATGTTACTGATGGGAACGGGACCATACACCTCATTTGGACAGAACTTTGATATTAAATGAATGTAGCAAGACAAGGTCACAACCCTAAAACAGCTCTTCAAGTCAGAAGATGCATAAAAACAAGTAAAACTGTCATACCATGAACATCCATCTTGGGCCAGTATTCTCATAGAGCCCAGATTAATATACTGATGTACTGATAATGCATTTATTCTGTTGTACTATTGTACAAATTCTTTTATGTCCCACATAGTTTAATCCAATGGGTACATATGGGCACATATGATTTGGAAAGTTTTGAGTTTTTATATATTCCGTACTTCATCACGAAAACATACCTATATAATTTTGACCCCCTTAAACCCCACTTTTATATAGTAAAACTGGGGTTTACAGGGGTATACATTATTTTCTTATTTCTGCCCAAAACCTAGATTGTGGGTACTCGTTAGAACCGCCTCGTCGAGGCGGTTCTAACGAGTACCCAAAATCTATGCTTTTGAGCAGAAATATGAAAAATATCAGAATTTTTCATCTGATTTTTTCATTTTTTTGGTGGTAAAATTTTCATTATATTTAAAAGGCATGTTTTCGTAATGGAACTTCTTCAAGTGTAGTCTTATATCTGTTCTGTTCGCAGCTGAATTCTTTACTGAATACAGAGGATAAGCACTTACTGTCCTTTCGACATCTCTTGGAAAGACTTTTTTTGCTTGGCTATTTATTTTAAATGAAAATATTTTGTTCTGATTGACCATGTCTTATCAGAAACCATTTGTCTTTTATGTTTCTGTGTTTTGTTCTCAAATATTTACACAAAAATTCAAGTTACGGCCAAAATTGGTTTGACCTATGCAATTTCTATAGTAAAGTGATTTTTTGGGATTTTTGTCTAAGAAAATATTTTTTATTTTTCTTTGCTGAATTAGAATTATTGATGTTTTCCAACAATAATGTGAAAATTTCAGAAAAATTGAACAAGTGGAACTTGTTGAAAATTTGGCTCCAAGTCACCTAACCTATAGATTTCTGCATGATTTGGCTTCATTTTTACTATGGGAAAAAAGTGAAAATATTTGATTTTTAAAAACCAATGACTAGAATAAAAAAATTTGTATTTAGGTAGTTACGACAAATGGTTTTGCATTAAATCATGACAAATATTTGCAAATTTACTTCTTCTGTGTTAAGCGCCAAGCAAAAAATGACTTTCTGAAAGATGTCGAAAGCACAGTAGTGTGAACAGAATGCCTAGAATTATTTGCTGAACTGTGTTGTAATTCTGAAGCATATTCCCATGGTTTCCTCTTAGGAAACACACACAATAAGAAAATGTCGACCTTCTACAAACAGTTTATTAGCATCTAAGAATTTCTTTGAAACACATTCATATTATAGTCCCATTCTACATCCACAAAAGAAACCCTGTGATAGATATAATTTGAAAGAATTTTAAACATCCATAAATCTTAGCCAAATCATATTGAGATCTAGTTTTTCTTAACATTTTTTTGTGTGTGTACAGAATGCTTAGAAATATTTACTGAACTATAGTGTACAATCTGCAGCATATTCCTATAGTTTCCTCTCCGGAAACACACAGTCAGTGAACCTTGATCTGTTATGAGCGAACAGCCTATTAGTATCTGAAATTGTTTTTAGAACACTGACATTTTATAGTCCAATCCTTCATCTACAACAGCAAGTCATAAATGTACTTAGAATAGATTTGTAAACAGCCATAAATTTTCTCTTTGCCAAAATCATATCGAGATGTAGTTTTTCTTAACATTTAAATTTCCTAGAAAAAATAATATGTATAGAAGCAGATGCAAAACATAAGTGCAATCCGAAAGAGCTAAGTAAATATATAAGACTAAGGTGGCAAAAGCCATATCACCCAGCCAAATCAGATGCAAGAAATGATATAAGAATATGATTAATAAAATATGGTAGCTTTGCATAAATATATAAGAAAAAAAGGTAATGAGCCTTAAAGCATTGCATTAATGATTGCTTCTCCTCATCCAAAGAAACTTGCTAAAATGTCCATGCACCTGAAGATTCGCTGTGGGTTGACCATATAATTAACAGTGTACCTTGACCAAGCAGTGCCAGTCCAGCCACCTGCTGTTTACAACAGCATAGTATAGTCAATACACAAAATACACAGCAGACCATCAACAACAGAGACAACACCAAATATATTATCTTGTAATATTTGTACTCAGTCAGCTATTGGAATATAACAGTTCAATCCATTACGAAAATATGCCTATTCAAATATACTGAAAAAGTTACCAACAAAAAATGAAAATTTTAAGATAAAAAATTATGATATTTTTCATATTTCTGCTCAAAAACATAGATTGTGGGTACTCGTTAGAACCGCCTCGCCGAGGCGGTTCTAACGAGTACCCACAATCTATGTTTTTGAGCAGAAATAAGAAAAATAATGTATACCCCTGTGAACCCCAGATTTACTATATAAAAGTGGGGTTTAAAGGGGTCAAATTTATATAGGTATGTTTTCCAGATGCTGTCTATAATGAACCAGTATTATAGAATAAAAGTTTTGCATAAACTACAATTACAAAGTTGTGATTAGCTCAAAAGAAAACTGTAAAGTCAAGTGCGTGTATAAGGCAACCTGGAAACGTCATTTCTACTTTAACGGGTTTAACTTGATTTACAAACAAATTAATGATATAACCCGAGTGTCCTGTAACTGTTATATGTATTTAACATAAATTTAGACGGGCATAGCTTGTTGCCATGGTCTAAAACACCGCTAAAGAGTAAAGTTATATTATCTATCTGTTGTCAATTTGATACTTCTCTATTTTGTTTATATGTATAGTACTGTAACTATCTAAATTATTACAGAGTAAAGCTATATCATTTTGTTGTCAATTGAAAACTTCTGTATTGTGTATATATTTACTGTACAATGCAACTCCACATATAATAAGGCTAAATATATAAATAATCAGGAAGAGACGATCCAAGAGAATAGCAAATATTCTCCACTCGGAAGCAACGACAACAGACTCTTTTTCAATCGTTAAATATTCGTTGATAATATTTAGCTGTCCAGTTATACATTCTAACTTGGCTGAAACGGTATTTTCCTGCTTATTATGTGATGGATAACGGGCTGGCACGTGATTTTCTCTGACGTCGTTTTCCACGTGCTCATCTTCTTGTTCATTGTTATTTATCCAAAAGTCATGGTCTTCGTTTCTCGCTGGCTTAAATGATTCAGCCGCCACATCGCTTACTGCAGACAGTCGACGTCGCTGAAAAAGTAACATAATAATCCTTAGTACCTTTGCAAAAGTGTGGACCCAGATCAGACGCGGCCCCTGATCATAGTCTATACTGTTTGCCATACACACAGCAATGTTTTAGACACATCAAGAGGCAGTATACAAACTTAAGGACAAATATGGTAAGTAGATAACTACGGGTATATACGGTATTATACGACAAGTTTTGTAAGCAGATAAGGTGTCCCAGTACTTAGGGTAAATACGGTATTATAGGACATGTGTGATAAATAAATAAGGTGTCAAAATACTAATGGTAAATATGGTATTATAGGGCAAGTATAGTAGGTAGATAAGGTGTCCCAATACTTAGGGTAAATACGAAAGGACAAGTATGGTAAGTAGATAAGGTGACCGAATATTGTATTATCGGACAAGTATGGTAAGTAGATAAAGTGTCAGAATACTTGGGGTAAATACGGTATTACAGGACAAATAGGGTAAGTAGATAAGGTGTCTCAATACTTGGGGTAAATACGGTATTACAGGACAAGTAGCGTAAGACGATAAGGTGTTCCAATACTAAGGGTAAATACGGTATTATAGGACAAGTGTGGTAAGTAGATAAGGTGTCTCAATACCAAGGGTAGAAATCCTATTATCGGACAAGTATGGTAAGTAGATAAAGTGTCAGAATACTTAGGGTATATACGGTATTAAAGGACAAGTATGGTAAGTAGATATGTGAAGTCCTAATACTTGGGGTAAATAGGGTATTGCAGGACAAGTAGGGTAAGTAGATAAGGTGTCTCCATACCAGGGGTAAATGTGGTATTACAGGACAAATAGCGTAAGTAGATAAGGTGTCTCAATACTTGGGGTAAATACGGTATTACAGGACAAGTAGGATAAGTAGATAAGGTGTCTCAATACTAGGGGTAAATACGGTATTACAGGACAAGTAGCGTAAGTAGATAAGGTATCTCAATACTTGGGGTAAATACGGTATTACAGGACAAGTAGGATAAGTAGATAAGGTGTCTCAATACTTGGGGTAAATACGGTATTATAGGACAAGTATGGTAAGTAGATATGTGAAGTCCTAATACTTGGGGTAAATATGGTATTACAGGACAAGTAGGATAAGTAGATAAGGTGTCTCAATACTAGGGGTAAATACGGTATTACAGGACAAGTAGCGTAAGTAGATAAGGTATCTCAATACTTGGGGTAAATACGGTATTACAGGACAAGTAGGATAAGTAGATAAGGTGTCTCAATACTTGGGGTAAATACGGTATTATAGGACAAGTATGGTAAGTAGATATGTGAAGTCCTAATACTTGGGGTAAATATGGTATTACAGGACAAGTAGGATAAGTAGATAAGGTGTCTCAATACTAGGGGTAAATACGGTATTACAGGACAAATAGCGTAACTAGATAAGGTGTCTCAATACTTGGGGTAAATACGGTATTACAGGACAAGTAGGATAAGTAGATAAGGTGTCTCAATACTTGGGGTAAATATAGTATTACAGGACAAGTAGGGTAAGTAGATATAGTGTCTCAATACTAGGGGTAAATACGGTATTACAAGACAAATAGCGTAAGTAGATAAGGTGTCTCAATATTTGGGGTAAATACGGTATTATAGGACAAATATGGTAAGTAGATATGTGAAGTCCTAATACTTGGGGTAAATATGGTATTACAGGACAAGTAGGATATGGTGTCTCAATACTTGGGGTAAATACGGTATTACAAGACAAATAGCGTAAGTAGATAATGTGTCTCAATACGTGTGTTAAATACGGTATTACAGGACAAATAGCGTAAGTAGATATAGTGTCTCAATACTAGGGGTAAATACGGTATTACAAGACAAATAGCGTAACTAGATAAGGTGTCTCAATACTTGGGGTAAATACGGTATTATAGGACAAATATGGTAAGTAGATATGTGAAGTCCTAATACTTTGGGTAAATATGGTATTACAGGACAAGTAGGATATGGTGTCTCAATACTTGGGGTAAATACGGTATTACAGGACAAATAGCGTAAGTAGATAATGTGTCTCAATACGTGTGTTAAATACGGTATTACAGGACAAATAGCGTAAGAAGATAAGGTGTCTCAATACTTAGGGTAAATACGGTATTACAGGACAAGTAGCGTAAGTAGATAAGGTGTCTCAATACTTGGGGTAAATACGGTATTACAGGACAAGTAGGATAAGTAGATAAGGTGTCTCAATACTTGGGGTAAATACGGTATTAAAGGACAAGTATGGTAAGTAGATATGTGAAGTCCGAATACTTGGGGTAAATGCGGTATTGTAGGACAAAGTAGGTTAAGTAGATAAGGTGTCCCAATACTTGGGGTAAATACGGTATTACAGAACAAGTATGGTAAGTAGATAAGGTGTCTCAATACTTGGGGTAAATACGGTATTACAGGACAAATAGCGTTAGTAGATAAGGTGTCTAAATACTTTGGGTAAATACGGTATTATAGGACAAGTGTGGTAAGTAGATAAGGTGTCTCAATACTTGGGGTAAATACGGTATTATAGACAAGTATGGTAAGTAGATATGTGAAGTCCCAATACTTGGGGTGAATACGGTATTATAGGACAAGTAGGTTAAGTAGATAAGGTGTCTCAATACTTGGGGTAAATATGGTATTACAGGACAAGTATGGTAGGTACATAAGGTGTCTCAATACTTGGGGTAAATACGAAATTATAGGACAAGTAGGGTAAGTAGATAAGGTGTACCAATACTAAGGGTAAGAAAACTAAGGGTAGGAAAACTACCTGTGGCCAAGGGTGGCGGTCAGTAGGAAAACTATTTGTGAAGGGTGGCGGTCAGTAGGAAAACTACTTGTGAAGGGTGGCGGTCAGTAGGAAAACTACTTGTGGAGGGTGGTGGTGTTCAAATCAGTTTTATTCCCGTGAAATCTCACCCTATATTCTGATGAAGCTCCATATTTCAAATACATTACGAAAACACACGTATTCAAATATATAGAAAATTTCACCTCAAAAATCTGAAAATTTTCAGATAAAATACTCTGATATATTTCATATGTCTGCTCAAAACATTGATTGTAGGTACTTGTTAGAATCGCCTTTGCGAGGCGCTTCTAACGAGTACCCACAATTTATGTTTTTGAACAGAAATAAGAAAAATATTGTATACCGCTGAAAACCCCAGTTTTACTATATAAAAGTGGGGTTTAAGGGGGTCAAAATTATATAGGCATGTTTTCGTGATGTATATGTTCGGTCCGCATGGGGGTCCTCTACCCCATCTGTGAAATATTACAATGAAACTCGTATAATCACAAACACTGTGATAAAACAAAGCAGAGGGCTCAATGGCGATCAGAACACAAGAAAACTACAAACAGGACCACGATGACCACGACAACAGACATATACAGCCTGTGAAAACCTGTTGCTTTCCTAAACCCTTAATATACTTTTGCTTGGTCTCCAGTTAACAAAAACAGAAAACATCATAAATATATTTATATTTACCACTCTATATACAAATTCAGAAAAGTCATGAGATTTTTCTTCTTTTTTAGCCCAGAAAATAGGCTTTTACATTTCATGCCTATTGTCTCCTCAGGAGACAATATGCTTGAGATGACAAAGTCTATATTCTTGGAAGAATAAGAAAAATATTTCAAAATGTTGCTTCTTGAAATTTTCACCCAGCATGTTAAGCGTTACAATTTATTTAATTTACTGCTCTATGTTATAATGTTACATAATCGACCTGTGACAGGGAGAAAAGTACATAGATCATTAATACAGCCCTGCTGTATGAGCTAGCTTTTATAGTGACGTGGTATGGTGGTCTGGCTTTTTTACGAAGTTAAGCAACGGATGTCTTGGTTAATACCTGGATGGGTGACCCTATATGGGTGGCCACTGCTTAACTTGGCAGAGAACCAAATCGCTCGGTTTCATTTGGCGCTGCGAGCAGGGTTATGAAAGAAGGGTAATTCCCTGGCCTGTACACATTGGCCCCTCGCTCTGGAGTTTACTTCCTTAGCATTCTCAGTTGACTTCGAGGGCGAAGTCAAAAGATGAGGGGGAGAAATGTGACAGGGAGAAAAGTACATAGATCATTAATACAGCCTTGCTGTACGAGCTAGGGACGTGGTATAATGGTCTGGCTTTTCTACGAAGTTAAGCAACGGATGTCTTGGTTAGTACCTGGATGGGTGACCCTATATGGGTGACCACTGCTTAACTTGGCAGAGAATCAATTCGCTCGGTTATAAACTAATGGGATTTGAGATAGTAAAATCACATGCAGTAAATATAAATTGTTTCTTTCTAGCATAAAGGTTACCCATGGAAATTGAGAACTTATGACGGAACGAAAATCAAAGTCTCGGTTTCATTAAGACTCTTCATATGCACCAAATCATTTTTCAGAGCTGTATACTCGCCCTAGCGTAAGCTATAGCATGCCTCGATTTTCCAAGCTATCAGCATGGACTCAAAGATTCCAAGAAAAATAAAAATACAAAGTCACAATGATGAAGTACAGGGAGACATTTCACAATCACCAGCTGCAGTGACGTCAAATACAATCTATAAATAGATTCTAAAGAAATGACCTTTGAGAGCAATGCACACACTCACAAAACTGAAACAGCTGAAGTGCCACATTGTCTGGTTCAAACTAGTTAATTTCGGCCAATTAAGTCTCTTCAGTGATCCTCACATAAATTCTCTAAAATCTCGGAATGAACTCAATGATCACAAAGGACCAGAAAATAGCATCACGAAAACATGCCTATATAATTTTGACCCCTTTAAACCCCACTTTTATATAGTAAAACTGGGGTTTACAGGGGTATACATTAGTTTTCTTATTTCTGCTTAAAATATAGATTGTGGGTACTCGTTAGAACCGCCTCGTCGAGGCGGTTCTAACAAGTACCCACAATCTATGTTTTGAGCAGAAATATGAAAAGTATCAGATTTTTTTTATATGAAAATTCTCATTTTTTGGTGGTAAAATTTTCAGTATATTCGAATAGGCATGTTTTCGTAATGGGTTGTCCTAGGATTAATGCGCCAAGAGGACAAATCGGATTTTCTGATTTCCTTCTTCATCACAGGCTTAATTGTAATGGATTACCAACCTTAAGGCTATAAGATTTTTTACATCCAAGCTTTCTTGTATGGTAACATAGTACCCTAGCCAGTGGGGCGACACAGTACGATTGCAGCCATATAGGTAGAGGTTTGTCGTCGTTGCCATCAAAATGTATTTTCAGCACCAGCACCGTCATACAGCAAGACAGACTTACTAACAAAAGTGAGATTATGAAGAAAATACCTGCAATAAAGCAATATGTGAACAGTGTACTAAAAAAATTCAGCCGGGACACAGTATTTTCCTACAAAATTGCACATCAGGCTGATCAGAGTCTTCACTGTTCGCTTGAAGACGTTTTGGGCCAATGTCCTCCACCATCCCAACTTCACCACACAGCATTACGAAAACACGCCTATTTAAATGTATTGAAAAATTCAAAACCAAAAAGGGAAAATTTTCAGATAAAAAAAAATCTGCTATGTTTTATATTCCTGCTCAAAACATAGATTGTTGGTACCCGTTAGAACCGCCTCGGTGAGGCTGTTCTAACGAGTACACACAATCTATGTTTTTAGCAAAATAAGAAAAATAATGTAAACCCCTGTAAATCTCAGTTTTACTATTTAAAAGTGGGGTTTAAGGGGGTCAAAATTATATAGGCGTGTTTTCGTGATGGAGAGTTATACGAAGACTGAACAGACTGCACGGATGCGCAGGATGATCTGAGTCTTCGTTGGCCGCATATGCAATCCTGTAGGATATGTTGTGCTCTGACTCGTATAGTAGTGCTTTTGGATACAAGCATCGTTCTTCATTAACTCTTCATTAACAGTTTTCACATAAGATTACCGAGTCAAATTCTTAAACAAAACTGTACTTTTGATACAAACTTCCTGAGTAAACTTCTCGCCAACTGCCTCTTAGTTTGTACTGTACATTTCATACCATAGAGAGTAAACTTCTCCTCTTAGTTTGTACCGTACTTTTTATAGCTTAAAGAGTAAACGTCTTAATGGCGCTTAGTTTGAATTGTAATTTTTATAGTTTACAGAATGAACTTCTCATCAATAGTCTCGTAGTTCGTTTAACACTTTTTTTTTTATAGATTGCCTCTTAATTTGTTCTGCACATTTTATAGCTAACAGAGTAAACTTCTTATTAAAGCTTCTTACGTAGTTTGTACTGCACTTTTAAAGTATCCAGAGTAAACTTCTCAACAAGCGCCTCTTAATTTTTACTGCACTTTTTTTTGTTGTCTACAAGGTTAACGTTTAACTGCTGGTTCTTAGTTTGCTCTTTCTACCGATGAAAGGAACAGCATCCCCAATCGGTTCTCTCACTCTCTCTCTTTCACCGACGATAGGAACTGCATTCCTCTCTCTCTCTCTCTCTCTCTCTCTCTCTCTCTCTCTCTCTCTCTCTCTCTCTCTCTCTCTCTCTCTCTCTTTTTACCGATAAAAGGAACAGTATCCCCAGTTGGCGGCATCAGTTCTAGGACCACAAGCTGAAACACAGCAAGGGATAACAGCACGGTTATCTCCAGGTTAACTTTTTCACCCGACGCCGGCGGCAGCAAGAATCCCAATACAGCAACCGTTGAAATCAGAGCGCATGGAAATATTAGATTCATGGTATAAAACAGGGGAAGACGCTGAAATAAAATAAAAGAAGCGCCGCAGTGTGAGAAAACGTACATCTGCGCCAGCGAAGACTCAAATCAGTCTGCGCTTCAACAAAGTCTGATCAGAGTCTTCGTTGTCCGCATGAAGAAACTTTGCATCCATATGAAGAAACTTTGCATCCTTGGTGATCCGAAATGCGCCCAGTGAAGATTCTGTCCACGAAACCTTTCTGATGCACCAAAAGAAGGAGATATGAGGATAAAACAGAGTACGTTCAAATTGTCATAACATGAAATGACAAAAAGAAATTTGTCAAAAAAAAAGGAACAAAGAGGGCCCGAGGTGATAAAACGTTTTTCATGCTCAACTCAGCTGAACATGGAATTTTCTCTGCTAATAAATATGAAAATCTCTGTAATAGATTGGAAAATACCAACTATTGTTGGCATTTTTATATTTGTTAGCAGAGAAAATTTCATGCTCGGCTATGTTTAGCAAGAAAGAATTTACAATTGTTTGTAATTTGAGATTTATCAGTAAAATAAATTTCATGCTTAGCTGAGTTGAGCATGAAACTTTCTCTGCTAATAAATATGAAAATACCAAGTATTGTTGGCATTTTCATAGTCATTAACGGAGAAAAGTTCATATTCGGCTACACGTATGTTTAGCAAGAAATAATTTGCAATTGTTAGTAATCTGAGATCTATTAGCATTATAAATTTCATGCTCAGCTGAGTTGGGCATGAAAAAGTTTTGTATAACTAAGTGAAGATACCCGCTCCCTGTCCTCAAAAGGATGAGCATTTTGCACTTTACATTATGATATCGGAGATATGGTCTGATTGGCTAGTTATAGTTTGTTTGTTTTTTTGTTGTTGTTTTTTTTTCGCTTGGCGCTTTACATATAAAAAGTAAATTTACGAACTTTTCTCATGATTTACTGCAAAAACCATTTTCGTACCTATTACCTACCCATAACATACCTATATAATTTTGACCCCCTTAAACCCCACTTTTATATAGTAAAACTGGGGTTTACAGGGGTATACATTATTTTTTCTTATTTCTGCTAAAAACATAGATGGTGGGTACTCGTTAGAACAGCCTCGGCGAGGCGGTTCTAACGAGTACCCATAATTTATGTTTTGAGCAGAAATATGAAAAAAAAAAAAAAACATATCAGAATTTTTATGTGAAAATTTTCAGTTTTGCTGATGAAATTTTCAATACATTGGAATAGGCATGTTATAAAATGTTTTATTCTAATCACTGGTTTTTAAAAAAAAAATCAAATATTTTCTCTTTTTCCCATCGTAAAATGAGTGCATAGTATGTAAAAATCTGTAGGGTAGGTAATTTGGAGGCAGATTTTCAACAAGTCCCGATGTTCATTTTTTCTTAAATTTTCAAAATATTGTTGTGAATCATCAATAATTTAAAATAAGCAAAGAAAACGAAAAAAAAATCTTTGACAAAAATTCCAAAACATCACTTAACTACAGAAATTGTATATGTCTGACCAATTTTTGGCCGTAAATTTAGTTTTTGAGAACAAAACACAGAAACAGGAAATGCAAATGGTTTCTGCTAAGATATGGTCAATCAAAACAAAGCATTTTATTTAAAATTAAACGCCAAACAAAAAATGTCTTTTCTGGTGATGTCGAAAGGACAGCAGTAAGGGGTTACAACAGCATAAAAGATGTCCATACTGAAGGACTGATTCGACGGACAGTCCGGAGAGCCTTTTTTTCTGGTGATGCGGCTCATATATACAGTGGATCCTCGTTACAACGGCAGTGCTTGTTCTCAAATATGTTGCCTTTTACATGATTTTGCTGTTGTAAAGAATCCTTCATAAGCAGAATGGTGTGTCAAAAAAGGCTTAGATTTATTTTATTTCCTCACAGAACATGTGTTTTGGATATTTGTAACAGTGAGGCGTTTCTAACATTTCAATCCGAAACACATGTTTCTTGAAGTATGAAATACAATGTTCTTGCACATTTCTGATTGACTGTCACTTCTTGAGCGATTTTTTTGTTTTTGTGCCTGTCTAGTTATCATTAAGGAAATTTGTTGTTGTATCGAGTGTCGTTATAAAGAGAACTGATTATACTTTGCTATGGTACATTACCTGTAATTTGATGGTGTAGGTAACTGTCGGATACGGTTCGCCTTTGTACGAGGTCTCTGCGCGCTCTGCCGGGACGTTGATCACCTGCCACTCAACGTTTTTAACGTATGACGTCATGTCCGCTGCTTCTGAGTGGTTCCGCAAATCTATGTGGAGCCCGCTGTATGCCCAGGAACCAAAAGTTAGTCTACATTCTTGGGAATCAAACGGAAAATGGGTCACATCCACAGCGCATAAACTCCTAATAAAATAAGCAAGGTCGCCAGATAAATAAGTCGTCATGGTAAAAAGAGCCGTTATAATATTTGTAAACAGCAATTATTCAGGGAGCCTGCGCATCCGCACGGTCTCGCCAGAATCTGTGCACGGAGCCTGCGCATCCGCACGGTCTCGCCAGAATCTGTGCACGGAGCCTGCGCATCCGCACGGTCTCGCCAGAACCTGTGCACGGAGCCTGCGCATCCTCATGGTCTCGCCAGAACCTGTGCACGGAGCCTGCGCATCCTCACGGTCTCGCCAGAACCTGTGCACGGAGCCTGCGCATCCTCACGGTCTCGCCAGAACCTGTGCACAGGTTCTGGCGAGACCGTGCGGATGCGCAGGCTCACGTAATGGTAGGCCAAGAGGCATTGCATAAATGACATATTTACCAACTTACCTTTTTATCTCTTATTTCAATTCAGTATGGAATCAGTTTTCTGATGCGGCTTCTGACGTTTAGAGGGTCGTACTATACTCTGGATATTTCTGTGGAAACATTGAATGTTTTCTCTAAATACATGCCAAGTTTCAATGTGAAATATCAGGAGAGATAGAACTGGATAAAAACAAGAAAAACGCCTAACGGCATTATGGACTAGTTTTTAAATAATGAAGAAAGTGAGAGTTGTCCCTCTTAATGGGATACACCTTCTCTTTATCCCTACCACATATGAAAGCAATCCACTGAAGAATAAAGGTAACATATAACTTTGAAAAAAAAGGTTAACCAAAAGGTTAACCTAGGACGACGCCTGACGCCCGCCTGCCCGCCCACCCGGACATCGCTATTTAAAGGGCGGATTTAAAAAAAAAGAAAAAAAAAAAAAAAAAAAAAAAAACGTCCAAAAAGAACTGAAGTATAGAAAAGAAAAACTGGCCGTCGAAAACGCTTTTTCTAAACTTCAAAGCAATCGAACTAAAGCAAAGCATAAGTGTTATGTAAACAGAAGGTTGTGTCACGTGATTGTGGCCTTATCTAGATATTCCTATCTTATTTTTTCTAAAATATGAATAAAGGTTTAACCTTTGAAGCGGAACGCAAATTTGTAGCAGGCGACATTCTAAAATCCAGTTTGTTACTTTTCGGAAAAAAATAAGGCTTGACATTTTATGCCAATCGTCTGCTAGCAGACAATTCACACAAAACGTTTAAAAAGGTAAGAGAAAAAAGTCCAGGGGTGCCACAATCATAAGCCGCAGTCTTTCCAGGCTTGACATTTTATGTTAATCGTCTGCTAGACAATTCACACAAAACGTTTAAAAAGGTAAGAGAAAAGTCCAGGGAGTGCCACAATCATTAGCCGCAGTCTTTCCCAGACACCAAGAGGAAAAGGAAACAGACGAAACCAAACAAGCGCAAATCAAACAAACGTACGAAAAACACTAAGAATTAACTCTCTCTTCCCCAAGCGGCGTAATCGCAATGCTAAAAGGACTGAAAATCACTAGAACAAAATAACACAATGAAAGATTTCAAACAAAATCGCTTCGTAGAATTAACCACAAAGCAACAAAGAGTAAGACTAATACGGGACCACCGCCTTAGAACGGTCAAGCCATTTTTTTTTTCTGTGAAAAAAGAAAGAAAAATGTTTCAATGTGTCGTCTGCTGTAGTTTTCAGCTGATTATTATTATTATTTTTTTTTTAGAATTTTGGTAATGGCTACATATTTATTACTATTAAAATATTCAAAAATATTATTTTTTGTTAATCAATAACCTTGGTTACCAGGGTAACAAATGTTATGTTGCTGTCTTAGAACAACAATAATGTGCAGTCGTTTATCAAATTTAAATAAAAGCTTTTCTTCGGCAGATGCAGCTATAATGAAGTCTATTTGCCCTGCAAAAAGAAATATTGAATTTCGAAGTCTCGTCTGCTGCAGTTGTATTATGTGCTTTTAGGTTTGCCTTTTGGGTCGATTGTTTACAACCGAGCCATAGTATACACACATAAAATTTCCTCAATGTTGTTGCCCACGTGATTGTCATTGACCAATAAAATCAAAGCGTGCGTTTGTACGGTAAGGGTTATTTATAGCTACGCTATTCTTGTCACTGAAACGTCAGAGTGCCGTGTAAAGATGGTTATCTGTAAAACCCAAACTGGGGCATTGGCAAACAGTGCAGACCAAGATCAGACGCCACAGAACGCGGCGTCTGACCAGCCTGCACTGTTTGATTAAGTTACAGGGAGTTAAGGGGAAATGAAACAGTCTTAAGTCCCCGTTTAGGACTATTTTCCCAGCCTACACTCAGAGACAATCGACCCACCAGTGCTGTCAGTACTTTGATTCTGTATTAACCCATTTATGCCTAGTGTCCCATAAAAGGGACATTGGCAAACAGTGTAGGCCCAGATCAGACGCCGCAGAACGCGGCGTCTGATCTGGGTCTACAGTGTTTGCACTAAATACAGGAATTTCTATCAAACAAAGTAATACACAGAGTAGAAAACAACCAGACATCCTGTCTATAGGAAAAGGACCTGTCCAAAAAGTTGAGGTAGCAGAGTCCACGGTATAAATGGGTTAATAACGGCTTTTACACCGTCTTGGTATGCGTATAACGAACCAATCAGACCATATCTCTGGTATCATAACGTAAAGTGCATAATGTACCTCACTTGGGGAACAAAGAGTTTGTTACTTGGCTTTTCACTTTGTTATGCGTATATCTAACCAATCAGACTATATCTCCAGTATCATAATGTAAAGTACAAAATGCACCTCACTTGGGGAACAAAGAGTTTGTTACTCGGCTTTTCACTTTGTTATGCGTATATCTAACCAATCAGACTATATCTCCAGTATCATAATGTAAAGTGCATAATGCACCTCACTTGGGGAACAGGAGCTGGTCACTTGGCTTTTCATTTAGTTATACGTATAACTAACCAGTCAGACCATATCTACAATATCATAATGTAAAGTCAAAATACACCTCACTTGGGGAACAAAGAGTTTATTACTTGGCTTTTCATTTTGTTATGCATATATCTAACCAATCAGACCATATCTACAGTATCATAATGTAAAGTACAAAATGCACCTTACTTGGGAAACAGGGAGAAGGTCACTTGTCTCTTCACTTAGTTATACGTATAACTAACCAATCAGACCATATCTCCAGTGTCATGATGTAAAGTGCAAAGTGCTCCTCCCTTGGGGAACATAGAGCTGGTCTCTTATCTCTTCACTTAGTTATACGTATAGCTAGCCAATCAGACATTATCTCCGGTATCATAATGTAAAGTGCAAAATGCTCATCCTTTTGAGAACACGGAGCTGGTCTCTTGTCTCTTCACTTAGTTATATGTATAACTATCCAATCAGCCCATATCTCCGGTATCATAATGTAAAGTGCAAAATGCACCTCACTTGGGGAACAGGGAGTTGGTCACCTGTCTCTTCACTTAGTTATACGTATAACTATCCAATCAGACCATATCTCCGGTATCATAATGTAAAGTGCAAAATGCACCTCACTTGGGGAACAGGGAGTTGGTCACCTGTCTTTTCACTTAGTTATACTAATAACTAACCAATCAAACCATATCTCCGGTATCATAATGTAAAGTGCAAAATGCACCTCACTTGGGGAACAGGGAGTTGGTCACCTGTCTTTTCACTTAGTTATACTTATAACTAACCAATGAAACCATATCTCCGGTATCATAATGTAAAGTGCAAAATGCACCTCACTTGGGGAACAGGGAGTTGGTCACCTGTCTTTTCACTTAGTTATACTTATAACTAACCAATCAAACCATGTCTCAGGTATCATAATGTAAAGTGCAAAATGCACCTCACTTGGGGAACAGGGAGTTGGTCACCTGTCTTTTCACTTAGTTATACTTATAACTAACCAATGAAACCATATCTCCGGTATCATAATGTAAAGTGCAAAATGCACCTCACTTGGGGAACAGGGAGTTGGTCACCTGTCTTTTCACTTAGTTATACTTATAACTAACCAATGAAACCATATCTCCGGTATCATAATGTAAAGTGCAAAATGCACCTCACTTGGGGAACAGGGAGTTGGTCACCTGTCTTTTCACTTAGTTATACTTATAACTAACCAATGAAACCATATCTCCGGTATCATAATGTAAAGTGCAAAATGCACCTCACTTGGGGAACAGGGAGTTGGTCACCTGTCTTTTCACTTAGTTATACTTATAACTAACCAATGAAACCATATCTCCGGTATCATAATGTAAAGTGCAAAATGCACCTCACTTGGGGAACAGGGAGTTGGTCACCTGTCTTTTCACTTAGTTATACTTATAACTAACCAATCAAACCATATCTCCGGTATCATAATGTAAAGTGCAAAATGCACCTCACTTGGGGAACAGGGAGTTGGTCACCTGTCTTTTCACTTAGTTATACTTATAACTAACCAATCAAACCATATCTCCGGTATCATAATGTAAAGTGCAAAATGCACCTCACTTGGGGAACAGGGAGTTGGTCACCTGTCTTTTCACTTAGTTATAACTAACCAATGAAACCATATCTCCGGTATCATAATGTAAAGTGCAAAATGCACCTCACTTGGGGAACAGGGAGTTGGTCACCTGTCTTTTCACTTAGTTATACGTATAACTATCCAATCAAACCATATCTCCGGTATCATAATGTAAAGTGCAAAATGCACCTCACTTGGGAACAGGGAGTTGGTCACCTGTCTTTTCACTTAGTTATACTTATAACTAACCAATGAAACCATATCTCCGGTATCATAATGTAAAGTACAAAATGCACCTCACTTGGGGAACAGGGAGTTGGTCACCTGTCTTTTCACTTAGTTATACTTATAACTAACCAATGAAACCATGTCTCAGGTATCATAATGTAAAGTGCAAAATGCACCTCACTTGGGGAACAGGGAGTTGGTCACCTGTCTCTTCACTTAGTTATACGTATAACTATCCAATCAAACCATATCTCCGGTATCATAATGTAAAGTGCAAAATGCACCTCACTTGGGGAACAGGGAGTTGGTCACCTGTCTTTTCACTTAGTTATACGTATAACTATCCAATCAAACCATATCTCCTGTATCATAATGTAAAGTGCAAAATGCACCTCAATTGGGGAACAGGGAGCTGGTCTCTTGTCTCTTCACTTAGTTATACGTATAACTATCCAATCAAACCATATCTCCGGTATCATAATGTAAAGTGCAAAGTGCTCCTCCCTTGGGGAACACGGAGTTGGTCACCTGTCTCTTCACTTAGTTATACGTATAACTAGCCAATCAGACCATATCTCCGGTATCATAATGTAAAGTTCAAAATGCTCCTCCGTTGGAGAACAGATAGCTTGCCACTTGTCTCTTCACTTAATTATACGTATAACTAACCTATCAGACCATAGATCCGATATCATAATGTAAAGTGCAAAATACACCTCACTAGGGAAACAGGGAGCTGGTCACTTGTCTCTTCACTTTTACTTTGTTATACGTATAACTAACCAATCAGACTCTATCTCAGGTATTATTATAGCACTTTCTGAATTTCTTCATTAATTTTCTTTTCTTTTCATTTATTTCTTCACTTTCCGGGTCAATATAAATGTTACTAATAGGGGAGTGACCACTTTTTATGTGGGTGGGGTGGCGAGATTGTTTTGTTGTAGTTTTTTTTTTTTTTTTCAAAAGAAAGAATCCAGTCCAGGCTCCTATTTTGCCCAAAAGAAGTATCCGGGACCAGGATAAATGTTACTGTACGCTTTGTAAAACTACAAATAAAAAAATCCAGAATATAGACCCGCGTCGTGGAAGAAAAATAATTGTCCAGGCCCGAAACGATTTCTTGCCTCACCCGCCATAAAAATCAAATGGTTGGTCCCTAAATTATATTTGATTTTCACTAATACGTTTACAAGTAACATTTTTCACATGAACATAGATAGTTTGTAAAATTATCAAAGAGGTAACGCTTACAAACAAACCCGGAAAAACTAAATGAATCGGGGTACATTATTTCCTACAAGACCTGCATGTGCGCCCAGCGAAGACTCAAATCAGCCTGAGAAATTTAACCAGAGTCTTCGCTGTCCGCGAGTCCTTGGCTACCTACAGAGTGCCCTGCGAAGACTCTGATCAGACTGCGCAGATGCGCAGTTTGATCTGAGTCTTCGCTGGGCGCACATGTAATCTTGCAGGAACGTTGTAATTCAGCTCAAATCTTACTTTATAACTGATGGAAACTGGTATCGGACAGTACCAGTATTCGTCACCCTCAGACTGTAATCCTTGATCCCTGTCAAGCCACCAGCTGCACTGCTAAGACAAAAAAATAAATCTTTAAGGGGTCTGGATACACAGGGGGAATTTTTCCGCTATTTTTCCAAGGGAGACAAGTTTTGTGACTTCATGTTTGCTTTCCTACACGCAAATCCCTTTCTGATTGCTCGCTGCGGGGCTTTTTCATGTCTTGTCCTGCTCTAAACTACATTCAAACATTCTACGGCATCTGATCTGGGTTCCTTTTTGGGATCTCCAGACCAAAACAGGTTTAAAAAGCTTCATACTCGTAATACTCTGATTTAACCTATACTACTCGCTGGGCAGAGTCAGCAGACGACAAATAGATTTTTTTTTTTCCCCAGAAACTGTGGAGACAATTTTCATGAAATGTCAGAATTCTATTTTATTGCTGTGTATACTCCGGCGAATTACTCACAAAAAAGTATGTTGTTCTCAATAACAAATTTACCATTTATAAACAAAAGAAAAAAATATATATACTGAAAGGAAAAAGAAACGCAGGGTAGAGTGTTTTCCTTCTTATTTTAACCATTTTTTACGGTGTTTACTATAGCCATACACTTTTACAGATTGTCCTGTGAATGTGAACCGCGGGTATACGAGCCTTTGGTCGATGTGCTATCTACCCAGTGTGTGAAATCATTCAACCGTGCACTACACAGTGCATTGCACGGACAATACGGAAAGCCAAAATTTCGTGCAAAACAAGCATGTTTAAACCTTCAGCACAAGATTTCCTCACACCATTTGGTACACTTCAACGATACACAACGCTCTTCGATTCTTTTATCGATTTTTCTTTTCATTTTTACGCTACTTTGAACTTTTTTTTCAATCATGGTACGATTGACTGATGTTCAGAGGGGTAGGGCAATTGCGTTGCGTTGCTGATGCAGGGTCAGAGGCAACAGCAAGTTGCCAATCATTTTGGGGTTAATATCTCAACAATTGAACGTCTTGTTAGACGTTTATGGGAGACAGGGCATTTAGCAGACCGACCGCGGTCTGGGCGTCCACGCGTGACGTCGTGACGTCAAGACAGGACAATCCGTCTGGCACATTTGCGGAATCGTCATCTCACTGCTACCGAAACTGCCCTTAATACAGTAGGTACGCATAATCGACAAATTTCTCCGAAGACTGTTGGAAGTCGATTGCGTGAGATTGGTGTTCGAGCTCGTCGTCCATACGTTGGTCTGCCTCTGTCCCAGGCACGTAGGTTGCGTCGTATGGCGTGGTTGACGGCGCATGCGCCCAGGCTATTTCCGATGAGGCAGTGGAGACGAGTTATTTTTACGGACGAGTCTAGGTTCACTCTCTATCGCGCAGATGGTCGACGTCGTGTGTACCGACGTCGCGGAGAACGCTTTGCCGACGCCTGTGTTGTCGAACGGGATCGGTTTGGGGGTGGCTCCGTTATGGTCTAGGGAGGCATTGCTCACGGGATAAAATCACAGTTGATTATTGTTGCGGGCAACACGACTGCAGTAAGGTATAGGGATGAGATTTTGCGTCCTGTTGCAGTCCCGCTTGTGCAACAACGTAATCTGATTCTACAGCAGGACACTGCCCGACCACATGTTGCCCGAGTTTGTCAGGATTTCCTGGCAAACAATAACATCGCACTACTAGCATGGCCACCGTACAGTCCAGATTTGACCCCAATAGAGCACATGTGGGATGAGCTGGGCAGAAGGGTTAGGAAGCGCCGAAATCCCCCCCGCAACTCTCGCACAGCTAAGGAATGCGCTGATCGATGAATGGAATAACATCCCGATGCGAACTGTCAATGCTTTGGTTAACTCTATCCAAAGGAGAATTAGGGCAGCAACGGCAGCAAGAGGGGGGCACACCCGATATTGATTTTCAGTTTGATTTTGATTTCAAGATTTGGGGGGTAGCTACCAATGAACTTCAATAACTCGAGACTTGTTGATCACAAATCAATGAAATTTAGAACTTTTGTTCCATACATGTACCGTTTTGTAATCATAGTAAAATTTAACAAACTTTTTCAAACTTGAATGAAATTTAGGAATAAAATTTACCCTGCGTTTCTTTTTCCTTTCAGTATACTTTAAATTTACATATAATTCTTAGAACTTAAATGGTGACAGGCAGAAAACTATTTTTGAATGGCATTTTTTACTTTGTACATTGTTGGACGCTATTTTGAATGACGTCACGTAATCCTTACGCTGATAACGTCACAAGTGAGCAGAAACAATTATTGTTAAATTTACTTAAAATAAAAATATACAAGGTTGTCTTTGGAAACATAGAACACACAAAATAATGAAAATCATAGACTCGGTTTTTATAAAGCCTCTTCATAATTATGCAACTATGTAGTTTGCGAGGCAACATCTACAGTTCTCTTACTTGTCATAGAGAGTTAGATCCGGTATCCAGATTCGTTCTTGTGGTAATATCACGCTTTCAATGTCATCATACGCAGACGAGTTCCAACCCAGACGACAGTCTTTCCATTCTAGACGGATCCACGCTATACAGTTTAGAAACTGGTGGGGTTCGTCCTGAAAGTATGTAAGAAAGCTGACTGGTTATACATTGACCACTTAGCATTCTGGGTAAATATTTTATCAGATGGCATATTGAAATATATATATATATATATATATATATATATATATATATATATATATATATATATATATATATATATATATATATATATATATATATATATATATATATATATATATATATATTCCCAGAAAACAGGTTTTGACATTTCATGCAAATTGTCTCCTTATATGGCATATTCCGTTTACCTGTGTGTCATGTGCCTGAAAAATGTGGTGCTATTTTTAGTTTCTTTGTACCTCAAAAAATCTTTTCAATGTTACTTTACTTTTTCGCTTGCCGAGTTACAATAGAGTATGATGTTTGCCATTTATCTATCAATATTTAAACTCATCAACTGTGTTCTTTACACTACGGGTTGAAAACCACACCCTTTTGTACAAAACGTGCGTATTACACGCGCTAACGTTGAAAGCGCTGCGCATTACCAAGCCCGAAAAAATGATCTTTCTAATGTGTTGTTGTTGTCTTTTTTCTTCCTTTTTTGTTTAAACATTGGTACCAAGTGGGGTACCACACACACACACACACACACACACACCCATCCAGCAAGTTAAAGTACTTAATCAATATAGCTGACATAAATATCGAGTTGTTTAATTAAGCACAAGTGTTTAAATGATTTTGCAAATTTAATAGGAATGGTTATATCATTTGAGCGGGAACGTCAAAAAACGTACCTTTGGGCGTTTACGCCCCGAGAATATTCAGATCAGCCTGCACATTCGCGCTGTCTGATCAGAATCTTCACTGGATGCAGTTTTGATAGCCAAAGATGTAAAGTTTCTGCATGCGGACAATGAAGACTCTGATCAGACTGCGCGGATGCGCAGGCTGATCTGAATCTTCGCTGTGCGCACGTCAGAAGGTACGTTTTCAGACGTTGCGGTTCAATTATGTGCCTGATAATTATTTCCCTGGAGCTTCAAATCTCAGAATTCTATCTGACAATCAGCATTTTTATGAAAGACAAATCTTTTCTGTTGACATTCTTTGTAAAACAAACGTTTCTTCATGCCACATTTTACGTATGATCGATTGTAATTATTTTGAATGAACAAAGGCTTTTAGAGCTTGTCTTCCGGAAATGACGTCGGAAACAGTTACCGAGCCGCAACGTCATGAAACGTACCTACGGACACGTGCATCCAGAGAAGATTCAGGTCAGCCTGCGCATTTTAGATGCAAAAGTTCTTTATATGGACAACGAAGATTCTGATCAGACAGCGCGGACGTTGCGGTTTAACTAAAAGCCGCCCGTATACCGCACGTGAAGAGGAAAGACCATGCCTATTTTGCGCATGCGGAAGCAGGCCAGGGGATTTGCTGTTACTGTATAAAGTCTCATTTCTAAAAGCTACACAGGCCAAAACAAGAATATTCTATCAGTGACAATTTGCAATCTGGCATGGGTCTGTTTTAGAACGCATCTGGTCCAGCGGGCACACAGCTTTGAAAACTGTTTCAACGTCATATGCCTGCTGGGGGTACGAGTGGATAAACTGTCTACAGCTTTGCCATTTATAGCAAACGTTTGTTTCAGAAAAAGACAAGCATAACATTGTCAACAGTTCACTTTCATATTTGTCCGGAATTCTAACAAATGCATAAGACAGGACAAGAAAATTGGGCCTGAATATAATTGTATGCAAACATGGGACTTGCTAAGGTGGAGTTTTTAATGACACTTAACTAATGGATGTTCTATTGTCACTATGTAATTATCACATAGTAGCCTAAATTCCCAACATTCAGCATGAAATATCTCGTGATGTAGATGACCTAAATGCATGAAAATGTGATAAATCAGTTATACCAAGATTCTGCGCATGTACGTGCGATAATAACGCATCGTACATGCGCACGAACCCTGGTATAACTGAGACATAAAACTTAAGTTAATTTTCAATAACCAAAAATTATACCACAGCTGGACCATGGGATAATTTTCAGTTTTGAAAATTATCCCATGGTTTATTTATAGACCTCGCAGGTGTACTTTAGAATGACTGTCAACCCATGAGTCCTCACTTAACCTTTGTCAGTCTCTGGGCTAATTCCGCAGATGATGACAAATTGATGATATTTTTCCCAAAAAGCAGGTTTTTTGTTCAGAAAACAAAAAAAGCAGGTTTTTGTTTTCTGAGAAAAATAAGAAAAATATTTCAAAATGTTTTATGTTGAATTTTGTACCCAGACTGCTAAGCTTCAATTTTCAGCAGACATTTTGATTTTTTTTTTTTTTTTTTTTTTCTTATTTTTCCCAGGTAACAGGTCTCCAAATATCAAGTTGTTTTCTGGAAGAAAAAAGGTATCATCAATATGTTGTCCGCTGAAATTGCCCAGAGAGTGCTAACCATCAATTTTCAGCAGATGACATTTTGAAATAGTTTTCTTTTTTTTTTTTTTTTTTTCACAGGAAACTGGATTGACATTTCATGCAAATTGTCTCCGTTGGACCAACCAGATTGCACCAAAATTTGACTAAATTAAGATGCTGATGTAATTTCTAATAATTGGCATGATTGCAACCAATCACATTTTAGCAGTAGTGCCTCAGTCAGTTTAATTCAAAAAAGGCGGGGTGTTGCATTGTTTTAAGACCAGCTGTTACCACTTTACATAAAAAATATACAAAAATAAATAAATAAATAAATAAATAAATAAGTAGAAAAAGATATACTAAATAAATAAAAGTATAGCTTTTGTAAGAAAAAAAAACAAAAAACAGTTCCATACACTGGTTAAAACAGATAAACCATGTTATTGTCTCGGTATTGGGAAGACTGTAAATTATATCATAGTTTGATGACCTTTCACTGTCTGACCCAAACTCGGCTCCGCCTCGTTTGGGGTCAGACAGTGAAAGGTTACCAAACTATGGTATAATTTACAGTATACCCAAAACCTCGACAATAATCATGGTTTATCTATAACTTCTTTGATTTCCAGTTCTCCATGAAAAAAAAAAAAAAAAAAAAAAGCGTATGTTGTGGGTGCGCATTAGGAGCGCCTTTTTTCTGGTTCTTCAAAGTCATTGAGTTCATTTTGAGTAACACTGAAAATAAAGTACTGTTTAAAATGTACTTAAATCAATATTTTTTGTACTTGTTAAAACATTGATCACTGTAATACGATTTAACTGAAAATCTGAAGATTTTGATCGATAAATCGATCGATAAAACAGCAACAACAATTTTTGTCGATTTGTGGTATATTCCCAGTGATAAATACCTCATAACCTAGACCTCGCCAAGCAAAAAGGTGTCTTCGAACATACGCAAAATGCACAGATTCAGATAAATACTGCGCATGCGCAAAGTCTCATCAGGGCATTTGTTCTCTATTGATACATTCTATAGTATCCAATGATTCTGTTAGCTAACAGCGAAGGCTCTATTCAGACTGCGCGGATGCATAGGCTGATCTGGGCCTCCGCTGTCCGCATCTGCTGGAAGACACGTTTTCGCATGGCGCGGTCCACATAATATGATGATTTATGTGGGGTGGGGGTTGGGTGAGGAGGTAGCGAGTTATTCCAAGGAGATGGTTCGACAGTGGCCACTGTGAATCATTTGACCGTGCGTTTATGTTATGCATGCTGGTTTAATTTCAGCAGACGACAAATTGATTTTTTCCCAGAATAAAAAGGCTTTGACATTTCATGTATGAAATGTCAAAGCCTATTATCTGGGAAATTAAAAAATATATTGTCAATTTGACGTCTGCTGAATCAGCCTAGAGAGTGGTAAAGGGTAAGAATCTTTTTTTGTCTAAACACAGCTCTTTTCAAATTTAGCTTCGTTGTATAACTTTCATCAATAATTATCTATTATTGTTCTGGAAATGCTTTTCAATTGTATCAAGTTACTAAACCGTGTCATTGGAAAAGGAATCTTATTTCGTGAACATACACAGAGAAGACCCCAGTCAACCTGTGCTACTAGACTTGCTCTAGTCTCCAGTGACTAAATATTTTTTTGTTATAATCATGTTTAACAGTCCAATAAAATAAAACCAAAATAATATCATGAATATAAAGGCTGGTCACTAGTGACCAGCCTTTCTAGTGACCAGCCTTTATATTCATGATATAATCTTGGTTTTATTTCCGTTGATTATCAAACAGGATTATCATTACGAAAACACGCCTATTCAAATATATTGAACATTCTATCTCCAAAATATTGAAAATTTTCAGATAAAAATCTCCAATATTTTTCAAATTTCTGCTCAAAACATAGATGGTGGGTACTCGTTAGAACCGCCTCAGCGAGGCGGTTCTAACGAGTACCCACAATCTATGTTTTGAGCAGAAATAAGAAAAATAATGTATACCCCTGTAAACCCCAGTTTTACTATATAAAAGTGGGGTTTAAGTGGGGCAAAATTACATAGGCATGTTTACGTAATGTAATGATAAATATACTTTCGTTCCTACGTCGTGTATCTGTTTTTTTACAGATAATACTTGTTTGAAGATAATAAATTCAATTTTTTTTCTGTTCAATAAATCTGACAGCAACATAATCTAGGAAGCGTTTTTAGGATTAACGCTAGGCATTCAGCAGATGACATTTTGAAATATTTTCTTATTTTTCCCAGAAAAAAGGGCTTTGAAATTTTGTGCAAATTGTCTCCCAAGGACACAACCTGCATGAAATGTCAAAGCCTATTTTCTGGGAGAAATAAGGAAAATAGCATGAATTTGTCGTCTGCTGAATTTGCCCAGAGAGTGGTGAGGGTTAATCCACCAGAGATCATTAATTATTGATAAAATGTTTCATATTACCTTTTTATACCTAAATGACAAGGTGTCCTTAGAGATTCTGCAGACTGATTGATGATTTCATTCCTTTTTTTTTTTTTTTTTTTTTCAGAAAATTTTAGACATTAAAGATAGAAACATCTTTACTCAAATGAACTAAAACCATACATGTGTGTGTGTGTGTGTGTGTGTGTGTGTGTGTGTGTGTGTGTGTGTGTGTGTGTGTGTGTGTGTGTGTGTGTGTGTGTGTGTGTGTGTGTGTGTGTGTGTGTGTGTTCGTGCGTGCGTGCGTGCGTGCGTGCGTGTGTGTGTGTGTGTGTTTACAATTTATGATCACACTAGCCATCATAGTTGATATTTTTATTCCATTGCAAGGTTTGCGTTACAGTCTGGATTGAATCGTGCCTTACCACCTACTTACGGATAAAAAAATAAGATCTCTTTCAGAAAAACAAAAAAACAAAACAAAAAAAAAAAAAAAAAAAAAAAAAAACAGGGCCATGTACTTTCGGCAGCTGTGCTTTTTAAAGACACTTTTTGTTATTACATTGTTCTTATGGAATGTGTATGCACATTTACGAGAAAAGATCACAATCTGTCGGGTTTATTTATTCAAACACACCATTAACTTTGGACAAACTTTGTACGGATATTTTAACATTTAGTTTTCTCAGTTATATACACTATTTATAATACCGTATTAACTCTACATAATCGGACAGATAGACCTGAATAAACAGTGCAGACCCACATCAGACGGCGTATGATCAATGCATGCACTGCTCATCATTCATCTGGCAATTTTAAACCCATCAACAAGTAGCCAAATGCACTAGTTCAAAGTGTAGGAAAAGTATGGTGATGAGTTACGATATCCGAATTCTTTGGATAAACATGGTAGCTTAACTTTTAACCCATTTATGAAGAGAGGAATCTTGGAACTCAAATTTTTAGATATGTCCAGTTCTATTATAACGGATATCTGATAGTTTTTATTGTTATTATTATAAGTTTCATAGAAATTTCTGTACTTTATGCAAACAGTGTAGACCCAGATCAGACGCCGCGTTCTGTGGCTTCTGATCAGGGTCTACACTGTTAGCTAATGTCCCTTTTTTGATGACACTAGGTATCAATGGGTTAACACATCCTTTGAGCAAATAAATAATTCAAGGTTATGTCTTACCAGCTCTACAATCTGTCTGAGAGCGACATCTATCGACACTATAACCGCCTGTCTGTCATCACATCGAGGCCGAGCCACGTGTACGTACTCGGTGGAATTGTCTGAGAATACATCCCGTATTAGTCTGTCCAACATCTGACAACTGACACCTGCGTACAAGATAAGTAAATGTCAGTGATACAGCTCAGAAATATTTTCTTGTCTTAATTAAAGGAAGGTATACCGCAGATCACAGATATATATTATCAAACAAGAGTGTTTTCAGAGGAAACAGATGTCCCCCATCGTGAATTTTCAGTTTTTCTACTGCTGTGACCTTGAAAATTAGGTCAAGGTCACCAAAATCTAGTCAGATTTTTGTTATGTCCCAGTTGTATATCCATGAAAATTTGGTAAGCATCCAACCATTAGTTCACAAGATATCGTGCAGACAAAAAAGTGTCACGCCAACACCGACGCCAACGCCCATGGTATCTGCACCAAAAACAATATGTTCCCCACCCCTTAGGTTGGGGACATAATGAAAAGCTATTAAGCTGAGCAGTTTGGGGATTAGGTTATGAGAATCGGTCGAGAGATAAGAAAGTTATTGGGCTTTGACGATCTAGAAAATATTGTCATGAAAGCGGTTATTTTTGTGAGTATGTGACGTCATAACCGCCTAAATAAATGTGCCAAAAATAATTAAATCACATCTAGGACAATGTTTTAACCGATTTTGATCAAATTTGCATTAAAATTTTCTCAAGCTGACTGGTTATGCCGGCATTTCTATTTAGTGAGCATTTCCCTTTAACTATGTTATCATAGAGTTGTTGTTGTTTTTGTTGTTGTTATTGTTCAGGGCCCGGTTGTTCAAAGCGTCGTTAGCTTAACGAGCTCGTTAAGGGTCATTTCGTTAACTGTTTTAGCGGATTCAATACACAATATTCTGATATTTTTTACTGAAAAAATGTGAGTAGCTTTTGCACTGCAAAAGCTACTCACATTTTTTCAGCAAAAAAATTCAGCATATTTGCGTATCACTCGATGTAAATTTTAACGAATCGTTAACTAACGACATCGTTAGCTTTGAACAACTGGGCCCTGATTTTTAAATCTACCAGGCACCCGAGGCACATGGAGGCAGTGGCAAATGTGTTTTGTACATGCGATAGTACAGCTCTACATTCATAGATCACCCATGCACACTTGGTGCGCCTCCCTCTCCACTTTATACTCAACTCAGGGCACGTCGAGTATGAGCTACGCATTACGAAAACATGCCTATTCAAATATACTGAAAATTTTATGACAAAAAATTGAAAATTTTCAGATAAAAAATTCCGATATTTTTCATATTTCTGCTCAAAACATAGATTGTGGGTACTCGTTAGAACCGCCTCGCCGAGGCGGTTCTAACGAGTGCCCACAATCTATGTTTTGAGCAGAAATAAGACAAATAATGTATACCCCTGTAAACCCCATTTTACTACATAAAAGTGGGGTTTAAGGTTGCTCAAAATTATATAGGCGTGTTTTCGTGATGGTGTACTAATGGTTTGAAAATTTTTTAGACATTTTTTTTTTTTTTTTTTTTTTTTTTTTTTTTTTCACTTTCTGTTTTTTCTCTCATTATATAAATACGCGTATTGTTAAAACTCTGAAGAAGGCAGACAGACCAGAGCTGCATTCGAACCAACGACCTTCTGCTTGCAAGTCGAAAGCACTTACCACTTGGCCACTTTTTTGTAAATCAAAGAACTTCTAAATTAGTTTAAAATGTCTTAATGTCTTAAAAATCATTATGTTGGCAGTAATCATTGACGTTCGTCTTCAAGTACACATTTATTGTTTCCCCGTTTTATATCACTTCAGTTTTTCTCTCAATACATAAAATTATGCATTGTTAAAACTCTGAAGAAGGCAGATACGGAAGCCAAACACACAGTTCTTGTTAACCCATTTATGCCGAGTGAACTCTTCTACCTCAATTCTTTGGACATGTCTATTTCCAATAGAAGGGTTAGTTGGGTACTTCTTGTTATTACCATGTTTATCAGAAATTTCTGTATCTAATGCAAAAAGTGTAGACCCTGATCGGACGCCGCGTTTTGCGGCGTCTGATCTGGAGGTACACTGCCAATGTCCCTTTTATATGACGCTAGGCATAAATGGGTAATTTCCATCACTGTTAATAAATTAGGGGGCATGTGCTACTATTAAAGTGATTTATACTACTGATACGCAAATTGACTATTCTGCGGGTTGCGGGCTGCAGGCTGCGGGTTGCGGGCTGCGGGCTGCGGGCCATATACAAATGCTGCCTTGTAATGTCATTGCACAAGAAAACTGAAATTATTAAATTTATACTTTTTTTTTGTTTTGTGTATAATACATCAACAGAATATGATCATTGAATACATGCACATGTATGTCTGTATGAAACTGATAGATAGCAAGATAGCAATGCCATAATTCTTTGGAATAGGTTATTATCAGGACATGTGGCTTTTACTGGCCACTTCATGAGAAAGTGTCCCCTTGCAAACATGTGACATGCACTTAAGGAAATACGGATCAGTCTTACTTGTATGCTCTGTGGATAGCCAGGCCAAGTAGCTACTGTATGCCATCATCAAAGACTCTGCTCTGATCAGCCTGCACAGATGAACAGTCTGATATGACGACATCACAAATCATCTTAAAGGTATATTTTGTCAAAATACTGCCCAGATATAGCTGAATGAATAATGCAAACACTGATTTTACAAGGTTTATCATTCCATGAAAAAACTTTCAGACAAATTAAACCTACGAAAGTTTACTAACAAGAGTTGTCAGCAGACAGCAAATGCTCGCCTGGATGTAAGGACTAAATACCTCTTTGGCTTATTGTGGGTGGGGGGTGGGAAGGGCATTAAGGTCATAATTGTCATTGTGCTGCTGAATAAAACTTTGGACCCATATCTATCATCAGACTGAACATGAACAAAATTGAAATCCATCATATGGTTTTGAAATTTGAGCTTTTAAAAAGTTTTAACGTAAAACTTTAGCGTAAAAAATGTCTGTGACCTTGACATTTCAGCCATAGTCATAAGTGGGGGTATAGCTGAATAAAAACTCTGGACCTATAAGCATCATCATACCGAATATAAACCAAATCAAACATATAGTTTTGAAATTATGAGCTCTAAAATATCTTAAAACATGATATTTCAGTCTGTGACCTTTACCTTAAATGCATGGGCATAGACAGGGTATTGCTCAATAAAACTTTGGGCCTCTATCTGTCATCATGCAAAATCTGAATCGCATCCATCATTTGGTTTGGAAAATATGAGCTCTTTAAAAACTTTAACGTAATACTTTATCTATAAAATTTCAAAGTCTGTAACCTTGACCTTAAGATTATGGGCATGGGCTGGGGTATTGATGAAAGACACTTTGGATCATTATATCTATCATCATACCAATTATGAAGCAAATCCATCATACGGTTTGGAAAATATGAGCTCTGTAAAAACTTTAACATAATACTTTATTGTAAACTTTCAAAGTCCGTGACCTTGACCTTAAGATCATGGGCATGACCAATTACTGAAGTATTTCTTCATGAATTTCATCATTTTTATTCCTAATATATTAGTACATGTATTGGGAATGAGTGATATGGGATTGTGAATGAGTGAAATTTGTTAATTAATGACAGGGTTATGACCCTTTTCAGTTTCTGAATATTGGTTTTTGGCCCTTAGTTCCTTTACTTCTGGAACTATCTGAATGGAACTTCATGGATATATAAAGGAATCAAAGGTTACATACTACGCACAAAAGCCACAACTCTGGTTGCTTTTGTACAAGTTGTGGCTTTTGTACAAGAGTTATTTGCCCTTGACTCTTCTGCAAAATTCACTTCGCATGCTTCAGACAAATAATTAGTGAGTTTCTGACATTCGTGCTTATATTGTCTATTCTTGGATAGACTATTGTTTAAACCAAATTAACTTTTATCAAAACTTAGTCATCTTTGCTCTGAGTTATACTGCCCCACAGTGGCGGGGTATCATGCAGTGTTTACGATGCTTTTATTATTAAAGCACAAGGTACTATTTACAATGTTAGATTGTTAAAGTGTCCAATATAATTGCATTATCTTTTACTTTCAAAATTGCAAAAGAAAATGATGACTAACAAGACCAGAAAAATAAGATAGCAAAATGCAGTATGTTTACAGCAATCTTTCCTTCAGTTTTTAACCCTTATCTTACTGAATAATTTAATTAGCCACACCCATTTCTGTGTAGTAGGAGGAGAAATAGACCTGTAAAGAAAATATTCCCGTCGAGTGCCCCGACCGGGGATCGAACCAGGTACCCCTGGATCTCTAATCGAGCGCCATAACCACGAGGCTAAAAGGTCCGGACCAGTTAGACTGGTCATTTATGCGCCCTATATATTTACAAACATATTGATTATTTGTACTTCGCTTTGCCGCGCTGCTACATCTGACTATCAGCCAATCAGATTACATCATATAATGTTTTTGTTCAAATTCACAAACTAAATGACGAACAGTGTAGATCCTGATCAGATGGCTTCTTCAGAAGCCATCGGACCTGGATCTACATTGTTTGCAAAGGCAGGGGTTGTTGTGAACAGCAGGATAAGGGTTAACAGCATATGTAAGGAAGTGGAGGTTTAAGGGGTAAAAATCCTTTTAAACCTTATTTTTATATTCTTCAACATTTTTTATAGTGTTTTGCTTCAAAATTGATAGTGGAAATGTTGTTAAGGTTGTAAGTAATTTTTGTTTGTTTGTAATTTCCTACTAACACCTACCCCGATTCCATAATAAGACAAAACAAAAAATTGTATCACTGGGCAGAGTCCTTTGTTCTTCTTTTTTTGTAGCTTACTATATTTCATTTGTATATCAGGACCAATGGAAAAACAGCTATGGAGAGTCTGATCAGTGTCTTCACTGTTTACTGCATGCATATTTCATTGCACCTCCAGATTTTTTTTTTTTTTTTTTTTTTTTTTTTTTTTTCCAGTTTTTAGGATACTTACTGGTACATGTACTGAACTTTTTTTTTTCATGGAATTGTATTTTAAGAAAGGAAAATATTTTTGCCTATCTACTCCCAGGAACATTCATAGGCTGGCAACTGCAAAACAAATTATTCAATAAGCCTGGCCTATTGACTGGTTCATCAAGGACAAATCTTTCAAATTAAGTTAAATTATTGCAGCTCTGCCTTTTTTCACCTGTCAGTATCTTGAACTTTGTTTTGATCCTGAATGCCAGATAAGCAGCTGTGTCATGAGAAAATATATGTTTCTTATGATATTCTTGTGTCCTCACCAACCCCCTCCCCCCACCCCCACCCCCAGCCTGGGGCCTGCATATTTACCAAGACTGATTAGAGAGCTTGTCAGTTTTGTCAGGCACAAGCTTTGATCAGGTTGCGAGGGTGTACAGGCTGTTCAGAGGCTCAGATAGTTGCACATATAGTGCATATAGATTCTCCAATGCACATGGTATTAATAATTGTACATTGTTCTTTCTTTCCTTTTTTTTATTGGAGTAGGCAGCAGTGGGAGGGGGGTAATAAGAAAAATAACATTGATCACAAATTTTTGGCTTAATATATACTATTGTTGACAACCTGCGGCCCGCATGCCCGCGGCCCGCATGCCCGCGGCCTGTATGCCCGCAAAATAGCGATTCCAACTGATACGTTGCATTACCAGACCTTGTACTGGCATTAGTACTGAGCCTGTTGTCAGCTGTTGGACTTACATTAATATTTGAACTTATTATATATTTCCAGTGTTTGTTTGTTTTTTTTTTTGTTTTTTTTTGTTTGTTTTTTTTTTTTTTTTTTTGTTGTTGTTGTTTTTTTCATTGCTTTGATATGCAAAACTGTTCTGTATTTAAAATTCACATTTACAAATTCAGATCCATTTTGTTTTACACATTTCCGTCACAATTTGTACAACTTTTACTTTTGAGGAGAAGAACTAAATGCGATATTTCCGTTCTGGTCCTATTTCTTATTTGCCACAATATATACCGTCATGGAAAAAATGGAAAATAGAATGTTTAAGTCGAATAATAGGAATGGATATATTTTCAGAGGATGTATTATGTGAAAAATATTTCCCTCCCTTCTGAAAAAGGTCCACTCTAAAAACTCTTCTATCTCTTTCTCTCCTTCCCTGGCCGACGATACAAAATGGCACACAAGGTTATGATTTTTGATCGATGGCTGGCCTCCTTGTACACGCTAGCGTATTGGTTGACACAAAGACGGCATTCATTTGACGCTTGCCTGACGCTTTTAGAAAGCATTGTGAAACTATCATAAAAACATACCTATATAATATTGATCCCCTTAAACCCCACTTTTATATAGTAAAACTTGGATTTACAAGGGTATACATTATGTCTTAGTTATACCATGGTTCGTGCGCATGTACGATGCGATATAACTGATTTATCAGTTATATAAATGGTATAACTGATTTATCACATTTGCATGCATGTAGATCATATACATCGCGAGATATTTCATGCTGAATGTTGGGAATTCAGGCTACTATGTGATAAATTTTTTTTATTTCTGCTCAAAAACATAGATTGTGGGTATTCGTTAGAACCGCCTCTTCGAGGCGGTTCTAACGGGTACCCACAATCTATGTTTTGAGCAGAAATATAAAAAAATATCAGAGGTTTTTTTTTATCTGTAAAAAACATAGGTTGTGGGTACTCCGAGGCGGTTCTAACGGGTACCCACAATCTATGTTTTGAGCAGAAATATGAAAAATAATAGAGTTTTTTATCTGAAAATTTTCAGTTTTTGGAGTGAAATTTTCTATATATTTGAATAGGCGTGTTTTCGTAATGATACCTAAAACGTGTGCTCGAAATATTAAAAACTGATATCCTTTTCACTTGTTCTCTTACAAAAAAGTAACCCTTTTCACTGTGTAATAAGTAAAAGTACCCTTTTCCACGGCAGACATTTAAAACACTCACTCTAATGAAACGCTTGATTTGTACAATGCTACAACAAACTTTGTCAACTCATGTCAAGCGTAGACATGATTTAGAAATTAGAGATATTGAGAGCATATGGATTGAGTTAGCAAATAATCATAAGCGAATTCTCTTTGGTCTCTTCTACAGACCTCCAGATTCTGGCCTAAACTATTATAACAATATCGAAAACTCTATAGCCCTTGCTGTTGATACGGGTATAGGAAATATTATAGTAACAGGTGACTTCAATTTTAACTTTTTAATCCCACAAACGAAACGTAAAATTGATACACTTTGTACTCAGTTCTCACTACATCAGTCCATTGACAAGCCCCACCATTTTACTGAAAACTCGTCTTCTTTAATCGACATTATACTTACTAGCAATACAGATAACCTCATACTTAGTGGTGTCGGTGAGCCCTTTTTAAATCAGGAGGTACGGTATCACTGCCCAATTTTTGGTCTACTTAAATTTTCAAAGCCTAAATCTAAGTCTTTCACAAGACGCGTTTGGTATTATAATAATGGTAATTATGATCTTTTACGGGAAAAGGCATCAGCTATTGACTGGAACTCATTAAAAGACGATGATATAGACAAACATGCTATTAATATAAACACTGCTATCTTTTCTCTTGCTAATGAATGTATACCTAACAAACTCATTAGGGTCAAATCTTCTGATCCTGCCTGGCTAACAACTTCATTAAAACGATTGATACGTAAACGTAAAAGAGCATATAAAAAGGCAAAAAGAACTAACTCAGAACGCCATTGGTCAAAGTTTAAAACGCTGCGAAATAAGGTGACGACTCAAATTCGGATTTCAAAAGATCAGTTCTATGACAAAATTGCCGGTAAGCTAAAATCTGAAACACTTTCTTCTAAAGACTGGTGGGCAACTCTGAAAACGTTTATCAGTCCGAACTCAAATTCAGCTATTCCGCCCCTTGAAACTAATGGCATTATATGTACAGATGAGTTGGAAAAAGCAAATATATTTAATAATTTCTTCCAAAGTCAGACATTACTTAACGACCATAATGCAATTATTCCTGATTTTCCTCCCCAGTTATATCGCTCTGAGCTAAGTACCATTTCACTGAGTCCTCCTGAAGTCGAGTCAGTTCTTAAAATATTAAAAGTTGGAAAAGCATCTGGTCCAAACGGCCTGAGCAATTACATTCTTCGTGAACTATCAAGTGAAGTATCCTCTCCATTGTGTTCTCTCTTTAATCAGTCTTTCCACTCTGGTGTTATACCAAAATGCTACAAAGAAGCGAATGTATCTCCTGTTCCCAAAAAGGGCGATCTTTCTCTTGTTTCCAATTATCGACCAATATCATTACTGAATTCTGAAAGTAAAGTCTTTGAGAAACTTATATTTAAATATCTATATAACCATCTCCAGGACAATAACATGTTGTCTTCTGTTCAGTCTGGTTTTATACCCGGTGACTCAACCGTTAATCAACTAACCTATTTATATCATATATTTTGCGAGGCATTGGATTCAGGTAAAGAGGTTCGGACTGTCTTCTGTGACATCAGCAAAGCATTTGACCGTGTTTGGCATGCAGGCCTTATATACAAACTCGAAGTTGCTGGTGTCACAGGAGAAGTCCTTCGCTGGTTTGAAAGTTATCTTTCTGATAGAAGACAACGTGTTGTTCTTCCGGGTACTTTTTCTGATTGGACTTATCTTAGGGCTGGTGTTCCTCAAGGTTCCATCTTGGGCCCCCTACTGTTTCTTATTTATATCAACGACATTGTTACTGATATTCATTCAAATATACGTCTTTTTGCGGATGATACCAGTCTGTTTATTATTGTAGAAAATCCTTTGACCGCAGCTAACCTATTGAACTCCGATTTAGATAAGATTTCCAGGTGGGCTGCCACAGGCTAGTAACTTTCAATCCTTCTAAAAGCGAATCTCTTCTAACCTCTCGTAAGATCAACTGGCAAAATCATCCACCCTTATTTATGCAAAACGTGCAGATAGAAGAAGTAGATTTTCATTAACATCTAGGCATATATTTTACTAATGATTGTAGCTGGCATCAACATATTGACTATATAAAAGATAAGGCCTGGTGTAGGATAAATATTATGCGGAAATTAAAATTCAAACTTGATAGGAAATCTTTGGAAACAATTTATCTAGTATTTATAAGACCGTTATTAGAATACGGGGATATCATATGGGATAACTGTTCCCAGTATGAAAAAAATGAACTGGACAAAATTCAGAATGAGGCGGCAAGGATAGCCACGGGGGCTACTAAGCTCGTCTCGTTAAACAATCTCTACAGAGAAGTTTGTTGGGAGTCCCTTCACAAACGACGACAGGATCACAAACTTACACTGTTTTATAAAATGTTGAACAACTTTGCACCGATCTATCTATCTTCCTTAATACCCCAACAAGTAAGTCACATGTCCCAATATAATCTGCGAAATTCAGGGGATATTCAAACTATACGGGCTAAAACGAATCAGTTTTACAACTCTTTCCTACCTTCGACTTTAAGAGAGTGGAATAACTTACCATCTGAGGCAAGACAATGCACCACCTTAAATTCCTTTAAACATTTTCTTAAGAAAGATAAATCTTCAGTCCCGAACTATTACTATCATGGCAATAGAAAGGCACAAATCCTACACGCTCGACTACGTACAGGCTGTAGTTCTTTGAATTTAGATTTATTCTATAAAAATATAACAGACTCGCCTTTATGTCTTTGTGGCAGTGTTGAAGATCCACAGCATTTTTTCTTTCATTGCAGATTTTATCAAGCACACCGTAATATCCTCCTAAATGCCATAACTGGTTATTACACTCCTTCCTTAAGATTGTTGTTATATGGTGAATCGTCTTTATCCCAGGAAATAAACAGAGATATTTTCGATCATGTTCATAAATTTATCATTGACACAAAGCGTTTCTAACCTTATATAATTAGCCATAAGTATGCGACGATATAATGAAAGCTGCTGCTTAGATCATCCAGTATGCCTGCTCCCCACTTTTATTCTCTTTTCCCCTTAGTTTATTTCCGTTTTTTTTTTTTTTTTTTTTTTTTTTTTCATTTCTTCTACATTTAATGTACCAAATTTTCAAACTATGGTTCATATATATTCTTATCTGCCCAAGTTTTTGGTAGTCAGTTAGTATATTGTTCATCTGTTGTTATTCAAATTGATTCATATCAGACTGCCTGAACCATTACTTAATATTAACTTATATCAGTAGTAATCCGCCACAAACATTATAACTGTATATTTACTGGGAGAGGGACTCTATAAGCATTTGCTTTCGTTCTAATCCTTTATATGTTTTCAGCTTTCGTCTGTTTGTATTATATTGTAAACTATTTGAATAAAATATGTTTATACTAACAAACTTTGTATGTGGCATAAACACAAATGTAAAATTTATGTCATACTGTATAAACAGGTAGGTATTAAAAAGAAATGTTTTGCGTACATATTCACGCTCCTATAGGAGTCAAAAGCGGGAAACCATTCAAAGGTGTATCTAAATTCAGGAAAGTTGGGAGAAAACTGAAGTTGTTTCGGGTAAATGCTCCTCACTATATGCAATGGTCATCAGATTTTATTTTCACAGAGTTTTCAGCAGACTCGTGAAAACATTCCTACCCTTTTCCAACTAAAATACCATTTTTCCTACCCAAAATGATGACAGCGCTGCGCACTGCCCAGCTTAAAAAATAAATAAATCAAATGAATAAAAAAAAAAAAAAATTTTGGGAGACAGATTCATATAAGTCCATGACTTCCCAGCTAGCATTCTACGTAAATCTACATCGGGCCGTCATCGGCCCGTCAGCTACCCTGACGGGCCGATGACGGCCCGATATAGATTTACGTAGAATGCTGACTGGGTTTTTTTTTCTGAATCCCAGTTGAAATATGTTCAGGTTGATATGTATTGTATATGTAGTTACAAATAAAATATGTTTAAACTAACTAAATAAATGAATAAAAAAAACACCCCTTTTCTCAACGTATTTATACAGGCATCGGTCACAAGCTGACCTGCAAGCGCCCACACGCCGCAGGGGCTCAAGGGAGGGATATTTGACTTAAAAAAATGAAATTTATCTGATTCCCTTGAGGATTCCCCGGGGCAAGCCTGCCACCCCCCTCGGTATCCGGTATCCGTTGGCAAAAGTACGCTGGATCCAAGTTCTAACTAAACCCAAAGCCTAACTATCAAGTTCTAAAACCAGTGCCTAACTATTGTATTTGTCTAACTTTTGGGACCATGTGTGGGTTGGGACAGATCGGTTTTCGCAAAAACTGTAGACCCTGATCAGATGCACTGTTTACCAATAGTTTTTAGACAATTTCAACAGATGTCAAAATGGATTTGTTCAAATTTTAGAATAAGTGTGCAATAAAGGATATTTGTATTTTACAGTGTTACATCGAATTTTATTTCACCGAATGAACACCGTAAAAAGTACCTTTTTCGGTGTTCATTCAATCAAATTTGATATTGCGCTGAGAAAGAATAACAACGAATTTTCTATTTCATCATACTTTTCAAATGGAAAAAAAAAATACTTTTTTTTATTGTTAACAGGCACTAATTGTTATTGTTTATTTACTTTTTTAATTTATTTATTTATTTTTTATCTTCCCAATGGAAGTCCAACCCAGTAAGCATTCTACATAAATCTATAGCGGGCCGTAAGCGGCCCGTCAGGGTAGCTGACGGGCCGCTTACGGCCCGCTGTAGATTTATGTAAAATGCTAGCTTGGAAGTAATGATCGCGTGACTTCTCTTGTCAATGGTAAAAGATGAGGTCATGAAGATAGAAATAGCGTGTTCGCCGCTACGAATATAAGATAGGCCTACCATTTTCGGTGTTCGTAGGATGTACAAAACTCCTATCCATTATCTGATCGTTTTATCACTCGATTCGATCAGCTGTCTAGATTAGCCATATGTATCGACCTAGCGAGCACATGACGTTGATATATTAATACACCGTCGCATTAACGTCGATGCAACGTCATGTACTCGCTGGGGAACAGATAATTCGATTAGGAGAAAAAAAAGTAATTTCATTTTCTAGTTTAAACTTTTATTTCATTTGTATACATATAACATTACAAGTGACTACGAGACATGACAGAACATCAATACATAAAAAGGGATCCAGAAGAAAGTAGTTTTGAAAAATGTGGCAACATAATAAGTTACATTGGTTTCGATTTCACTCCAAAATTTCCATATTTAATGGAAAAGCAAAAAGAAAACGAGTTAAGATGCCCCAGTACGGTAAAAACATATGAGCCCTAACTCCAAAGAAGTACCTTCTGACGTGCGCCAGACGAAGACTCAGATCAGTCTGCACATTCGCGCGGTCTGATTAGTCTTCTTTGTTCGGATGAAGGAACTTTGCATCCTTGGATATCCAAAATGCGCCCATGAACATTCTGATCGGACTACGCAAATGCGTTTGTTGATCTGAATCTTCGCTGGATGCATATGTCTAAACATATGCTTCCTGACGTTTCGTTTCAGTTATAATTACGTGCGTTAAAATATCTTTAGCCTGACTTCGAAGTATGGTACCGTAATACCCCCAGACGGCATATGACGTTTATACAACGTCGCATCAACGTCGATGCAACGCCATGGCGTTGCATCGACGTCGATCCGACGTTGTCTCAATGTTGCGTGCCCACTGGGACTCTAAGTATTCGGACACACGGGTCTGAGCAAATACAGATCAAAAGGCACAGAACATGGTGTCTGCTAGGGTCTACACTCATCCAACAATATTTTAGACACATCGGTAGGTCATAAATGGACTTTTCAAATTTTAGTACAAGTATGGTAATAAGTTCAGGTGTCCCAATACTTGGAGAAATATGTTTTACCCTGTATGCTTTGCTTAGTTACGTCCCTTGGTCTTTGTTATCTTTTGACCGACCTTGAAATTGCGTTCTGACAACTCTGTGTACAAAATCTTTATATCCTACAGAATTTCGTCGAATGTAAGTAATATAGTTTATTTTCGTACTTTTGTTTAATTAATGAATTTAGTACTTAATTAATAAACTGGTCAATAAACTGTTTGAAAATTGCTTGTGAAAATAACTGAAATAACCAGGAAGGTAAAATGTTAAAAAAACAAATTTCCAGCTATTTATATATTATACAAAACTGGAAGACAAAAAAAAAAAAAAAGAAACACAAAACAAAAAAAAAACAAAAACAAGTATTCCCCAACAACATGTACTTCGATATTAGAAGGAATCTATACTGTGGTTTAATTCACTGGTCAATGTTATCCCCCAGATGGGATGGGGGTGGCGGGCTTGCCCCTGGGAGTTGGATAAATTTCTTTTTTTTATGTCAAATACCTCCCTTGAGTCAATATTATGAGTTGAAAATTCCCTGGATAGGTATTTAACCAATTTGGTCCTAAATAGAATGATTTAGAATCTTACGACTTATGTATACATAGCAGGAGTCCATTTCAAAATGCAGGAGTGTCAGGTTATTTCAAAAAGTATTTAGAACATGGCTGAATTTTGTGCAAACAGTGCAGGCCCTGATAAGACCTGTCAGATACCACAAAATGTGGCGTCTGGTCTGGATTTTCACTGTTTGATAGTGTCCCGGTTTGGATTACATTATCGTATATCTTCTTTTAAGAAGCTATGCCTAAGATATCTAAGGTCCCGTCCCAGGATCTAAGAGCTTTGTCAAATTCTTGAGGAGCAAGATGTTTTTGCTGTCTAACTCCAAGGGTATGCCCTCCACCCTACCTCTGTAGGAAATACTGACATGTGCAGTATGTTAAATGAACAAGTATTTAAGAAAATATAAGTAATACAGTTGACTCTCGTTATCTCGAACTCGCTTATCTCGAATAACCGCTTATCTCGAAGTGAAAATCTGGTCCCTGTATTAACACAGAGATCTACCAACAGGCAACAAAATATTGTGGAAAAGAGGAGAAATTGCTCCTTAGGAGCAATTTCTCCTCTTTTCCACATTATTTTCAATATATCTTTAACTTAGGAGTCAAATTACATATTCATTCTGTTAAAGGTGGTTGTTCGATTAATTGTTTTCCTCAGTTCCGCAACTCTGATATGTCGAAGTACGGATATCTCGAAGTGTTTCAAAGCGTCCCTTGGAGTTCGAGATAACGAGAGTCAACTGTGGCTAGCTCTTAATGTTAACTAACAACTAATGTCGTTGGGTGGTTAAGCCTATGCTTGCTCCATTGAATGGCGGGAGTTAGAATAATAAGTCACTAATATATAATGTAATAAATAGATATATGATACAATGGTCTCAGTTTTTACAGCTGAGGCTGTGAAGCTAAATATCACCAATTTCGTTACAGTGTCAGCATTTCTTTCCAAAGATCTTGCCATTAAATGACTTTGCTGTTGTAAAGAATCGTGTAGGTAAGGTCTTGGTTTATTCTTATTTCCCAATAGAAGATCTGTTTTTGATATTTGTTAGAATCGCATCAATTTATGCGATTCTAATAAATATCCAAAACACATGTTTCTTGAAGTATTCTAAACAAGAAGGCCATGATGGCCCTGTAACGCTCACCTGAGTATCATAGCACTTAGAGAACCTGACCTAGAACTGGTCAAGGCAAACATTCTGACCAAAATTCATAATGATTATATTAACAAGTAAGACAATGTAGCATGTCTAATGGACTGTGAAATAAAGGTCAAGGTCAAATATGGGTGACTGCACTCAAGAGGCCATGCTAGGATGTATGCACGTGCTAAGTATCACTGGCTATAGGAGCAATAGTTACTGAGAAACTGACTTAAACACAAACACTTCACAAGTGCCAAATATCACTGTAGGGCCAATAGTTAGTGGGAAACTGACCTAAACGGAAAAAACTTAAGAAAGTCATTGGACCGTGAAATATATGTCATAAGTTACCCAATTATAAATTTCACCTAGATATCATCAATACAAACACTCTGAGCAAGATTCATGATCACTTCAAAAATGTGACATCTATTATGTCAACAAGGTTTTCCTTTGATTTGGCCTGGTGACCTAGTTTCTGACTCCGAAGTGACCCAGTTTTGAACTAGACCTAGAAATCATCAAGACAAACATTTTGAACAATATTCATGATGATTATTAAAAATTGTGACCTCTGGAGTGTTAACAAGATTTTCCTCTGATTTGGTTTGGTGACCTAGTTTCTGACTCCAAGTGACCCAGTTTCAAACCTGAACTAGAAATCACCAAGACCAATATTTTGAGCAAGATCCATGATAACTGCTTCAAAAATGTGACCTCTAGAGTGTTAACAAGGTCTTCCTTTCATTTGGCCCAGTGACCTATTTTTTGACCCCAAATGACCCAGTTTCGAATGTGACCTAGAAATCATTAAGACAAATATTTCGAGCAAGATTCATGATGATTGCTTCAAAAAATGTGACCGCTAGAGTGCTAACAGGGTTTTTCGTTGATTTGGCCCGGTGACCTAGTTTTTCACCCGTGACCCAGTTTTGATCTTGACCTAGAACTCATCAAGACAAACATTTTGAGCAATATTCATGATGATTACTTCGAAAATGTGACTGCTAGAGTGTTAACAAGGTTTTCCTTTGATTCAGCCCCCTGAACTAGTTTTTGACCCCAAGTAGCCCAGTTTCGAACTCGACCTAGAAATCATCAAGACAATCATTTTGAGCAATTTTCATGATGAATGCTTCAAAAATGTGACCTCTGGAATGTTAACAAGGTTTTCGTTTGATTTGGCCTCTTGACCTAGTTTTGACCCCAAGTGACCTAGTTTCAAACTTGACCTAGAACTCATCAAGACAAACATTTTGAGCAAAATTCATGATGATTGCTTGAAAAATGTGACCTTTACAGTGTTAACTATATTTTCCTTTGATTTGACCTAGTGACCTAGTTTTTGACCCCAAGTGACCCAGTTTCAAACTTGACCTAGATTTCATAGGGGCAAACATTCTGAGCAGGTTTCGTCGATTGGGTAAAAACTGTGTTAACAAACTAATTGTTGATGACGGATGACAGACGATGGACGACGACGGACGACGGACAGAGGGTGATCACAATAGCTCACCCTGAGCTGTGCTCAGGTGAGCTAAAAATTCAGCAGACGACATTTTAAAATTATATTTTTATCCACCCCCACCCCCACCATAAAAAATACAAGAGGAAAACGAGCCACGGCTCACTCACCTGAGTGAAATAGCCACTGCAGATATGCATTTGTCATTCAATATTTTTTTTCAATTCTGCCATTGCAACTAATGACAGGATTTGGTTTAGGGGCTAGCTAATGCATATTAAACGGAATAAACCTCAAAATACCTCATAATTATGTCCAAAATAGCCCCAAAATTGCCACTAAACCTTGGATATTCATCCGTATAGATAGACGGACACTCAAAAATTCGGACAGAATAACATAATACACTTGCCATTTTTGCGGCAAGGGCAAAAAAATGCCAGTAGATCATTTTCCCATTATAAGTCAATGCTAGCTTTCTGTTGCCTTGGCAACCAAACCAAGAGACAGACCACTTTAATTATAGTTATTCTGAATTGCCTTTACCCAAGCAACTTTTGTACCAAATTACAGTCATACTGCTTCAGTGGTTTCCAAGTTGTCACTTGAAAAAGTCCCTTTTCAAAAATTGAATGTTGCCATGGTCAAAACATCATGACCACCGATCATAAAACGTATAAAATGGGTAGACAATCATCAGATGATCATAACTGCCAAATATGGCTCAAATCACTTCACTGGTTATGGAGAAAGTGCAATTTAACCATTTTCCCATTATAAGTCTATGGGAGCTTTCTGTTGCCATGACAACCAACCAAGAGGCAGACAGCCAAACTTTTGGATATTTTGAATTGCCCTATGCCACGCAACATTTGTACCTAATTATTGTTTAACTGCTTCAGTGGTTTTGGAGGAATTGGCATTTAAAAAATCCCTTTTCTTAAATTCAATGTTGCCATGGCAACCAAACAAAATGGCCATTGGTCATTAAACACCCAAACTGGATAGACAATCATCTTATGATCATAACTGCCAAATATGGTTCACATCACTTCAGTGGTATGGAGAAAATGCAATTAAATAATTTTCCCATTATAAGTCTATGGGAGCTTTTTGTTGCAATGGCAACCAAACCAAGAGACAGATCACCACAATTTTAGCTATTTTGAATTGCCCTTACAACCAACATTTGTACCAAATTAGAGTCATACTGCTTCAGTGGTTTTGAAGGAGTTGTCATTTTTTTTTAATTTAATGTTGCTATGGCAACAAAACACAAGAGGCCCACGGGCCACAACTCGCTCACCTGAGTGAAACCGCCACTGCAGATATGCAGATGGCATGCAACATTTTTCCAATACTGTCAAATATTGAAACTTATGACAAGGCAATGGCTTAAACAGTTTTTGAGATATCTTGCTGACAAGGTTAAAATGATGAAATTTTCAAAACGCCATAAGTAAAAAAGAAGTTCAGATATTTTTCAGAAGTCATTTGGTTCATCTAAGTATCCTGTCCTTTAAAGTTTTTTTTGTTTCTATTTTTAGCTCTGGCAACCATTTTGTTCAGCAGAGCAGAAAGATTTAAGCAATTCTGGCAAAGGGCATAAGAGGAACATTGATGTGACATTATTTTGAAATCCTGCCACTGGCCACGGAGATGTCGTTTAAAGGTTTTTTTTTCTATTTTAAGCTCTGGTGACCATTTTGTTCAGCAGAGCAGAACCATTTTGGCAACTCAGTAAATGGGGATAAGAGGAACATTTCTGTGAAATCATTTTAAAATCAGGCCATTGGCCAAGGAGAATATGTTTAAAGGGTTTTTTTCTTTTTTAGCTCTGGTGGCCATTTTGTTCAGCCGAGCAGAACTTTTTTAGCAATTTTAGTAAAGGGGGATAAGAGGAACATTTCTGTGAAATTACTTTGAAATCAGGACACTGGCTGCGAGGAGATGTCTTTTAAAGGTTTTTCTATGTTTAGCTCTGGCCACCATTTTGTTCAGCCAAGCGGAGCCATTTTGGTAATTTTGGTTGAGGACCATTGGTGGAACACTTCTGTGCAAATATTTTGAAACCAGGCCATAAGCCAAGGACGAGATGTCGTTTAAAGATTTCCATTTTTAGCTCTGGCGGCCATCTTGTTCAGTGGAGCAGAACCATTGCGACCATCTTGGATTTTCGATCGACACAAAATTTGGCTTGTTTCGATCCAGAAGTCATCCTGTTGCTAAAGAGCAAGTTTCGGCTCAAAGCGATCTAAGGTTTGAGAAGAGATGTCGAAAATTGATTTTCAAGATGGCGGCTGTGGTGGCCATCTTGGATTTTCTATCGGCTCATTAAGCTATTTTGTGCCTCATAAGCGCCCTAATGCTCATCATCAAGTTTCGATTCAACTGGATTATAGAGGAGATGTCCAAAATATGAATTCTCAACATTTTTTCTATATAAATGTGTATGGCCCATACAAATGCATGATGATGAAAATTTGACCTTGCCGTAAAAAGATCAAGCGTCAACATAGGACCATCATTTTAGCAATTTTGGTAATTCTCCTGTCCCCGAGCATTAGTGCAAAGATAAGGCCCCAGGGCTTATTTGGTTCTGGAGAAGAAGAGTTTTAAAGGTTTTTACCATATATGGGCACGGCAGCCATATTGGTCAATGGACCGCGACCATTTTAGCAACCTTTCGTTCCCCCAACCTAAGGAGGCTCCACATAAAATTTGAGCAACATTTGCCCAGAGGCTTCAGAGGAGAAGCCGTTTGAAATTCTAAACATTTTCCCATACAAATGTACGGTGCCCATACAAATGCATAGGGAAGCAAACTTGACCTCGCCGTAAAAAGTCAAACGTCAATGTACGACCATCACTTTAGCAACTTTGGTAGACCTTCCGTCCCTGATGATTTGTGCAAAGATTCAGCCCCAAAGCTCCTCGGTTCTGGAGAAGAAGATTTTAAAGGTTTTTACAATATATGGGCATGGCGGCCATCTTGGTCATTGGACTGCGACCATTTTAGCAATCTTTCGTTTCCCCAATCTAAGGAGGCTCCACATGAAATTTGAGCAAAATTGGCTCAGCGGCTTTAGAGGAGAAGTCGTTTGAAAACGTTAACGGACGGACGGATGGACTGACGACGGACTAAAAGTGATCACAATAGCTCATCCTGAGCATATCTCAGGTGAGCTAAAAATATATGATATTCTCGCATAATTTCTGATTAATTGTCAACTCTTGAGTGAAGGATTCGTGCGACGAGTCAAATTATCATTATAACAAATTTTGTCGTTGTATCGAGTGTCGGTATAAAGAGGGTTTACTGTAACATATCCGGTGGGATGTAGCTAGATAGCAGATACATTACTCTACTAATCAGAGAGAGAGAGAGAGAGAGAGAGAGAGAGAGAGAGAGAGAGAGAGAGAGAGAGAGATGATTAAATATGGACTGATAAATATGTTGGTTCGTAAAAATCGGCAGAAGTCATTTATTCATTTTTTTTTTTCATCCGTCCAACTTTATGTTTGTTTTTTCTTGGATGAATGAAAACGGATTCCAAACTTTAACTTTAAGGAAAATGTAAAAAAAAAAAAAAATATATATATATATATATATATATATATATATATATATATATATATATATATATATATATATATATATGTATATATATATATATATATATATATATATATATATATATATATATATATATATATATATATATATATATATATACTGACCTTACAAATGCTATTGTATCTTAACTTCGGCAGAATAACATTAAAAGTAACAAAAAAAAAAAAAAAAAAAAAATACACAAAACTCTTCAAATGATAAAGTATAAATCCTGATAAATGACAAAAATACATGTCATTTCCAGACCAAGACAAACCATTCAGGTCGTGGGCGGGGGGTATTTCTATAGGTTGACTGGGTAAGGGAAACAAAAATATTTTCATTTTTGTCTCAACAAACAACTGCATGTACATACGTATATCTAGCTCAAAGCTAGCTAATTAGCCACTGCATTATAAACAAGAGCCCACGGGCCACAACTCGCTCACCTGAGTGAAACCGCCACTGTAGATATGCAGATGGCATGCAACATTTTTCCAATACTCTTATGACAAGGCAATAGCTTAAACAGTTTTTGAGATATCTTGCTTACAAGGTTAAAATGCTGAAATTTTCAAAACGTCACAAGTAAAAAAAAGTTCAGATATTTTTCAGTAGTCATTTGGTTCATCTATTTATTCTGTCCTTTAAAGGGTTTTTTTTTCTATTTTTAGCTCTGGCAAACATTTCGTTCAGCAGAACAGATTTTAGCAATTTTGGCAAAAGGGCATAAGAGGAACATTGATGTGAAATTATTTTCAAATCTTGCCACTGGCCACGGAGATGTCGTTAAAAGTTTTATTTTATTTTCTTTTTCTATTTTTAGCTCTGCTCAGCAGAGAGAACCATTTTGGCAATTTTGGTAAAGGGGGATAAGAGGAACATTTCTGTGAAATCATTTTGAAATCAGGCCACTGGCCAAGGAGGAGATGTTTAAAGGTTGTTTTTTTTTTTTCCTATTTTTAGCTCTGGCGGTCATTTTGTTCAGCCGAGCAGAACTTTTTTAGCAATTTTGGTAAAGGGCCATAAGAGGAACATTTTTTGAAATTACTTTGAAATTAGGACACTGGTTGCGGAGGAGATGTCTTTTAAACGTTTTTTTTTTTTTTTTTTTTTTTTTTTTTTTTTTTTTTTTCTATTTTTAGCTTTGGCCGCCATTTTGTTCAGACAAGCGGAGCCTTTTAGTAATTTTGGTTGAGAGCCATTAGTGGAATACTTCTGTGCAAATATTTTGAAGTCAGGCCATTGGCCAATGACGAGATGTCGTTTGAAGATTTTCTATTTTTCAGCCCTGGCGTCCATCTTGTTCAATGGAGCAGAACCATTGCGGCCATCTTGGATTTTCGATCGGCACAATTTTAGCTTGTTTCGATCCAGAAGTCATCCTGTTGCTAAAGAAGAAGTTTCGGCTCAAAGCGATCTAAGGTTTGAGAAGAGATGTCGAAAATTGATTTTCAAGATGGCGGCTGTGGTGGCCATCTTGGATTTTTCTATTGGCTCATTTAGCTATTTTGTGTCTCATAAGCGCCCTAATGCTCATCATCAAGTTTCGATTATAGAGGTGTCCAAAATATGAATTCTCAGCATTTTTCCCATATAAATGTATAGGGCCCATACAAATGCATGAGAAGCAAATTTGACCTTGCCGTAAAAAGGTCAAATGTCAATGTAGGACCATCATTTTAGCAATTTTGATAGATCTCCTGTCCCCGAGGATTTGTGCAAAGGTAAGGCCCCAGGGCTTATTTGGTTCTGGAGAAGAAGATTTTTAAAGGTTTTACCATATATGGGCATAACAGCCATCTTGGTCAATGGACCGCGACCATTTTAGCAATCTTTCTTTCCCCCAACCTAAGGAGGCTCCACATGGAATTTGAGCAAAATTGGCCCAGAGGCTTCAGAGGAGAAATCGTTTGAAAGTCTAAACATTTTTCCCATACAAATGTTTGGTGCTCATACAAATGCATAGGGAAGCAAATTTGACCTCGCCGTAAAAAGGTCAAACGTCAATGTACGACCATCATTTTAGCAACTTTGGTAGACCTTCCGTCCCTGATGATTTGTGCAAAGATTCAGCTCCAAAGCTTCTCGGTTCTGGAGAAGAAGATTTTAAAGGTTTTTACAATATATGGGCATGGCGGCCATCTTGGTCATTGGACTGCGACCATTTTAGCAATCTTTCGTTTCCCCAATCTAAGGAGGCTCCACATGAAATTTGAGCAAAATTGGCTCAGCGGCTTTAGAGGAGAAGTCGTTTGAAAACGTTAACGGACGGACGGATGGACTGACGACGGACTAAAAGTGATCACAATAGCTCATCCTGAGCATATCTCAGGTGAGCTAAAAATATATGATATTCTCGCATAATTTCTGATTAATTGTCAACTCTTGAGTGAAGGATTCGTGCGACGAGTCAAATTATCATTATAACAAATTTTGTCGTTGTATCGAGTGTCGGTATAAAGAGGGTTTACTGTAACATATCCGGTGGGATGTAGCTAGATAGCAGATACATTACTCTACTAATCAGAGAGAGAGAGAGAGAGAGAGAGAGAGAGAGAGAGAGAGAGAGAGAGAGAGATGATTAAATATGGACTGATAAATATGTTGGTTCGTAAAAATCGGCAGAAGTCATTTATTCATTTTTTTTTTTCATCCGTCCAACTTTATGTTTGTTTTTTCTTGGATGAATGAAAACGGATTCCAAACTTTAACTTTAAGGAAAATGTAAAAAAAAAAAAAAAAATATATATATATATATATATATATATATATATATATATATATATATATATATATATATATATATATGTATATATATATATATATATATATATATATATATATATATATATATATATATATATACTGACCTTACAAATGCTATTGTATCTTAACTTCGGCAGAATAACATTAAAAGTAACAAAAAAAAAAAAAAAAAAAAAATACACAAAACTCTTCAAATGATAAAGTATAAATCCTGATAAATGACAAAAATACATGTCATTTCCAGACCAAGACAAACCATTCAGGTCGTGGGCGGGGGGTATTTCTATAGGTTGACTGGGTAAGGGAAACAAAAATATTTTCATTTTTGTCTCAACAAACAACTGCATGTACATACGTATATCTAGCTCAAAGCTAGCTAATTAGCCACTGCATTATAAACAAGAGCCCACGGGCCACAACTCGCTCACCTGAGTGAAACCGCCACTGTAGATATGCAGATGGCATGCAACATTTTTCCAATACTCTTATGACAAGGCAATAGCTTAAACAGTTTTTGAGATATCTTGCTTACAAGGTTAAAATGCTGAAATTTTCAAAACGTCACAAGTAAAAAAAAGTTCAGATATTTTTCAGTAGTCATTTGGTTCATCTATTTATTCTGTCCTTTAAAGGGTTTTTTTTTTCTATTTTTAGCTCTGGCAAACATTTCGTTCAGCAGAACAGATTTTAGCAATTTTGGCAAAAGGGCATAAGAGGAACATTGATGTGAAATTATTTTCAAATCTTGCCACTGGCCACGGAGATGTCGTTAAAAGTTTTATTTTATTTTCTTTTTCTATTTTTAGCTCTGCTCAGCAGAGAGAACCATTTTGGCAATTTTGGTAAAGGGGGATAAGAGGAACATTTCTGTGAAATCATTTTGAAATCAGGCCACTGGCCAAGGAGGAGATGTTTTAAGGTTGTTTTTTTTTCCTATTTTTAGCTCTGGCGGTCATTTTGTTCAGCCGAGCAGAACTTTTTTAGCAATTTTGGTAAAGGGCCATAAGAGGAACATTTTTTGAAATTACTTTGAAATTAGGACACTGGTTGCGGAGGAGATGTCTTTTAAACGTTTTTTTTTTTTTTTTTTTTTTTTTTTTTTTCTATTTTTAGCTTTGGCCGCCATTTTGTTCAGACAAGCGGAGCCTTTTAGTAATTTTGGTTGAGAGCCATTAGTGGAATACTTCTGTGCAAATATTTTGAAGTCAGGCCATTGGCCAATGACGAGATGTCGTTTGAAGATTTTCTATTTTTCAGCCCTGGCGTCCATCTTGTTCAATGGAGCAGAACCATTGCGGCCATCTTGGAATTTCGATCGGCATAATTTTAGCTTGTTTCGATCCAGAAGTCATCCTGTTGCTAAAGAAGAAGTTTCGGCTCAAAGCGATCTAAGGTTTGAGAAGAGATGTCGAAAATTGATTTTCAAGATGGCGGCTGTGGTGGCCATCTTGGATTTTTCTATTGGCTCATTTAGCTATTTTGTGTCTCATAAGCGCCCTAATGCTCATCATCAAGTTTCGATTATAGAGGTGTCCAAAATATGAATTCTCAGCATTTTTCCCATATAAATGTATAGGGCCCATACAAATGCATGAGAAGCAAATTTGACCGTGCCGTAAAAAGGTCAAATGTCAATGTAGGACCATCATTTTAGCAATTTTGATAGATCTCCTGTCCCCGAGGATTTGTGCAAAGGTAAGGCCCCAGGGCTTATTTGGTTCTGGAGAAGAAGATTTTTAAAGGTTTTACCATATATGGGCATAACAGCCATCTTGGTCAATGGACCGCGACCATTTTAGCAATCTTTCTTTCCCCCAACCTAAGGAGGCTCCACATGGAATTTGAGCAAAATTGGCCCAGAGGCTTCAGAGGAGAAATCGTTTGAAAGTCTAAACATTTTTCCCATACAAATGTTTGGTGCTCATACAAATGCATAGGGAAGCAAATTTGACCTCGCCGTAAAAAGGTCAAACGTCAATGTACGACCATCATTTTAGCAACTTTGGTAGACCTTCCGTCCCTGATGATTTGTGCAAAGATTCAGCCCGAAGGCATCCTCGGTTCTGGAGAAGAAGATTTTTAAAGCTTTTTACCATATATGGGCATGGCGGCCATCTTGGTCAATGGACCGCGACCATTTTAGTAATCTTTCGTTCCCCCAACCTAAGGAGGCCCCACATGAAATTTGAGCAATATTGGCCAAGAGACTTCAGAGGAGAAGTCGTTTGAAATTCTCAACAGTTTTCCCATACAGATGTATGGTGCCCATACAAATGCATTTGGGAAGCAAACTTGACCTCGCCGCAAAAAGGTCAAACGTCAATGTACAATAATTATTTTAGCAACTTTGGTAGACCTCTCGTCTCCAATGATTTATGCAAAGATTCAGCCCCAATGCATTCTCGGTTCTGGAGAAGAAGATATTTAAAGGTTTTTACAATATATGGGCATGGCGACCATCTTGGTCAATGGATCGCGACCATTTTAGCAATATTTCGTTCTCCCAACCTAAGGATGTTCCACATGAAATTTGAGCAACATAGGCCAAAGAGGCTTCAGAGGAGAAGTCGTTTTAATTTCTCAACGGTTTTCCCATACAAATGTATGAATAAATGCATAGGGAAGCAAACTTGACCTCGCTGTAAAAAGCTCAAATGTCAATGTACAACAATTGTTTTAGCAATTTTGGTAGATCTCTTGTCCCCGATGATTTATGCAAAGATTCAGCCCCAAGGCATTCTCAGCTCTGGTGAAAAAGACGGTAAACGTAACTCTCTTGTTACAAGGTTTTTACAATATATGGGCATGGCGGCCTACTTGGTCAACGGACCGCGACCATTTTAGCAATCTTTCGTTCCCTCAACATAAGGAGGCTCTATATGAAATTGAACAAAACTGGCTCAGTAGCTTCAGAGGAGAAGTCGTTTGAAAATGTTAAAGGACGGTCGCACGGACGGACTGACGACGGACGAAAAGTGATCACAATAGCTCATCCTGAGCATAGCTCAGGTGAGCTAACAAAACCTTTTCAATAATTCTCGATTTTGGCTAAATCAGTCTGTGACGTTGCATTATCAGGGGAGCATTATTGATTTGGTTTAAACATATTTTATTATCCAAATATTACATAACACTATACATTGTAGCACATAAGAAATAGGATCAGAACGAAAGTATGACTACTTATTTAGTTCTTCTCCTTAACAATTACAGTTGTACAAATAGTGACGGAAAAATGTTTAACAATATGGATCTCAGTTTGTGAATGTGAATTAAAGATGCAGAATTAAAAGAAGAAAAAAAACACAAACAAACAAATATAAAAAAAATAATATAAAGAGCAATGATAAGATAACGAAAGCAAGAAAAAAATATACTGGAAATGACAGTAAGGTCAGAATATCAATTAAAGAGCCATAACTGTTAACTGGTTCATACTAATGGCACTTCTAAGACTGTTAATATCAGTCGTAGAAGTCGCTTTAATATATCACAAGACCTTAAGGGATTTTAATAAAAACAAATGGGGGGATAAGGGCAGCGCTTCCCTGGTAAGTATCCCACAGAATCTACTAACTTTTCAATAGAGAGTTGCATGTACAGAACATTTTATTTAAATGGCTTCAACAGTTAAAAGCGTTTTGTGTCGCTTATATACTTTTGGACTTTTTCAAATATAAGAACATTTGTTGTGTATGGTAAAAAGGCATCTCCATATAGTAGATGATTAAGCGATATTGTTTGATACTCTGATACAGCGTTAAAGAGTTCGTTTCTCTGTGCGGTGTAAAACGGATAACAAAGTAGATAATGGTGCGAATTTTCTACCTGTCCACAGCGGCAAAATGGAGATTCAGTTATATTTTTGGAGTAGAGATCGCTGTTTAAGCTGCTACATTTTGTTCGGAGACGTGTATGCAAGATCTGTGTTTTCCTATTGCCTGTATAGAAATATTTTGGAATAGACGGTCTGTTGCGGTTTAAATAATTCTTGAAAGAAGCAACCGAACTGGAACGTTTTGCTTCATCAGACAAGTCGTTCCATTTTCTTACCACAGATGGTAGAAAAGACTGAAAATATAGATTAGTTCTGGCGTGAATAGATTGTAGGTTATCTGCATTTCGAAGGCTGTATTGGGATAGATTGTTTATTGACTGTGGTACTAAAGAAGAAAGATAAGACGGAGTTAAGTCATTATACATTTTGTAGAACATGACGAGTTTATGATTTTCCCGTCTCTTTTCTAGTGTAACCTAGCCAGTTTCTTGGTACAGGGCATTGAGAGTACAAGTTTGGTTGTTCCAGTGGCGATTCGTGCGGCTTCGATTTGGATTTTCTCAATTTCTTGTTTTTCAAATTGTGTGCAATTGTCCCATACTATATCCCCGTATTCAAGTAAGGGCCTTATAAAAGTTGTAAATATTATTTCTAGAGAACTCCTGTCCAACTTAAAATTGAGTTTTCGCATAATAGTAATCCTGTTCCATGCTTTTTTAGTTATGTAATCAATATGTTGGTGCCAAGTGCAGTCGTTGGACAGAACCAAGCCTAGGTGTTTATGAGATGACACTTCAGCTATTTGTACTTCTTGCATGAAGATGGGTGGGTGAACAGGCTTGTTTAGTTTACGAGATATCAGCATTGATTCGGTTTTGATCGGATTGAAGTCAACTAACCAGTTGTTTGCCCAGATAGAAATTTTTTAAAGGTCTGAGTTAAGGCAAACAGCAGATGTAATAGGATTTTCAACAATAATGTAGAGGCTAGTATCGTCAGCGAACAGGCGAATGTTGGAGCCAATTTCAGCGACTATGTCATTAATGTAGATTAAGAAAAGTATTGGCCCGTGTATGGAGCCTTGCGGCACTCCAGCAAGAATATACGTCCAGTCTGACGCGACACCAGGAAGTATAACGCGTTGTTTTAATTTGTAAACCATTTGAGAAGTTCTCCCTGAACACCTGCTGCCTTAAGTTTGCGTAAAAGCCCTGTGTGCCATACACGATCAAATGCTTTCCTGATGTCGCAGAAGACAACTCTAACTTCTTTGCCCATGTCTAAGGCTTGACAATGTATTGTACAAGAAAGTGAGTTGGTTTACAGTGGAGTCTCCTTGTATGAACCCGGACTGTAAAGATGATAGAACATTATTATCTCGAAGATGATTGTATAAGTGCTTGAATATAAGCCTTTCAAATACTTTGTCTTCAGAGTTTAGCAAAGAGATGGGTCTGTAATTACTTACTAATGGGGGATCATCTTTTTTATGAATAGGGCATATGTTTGCTTCTTTCCATTGTCTAGGTACTTCACCTTCTCTGAGTGATCGGTTAAAGAGGACACATAATGGAAAAGCTAGTTCTTTTGACAGTTCTTTAAGAATGCGATTGCTTAATCCGTTTGGACCAGATGCTTTTCCAATCGGTAGTGATTTTAGGACAGATTCAACTTCTAAAGGAGTGAGGATGATAGAATTTAAAGTAGATTCGATGTTATATGGAGGTAAAGCTGGAAGTTCAGCATCACTATCATCTAAAAATGTTTGTTCCTTAAAATAATTATTAAGTAGATTAGCCTTGTCTTGCTCATCAGTATATACGTCCATTGCTTTCCAGAGATGGGATGGACGAGGTGGCGGTGGGAGATATCACAGTTTTTAGAGTGGACCGCCAGTCTGTAGAAGTGAGGGAATCAGACTTCAGCTTCTTAGCGATATTTTCATCACATGTTCTTTTCGATTCTTTTATCAACGAGACTACTTTGTTTCTGAGTTTCCTGAATTTATCCCAATGGTACTGCAAATCAGTTTGTTTAGCTTTTCTATAAGCCCTTTTGCGTTTTCTAATATATCGTTTGATAAATGTAGTTATCAATGGTGGATCGGAAGGTCTAACTTTTATGTTTTTATTTGGGATGCATAATTTTGATGTGGATAGTATGTAATCAGTGACATTCTTTGCATGTGTGTTTATGTCATTATCTTCTAGGGATACCCAGTCAGTAGATGCAGTTTTATTGCGTAATAGGTTATAATCCCCTTGATCGTATTTCCATATATGCCGAGTAAAGGATTTTGACTTGGGTTTAGAGCAATTGTATATACCGAAAATTGGACAATGGTACCGATGCTCTTGATTCAGAAAAGGATCAGCAACACCACTGACTATTAAATGGGAATTATTGCTGACGAGGAGAATATCCAGTAGGGAAGAGGAAGTTTCAGTAAAGTGAGTAGGTTCGTTTATAGCTTGGAATAATGCAAATTGAGTGCAGAAACTATGTATCTTCCGCGATGATTGCGGATGCAGCATGTTGAAGTTGAAGTCACCCGTTATAATTATGTCATTTATGCCTGAGTCAACAGCTAGGTGTAAAGAGTCTTCTATCAGGGAGTAATAAGCAAGATCGGAATTATTGATTTCAAGTCGGATGCACGTTTTGATCATGTTTCAAATAATTAACACTTATCAGTGCTATGAGCAAATTGTGAGGGCCTCAGGGAAGAGTGGTTAGTCCAACTGAGCCACCCTCGTTACATACCCCCCCCCCCCCCCCCACACACACACACACACCCCACTCCCCCATGGGTTGGGAAAACAGCATTTTTCAGGGGAATAAAAGGCTAACAGGAAACATAGAAAATCATGATTTTGTTTTGCGGGATCAAGGCCAATTTTTGAAGGGAACAAGGAAACAGGTACCCAGGGAAGACACCAGTAAAGTACTTACTTGCTTACTTATTAACTTACTTAGACGACAAAACGGTGTTGTTGTTTTTTTCTCATTTTTCCTAGAAAATAGGATCTGCCACTTCATGCAAATTGCCTAAGGAGACAATTTGCATTAAATGTCAAATTCTATTATCTAGAAAAAAAAATATGTCTGCTGAAAATTCACCCAGCATGCAAACAAGTACTAATGCAGATCTCTAAATGTTGTTTGAAGTGACCTGTGACTGAAGTCTCTGTTACTGATTAAGAGTCACAGAAAGTTAATATCTGACGGGTCTAGAGCCATCGTTTTGGCTACTAACATATTTATTTATTTATTTATGTGTATGTTTTTTTGTTTTGTTTTGTTTTTTTTTTTTTGGGGGGGGGGGGGGTGTTCTGGCCGCGCCAAGCAAAACAGTGCTTCGAGTATGCACAAAATGTACATATTCAGATTCATCCCACGCATGCGCAAATTACCACACGGGCATTTGCTCTCCATTGCTACATTGTATAGTATCCAATGATTCTGTTTGCAGACAGCGAAGGTCCTGATCAGCCTGTGCAGCCTTTGCTGTCCACATATACCTGAAGACAAGTTTACGCAAGGCGCAGCCCATTGTATGTGTACATTGCTTTTAACCCTATTAGGGTATACCTGAGCAGTTATCTATATTCTATTCTACAGTGCAGTTTCGATTAATGCAACATTGTCTTAGTCTTTAAATCTAAATAATAAATACCAAGGTCCTGCGCTGACATACATGTGCAGTCTGGTCAATGCCTTCGATTTTGGATAAAATACGTTCCGCAAGAAATGGTCCCATACGTACTTGCGGGCAACGAAGACTCAGACCAGCCTACACATTCGCGGAGCTGTTCCCTTTTACAGAATCATTGTAACCGGGTTTCGGTAGCGCATCTGATTGTGGATCCAAGGGTCACAAGTTCGAATCCCAGTTCTGCCATCTAACTTTCGTTGACCATAAAATCATTTCTACGGCCGTTCTCCACTTTCCGCAGTTCAAAAAAGGGCAGTAGTCAGTTACTGGCAAAAGTAAGTACTCAAGTATTGGGACTGCCCAGGAAAAGTGTGGCTCGTCATGACATTAACAGTGAGCCGTACATCTCAAACACAAAGCAGACTCACTGGGTAGGGTAGATCTGTCAATGAACAGAGAAATGTGTTAACGAAACGGGAATGTTCTGATCAGACTGTGCGGATCTTCGCTGTTCGTATCTGGCAAAAGGATCCTTTTCACTCGCTAAGTGGCATATAATTACATAGGTTCTCGTTTATTCCTTCTTCTCTGTTTATTTCAGACAGATAGGCAGTAACAATGGCGTCAGTGGATGGCTCTAAGTCTTTGCAAGGGGGTTTGGATGAAATGCGCGAGTTTGACTGTGGGCCATGCAGGAAAAGCTATGTCAAAAAGGAGGCCAGACATTACTGCGAAGAATGCCAGGAATATCTCTGCAACCCCTGCAAAGATTATCATGGTAAACTAACAGTAACACAGAACCATAAAATATTGTCAGGTGATGAGATGGCTAAACTTTCGATGGAGAAACATCGACCGGGTTATAACGTGAAATGTAGTTGCAATCTAAACAAGACAGTAGAGTCGTTCTGTGAGGAGCATAATGATATAATCTGTAGCTCATGTGAGTCAGTGAAACACAGAAAATGCACAACCCACCCCATTCAAGACAAAAGCGCCGGCTACATATCAACTAGTCTGGATTCTGTTTTAAAGAAAGCGAGCACTTTGAATGCCAGCATCGAGAAGCTGACGAAAGAACGTGGTATAGACAAGAGCAGACTTAAAGTTCTGAAAGAAACTTGTCAGATTGATATTCGAAAGTTCAGAAGAGAACTAAATGCACTAAATGCACTATTAGATAAGTAGGGAGAAAATCTGTTAAAAGATTTGGATAAGTATGAGACTGAACAGCAAATGCTGATTGAAAAGCAAATGTCTACTCTAACAAAAACACTAGCTCTGCTGGAATCTGATTACAAAATGCTTGAAGATGCCAAACACCGAGGAGGCAAAGAAGCTATGTTTGTAGCAGAAAAGAAGGTTTCCAAGAATCTTCCGGAGTATGAAAGCGTCGTGTTGGATATGGAAACAGGTTACATTAGACCTACAGTGTCATTTGAACGGAACAAGAAACTGGTTAAACTGCTGACTGATGTTAACGCTCTGGGTAACTTGAAAAGTGTTAAAGTTGATTATCTGCGGGGCAAGAAGATGATGCTGGAAATGAAGATTCAGTCATCGAGTTGCGTAGATGTACAATCATCAGACAATGAAGAAGAAATATTTATAACTGGTTGCGCGTTTATGCCAAACGGACATGTTGTTCTGTGCAATTTTCTTAATCATACCATTATACTATTAGACGGTTCTTTTTCAGTAACAGGAGACTTACGTTTACCTTCTGCTCCATCTGACGTTTCAGTTATTGATAGAAGTAATATTATCGTTACTCTTCCTGACACCGCGCAACTACAGTACATACAAGTATTCCCAGACAGGAAGACTGGACGATCCATTCAACTAGACAAGAAATGCTGGGGTATTGACGTATCTGGTGAAGAAATATATATATCATGCCACAATGATCCGGGAGAGGGAGAAATTCGGGTCTTAGATCTAAATGGTCAACTGAAAAGAAAGATTAGCGTAAGCCAGGACGGGTCATTTAGATTCACCAATCCTTACTATCTCGCTGTAAGTACGTCTCGTAAAAAGATTTTTGTTTCTGACGACTCTACATATATAGTCACTTGTATGACGTTGAACGGAGACATCATTTATCAGTACCAAGATAATGACTTACGTAGTCCAGGAGGACTGGTTGTAGATACAGGAGACAACGTCTTTGTCTGTGGCTATGCCACTAACACCATACACGTAATAACATCAGATGGTCGCAAGTCGTATACTTTAGACTGTGATGAGATTGAAAGGCCTAGTTCCATGACATTTAGAGATAATGATAGCATGCTTATTGTTGGCTGTAACTCACAAAGCCCCTTAATTGTGTATAAGCTAGACTAATACGCCAAATAAGACACCTTATGCACAGGTAACTAAATTTATAGCTATGGGACGTAACGAAACATGTACAAAACGACCTATGCTGAGGCCATTCTGTGCGTCTGCGCATTGTCTCCACTGTTTACTGTTTGGTTTCTAGAAACGTACAACTACTGTCTAGACCAATTCTAATAGCAAAGAATGATGAGACCTGAACTAAACTTTTCCAATACATGTTTCTGTGCCTCCAGTTATCGCTTAGTATGCTGGATAAACATTTCAGCAAACGACATTTTGAAATAGTTGTCTTTTTTTTTTTTTTTTTTTTAACAGAAAACAAGCTTTGCTATTTCATGCAAATCTTATTTGGAGACAATTTGCACGAAAGTCAAATGAAAGCCTATTTCTGAAAAAAAAAAGTATGAAAATATTCGTCAATTCATCGTCTGCTGAATTTGTCCAGAAAGTCCAAATACCTCCAGATTAGAGAAGTATCAAGATATATATTTCTTACTTCGGCCAACAATAAGCTGTGTGCGATATATTGATACCACCCAATAAGAGGAGCATCAATGTACTTTTGTTTTATTTCGCAATGGAAACGTGTTGTGGGTACTCATTAGAAGCGCCTACTCACTGAGCACTTCTAAGGAGTATAGTCTGGTTTCAATGACCTGACCAGGCGTGGTCAAAAATTGAGCAAATATCATTGCCTATCACTGTCAAAATAGCTCAGTTTATTTATTAATTTGGCTGAACAGCGTTTTCATTACGTGGGTACTTTCACTCCTAATATTAAATTCGAAACGAATGACTACGCCTGGTAGACGCAGACGATTATATATGCATTTGTCACAAATGTGTCCGGCATTTCTCATCGTCGACTTTGACCATATGGCTGAACCCATTCGTACAAATAGAATCTTCTTCCTTCTAGACTGGACAGGTTCATATCTAATTTTAGGGCTGTCTGTAGTTTATTCTCTTTTTGTCAGTTAGATGTCAGAGGAAAGACAATCACTGATGATGATGAAGATGATTTATGTCATTTTTAACATTATGGAAATTGTATGAGACGATGACGGGGTGAAAATGAAAGGCTCTGTGCAATGAAGCGCCATACAGTCCTGAGCTGAATTTTGCCTCCAGTGGGATTCGAACCCAGGACCTCGTGCTCCGAATTAAGGAGCGCTCACCGCTTCTTGAACCCACTAATGTTTTTCCACATGAATGCATGATTAACGTTTATACCTGTAAGGCATCACAAATAGTGTAGATCCAGATCAGACGCAGCGTCTAATCAGGGTCTGTACTGTCTGCTAAGCCTGTAACAAATTTAAAATTGTATCATTGAAGCAAATAATGCATTTTTCATGTTACCCCAACCCACTCCTTTTTAATTTGATAATGGATCCTCCCGACTTCATAGCCTTAGACACAAGAAGGTATCCACATATTTTTTTCATATTTCTCCATGAAAACATATATTGTGGGTACTCATTAGGAGCGCCTCGGCGAGGCGCTTCTAATGAACACCACAACATATGTTTTCATGGAGAAATAAGAAAGATACCAGTACTTTTTGGTTGAAAAAAAAAATGCCTCATTTTGAGCTAATCGACTTACACGAATTTTCAACTGAGAATGACAAGAGCCACAACATCAGAAAACGTACCTTCTCATATGTGCGCCAACGAAGACTCAAATCAACCTGCACATCCACACAGTCTGGTCAGAGCCTTCGTTGTCTGCATGAAGGAATTTTGCATCCTTCTCTATTCAAAATGTGCCCAGTGAAGATTCTAAGCAGACAGGCTGATCTGAATCTTCGATGTGCGCACATTTCTAAAGGTACGTTTTCTGAAGGAGAGTCTCATGTCCTTCAGCTGTGTATTAATAAAGTTGGGAATACAAGAAGCAGATCAACCTGTGCGTCCGAAAGTCCGTGTGCTCGCTGTTCGCTGCTTAGATCCGCAAAACTTACATACACGACGGAAGTAGCCACACTTTTACCAGAACAGCCCACTTTAGGAATCACGCGTGCTTGCGTGGGTGCGTGCGTGCCTGTGTGTGTGGTTTCCCGGTTAATTAGTCGTCAATGATGTATGTAAACCCAATTTTCGTTACATAACGATATATACCGAACGTTCTTCTCTAGTATGTGTGTACGTGTGGGCGTATGCGCGTGCGTGCGTCGGCGTTACCTTCGTACGTTAGTACCCAGACAAACATGAATGTTCTTTTTATACTGATTTAAGATCTGAGATGCATGAGTATTGCAAGCGAGTCTGTGAGAATTTTTATATTTTAAATCATGATGAAAAAGTTAAATTCTATTCTTTCTGATCCAAATGTTGCAAAACTTCGTGCGAAAATCTGCTATTCAATTTTGAAAAGATATAGGGATTGTAGATATTCCTTCTAAGGGTAACAGAAAATGAGTTAGTATATATGCACGTCAGTGTATACAAATGTGATATTAACAGGTGTAAATATGTTTTATTTGCATCATAGTATGAATGTTTCTTATACTTTGTACTACCCTTATATTGTGGAGATAAAATATGTATCTTAGATCTGTTATGTATTTGTTGTGGGTTATGTGTCCCATTGCGGGTCCGGGTGCGAAGACTGCGCTGTTTCGACATTGGTATTCGCAATATATTCTTTCATCCACTCGGATTCGGAATGGTACCTTTGTAGGTGGCACAGCCGACGCAGGGTATCCGCGGGCACATGACGTGTATACAACGTCGGCTCAACGTCGATGCAACGTCATGACGTTGCATCGATGTTGAGGCGACGTTGTACTAACGTCATGAGTCTGCTGGGTAGGCTCATGTCTTCCAAAAGTGTAATATTTATGTAGGTAGCCTGTTTAATTCATGTTTTTTTTTTAATTTATCATAATTCATATCTATAATTCGATTATGACTGTAGAAGGCTGATTTAAGGACTGTTAAATGTTTGTTGTATATTTTATATTGCCATGGCTGACCCAGGTGCGACAGTCGTGCTGTGTAAACATTTGTTTATGCCACGTTCTATTGTCTACCCGTATTCGGTATGGTACCTTTCTTAGTGGAAGTGGTACCGCCGACACAGAGTAGGCTCATAATTTCCAAATGTGTAATATTTATGTATATTACTGAGGGAGCAGGTAGCTATTTAATTCAAGTTTATTAATTTGTCGTAATTCAAATTTACAATTCTATTATGACAGTAGAAGGTTATTTAACTGCCTACTCTATGTTATTTTGCATTGTATGTTGCCATGGCGGGTCCGGTGCGAAGGTCGTGATGTTTGAACAGAGGGTTCCGCCACGTATTCTTTCGTCCACCCTTATTTGGTATGGTACCTTCTTAAGTGAAAGTGACACAGTCTTCTGTCTTCCCAAAGTGTGATATTCATGTATATTCTTGAGATGGAATATTAAGTTCATGTTTTATTAATTTATCATAATTCAGATCTACAATTCGATTATGACAGAAAAAATGCTGATTTAAGGCCTGCTCTGTGCTTGTTGTGCATTGTGTATCGTAATGGCGGACCCGGGTGCGAAGGTCGTGCTGTTTGAACAATGGTTTCCGCCTCGTTCTTTCGTCCTCTTGTATTCGGTATAGCATTTTTCAAAGTGAAGTGGTACAGTCGACACAGAGTAGGCTCATATCTTCCCAAAGTGTAATATTTATGTATATACTTGAGGTAGCATATTTAATTCATGTTTTATTAATTTGTCATAATTTATATCTACAATTCGATTATGACAGTAGAAGACTGATTTTAGGCCTGCTCTATGTGTGTTGTGCATTGTGTGTTGCTATGGCGGACCCAGGTACGACGGTCGTGCGGTTTGAACATTGGTTTCCGCCACATGTTCTTTTGTCCATCCGTATTCGGTATGGTACATATCTAAGTGGAAGTGGTACAGTCGACACAGAGTAGGCTCATATTTGCCCAAAGTGTGATAATCATGTAAATACTTCAGGTAGTATATTTAATTCATGTTTTAATAATTACATTAAATTCATATCTAAAATTCTATAATGGCAGTAGAATAGAAACTAATCGGTTAGGTTGATTCAGCCTGTTCTGTGTCGGTTGTGTTCTGTTCATGGCGGGACCGGGTGCGACGGTCCTGCGCTTTGAACATTGGTTTCCGCTTCATGTTCTTTCGTCCATCCGTATTCGGTATGGTACCTATGTAAGTGGTAGACTCATATCTTCCCAAAGTGTAATATTTATGTTTATATTTGAGATAGCATGTATGTTTAATTCATCTTCTTTTGTTGTTGTTGTTGTTGTTGTTGTTGTTGATTTATTTTTTATTTATTTATTTTTTTTTAATTTGTGATAATTCAAAACTACAATCCTTTAATAACAGTAGAAGGCTGATTTAAGGCCTTCACTATGTTTGTTGTGCATTGTGTGTTGCCATGGCCTAGCCGGGTGCGAAGGTCGTGCTGTTTGAACAGTGGTTTCCGCCACATGTTTTTTCGTCCACCCGTTTTCTGTATTGTACCTTTCTAAGTGGAAATGGTACTGTCGACGCAGATTAGGATCATTTCATATCAAAGTGTGGTCTTTATGTATGTAGAGATAGAATAACTAATTCTTGTTTCATTAATTAGTCATAATTCACATCTACAAATATATTATGACAGTAGGGCTGATTAAAGGACTGCTCTGTGTTGGTTGTGTGTTGCCATGGCGGATCCGGATGAGAAGGTTGTGCTGTTTGAACATTGGTTTCCGCCACATGTTCTGTCGTCCACCCTTATTCGGTATGGTACCTGTTTAAGCGAAAGTGGTACAGTCGACCCAGAGCAGACTCCTGTCTTCCAAAAGTGTGATATTCATGTATACACTTGAAGTAGAATATTTAATTCATATTTTAATCATTAATTCATAGCTTCAATTCTATTATGGCAGTAGAAGCCTAATACAAAGCCTGCTCTGTGTCGGTTGTGTTCTATGTGTTGTCGTGGCGGGTCCGGAGGCGAAGGTCATGCTCTTTGAACATTGGTTTCTACCTCGTGTTCTTTCGTCCACCCGGATTCAGTATGGTAGCTTTGTAAGTGGTACAGCCGATACAGAGTAGGCTGAAATTTTCCAAAAGTGTGATATGTATATACTTGAGGTAGAATAATTGATTCATGTTTTATTTATTTGTTATAAATCATATCTACAATTCGAGTATGACAGTAGGAGGCTGTTTTCAGTACTGCTCTATGTATGTTATACAATGTGTGTTGCCATGGCGGATCCGAGTGCGAAGGTTTGAACACTGTTTTCCGAGAAACGCTTTTTCGTCCACCCGTATTTGGTATGGCACCTTTCTTTGTGGATGTGGTACAGACGACGCAGAGTAGGCTCATTTCTTCCCAAAGTATGATATTCATGTAAGTGCCTGAGGTAGAATATCTAATGCATGCTTTAACAATTAGTATATTTCACATCTACAATTATATTATGAGAGTCAAAGAAGGCTGATTTAAGGCATGCTCTGTGTTTGTTGTGCATTGTGTATTGCCATAGCGGATCCGGATGCGAAGGTCATGCTGTTTGAACATACGTTTCCGCCACATCCTTACGTCCACCCGTATTCGGTATGGTTCCTTCCGAAGTGGAAGTGGTACAGTCGACGGAGACTAGGCTCATATCTTCCCAAAGTGTGATATTCATGTATATACCGGCGGTAGAATATCTAATTCGGCTGGTATTAGTGCCGTGTGGCGGCGGTAGAACGTCTCCCAGTCCTTTACCATAGTGCAGATTATATTCATTTCCTTTGAGATCATTGGGCCCATTGTGGAATCTTTGAAAATGGAGTTCTGCTCATGTATACGCTAGAGGGCGTAAGCAGTGTTGTAAACTTCATTACTGGGTATGAAGAGTCTCAATAAAACCAAGATTCCCATTTTCTTATCTGTAGTGTGTTCTTTGTTTCTAAAGGCAATCTTTTTTAGGTTTATTTTATTAATTAGTCATGATTCACATTTACAATTATATTATGAAAGTAGAAGGCTAATTTAAGCCTGTTCTGTGTTTGTTGTGTATTGTGTATTTGCCAATGCGGGTGTGAAGTTCGTGCTGTTTGAACATTGGTTTCCGCTACATATTCTTTCGTCCATCCGTATTTGGTATGGTACATTTCTAAGCGGAAGTGGTACAGTCGACGCAGAGTAGGCTCATATCTTCCTAAAGTGTGATATTCATGTATATTCTTGAGGTATCATATTTAATTCATGTTTTATTAATTTGTCTTAATTCACATCTACTATATTATTTTGACAGTAGAAAAGTAAAAATAAAGATGTCCAGGGAGTGCCACAATCACAAGTTGCAGCCAATCCCTGACACCAAGTGGAAGAGGAAAGAGACACAAACCAGCACGTGGTAAACAAAAAAACGCTTGAAAGAACACAGACCAGCTCTCTATCTTCTCCAAGCGAGGTAATCGCAATGCTCAAAGGACTAAAAAGGACAAAAAAAAACAACGCGAGACTTAATATAAATGGCCTCATAGAATAAAACACAAAGCTGCACAGAGTAAAAGCGACACCAGGGCCACCGCTTTTTACAGTCGACAACTGGTAACTTCTCCCTGGGTCCCGATGTTACTCTTAATGCTGAATTTCATAAAAAAAATATCAGTTCGCATAATGGCTCCCAACTCAGTCGGTTCATCGTGGCGAAAACATAAAAAAAATAATAAATCGCTATAATAAACAAAGACGAGTACTCATGGCCGAGTAGAAGGCTGATTAAAGGTCTGCTGTGTGTTTGTTGTGCAGTTTGTGTTGTCATAGCGGATCCGGGTGCAAAGGTCGGGCTGTTTGAACATAGGTCCTTCATCCACCCGTATTGGGTATGACACCTTCCTAAGTGGAAACGTTACAGTCGACGCAGAGAAGGCTCATATCTTCCCAAAGTGTTATATTCATGTATATACCTGAGGTAGAATATTTAATTCATTGTTTTATTTATTAGTCATCTACAATTATATTATGACAGTAGAAGGCTTGTTCAAAAATATGTGATGTGATGATTTACATTTACAATTATATTATGAGAGTAGAAGGCTGATTAAAGCCTACTCTGTATTTGCTGTGCATTGTGTTTGCCAAGGCGGATCCGGGCGCGAAGGTCGTGCTCTTTGAATATAGGTTTCCGCCACGTTCTTTCGTCTGCCCGTATTCGGTATGATACCTTCCTAACTGGAAGTGGTACAGTCGACGCAGAATAGGCTCATATCTTCCCAAAGTGTGATATTCATGTATATACTTGAGGTAGGATAATTTTTAAATCATGTTTTAATCATTTCTCTTAAACAATCCACAATTCTATTATGACACTAGAAGGCTTGTTCAAATATATGTGAAGATACCTAAACATGCCGCAATCACAAAGCACAGTCCACCCGAGGCACCAAATGAAGGAGAGATGAGGAACAAATAAGGACAATGAACACCACATACGAACCACAGACGCACAAATAAAGAAAACCTGCAACAGAGAAATCGCCTTGGAACGGTCAGTAGGAAAACTAGGGGGGGAGGGGAAGGGAGTTTTACTCGCGCGAAATCTTGTCCTTAATTCTGATGCAGCTCCAAATTACAAATATATTTTCGGTCCGCATAGGGGTCCTCTACTTCGTCTGTGAATCATCATTATCAAAACAGCCGTGATGAAAAAAAGATTGGGTTCAAAGGCGCTTTAAGCGTTCTATTGAATAAAGTTAATAAACTTCACGTTGCTTGCATGTAAATTACAAGTTCATAGAAGACACATTAAACCTAGAAATATATCCGTCTTGTCTATTTACTTTATGGGTGCTTCCACTTTGTAATGCCTAACTTCGAAATGTCAGAGGTGGATCCAGGGGCAGGGGGGTGGGGTGGGGGGCTTCAGAAGGTTCAATCGAACTCTTCTTTGACTCAAAATTTCAGTCACGGGAAACTTTGGACAGTTTGATAAAATGGACACCGTATTCCACCTAAATATTGGTACACTTTACTTTTATCTGATGGCTTCAAAATTTCATCAAGTCCATTTTTTTACCTTTAAATTAGACTAGAATTGCTTGATAAGTGGCAAGCAGTGTAGACCCTGATCAGACACCGCGTTTTGCGGCATCTGATCTTTGTCTACTCTGTTTGCTCAGACATGTCTGTAAAAATACTTTGGGATACAATGGCTATCTGCTCCCCAGTCCCAGTATGATCACCAAGGCCCTACCTCAAACGGTTATCAAGATATCTTGCTCACAAGAAGAGCATGACAGACAAACAAACGACACAAAAGCAATACGCTCCTACTCAAAAAGGACAGAATTTGCTCCCTTTGGAAGTAGACCCCTTGTTAAAAAGAGGGCAAAGAAACTGACAGAGTTTTCTCCCCATGAGAATGAATCTATTGCCCTTAAATCTATATCCAGATTTCAGATACCATAGAATTTGTTAAATCAAAGGTGATTCGTGATAGATAACACAGAATCCGTCCAATCAAATGTGACTCGCTGATTCGAGATAGATACCATGGAATCCGTCGAATCAACGCTGATTTTGTGACAGATACCACGGAATCCGTTTAACCAAATGTTATTTGTGATAGATACCATAGAATCCGTCGAATCAACGGTGACTCGTGACAGATACCATGGATTCCGTCAGACCAAAGGTGCTTCGTGATAGATACCATGGAATCGAAGGTGATTCGTGATCGATACCATGGAATCCTTCGAATTAAAGGTGATCCTTGATGCATTCCATGGAATCTGTCGAATTAAAAGTGGTTCGTGATAGATGCCATGAAGTCACTTTTGAGTTTGCGGATTCCATGGTATCTGTCATGATTCATCAATGGATTCCATGTATCTATCACGAATCACCTTTGATTCGACGGATTTCATAGATCCCATCACAGGTCGCCTTGGACTCGATTGATATCAAAGTATAAAAACAGTTTCAAATTTTGCACTCGACCAATCAAACTGCACTTAATTAGCTAAGTTGGAATTATTTGATGACCTTAAGGTCACTTCTGACACCTGATGCAACTTTCTATCCAAACAATAGATTTAAAAAAAATCGGCATTTTGCTCTCTAATTTCATTGTAAAAGTTATAAAACAATAAAAAAAAAAGCTGAAGTCACCACATTGTATCAGTGTCCTGGTGCTTCAAAGATATAGTACTTCTTAGGCATTTTTCTTCAAAATTGTTATAAGCCCTAGTAGTATAGAGAAAGTCATTCTAACCCAGCAACTTACACCTGCGATATACCTTCAATTATTGAAACTGAATGGTATTAGAATATAACAAATGTAGGAAAGCCTTAGGAATGTAAAGCAAACTTTAATATACCTAATAATCAGCATTTATGTCCGCCCAAATGGTGAAAATGTTATGTGGTTTTAACAAAAAAAAACAACTAAACATTCAAATACTAAGACAATTCCCCAACAATAATTTTTATTAAACTTTCAAACAATGATTATTACTTATTGTGTAATATTATTCTGAAATGACAAAAAAAATCACTATATGTGAAACGAGGTTATTCTTGATAATTCACCCAACCCCCAAAATATCAAAATTCTATTTTTCTGAATAATTGATCAGTTTTATTCTGATTCGTCATTCGTTTATGGATTTATGAGTTTGGATTACGGCTTTGGTACCATAACCGCAACTACTTTTAGTGAATTCGATCGTTTCAAAAGATCAGTATTGCTTTAAAATGATATAGTGTCATATTCTTGATATATAGAGACAATCTGAATAATAATGCAAACCAAAATGATGATTTGCTTTAACAAATAGTTGTGAATTGTTACCCCACCCCCTGTTTTCTAGGAACAAACGCTCAGCATGATAAAATGTGATTAAAATAGCTCAAATAGCCACATAAATATAATTCTTATTTGTAATAAATACATTATGTTGCAGGATTCGTCTAATAAATCAAAATTTATACTGAATTATATGCATACGTTGCACATGTTGAAGACGGGATGAGTTTAAAGGGAGTATTTTGGTAATTTAAGTACCTAAAATTGCTAAATCAAGGGTAATAACTCATGCCCTACACACTGTCTTATGTAACTGGTGTACTAGTTGTGAGGATTTATCAAATGGATACTACCATACAAATTTTATTGTAACTGATCTTCAGTATGTAAATTATTAAATGAAAGCATGAATTTTACCCATTTTCTATATAAATGCTATAATTCAAGGACAATAGCTCCTGCAAGAATAAATACAATATCTGTCAGAGGCATCTATGGTGTGCAGCCGGTCATAACAAGGTTCCATAATAAGTTTCGTCTTATCTTAGAATAAGATTGTTAATATTGCATAATTACTACATTAAGTACAGTTTTTCCCATATAGCACAATAGTAAAGTAGTAATCAGGGTCAATTACCTATGTTAGAACGAAAAACATTTTTATCTTAGTATAATTGCATTTCAAGTGTCCAGTCAACATGTATGTGCAAGTTTCAAATGAGATACTCAAGTCATAAGGCAAAATGTGATTTTGTCTTGCAATAGTTATCGTTACTGATACCAGTAGGAAGAAAACTAGGGAGCCTTTAATTCAGGGCTCTGGATAAGAAGAGTATCCAAATAAATACTTTTCTCACTTCTCCACGAAAACATAAGTAATGAGTACTCATTACAACCCAGTCAGCATTCTACGTAAATCTATATCGGGCCGTCATCGGCCCGTCAGAGTAGCTGACGGGCCGATGACGGCCCGATGTAGATTTACGTAGAATGCTAGCTGGGAAACGCCTCAGCCAGGCGCCTTCAGTGAGGTGCTTCTAATGAGTGCCCACATGTTTTTGTGGGGAAATAGCTAAGAAAACTATCAATATTTTTTCCATTGAAATAATAATAAAAACATCTTATCGATAGCCGTACAATAATTAACCCATTTCAGTCTGGTGACTCCCAAAAGGGTACCTTGTAAACAGTGCAGACCCTGATCAGACGCTGCAGCGTCTGATCAGTTTCTCTACTGTTTGCAAAAGGGTTCGTCATTTTTCTCTAGGAATATCTAATTAAGTCACGTAGCCTGACATACCTAAAATTGAAATTGGACTCTTCCAATATATAGTGTGGGACAATCTATTCTGTCTCAAATGGGTTAATGCCCAGCTAGCATTATTTATAAATCTATAGCGGGCCGTTATCGGCCCGTCAGTTACCCTGACGGGCCGATAACGGCCCGCTTTAGATTTTATAAAGAATGCTTACTGGGTATGCACTGATGCGCAGACTGATTAGAGTCGTTTTCCAGCAGCACACCTGTGTTGTACTCACCTGAGATGCTGATGATGAGAATAATGAATGTAATCCGTTCCATAACCACTCTCTGTACCAAACTGGTCGATCATACAACCCATTCAACTTTATCAATCTCTTTGACCGTAAACCGACTGAATTTAACCATTCTCTGGGTAAAATTTTCAGTAAATGACATCTCAAAATATTTTCTTATTTCTCACAGAAAACAGGATTTGATATTTCATGCAAATCTTCTCCGTTGGTTGGAGACAATTTGCACGAAATATCAAATCCTGTTTTCTGGGAAAAATAGGAAAAATATCATCAATTTATCGTCTGCTGAATTAGCCCAGAGAGTGGTAAAGGTTAAATATTAATAAACAGGTTTCACATATTGTTTATTTTCCTCGTTTTCAGACGAATCCATAATCATGTGATTCGCAGGGAATTTCGTGCCCTGTTTGCTACGGAGAGAAAAATAATCCTTTTTGTCGTCTATTCATGCCACCAGCAAGTTGTTAGGGTTCTCAAATTTCTCTAAACATTGATCCATCAGGGTAATATTTGTTTTACAATTTGCCCGAATGTGGTGCAAACAGTATCAGGATCTCTGGTATGTATGTAGGTAGGTAGATAAGTGGGTGGATAGGGAGTTAGTGTGTGCATGCATGCGTATGTATGTATGTATGTGGATAGGTAGGTAGGTGTCTGTGTGTGTTTGCGTGCATGTATTGCCTATGTTGTATTCAGTCATGCATGCTGCATCCATTGCATGCGTGCATGTATGTATGTATGTATGTATGCCTTCGTATGTATGTATGCCTATGTATGTATGTATGTATGTATGTATGTATGTTGAGTTCAGGTTTAACGACACGTGAACCCATGAGGATCATCTGCATCAAAATGGTATATTATTTTGGTGATATGTATCTATGTATGTATGTATGTATGTACGTACGTATGTATGTATGTTAAGTGTAGTATTCTCGAAGGCACTAACATGACGAGTAGTAAATAAATACATCGTAATGTATATTACTTTTGGTCGTATAAAAGTTCTGAAGCACGTACCACATATCACAAATATGCAACAATGCTTATGATTAGACATACGACTGAAGCAAACTTAGAAATATATTTTTATAAAATGCGTATGTATGTATGTATGTATGTATGTATGTATTCTCGAAGGCACTAACATGACGAATAGTAAATAAATACATCGTAATGTATATTACTTTTGATCGTATAAAAGTTCTGAAGCACGTACCACATATCAAAAATATGCAACAATACTTATGATTAGACATACGACTGAAGCAAACCTAGAAATATATTTTTATAAAAGCGGAAAGACCAATAATGCGTCACACACTTTTATCCCACTCCCAGTCTGACAACAATTCATTTCTTTTGTCTTAAAACTGCAAAAGTAAAAGCTGAAAGAACGTCCAACAATGACGTTGAAAGTCAGGTCAGGTTTACTGGAACCAAATTCGATCCCGTTCAACACTACACCAAAATGAATGTTAAAGACATACATATGCAACTGCCTTTCTTCGAATGTGGAACACAACATTATTTGACACAGAACATTCCTCAGATCGTACCGGTTAAGCTAAATATCACTTTGATGTTTTGTTATTGATTTTGTCACGTATGTATCATCAGTTAAAACCATATATTTGTAACAAACAAGATAATTTTAATAATCTGCAGATCGTGAATATTCCTGTTAGACAAAATATTAACAGAACGTGTACAGCCTATCATTGTTCGTGCCTTTCGATAAAGCGATATTGACAATTACAATGCCGATATTAATTTAGTAACGTAAAACACTCATGGGAACGCTACGAAGATAATAAGATAACATATTTTAAATAAAAACATAAAACAAATACAACTTCGTATATCTATGTAATGTATGATATCAATTCGATAATAAGTTGTTGATGCCATTTACACAGGTCTATTGGAGCAAGTTGTGGCGATTAACAAAAATCAAATGATTGATGATTTAGTTCTGGCCTTCCAGTTTTCATCAATACCGCGACATTTGTAATCTATAATTATTATATCTAGTGTCGCAGTTGTTGAAATATACTCGCCTCAATAATTAGACATGAAATGAAATGCATATTTAAATGCTATATACAAAACGAGTCATGGATACTTAAGGTTTACATACTGGAACCTCTGTATAGAATTTTTAGTATACTTGTCTTTTAAGCACGTAAGAACTTCAGAATCAACACAGTCTCTTGTTTGTAATGTATGAATGTAACAGGATATAAATAAAATATAATTTTAGTCCGGATTAAGTTATATTTTAGCTGTTCTATTGCTACTATTATTACGGTATAAAATACTGTAATAACTATTGTAATTTTAGTAAAATATACGACAAACAATTATATTAATTATAAAGTAGATTACATGTTTCAGTAAAAATATATCGTGCATAAAGGAACTATGAAAATTATTCCTGTAGGGAATCTTAACAGGATAGGAGCTAAAAAAATAACACACAAATATCTTGCATAGATGTATACATACCTTGTTTATGAGAACCAATAAATGGTACAATAATTGTTAACTTATTTCTTTTAGTATTACTTATAAGCATATGGGCCAGACTACCTGATTTTGGCCTCTAAAGCCTCATCAGTGACACTAGTATTCTTAAGACAAAAAAAATGAAATGACTAACATTTCAAAACAAATCAAGGTGTTCACTTTATAAGTTGTCATTCAAAAGACCATTTCACAAATAAAGTAGGTCGAGTTTAGGCAAAAAGGAGGTTTGAATTTATGGGCTTGGACTTATTCCCGATATTTAAACAATAGACATTTTATACTTAATTCATAAACATCATGATAGTTATTTAAGCGGATATAACAGACACTTCTAGCTACGTTTCTATGTCAAATAGAGAACACACAGCCAGTAAATAATCTTCTATTTGTTGTAGGGTTTAACTGTTCTTTGTTTGTAGCTTAGCAATATAATAATTCAATAATTCTGAACAATAATGGAACATCATTGGGTTTTGTATACGCAAACGCGTTTGAAAAAAAAAAATAATAAAATAAAAAAAAAAAAAAAAAAAAAAAAAAAACGCGTATAAAGCGCGGTGTCGCATATGCGGCCCGAGTTGGCACAGAGAGCTTTTCGTTATGTAGTTTGATTTTGTTGTTAACGTTACTTGTACAAATTTTATGGGAACTAGTATTAAACACTAGCCTATAGTATCATTAACGATACTTTTTGCATATTGAAATTAGTTACATTATTTTCTTTTTTTTTTTTAAATGTTTCCGTTTTAAATTCTTCCATTCTCATTTCAAATAAAACACTAAAATTCTGACAGTTCAGTAGTTAACAAAACATTCTATCTTAGGAAATTGCAAATTGATTAGAATACGTCTGTAGAATATTTTCTTTTTCTTTTTTTTTTTTTTTTTTTTTTTTGTAAAGCCCATTGATGTAACTTTATAAAAGTTGCAGTTCAGAATGTAGAATTTTCAAATACCAAATACTAAACATATCAATTTCAAGCGGTCACTTACCTTACTTGCCAATGTATGTATGCAATGTTTGGCGTCAAACCTTTTACTACATTTGGTATGGTTGTGTTTTATTTGAACAGGCCACTTACAAAAAAAAAAAAAAAAAAAAAAAAAAAAAAACAACTCTAAATAGACATTAATATAACACCCTGTAAAATTTTCAATGTTTTGCACATTTGTTTCAGGTAAGATTTTATTATACGTTTTCATAAAACTCTTTGAAATAATGTAAACAAAACACTGACTTTCTAACACGGAGACAGCCAGGCTGTTATCACGTTAGTAACAATACACCTTATCAAAAATGTCTCCAAATTTCCTCGTTATAGGTAGGAGGGCATCCACATCTTACTTCTAGGAGTGCATTAGAGATACTACGCGATAAACGAAGGGGCATCTTTTTATGTCGCTTCTTCTTTATCTGTAAATAATTCTCATATGGGAATCCTATGTTTGATTAGGTGGCTGGTTTACAGGTCCTGGAATGTTTATTTCCAGACTGCGTGCATGTTTTGTCTCTTAGTTGTCAAGATCTACATGTATAACTATCTGGTTGACCAACCTGCGCGAAACTGTATGCGGGATCTTCGCTGATTGACTAATGTAAGTTGTGATCTGCCCAATGTAAGGTCTAAAATACTCACGTAATTAACACTACAGTATATAAGACAAGACCTGACGTAACATAAAAATAAGCCAGACAAAGACCAACTTTCCAATCATGCAGACTATTTAATTAGTGTTTTCTGTTACACGAAGCTCGGTACTTCCCGTAGTGACTATGGGTAGAAACGGACGTAACTGATCCGACTGCAAAACCCATACACGCTGTTTTACTAACGCTAACATACTCGTAAACCGTGTCCATTGTATTTGAAAAATAATACGGGCTTGAGGCTGAACTTGATCTGGACTTAAATTTAGTGATGCACAAATCTCATCACTAGAACAAAGTAAAATGCATTTAGTAAAGCAAACACAAAAATATGAGTTAGTTAAATAAAACATAAAATGATGAAGAAGTAATGTTTCATTCTGTTACGCACGTTACCGCATTTTATATTAGGACGCATCTTTGAAATTGACTGAATCATTTGCTTTTCCGTACCCTGTTCTTCGTTTTTATAATAGTGCACTACATTGTTTTTAGCTGGAAGACTTCCAGGAACGTTTAAGTCAATGGTCATACATACATACATATATATATATAACAGTATTAGAAACATGCAGTTTGACGGATATTTTACACGCAGGGTACGCATCTTTGATACGATATAGCTGATAAAGTATACAACATGGACAAATGTAATATACAGTTTTGAAAAGCTAATGGAGTGCTCATTTAGAATATTAAAAAAAAACAGAGCACAACTTGATGGATTGAAGTGCCACAATTAAACGGCAAAAGTGCTACTTACTCATTTTATAGGGTTATTCTAAAATATATCACGTAGATTACACTAATCGACTTTTAACAATCTGCTCAATAGCATCGTTCTGTAGCGTATACATTTTATGTTTATAAAACGTTGCTATTTGAAGAATTTAAAATGACTAAGAACGTTAAGTTTCTCATCTAAATACCTATGATTCCATTCTCAGACCGCCATGGTACAGAGTTATCTCCCCATTTTACTGTATGACGCTACCACTTGCGGACGCGACAACACCCGGTAAATGAAAGTTGAGCTGTTAAGCTTTAATTTGAGACCAAAATTGTCCTTTCGAACGATGGGGGTGGGGGGGGAGGGGATTTTTCCCGCGATTTAGAGCTTATACGAATTTCAGCGTCTGGATTAATATGTTATGGGTACTCATTAGAAGCGCCTCAGCGATGCGCTTCTAATGATTACCCACATCGTGTTTTTTTTCAATGGAGAACAAATTATTAATACGTTTTGGCTGAAGAAGGCCTCTTATGTATGTACGTATGTACGTACGTACGTACGTATGTATGTATGTACGCGTGCCTGTGTGCATGCGTACAATGTATGTATGTATGTATGTATGTATGTATGTATGTATGTATGTATGTATGTATGCGGGCGCGTGCGTGCGTGGTCATTGTTTCACAAGAGGCTGAAAGACATGTCCACAAAAAATGATGTTAGACTGAAGTAATCTCTATCAGCATTCAGAAGGCGAGTTCTCATCATGGATCTCGACTTTGTCTCGTATCAAGTCCCAAGTGAACACAATAGATTAGCCAATCAGTGTGCTGTTCCATCTTTGTGATTTACCACCGGGGGCCATTCAAAACTAGATTTCCGCTCTCTCAGAATATAACCGACGTAGTCCGACTCCACAGCAGCCCTAGCAGATGTTTAAAAAGCCGACACTGGGCTTCACTAATCGCATATAAAACGCAGAAATCCTTATGTTACATGAATAACATGTTACTTCGTTGCGATAAACGAAGATCATAATCAGTCTAAGCATTCGTTCAGTCTGATCCTGCTCACAGAATCACTGGATACTCTAAAATGAGTGGTTCAATAGAGAAGGCCCTGATCAGACTGCACAGATACGTAGGCTCAGTCTTTCCTGTTCGCGTATACCGTGGTTCAGTTTATATTTAATTGGCATCATTTTCTATTATAATAGTTTAACGCTGGGCATGCTAGGGAAAATTCAGCAGACGACAGTTTAACATATTTTCTTTTTTTCTTCAGAAAAAAAAATTGACATTTCATGCAAATTGCCTCTATAGAAGAAAATTTGCATGAAATGTCACAACCTATTTTTAAGGCAAAATAAGAAACATATTATTAAGTTGGTGTCTGTTAAATTCTTCAAGGGAGAGGTTAATCAAACATTTAACCTTTACCACTCTCTGGGCTAATTCAACAAACGAGAAATAGATGATATTTTCACATTTTTCTTAGAGAACAGGATATGACAGTCCATGCAAATTGTCACCACGGGACACAATTTGCATTATATGTCAAAGCCTGTTTTCTAGGAAAAATAAAAAAAAATATTTCAATTTGTCCTCTGCTGAAAACTTTATCCAGAGTGATTTTTGTTTCTGTTCATTTAGAGACTAGATTCATTCTTGAATATTTTGTCTCTGCCCAGCGGGCACATGACGTTAATACAACGTCGCCTCAACGTCGATGCAACGTCATGACGTTGCATCGACGTTGAGCCGACGTTATATAAACGTCATGTGCCCGCTGGAAGGTAGCGGATGGAAAAGAAAAAGCAAGGACAAGTAGTAAGTAGTAAGCAAGGTCCCAGTTTGCATCTTCACTGGGTATCAGACCAATCCGGCTACAGTAGCGGCCCGTGGGTATCGTACCCAAACCGGTATAGCTCTAAACCCCCCTAAACCAACTTAAAGGCTGGCCCCTACCTTGCTTACAACTTAAGAGAGGAGAGTACCTGCTTGAAGTGTACCAAGTTAGGAGCCTCAGCAATCTCTGCTGAAAGAGAATTCCAAACAGATATAACCCTAGGAAAGAAGCTGAACTTGAAGGTATCTGTCTTGGTTGGATGCTGAAGCAGCTTCTTTGTATGGATTGCTCTGATTCTTGTCGATGCCGATGTTAGGTATGGAGTAGCTGATACAGCCACTAGGTCGTTGATGAGCTTGTACAACGTGGCAAGTTGTAGTTTAGTCCTTCTGGACTCTAGTGTTTCCCATCCCAGATCCTGAAGCATATCTGGTACACTGCTTGTGTCGTGGTGTCTGTTGGTACAGTACGTCGCTGCTCTTCTCTGGGCCATTTCTAGTTTGTACTGCGATCGGACTGTATGAGGATTCCAGACCGAAGCACAGTACACGTAGGTGGGACCCACCAGTGTGGCATAGGCTGCTGACTTCGTGTCACAACTTCTTACCCGAAGATTCCTCCGTAGAAAGCCGAAAGTACTATTCTTCACTGTCTGGTCTATATGTTCCTTCCACTCCAGTCCTAAGTATTTAGAGGAGAGACGCCTTCCAGTTGTTGACCTTTTAACCGGTAACTGTGTATGACTGGGGATCGTTTCCTAGTTACCCTCAACACCTTGCATTTTTCTTGGTGGAATGACGTACCCCATGTTTCCTTCCACTGTGCTAAGCTTTCAAGGTCTAGCTGGAGCAGACTGATATCTTCCTGGGTCTTTATCTGTCTATAAACAATAAAGTCATCGGCAAAAAGTCCAGTGCGGGATGTGACACTGTCTGGTAAGTCATTGATAAATAATAGGAATAGGACCGGGGGTTAAGCACTGTGCCTTGTGGGACACCACTGATGGCATGTGCTTTCTCTGCTGTTGTTCCATCAACGATTACTTGCTGTACCCGGCTTGAAAGGAATGACTTGATCCAGGAGTGTGTCTGGCCTCTGATTCCATAGTGATCGAGTTTTCCTAGCAGCCGCTGGTGAAGTACTTGATCATAGCCTCTGGAAAAATCAAAGATCACAAGGTCCATTTGTTCTCCATTGTCTACTGTCTTGGCGAGTTCGTGGACAAGTGTCAACAGCTGGGTCTCGCAGCTACGTCGGGCTCTGAAACCACGTTGACAATCAGTCAAGATCTGTGTTGTTCAAGGTGAGCCATGATATTACTGGTGATATTGTTTTCCTGAAGTTTCCAGCAAAGGTTAGTAAGTGATACTGGGGGTAGTTTGAAGCCTTGAATCTGTCGCCTTTTTTTAATATGGGAGTAATGTTGGCTGACTTCCAGTCTTCAGGAACTTCCCCATCTATTAAAGTCTTCTAGAAAAATAATGGTGAGGACTGGGGCGATCTCGTTGGCCATATCCCGTAGTAAACGAGCAAGTATCATATCCGGTCCGCAGACTTTACTTGGGTTGATTTTCTTCAAAATATTTCAAACCCCTTCCATGGTCACAATGATATCTGGCATTCTCTGGTACGGCTGGCCTTCTAGTCGCGGTACTTGTTCTCTGTCATCTTCTTTGGTGTAAACGGACTCATACTGTCTATTCAGGATGTTGGCTTTATCTGTGGGCTCAGCATGCATCTTTCCTTTTTCTTTTAGTGGCGCTATCCCGCTGTTGTCTTTCTTCAGGGATTTTACAAACGACCAGAACCATTTCTGCTTTCCAGCTCTGTCTTCACTGTCTGGGTCTCCAAAATCAATGACTATCTCTAGATGCTGCCAGTAAGTTTGACGTTCCGCCTTTTGTACTTTTGCCTTTATCTGTTTGTAATGTTCAACATCCTTGAATTTTTTGGTGACTCTCTGCTTCTTGAATAGCTTGTTTCGTTGAATAGTGCTCGGATAGTTCTTGTAATCTATGTTTCTTTGGGCTTTTTGTCCCCTCGGATAGTCTAATTCGGGATGTGCTTGTCCATCAGCTTATGTATTGTGGACTTGAAATAGCGCCATAGGAACTGAACATCAAGCGTCTGTGCCTTTTCAGGGAATAATCATACTCTTGAAATTCCTTTCTAAGGCTGTCATAGTCGGCTCGATGATACTTGAATATCTTGCGTGGTGAGGGCGGTTTCTTAATCGGTCGTAGACGACACGATAAATATAGTCTCGTGGTCAGATAGACCAGGTGTCACTTTCACTAGGTCGACTAAGGTCTCGTTGTTTGTTTGGAATAAGTCAAGAATATTTGAGGTCGTCGCTGTGATTCTAGTTGGTTCTTCCACCATCTGGCTAAGGAAGGCAACCTTTATTATATCCAATGGCTGCTGGCACTGTGCACTGTGGGCTGGATGTGGTTCAACACACTCATTTTGCCAGTCGATATCTGCCAGGTTGAAGTAGCCGCCTAGCCAGAAATGTGCACCGTTTGATGATAGAACTTTTGACAGATATTTTTGGAGCTGGTCAAGATATTTTGGGTTATTGTTATCCGGGGGTCTGTAGAAGGATCCAATGAATAAATCCTTGGTGACCTGAACTTTTATCTTTTGGTCCAGACCAGTTCACAGTAAAAACAGGAAAAATAAGAAAAATATTTTAATACAGTCGACTCTCGTTATCTCGACATCGCTTATCTCGAATAATCGCTTATCACGAAGTGAAAATTTCGTCCCTGTTTTAACAGGGATATCTAACAACAGGTGACAAAATTTTGTGGAAAAGAGGAGAATTTGCTCCTGAGGAGCAATTTCTCCTCTTTTCCACAATATTTTCAATCTATCTCTAATTTCAGGAGTCAAATTAATAGTCATTTGTTGAATGTGCTGTTCGATTTATTGTTTTACTCATTTCCGCAAATCTGATATGTCAAGGTACGGATATCTCGAAGTGTTTCAGAGAGTCTCTTGAAATTCGAGATAACGATAGTCGATTATGTTCTCTGCTGAAAACTTTATCCAGAGTGATAAGTGTTAATCAGTCACGGTGTAAGGGACACAATTCATCCTGACATCTTCTTTACTAGTTTGGCTTACATTAAATTAATTATCGGTATCGTTTACGCAAAGAACTCGTTCTAAACTAGAATATTAGTATTTTCAGTTGCTTTCTTTTCCTGTATAAAGACGCAACATGAGAAAAAAAGACCTGATGGAACGTGCACACAACGAAAACTCAGCTCAGCCTGCGCATCCAAGTTCTTCGCTCGGTGCTCTGTTGACAGCCTAGGATACAAAATACTTTAAGCGGACAGCGAAGATTCTGATCAGACTGTACGGATGCACAGGTTGATGTGTCTCCTAGGGCGCACGTGTAATAAGGTACATTATGTCTACTTAACGGTTCATGTTTATTGTTTGGCAAACCATGGTGTTTAACGGCAGTGTGAACAGTGATGGTCTAGATCAGCCCGTGCATCTGGGCATTCTTGTCGTGGACTGCAGTATTTGAAACGACCCAGTGAGTGAACAGCGAAAGTCCTGTAATAAGTTACATTATGTCTACTTTACGGCTTATGTTTATTGTTAGGCAAAACATGGCGGTTTCACGGTAATGTGAACAGCGATGGCCCAGCTAGCATTCTGCTTGAATCTATATCGGACCGTTATGCTGTCGGGTCGATAACGGTCCGATATAGATTTAAGCAGAATGCTAGCTGGGGGTATAGATCAGCTCGTGCGTCTGCGGTACATTATGTAATAAGGTATATTATGTTTACTTTACGGTTCATGTTTATTGTTAGACAAACATCGGGGTTTAACAGCAAAGTGAACAGCGATGGTATAGATCAGTCCGGGCAACTACGCATTTTTTTTTTTGTCAGGGTCTGCAGTATTTGAAACAATCCAGTTAGTGAACAGCGAAAGTTCTCATCAGACTGCATGACTGTACAGACTGTTCTCTGCTTATGTTGCTCCAGGGTGTTTTATAGAAAACACACGACGTGTTTGCATTACTGGAGAGAGGCTGATTCCCATCCAGCATTCTTTATAAATCTATAGCGGGTCGTTATCGGCCCGTCAGGGTAGCTGACGGGCCGATAACGACCCGCTATAGATTTATAAAGAATGTTTACTGGGTTAGCATATTTAGTCACCCAAATCTCGTGTGGAGTCTTGTAGCATACTTCGCTTTATATAGTTCGCCATCTTTAATTTTAGCATCACGGTTAGCAGATCAATAAATAATTAATAAGCCAAAAATGAGAAATAACTATTGGTAAATCTGTTTTAAGTTGCTTTTGAACAAATAAAATATAAGCTCTGCTGAATTTAAAAAAAAAAAAAAAAAAAAAAAAAAAAAACATGCAAATAAAAACAAATACCGAACATATCACGTGACCTCAGTGAACCCCGGCACGTGATGCCAACTTTGTTTGTAAACAAACTGCTGTCAATTCTTATACATACCAGAAAAAATAATTGACTGAGTGTGTTTGCCTCATCACAGGCGATACCTTTATTCCATATTATATCGAAAGATAAATGCATAAGCACCAAAATGACTCAAAATTCAACAAATAAATGCAAAGTGCTTACTGGATTAACGCTTAACGTGCTAGGTAGAATTTCCAGCATACGACATTCTGAAATATTTATCTTAATGTTTCCTAGACAATTGGATTCGACACTTCATGCAAGTTGTCTCTTTAGGTCCGGTTTGGCGACAACGCATGAAGTGTCAAATCCAATTTTCTAGGAAAACTATGAAAATATCATCAGTTTGTCGTCTGCTGAATCTGTCCATAGCGGGGTCAGTGTTTCGCTGAACAGTGATTTACCCCTTATGTTCATGATTTTTGATCGCTGACTGCTCCCCTCACTCTAGCGTGCTCGTTGGCACAAATATGCTGGCTCTAAGTTCTAACTAAAACCAAGGCCTACCAAGTTCTAACTAAAACCAATGCCTAACTATAGTGTTTACCCTTACTGTTGGGACAGACAGGTTTGATCCAACACTGTTGACCCTGGTCAGATGCCACTTACGGCGTCTGGTCAGGGTCTGCACCGTTTGCTACTCATCCAACAGTCCTTCAGACATATCAACACGTGCCAAAATGTATTATTTCAAATTTTAGAATAAGTGTGATATAGAGGATATTCTTTTATGCATAATATCGAATTTTATTTTATCGAATAAACGCCGAAAATTATGGAAGTCGATGGGGGACATTTTGACTTGCGACTAAAGACTTACGAGTTTTGAGTTATGACTTGTGACTTTTGAGTTATGACTTGTGACTTATGAGTTATGAGTTGTTAAATCTTTCTGATAAGAAAAAGTGCTTAAGTGTCACCACTTCCTGTATATATTCAGCAGACGACGGATTGATATTTTTCGTTTTGTTTCCAAGGAAATAGGTTTTGACATTTCATGCAAATTGCATGAAATCCTAAAACCTATTTTTTCAGGAAAAATAAGTACAATATTTTACAATGTCACCTGCTGAAAATTTACCCAACATGCTAATTGTTTAAAGAGTTTGATAAAATAAATACAAATGCATTGTGTTGCTTTTTCTTGTCGTTTGTTGGGGCTTTAACCAAAACTTAAAGCGCTAAGCAGATTTGTACCAGACCACATTCTAAAGTTGATTTTACTTTTTTTTTTCTTTTTTTTATCAGAGTAAACAAGACTTTACATTTACGCTAGGCAGATTTTTTCCCCAAAAAATAAAAATAAAAAAATAAATAAATAAATGAAATAATAACAAAAAAAAAAATAAAACTATTTCAAAGTGTGGTCTAAAGGCTTGTGACTTATGAGTTTTGAGTTATGATTTATCACTTTTGAGTTATGACTTACAAGTACCTTCGGTGTAATGTGTACCAACGTCAGCCATTTTCTACATGCGTTCTCCAAATGCGCGCCAATATTACACCGAAGGTACAAGTCATATCTCAAAAGTCACAAGTCATAACTCAAAAGTCACAAATCATAACTCAAAATTCATAAATCATAAGTCTTTAAACCACACTTTAAAATATTTTCATTATTATTATTATTATTATTATTATTATTATTATTATTGTTGTTGTTGTTGTTGTTGTTGTTGTTGTTTCAGAGAAAATCTGCCTAGATGTCAAGTCTTGTTTACTTTGAAAATAACAAAATCAATTTTAGAATGTCGTCTGCAACAAATCTGCTTAGCGCTTTAAGGTTTGGTTATATTTAGTTCGTCTGCCATTTCTGACAATGACCAATCCTAATCAACTGTGTGATGTGTTATTATTTGTGTGTTCTAAGATGGCTGATAAGACCAATCTTAGCTCTAAACTGCCTGTTGCAGATAGAACAAGAGAGGTCTGAGGAAGAAAGCTCTGTTGGTGATGCCTTAGCTCTGGCTTTCTGCTGTGCACGTTTCTGCTCGGCTTCACTGATTCTTTTTGCTTCGTATTCACCAGCTCCCCTTTTTATGAGGCCTCGCCACTTTGTACGATCCTGTGCAATCTGTTCCCATGACTCTGTTGGTATATTGAAGTCTTTAAGGGAGGCTTTGAGGGTGTCCTTGTATCGCTTCTTCTGACCACCATGGGAGCGTTTTCCTACTTGAAGTTCTCCATAGAGGATTTTCTTTGGCAAACGTTCATCAGGCATTCTGGTAACATGGCCTGTCCATCTTAACTGTGTCAATTTCAGAAGAGTATGTACACTCTGCATCCCTGCCCTTTTCAGGACTTCTGTGTCTGGAATCCTGTCTTGCCACTTGATTTTTAGAAGTTTTCTAAGACAGCTTGTATAGAAGTGGTTCAGTCTTTTGGCATGCCGTTAGTAAACTGTCCAAGTTTCGCATGCGTATAACAGTGTTCAAGTGTGATTCCACTTCCGTCCCAAATACTTCCACGTAGCCGGCCAAATGTTGCACTAGCTTTGGCAATTCTAGCATTGACTTCATCATCAATGTGCACAACTCTAGACAATGTGCTTCCAAGGTAGGTGAACTTGTCTACCACTTGCAGTCGTTGACCTTTCACTGTGATGGTAGGCTTCTTGTAAGGCTTTCCAGGTGCTGGCTGATATACTACCTCAGTCTTTTTGATGCTGATTGTGAGATCATAGATGTCACATGAATCAGATACTTGATCCACACCTTTTTGCATTTTCTCTTCTGTTGGAGCACCCTTTGCCATGTCATCAGCAAAGGTTTGGTTAAAGCGCTAATGAAAGACAAGAAAAACAACACAGTGCATTTGTAAAATTATTTATTTTATCAAACTCTTTCAGCAATTAGCATGCTGGGTAAATTTTCAGCAGACATTTTTAAATATTGTGCTTTTTTTCCTGGAAAATAGGTTTTGGGATTTCATGCAATTTGCATGAAATGTCAAAACCGTTATCCTTGGAAATAAAACGATAAATATCAATCTGTCGTCTGCTAAATATTTTAAGGAAAATGTGACACTTAAGCACTTTTTCTTATCATCAAGATTATAAGACATATTAAAAGTCACAAGTCATTACTCAAAAGTCAGAAGTCATTATTCAAAACTCATAAGTCATAAGTCTTAAGTCGCAAATCAAAATGTCCTTAATCGGCTTCCATAGAAAATAGTATTTTCACGAGTGGCTGTTACACTTCGAATTTTATTTCATCAAATGAACATCCAAAATGGTATTTTCATGAGTTGCCGTTACATTTCCAATTCAAATTCATCGAATGAACATCAAAAATGGTATTTTCATGAGTTGCTTACTTCGCCACTAGTTGAAAAAAAATCCTTTTTCGCTGTTCATTCGATAAATATATAATTCGATATACAGATAAAGAGCACATTTTTTCTCTGTTTTATTTTGTTTTCCAATGGAAGAAAATTTACTTTGATTGTCTCTTTTCTTTTCCTTGTATTTTTTTTTTTTTTTTTTTTTTTTTTTTTTTTTTACTTCCCACTGGAGGTCTCAAGTTATGCTCGCATGACTTCTCTTGACAATAGTAACAGATAATAGTAACAGATAAAGACATGAAGACAGAAATATAGAAATTGTGTGTTTGTGCGCTTTTAAGGCGGATAAATATTCGAAACTGGCAGGCGCCACTACGAATTTCGGTGTTCATCAAGGGGCAAACCTACGTCATACAAAAAAAAAAGTGAAACAGACTATAGACTTTTATGCAAAGTTCTCGTTCAAATCGGTAAATTACTGTCGTTTTCCATTTCGTTTTTCTGACAAAAACCATGATAGGCTCAGAGTATGTAGCAAGAAACAAGGCATTCATGTTGTCAGACTTGATGCATAAATGTATTGTCATTGTTGAGTACGCGTTACCAAAATATTGTGCCTCAGTGTTCTCAACGATGACAATACGGTAGTATATCAAATCTGCAAATGCTTTCATCCTTGGTTCCATCTCTGAGCTTATTCTACTTTTCATCAAAACAGCGAAAGTAATAATACACCCACCTCCACCCTCATCCTCTTCTGGTTCATGCGATGAAATAAAATTCAGTGTTACACTTTAAAAGGAATTATCCTCTATCAAATCGCTATTATTTGAACTTTGAACGTTTTATCACTCGATTCGATCAGCTATCACGATCATATATATATATATATATATATATATATATATATATATATATATATATATATATATATATATATATATATATATATATATATATATATATATATATATGACTCAGCGGGCACTTGACGTTTATACAACGTCGATGTAACATCATGACGTTGTATAAACGTCATGAGCTCGCTGTGGAACCGAGAATTCAAGTAGAAGAAACGAGTAGTCCCAAAAAGTGAAAATGCAAAAGTCGTAATTACACATTTTTGAAAATGTAACATTTTCGGTTTTGATTTCACCGAGAAATCCCCATACATCATGGCAAAGCATAAAAAAAGGAGTTAAGGTGAAAACGGTATGTTTATTGATGTTGAGACAAATATCCTTCACGATTTTCTTTTGACATGTTGATAACGTTCATAGATAAATTTCGTAATCCGCATGCAAAACGAGAAGTGGTACTTTCGAGAGGTTCGAAGATTCAGATCAGAACCCGCTCAGAGCAGTCTAATCAGAGTGTTCGCTATCCGTCTGAAGAAGCACTTGAAACAAACAAAATAATCATTGAACTCAGGACCTTCCGCGTGTTAAGCGGATGTGATAACCTCTACACCACGTACTAGCCATAAAATTCTTAAATATGGTACATTAGTATCGATATATTTATGTTGTATGCACTTAACAATTGTAAGAAAAAAAAAGCAAATAATTAAATAATGAAAAAATATGTTTCCGCTGAGGATTGAACTCAGGACCTTCCGCGTGTTAAGCGGATGTGATAACCACTACACCACGGAAACTGCCGAAAATACCGGTAGCAAAAAATACTGTCTATATTCTGAAATGAACAGTTTTTACCCAGCTCACTTCCTAATAATTTTCTTCATCATGACAATGTTCAGGGGCAATGTCTTTAGTGGTTCAATAATATTACCGTTACTACTCTCTGAGCTTATTCAGCAGACGACAAATTAATGATATTTTAACTCTTTCACCCATTATGTGCTGATTTGTACGGCGTATGGTTTGTTGCAAAATTTAATGAATGACTGAATAGTTAAAATAATCTTAGTTTGTATACATAAACTTGTACGTTGACATTACAATAATTTTAATGCATTGAAATTAGTATTTAATTAAAAAAGTTGTATTTCATGTTGTCAAACATATAGTTTTAAATGCTATACACAATAATTTAAATGCATTAAAATACTATTTAATGTCAACAGTCTTGTTTTATATGTCTAAACATTTGTCTTATAATGTTACAAAACATGATAAATGCATATAAATAAATATTTTGTAAAAATACAGTCGACTCTCGTTATCACGAATTCCAAATGACTCACTGAAATAATTCGAGATATCCGTACCTCGACATATCAGAGTTGAGAGAGTGAGGAAAAATAAATTGAACAACCACATTTAACAAATGAATATGTAATTTGACTCCTGAAGTTAGAAATATATATACAAAATAATGTGGAAAAGAGGAGAAATTGCTCCTTAGGAGCAATTTCTCCTCTTTTCCACATTATTTTGTTACCTGTTGTTATAGTTTCATGTTAAAACAGGGACCAGATTTTCACTTCGAGATAGGCGGTAATTCGAAATAAGCGAGTTCGAGATAACGAGGTTTGACTGTATTGTTTACATGCTTAAAGTTTTTCCATTAAGTGATATGAAGTGGTTTAATTGTATTGAAGTTAAAATTTATTGATTCATTTTTTTTTTTTTTTTTTTGTTACATTTATATGTGCTCATATGCTATAAAATGCTATTGTCCTGTAAGGCCATGGTAGCTGTCTAGACTGCCACCACTACCTGCACAAACCGTCCTTTTGTCCTGTAAGGCCATGGTAGCTGTCTCGACTGCCACCTCTACCTGCACAAACCATCCTATTATCCTGTAAGACCATGGTAGCTGTCTCGACTGCCACCTCTACCTGCACAAACCATCCTTTTATCCTGTAAGACCATGGTAGCTGTCTAGACTGCCACCGCTACCTGCACAAACCATTCTATTGTCCTGTAAGGCCATGGTAGCTGTCTCGACTGCCACCTCTACCTGCACAAACCATTCTTTTATCCTGTAAGACCAAGGTAGCTGTCTCGACTGCCACCACTACCTGCACAAACCGTCCTTTTGTCCTGTAAGGCCATGGTAGCTGTCTCGACTGCCAACTCTACCTGCACAAACCATTCTATTATCCTGTAAGACCATGGTAGCTGTCTCGACTGCCACCTCTACCTGCACAAACCATCCTATTATTCTGTAAGACCAAGGTAGCTGTCTCGACTGCCACCTCTACCTGCACAAACCATCCTTTTGTCCTGTAAGGCCATGGTAGCTGTCTCGACTGCCACCACTACCTGCACAAACCATTCTTTTGTCCTGTAAGGCCATGGTAGCTGTCTCGACTGCCACCTCTACCTGCACAAACCATCCTATTATCCTGTAAGACCATGGTAGCTGTCTCGACTGCCACCACTACCTGCACAAACCGTCCTTTTGTCCTGTAAGGCCATGGTAGCTGTCTCGACTGCCACCACTACCTGCACAAACCATTCTTTTGTCCTGTAAGGCCATGGTAGCTGTCTAGACTGCCACCGCTACCTGCACAAACCATTCTATTGTCCTGTAAGGCCATGGTAGCTGTCTCGACTGCCACCTCTACCTGCACAAACCATTCTTTTATCCTGTAAGACCAAGGTAGCTGTCTCGACTGCCACCACTTCCTGCACAAACCGTCCTTTTGTCCTGTAAGGCCATGGTAGCTGTCTCGACTGCCACCTCTACCTGCACAAACCATCCTTTTGTCCTGTAAGGCCATGGTAGCTGTCTCAACTGCCACCTCTACCTGCACAAACCATCCTTTTGTCCTGTAAGGCCATGGTAGCTGTCTCGACTGCCACCTCTACCTGCACAAACCATCCTTTTGTCCTGTAAGGCCATGGTAGCTGTCTCGACTGCCACCACTACCTGCACAAACCATCCTTTTGTCCTGTAAGGCCATGGTAGCTGTCTCGACTGCTACCTCTATCTGCACAAACCATCCTTTTGTCCTGTAAGGCCATGGTAGCTGTCTCGACTGCCACCTCTACCTGCACAAACCATCCTTTTGTCCTGTAAGGCCATGGTAGCTGTCTAGACTGCCACCGCTACCTGCACAAACCATTCTTTTGTCCTGTAAAGCCATGGTAGCTGTCTAGACTGCCACCGCTACTTGCACAAACCATCCTTTTGTCCTGTAAGGCCATGGTAGCTGTCTGGACTGCCACCTCTACCTGCACAAACCATCCTATTGTCCTGTAAGACCATGGTAGTGGTCTCGACTGCCACCACTGCCTGCACAAACCATCCTATTGTCCTGTAAGACCATGGTAGTGGTCTCGACAGCCACCACTGCCTCCATAAGCCATGGTACTGTCCTGTAAGCTGCATTTCTTGCCACCACTACCTCCACAAACCATGTCCTGTAAAGGCATGGTACCTGCATCTACTGCCACCACTATCTCCTGAAACCCTGCTACTTTCTTATAAAGCTATGGTAACGCTCTGCCACCACCCAGCTAGCATTCTACGTAAATCTACATCGGGCCGTCATCGGCCCGTCAGCTACCCTGACGGGCCGATGACGGCCCGATATAGATTTACGTAGAATGCTGACTGGGCACTACCTACTTACCACTACTTAAGGCTAGGCTGTCTCTACTATCACCACTACCTCCTCAAACCATGCTACTGACCTGAAAGACCATGTACGCTGCATCTTCTGACATCACTGCCTCCTCAAACCTTACTACTGTCTTGTGAATCATGGAAGTTGTTTTTACTGCCACCGCTATGTTTTACTCCGTATTTTACGTTTTACTTTTTTGTTTTGCTATTTACGTCCCTTGGTCTTTGATATTTATAGAACAACCTTGAAATTTGAGGTGACAAAACTGTACAAAATCTTTATATCCTGCAGAATATCGTCGACTGTAAGTAATACAGTTTATTCTGTGATCAAACAAAATACATTTACTTTTGTTTAATTAATGAATTTAGTAATTATTTAATCAACTGGTTAATAAACTGCTTTAAATCTGCGTGTGAAAATAACTGAAATAACCAGGAAGTTTAAAAAGTTACAATAAAATATGTCGGTTATAAAACAAATGTCTAGAGAGCTTTATATTATACAGCATGCCACTGTCCTGTAAGAAAGACCACAGAAGTTGTCGTTACTACCACCAAAATCTCCACAAACCATGCTTTTATCTTGTAAGTTCACGGTAGGTGTCGCGACTGACTGCAACCACTACCCCCATAAATCATGCTGATGTACTGTAAGGTCAAGGTAGCTGTCTCTACTACCACTACAACTTCCTCACACCATGCTACTGTCCTGTAAGGCCATTGTAGCTATATCAACTGCCTCCACTACATCCACAAACCATGCTACTGTCCTGAAAGGTTATGGTAGCTGTCTCTACTGACACCACTACCTCAACAAACCATGCCACTGTCCTGTAAGGCCATAATAAGTGCATCAACTGCCACCGCTATCTCCACAAACCATGTTACTGTCCAGTAAGGTCATGATAGCTGTCTCTACTGCCACCACTACTACCACAAACCATGCTATTCGCCTGTAAGGTCACGGTAACTGTCTTTACTGCCACCACTATCTCCACAAAGAATTTCAGAAAAAAGTCCAGGGAGCACCACAGTTGCACACCGCAGCCCTTCCCAGACACCAAGGAAACTATGCAACTGCCCTATTAGGCTATTGTTGTTTTCTCTACGGCAACTACTGCCTCTTAAACCATGCTACCGTCCTGTAGGGCCATGGTAGCTGTCGCTACTGCCATTATTACCTCCACAAACCATGCTAATGTCCTGTAACGCCTTGGAGGCTGCATTTACTACCAACACTACCTCCTCAAACCCTGCTCCCAGTAAGCATTCTTTATAAATCTATAGCGGGCCGTTATCGGCCCGTCAGGGTAGCTGACGGGCCGATAACGGCCCGCTGTAGATTTATAAAGAATGCTAGCTGGGCTTCTGTCATGTAAGGCCATGGTACCTGTCTCTACTACCATCACTGCCTCAAATCATGCTGCTGTCCTATAAGGCTATGGTTGTTTTCTCGACTGCTACCACTATCTCCAAAAAGCATGCTACTGTTCTGTAAGGTTGTCTCTGCTACCACCATTACTTCCTGAAACCATGCTGCTGTCCTGTAAGGCCAGAGTAGCTGCCTCTTCTACCCACGCTACTGCCACCACTACCTCCATAACCCATGCAACTGTTCTGCTGTCGCCATACAGAAATCAGCCAATCAAATCTTCGACAGAATATTGATTACTTGACGTAATTTGACTTCCCGGCATGCTTATGCAGTTAAATGATTTTTTCTTAATGTTACAATTTTTTTAAAAATTGAAACCAAAATTTATGCATTTACAGGTTTGTTCAGCATTTGAATACAATTTTTAATTTGTAAAACATCTAAAGCACTTAAAAAGAAAATGCTCCATAACAAATTTTAATGCATTTAAAATGATTTTTATCATTTGAATGTAAAAGTAAATTATAAATGAAATTGTTTGCCATTTAAATGATCTAAAACAAAATTATTGCGCGTATATAAGAATTTTCCATTCAAATAATTTAATATATAGGACGTTACATCAACGTTGCGTGCCCGCTGGGATCCTAAGTATTGGGACAGACGGACCTGAGCACATAGTGTACATCAAGATCAAAAGCCACAGAACGCAGCGTCTGATCAGTGTCTACATTGTTTGCTACTCATCCAACCATAGATTAGAAACACAACTCGTAGTAAAATGGACTTTTTCAAATTTTAGTACAATTATGGTAACGAGTTGAGGTACCCCAAATATGTTTTACCCCGTATTTTACGTTTTACTTTTTTGTTTTGCTATTTACGTCCCTTGGTCTTTGATATTTATAGACCAACCTTGAAATTGGAAGTGACAAAACTGTACAAAATCTTTATATCCTGCAGAATATCGTCGACTGTAAGTAATACAGTTTATTCTATGATCAAACAAAATACATTTACTTTTGTTTAATTAATGAATTTTGTAATTAATTAATCAACTGGTTAATAAACTGCTTTAAATCTGCGTGTGAAAATAACTGAAATAACCAGGAAGTTTAAAACGTTACAATAAAATATGTCGGTTATGAAACACATTTCAAGTGAGCTATATATTATACAAATTTGAAAGATCAAAAAAAAAAAAAAAAAAGTATTCCCTAACAACATGTACCGTGATGTAGGCCTAAGGATGGAATCTATATAACACTCACCCGAAACCCCATCTCTGTGGAGCAACACTGACAGGTGTACTATGTTAAATGAACAAATATTTACAAAAATACTGTAAGAACCAGCTTTTGCAGCTATGCACGGCCCACACAATCTGAAATGATTTTTTGACGTCAAGCAGGGGCCATAACTGTTGACAATTGACGCAAAATGCCCATATGCAGGAATTCTCGTACTACGGTGTAAAAATCCCAAGCTAGACATTGTCAATATCAGTGCATATGCCAAATTTGGTCAAAATTAATTTCTTTCTAAAGATATGGAGCGGAAACAATTTTTTAACGTCAAGCGGGGGTCATAACTGTTGAAAATTGACGCGAAATGACATGCAAAAATCCTAAGCTAGATCTTGTCCATATGAATTCATATGCTAAATTCGATCGAAATCCATCTTTTTCCTCTCCAGATATTGCAAAGAAATGATGTTTTGACGCCAAGCAAGGGTCGTAACTCTGTTGCAAATTGACACAAAATACTGTGTAACGATCCCAAGCTAGACTTGCCAATATCAATTCATATGCCAAATTCGATCAAAATCCATCATTTCTTTCTCAAGATGTTGAAACGATTTTCTGAAGTCAAGCAAGGGTCATAATACTGAAGAAGATGACAAGAAAGTGCCACAAGCACAGAACACAGCCTACCAATGGCACCAATAGGAAGAGATAAAACACGTATACAGGACATACTGAACAAAAAGCAAAGCAACCAGCTCTCTCTTCCCCATCGAGGTGCTCACAATGTTAGAAAAGGTATCGAAGATAAACAGGACAGGTGGTCCCGATATCACTGTAAGGATCAAACATTATTTTTCATGCATTAATATTCGCCAGGTTCCGTGGGAGGTGTTGAAAACCGAGGCCGAAGGCCGCGGTTTTCAACACCTCCCAAGAGATCTGGCGAATGTTAATGCATTGAAAAACCATGTTCGATTGCTGTTATTGCATAAAAAGTGAAAACATTTGCTACATTTTGCGTTATTTCTTGTACTATTTTGTTTCGCGATTACTTCGCTTGGGGAAGAGAGAGTTAATCTTAGTGCTTATCGTACGTTTGTTCGATATGCGCTTGTGTGGTTTTGTCTGTTTTGCTCTTCCTCGTGCTGTCTGAGAAGGGCTGTGGCTTGAGATTGTGGCACTCCCTGGACTGTTCTCTTACCTTTTTGACATAAAAAAAGCGCTGTATCGAGGGGCCACAAAGCCTTACACAGAATGAACAACGCAAAAACCACCGCCTTAGAACGGGCAGCAGCAAAAACGGCTGGGCGTTTAAATCGTTTTTATTGGCCAAATCTTCAGCCTAGGATCAAAAGTTGTTCAAAATACAAGAAAAGTATTCTGCTCACATAGAGGTCCCCTGACTCTGTTGAAAATTGACGCAAAATTCCGTGTAACAATCACATGCTAGATATTGTCAATATCAATTCATATGCCAAATTTCGTCAGACTCTATCAATCCTTTCTCCAGATATAGAGCAGAAACGATTTTTGACGACAGGCAAGGTCCATAACTTTGTTGGAAATTGACGCGAAATGCCGTGTAACAATTCCAAGCTAGACGTTGTCAACATGTGCCGAATTTGATCAAAATCCACCATTTCTTTCTCAAGATATTGAGCGGAAATTAATTTTTTTTTTTCATCAAGCAAAGGACATCACTCTGTTTAAAAGTGATGCAAAACACCGTGCAACAATCCAAATTAGATAGAATAGATATTAGATAGAATAAATTGCATCAATAATTCTTAATTTCATACAAAATCAAATAAATCAAATGATCAAATAAATAATATCAACCCAGTAAACATTTCCAAATTTTGTTACGAACAAGCATATAAAAAAATTATACGCATAGACCGCCATTTATTTTGGTTGTGCCAAAAGACAGCTTGAGATCAGTTTGTGGATAATATTCTTTACTCCTCCCCCCCCCACCCGCCCCTCCCCCCCTCCCCCCCCCACCCCCCCCCCCCCCCACACACACACACACATACACATACACCTCTAAAAACTGTCACAAATGAACGGGTTTGCTTTTATTTGCGGTTAACTGCGAATGTCTCGCTTGACTGAACGCAGCTCTTGCCGGATACACAAGTGAGTTGTATTTAAACCAAAATTTACAGATTACAGTCGAACCTCAATGGCTCGAACATATTTGGGACCATGGAAATTCGTTTGAGACATGGGTAGTTCGAGCCACTGAGGGTTAATCATGGCACCAGTTCAGGAAGCAAATAGCGATCATTTAGGGTATTTTTTTTTTCGATTTTCTACACAATAATTGTATGTTGAGTGTACTCATTAGAATCGCCTGGATGAGGCGATTCTAATGAGTACACACAACATACAATTCCATGATAAAATAAGAAAAAATCCCTAAATATTTGTTTTCTTGAGCTATTGGAAGGGTTTTGTAGGGACTGAAAAACGAGTTCGAATCATCCACGGTAAACGAGCCATCCGGGTTCGAGCCATTGAGGTTATACTGTATATACAAAAATGGCCTTTCATGGTCGTTTTTCTATCTGATCTATACATGTTTGGGCTTCATCTGTGAACTGTCTTATATCCACAACCGTGCTATAACAAACCCTATTATAAAGACTTTCCAGTGTGTTTGTTTCATGCTGGTAAAAAATTCAAGACACAATATTTGTAATGTTTTTCCTACTTTTCCCAGAAAATAGGTTTCGACGTTCCATGCAAATCGTCAAAGTCTATTTTCTAGGAAGAATCCGAAAAATGTCATCAATTTGTTATCTGCTGTATTTGCCCAGAGAGTGATGAAGATTACGTTTGGTTCTGATATAATGGCAATTAATTTATAGTTACATGACGCATTTTATATTGTTTAATATTGAATTGCAGTAATTATACAATAAACAGAGCAGTTCATTTTCTCCTTCTTACTCTGTTCAACAGACAGTGTCAGGCCTTTCGTTGCGATTCATTTTAAAGAAGCCAACTTGTACTTACTTAAGAAAGCTGTACAATATTACAACTAATCCTGTGACTGGCTAGAGAATTAAAATCCTCTGACTGGCTCCTGTGAATCCTTTCTCCATGGCTACTAACCTCTAACAACTGAAGAATGTGATCTTGACCGTAATCATCAAACATAAACGAACGCATGTCTTGGCCGCCTTTATCAAACAAAACGCAAGCCAGTTAGGTCGTTTTGGACCTTGGGTGTTTCGACCTTACAGCGGGAACTGATTATTGCAATCCCTGCTTGAGTTTGAAGAGAGTTTTCCTGAGTGAATGGGGACAAATACTGCATGCAGTTGGATTATTCATACAGGCTGTCGGCCGTTTAGATTTCTTTACCACACATAGCTCCTCATTATGCACAGCGATATGTCATTCTGCACAGAGGTATGAAAAAAATACATGCGAAACACCGACGCAGGACGAGTGCAAAACATCCAATAGTATGCAAATGTGGTGTCACGTGATAATAAGGTCACCAATGAACAAATGCAAGAAATGAAAAACAGAGATTTCTAAAGTCGGCTTGATTATAGAGCACTAACCAAAATTGGCCTTATCGCCCAATATTGACGGGCCGCAACTAATGCCGCCTAGGCTTGATCAACGGAATGGCGGGAGTTAGTATAAATGAATGTAATAAATAGATAAGTATTAGTTTGTTAATTTTTTTGTTTGTTTGTTTGTTTGTTTGTTTTTTCAAAAAGCTAGCGGATCGTTTAGCTTCAGCAATTGCATGTACGCTTATACTGCATACGATGGCATATGCATCTAAATTCATTGAATGACTCCACAGTTATTTTCTGAGTTTTAGTTCTCTCCGAACTGTATCTCTAAACCCATCTAAATGTCTCATAAAAATGGTATTTCTTTTTATTCCCCGACCAATAGGTACGGGGGACATGGCGTTCGCCCGTCCGTAGACGCATCCTTGTGCGCTTCATAACTTTGATATCCTTAGACATATTTTGATAATATTTGGTACGAGTGGAGGATCAGTAGGCATGTCGCGGGCAAGAAAGGCCACTCTCACTGTCTTCGTTATGTACTTATCTCCCCTGAAGCCGAAATCTTGTGCATGCCATAACTCCCACATTGTTTGAGATAATTTGATAATATTTAGTAGGGTAAAGAAGAGAACCAGTAAGCATGTCGCATGCAAGAGAGACAACTCTCACTTTCTTCGCTATGTAGTTATATCCCCTGAAGCAGAAATCCCTAGACGCATCCTTGTGCGCTTCATAACTTTGATACCTATAGACATATTTCGATAATATTTGGTAGGAATGAAGAGGAGGACCAGTAGGGGCATATCGCATGTAAGAGAGACAACTCTAACTTTCTTCATTATATAATCTCCCCTGAAGCCAAAATTTTGTGCAGGCAATAACTCCCATACTGTTTGAGATAATTTGATAATATTTGATAGCAATGAAGAGGAGGATGAGTAGGCTTGTCATATGCAAAAGATCAAATTCCCACTTTCTTTGTTATGTAGTTATTTCTCCTTTCTTGTACAGGCCATAACTCCCATAATGTTTGAGATAATTTGATAATATATGGTAGGGACATATATCAGGTCAAGTAGGAGTGTCGCATGCAAGAAGGACAACTCTTGCCTTGTTCTTTTTCTAGTTATCTCCCCTGAACGTACTTCTTAGCCAAATTCTTGTGCACTTTATAACTTCTTAATGATTTGAAATATTTAGATAATATTTGGTAGAGGCATAGATAAGGATCAGAAGGGTTGTCGCGTGCAAGACAGATAACTCCCACTTTCTTCATTATGTAGTTATTTCCACTGAAACCAAACTCTTGTGCAGGGTATATCACCCATGCTGTTTGAGATAATTTGATAACATTTGATAGGAACATATATCTGATCAAGTAGGAGTGTCGCATGCAAGAAGGACAACTCTTGCTTTGTTCTTTTTTCTAGTTATCTCGCCTGAACGAATTTCTAAGCCAAATTTTTGTGCACTCAATAACTTCTTAATGGTTTGAAATATTTTGATAATATTTGGTACAGGCATAGATAAGTACCAGTAGGCATGTCACGTGCAAGAGAGACAACTATCACTTTGTTCATTATGTACTTATGTCCCCTGAAGCTGAAATATTGTGCAGCCCATAACTCCCATACTGTGTGAGATAACTTGATGATATTTGGTGGAGTATCATATGTAAGAAGGACAGCTCTTGCTTTGTTCTTTTTCTAGTTATCTCCCTAAATAAATTTCAAAACCAAATTCTTGTGCACTCTGTAACTTCTTAATGGTTTGAAATAGTTTGATAATATTTAGTAGAGGCATAGATACGGACCAGTTAGCGTGTCACATGCAAGAGAGACAGCTCTCACTTTCTGTTATGTACTTATCTTCCCTGGAGCTGAAATTTTGTGCAGGCTATAACTCACATACTGTCTGAGATAATTTGATTAGATTTTGGTGGGACATATATCAGGTCAAGTAGGAGTGTCACATGCAAGAAGGACAACTGCTTTGATCTTTTTTCTTGTACACGCCGCTGAATAAATTTCTAAGCCAGATTCTTGTGCACTCAATGACTTCTTCATGATTTGAAACATTCTGATAATATTTTGTAAATGCATAGATAGGGACCAGTAGGCGTGTCGCGGGCAAGAAGGACAACCTCTGCTGTGGTTTCTGGTTACCTCCCCTGAATGAATTTCTAAGCCAAGTTCTTATGTATGTGGTTTAAAATATTTTGATAATATTTGGAAGAGGCATAGATAAATATCAGTAGGCAGGTCGTGTTCAAGAGCACTCTCACTTATTCTATTATCTCCTCTGATGCCGAAATCTTCTGCAGGCCATAACTCCCATACTGTTTGAGATAACTTGAAAATTTTTGGTAGGGACATATATCAGGTCAAGTACGTGTGGCGCATGGGAGAAGGAAGACTTTTGCTCTGTTGATTTTTTTTTACCCAAATTAACATACAACAAGTATATTTACCTTTACAGGGCATTTATTTTTGCTATTATTTCTATTATTGGATATGTTCACTCACAGTATTTGCAAATATTGTGTATCCTGTACAAAATAATCATATCAGAAAAAAGGTAAGAGAAAGGTCCAGGGAGTGCAACAGTCACAAACCGCAGCCCTTCCCAGACACCAAGAGGAAGACGAAACCGATAAAACCAAACAAGCACATATCGAACAAACGTAAAATAAGCACTAAGATTAGCTCTCTCTTTCCCGAGCGAGGTAATCGCAATGCAAAAAGGACTGAAAAACACAAGAACAAAATAACACAAGGTAAGACATAAAACAAATCGCCTCGTAGAATAAACCACAAAGCAACAAAGAGTAAGACTAACACTGGGACCACCGCTTTAGAACGGTGAGTAGAGTAAAAAAAAGTATGAGAAAAGTCCAGGGAGTGCCACGATCACAAACCGCAGCCCTTCCCAGACACCAAGAGGAAGAGGAAACCGACAAATCCAAACAAGCACAAATCGAACAAACGTACGAAAAGCACTAAGATTAGCTCTCTCTTCCCCAGGCGAGGTAATCGCAATGCTAAAAGGACTGAAAAACACAAGAATAAAGGATCCCAACCACTGTACTATAAACACGGGGGTAATACCAATTTTGCCACCTGTGCCGTTGACCGAGCTATTCCATTACCATCCATGAGAAATTTGCTGTCGACTGAGGCAGTCGACAGCAGTACCGACTCGATCGACAGCCGTAAACAATAAAACTATTTTCTGTTATTGCTCGGTCGACAGCCGTAATCCTCAGTCGACAGCCACCGGTTCGGTCGATAGCACAGGTAGCCCAATTAGTATTACCACCGTGATAACTTTTTCAATAATTCACTGATTCTCAAGAAAGTGGGACAAATAGTGCCATAGCATTGTGAGTGTGCATATGTCATACATACGAATACGTAACAGATGTGTTACATGTGCGCACAACTGTACGCATACGTAACAAATTGTTACGTCTGCGTAGAACTGTACGCATATGTAACATATGGCAACGTTATTGTGTTACGTTTATATACAACTGTACGCATATGTAACATATGGCAACGTTATTGTGTTACGTTTACGTACAACTGTACGCATATGTAACATATGGCAACGTTATTGTGTTACGTTTACGTACAACTGTACGCATATGTAACATATGGACAAAATAGTGGGAGGCGTTCGTAAAATATGTACGAACAATACACATATATAACACACCTGTTCGTTACATGAAGTAGAGATCACTATTTCGGGAACGATTACTGTGACCGATTTGTTTCTCAGTATGCATGTTTTTATTTGACACACGGCCCTACTTACAAAACTAATGTTTTTGGCATCTATATATGTAGAACAAACGTTTATGTTCAATGCAATATGTAAAGTGTATAATTGTGTTCGTGTTTGTTATATACTAAGCATCGTTAAATATATATTAAGTACATATGCAAAGATATGCATGGTTTCCCAGGTAGAAAACGTCTATTTTGCTAATAGCCTATAACTGATACTTCTAGTTGCAAAAATCATTTTTGAAGTGTGGTAATGTTCTTTTTACCCCCTTGCAAGGATATAATAGGACCCTCATGCGAATTGCAGCTGAAGCTTTTAAGGATCAGTGTCCGTCTTTGGTGTATATGTTGTTACGGTACACTAATGTTGTTACTGATACACTTTAACCGACATTTTTTTGTCTGACAATGGAAATCTGCTGTAAGTCTATATATGCTTGTCTATGACCCGTGTCATGAAAAAAAAATAATATTAAAACAGCATTAGTAATATGAGAGCAGTGTAGACCCAGATTAGCCATCATATTGCTATTATAACATCTGATCAGACTTAACACCGTTTAGAGTGAAATGGGACAAAATGAGTTGCAAACAGTGTAGATCCTGATCGGTCGCCACGTCCGGTCTACACAATCCAACTGTATCGATTTGTCTTCCCAGCTAGCATTCTATAGCAGGCCGTTATCGGCCCGTCAGCTACCCTGACGGGCCGATAACGGCCCGATATAGATTTATGTAGAATGCTTACTGGGTTTGTAATTTTATAAGATGTAAAGATTTCGTATTATTTTCACACGTGTTAAATTCGGCATGTGACACTCATACACATATGTATCTGTTACGTAATTGTACGCATATATAACACCTGTTACGTACTCGTATGTGTGACATCCCAGTAAGCATTCTACATAAATGTACAGCGGGCCCTTCTCGGCCCGTCAGGGTAGCTGACGGGCCGATAACGGCCCGCTGTAGATTTATGTAAAATGCTAGCTGGGATATGCACACTCACATAGCATGTAACGTTCAGTTTTTGAAGTTTTATGGAATAGGTAACCAATTAAAGTTGATGTTCTGAAGTCTCTGACACTACCTGAAATGTTTCAATTGTGAGCTAACGTCCAACACACATAAAGACAAATATACTAGGATCTAATAATGAAGAGTCCTTCCCCCCCCCCCCCCCCACCCCCCCCCCTCCACCCACCACCCCCACCACCCCCTCATTTTTGCATGTCATGATTGAACATGTTAAGATTTACGTAAAAAAAAATGCAGACATTCGACATTAATACAGTTAGAAAAGCGTTGGAAATGTTGCCATTGACAGATATTTTCAAACGGTGACAAATGCCTATACATCGTATGTAAATCACAATTCAGTTTTGTCATTGAGTTTAGTGTATTCTACGAGCCGAAGTATAAAAGGCATGATCCCTTTTTTTCGGACCAGGCAAATGAGTCTTGTTTTCTTACCTCAGAGATAAGGAATATCCCAACTAACGACGAAAATATTTTGATATTCTAGATTCCTAATTTTTTTTTGATGCAGTAATGCAATTAAAAAAAAAAAAAAGAAAAAAACGTAATTTTTTCAGCTGTGTTTTACAAGCCTACCTAAAGTTATCCAGTATAATAGGAGAAATGATGCTTACTCCCTCGAAGACAACTCGAAGAAATAAATACACAAACATAGTAACATAGTAAATTTTGTTGGATATACTTCGTCAAAAATAATTTCAGAAGTGCAAATGTATTTTACGGGACGTATTTTAGGGGACAGTAATAAGAGTGACTCCAGCCTGGAACCAGCGATATAAGCTTACAGTGTCGAAAACATAGTATACAGTCTGATTATCTGCACAAGAAATATTATTTTGAAGCTGAAAAAAGGTTCATAAAGCTTGTAAAAATTTCTATTTTCCGCTTAGTTTTCTTATCTCAATAGGATTTCATTTTATAACAAAGTAGGTGTTTTTCTCAAAACTCAAATCTTAACGGAACCTTCTGTGGTTCCATGTGTATGAAATACTGTCAGTTTCGTACAGTACTTACAACAAAAACAGTGATGACATTGTATTTTCAAGAGAGCAACTCAAAATTATAACTGGCCCGTATAATACATACATTGGTCCCATAAAATATCTTTATAGATGGTTGGTTCTTAAGCGATGAGAGTATTCTGTTGATCAAGTGATTGATATTTGTGTTTAAAATGAATCATAGATTGTGTTTCTTGAACCTTCATACCCAAAACGAATGATAAATTTTGCAATTCTCAATAGAAAACACGTTTATTGGGCAGGCTTCCTCGGGGTTTCTATTCCATAAATGGCATTCGTAAATTATTTGAAGCTATTCCTGACATTACCAATTTTCTTATTTATATGCATTGATTGTCTTAAAAATGAACCTTTAAAACGTCCTTATTGAGACTGTTCTGAGCTGGGGCCCGTTTTCTTATCGGAAACGCTGAAAAATAGTCCAGTAGAATACATTATAGATTTCCGTTAATACAAATGGAAAACCGTTTACCAAAATTATGACCATGACTTTCTAACATTTTCAGTACAACGGAACCGGTTTATGTTTTTGTTTGGTTTTAACAAAAGCATTTTAAAGCTGTCGAATAATCAGATTTGAGTACTCCCGATTTCACTTAAAGTCGCTTCACTGGATCCATACCGTACAAATGCGCGCATTTAAGGATTTAAAGACAGTGAAATACACGAAACCCCTTTTGACTCCTGTGGAGAGCTTACAGCTTTTATGGAATTTTGCGAATCCTTATTTGATTACGAAAACTCGAGACATTCGCGTTTACGTCTAAACCGATTTACATATTTGAGAACGTGTTCTTCAGATTTTTATTTCTCTGAAAATGATTCGGTCTCTAAGCAGTAAGGGTATTTCATACACTAATTTTCTTAAAAAAAAAAAAAAACAATGAAATATATTTTTATTGGAAGAGTTTGCGCTTACAATTATTTATGAACCCTTAATCAACATCCAAAATGACAGTTTCTATTGTTTTGATTTATCTTTGGACCAAACTATCTTTCATAGCAAGGAAATATACCTCTGTGGTTGTACATGACTTTGTTATTCTCGCATTCGCGTAGCAGCTGAGTACCAGTTGAGCAGGAAAAGCAAACCATCAACTGCCATATTCATGTCGGTGTATTCTACGGGACAGTGTAGTTTACTTTAATAGCTACGTAAGCGTTTTAGATTCACGATGATTTAGGGCAAGTTTTAACTGAAAGTTGGTTGTTTAAAGGCTTAAGACAGACAATTTCCCTAATATTTTCAAGCTCGTTCTTGTACATGTTTTACAAAACTTGCACTTTTTTGCTTCTGTAAGTGAAGAGATACCGTGTTTCTTCGATTTGGTAAAGAAAACCTATTTTGCTTTTTTTTAGGAAATTTAGTTTGAAGATTTCTAAAGCATTATGTTATACTGAAGAGAAAAACTAACATTCACTCTTGATTGGATACCTATAATTCGCACAGCTACTTCAAATTTGTTTGACATAAATAGCTCGTAGAATACATACAGAACTACCAGTGCTCTCATGCTTTTCCATGTTTTATGAAACTAAGACATATTTACTGTGCAAAATCTTAATAACACGTTCCAGTAAATGCCAAAGATATAAACTAAAAGCAAGCGATCTTTGTGTGGCTTGTTTTTTTTTTTTTTTTTTTTTTTTTTGTTTTTTTTTGTTGTTGTTTTTTTTTTTTTTTTTTTTGTTTATTTTTTTTTTTTTTTTTTTTTTTTTTTTTCACATCCAAAAGTCCCGCTTTCTTGAGAATCAGTGAATTATCGCTTTTAGCTAGTTACACCCACTGACCAGTATGTGACGTCAAAAACAGTGCGATACCTGTTAATACAGTAGAGGTGGTGCTAATAGGGCATAAAAGTAGTTATTGTTGTACATTTTTAAGTAAAGTCTGATCAAAAGTGTATAACTGATTTCAAGTCAGATGCACATTTTGGTCAGGTTTGCGAATGATTAAGACTTACCATGCTATGGGTAAATTTAAGGACCTCAGTGAGGATTTGCTAGGCCAACTGAGCAAGGCTGGCAAAATGTCGGCAAATATGAGTATTTCCATGCCGGCGGTATTTACCGGTAAATACCGGCAAATACTGGAAAATACCGGCAAATACTGGCTGATTGAATTGACCATCTCTATTCAATAGCCTACACTCAACATTCATAGGGGTAATTTCAACTATACTGGTCAATTGACTTAATATTTATGCTAAAGTTTAACACTAGTATCAACTTATTTATAGAATATCTTATTAAAAAATGAAATTTAAAACTTTTTATAGGAAAAAAAGACTGTTTCATATTTGTCAAAGTATTCATAGGTGACATGTGGCTACCACTACAGTCTTTTTCTTTTTTTTTTTTTTTTTTTTTTTTTTTCTTTTTTTTTTTCATTATTGTTTTCATTTCTTTTCATTATTTTTTCTTCCTTTTTGCTTTTTTTATCTTTTTCCTTTTTTCTCTCTCTCATTTTGATCTACTTATATTTTACATTGTTTTCTTTTTTCTTAAATAAACATTTTCTTGACACTTGTTGTTTTAATAATTTAGACCATATGTCTTGCTAATTAAGTGTCAATGGCCAGGTACACTGGTAAATTTTTACCAGTAATTACTTACCTGTATTTGTGTTATTTAGTTTAAGTTCAAATAATAAAGATGAATTTTTAGTTACTAACAAAAGTATGTACACAGGTACTAGTTAACCGCTTAAAGGGCCATGAAGCCTGTCCTGGAAAAGTGTGAGTAAGTTAACTGACCGGCTGGACATGGCATCAACAGTGTTGACTGGGCCGTACAACTCAAACTCAAACAAAGAAATCAAACAGAATCACCAGATAGAGAAGTCACTGATCACACTGGGCGGATGCGCATTCTGGTCAGGGTCTTCGCTGCGTATCTGCCATAAGAGTCCTCTTCTTCTGCTAAGTGGCATATAATAATGTAGCTCCTCTTCTATTCCCTGTTTATTTCAGACAGAAAGGCAGTAAGAATGGTATCAGTGGATGGCGCTAAGTCGTTGGAAGGGGATTCGGATGAAATGCGCGAGTTTATCTGTTGGCCATGCAAGAAAGACAGTGTCGAAAAGGAGGCCAAACATTACTGCAATGAGTGCCAGGAATATCTCTGCAACCCCTGCAAAGATTATCATGGTAAACTAACAGTAACACAGAACCATAAAATATTGTCAGGTGATGAGATGGCTAAACTTTGGACGGAGAAACAACGACAGGTTTGTAACGTGAAATGTAGTTGCAATCTGAACAAGACAGTAGAGTCGTTCTGTGAGGAGCATAATGATATAATCTGTAGCTCATGTGAGTCAGTGAAACACAGAAAATGCACAACCCGCCCCATTCAAGACAAAAGCGCCGGCTACATATCAACTAGTCTGGATTCTGTTTTAAAGAAAGCGAGCACTTTAAATGCCAACATCGAGAAGCTGAAGAAAGAACGTGATACAGACAAGAGCAAACTTAAAGGTCTGAAAGAAACGTGTCAGTCCGGTATTCAAAAGTTCAGAAAAGAGCTAAATGCACTCTTAGACAAGTTGGAAGAAAACCTGTGAAAAGATTTGGATAAATATGAGACTGAACAGCAAATGCTGATTGAAAGGCAAATGTCTACTCTAACAAAATCATTCACACTGCTGGAATCTGATTACAAAATTCTTGAAGACGCTAAAATCCGAGGAGGCAAAGAAGCCATGTTTGTAGCAGAGATGATGGTTTCCAAGAATCTTCAGGAGTATGAAAGCGTCATGTTGGATATGAGAAAAGATTACATTAGACCTATAGTGTCATTTGAACGGAATACGAAACTGGTTGAACTACAAACTGATGTAAATGCCCTCGGTGACCTGAAAATAAGCTATAAAACTGATTATCTGCGGGACAAGAGGATGATGCTGGGAATGAAGATCCAGTCGTCGAGTCGCGTAGATGTACGATCACCAGATGATAAAGGACACATAGCTACATGTATAACTGGTTGCGCGTTTATGCCGAACGGATATGCTATTCTGTGTGATCGTCAAAATTCTAAAATTAAACAATTAGACACTTCCTTTTCAATAAAGGAACTTACGTTTACCTCCTGGCCTATGTGACGTGTCAGTTATTGATGGAAATAATGTCATCGTTACTCTGTCTGAGACCGCGCAACTCCAGTACATACAAGTATTCCCACAGATGAAGACTGGACAATCTATTCAGCTAGACAAGAAATGCTGGGGTGTTGACGTATCTGGTGATGAAATATATACATCATGCCATAATGGACCGGGAGAAATTCGGATCTTACATCTAAATGGTCAATTGAAAAGAAAGATTGGCTTAAACCAGGACGGGACATTTAGATTCACCTGTCCTTTCTATCTCGCTGTAAGTTCGTCTCGTAATAAGATCTTTGTTTCTGACTTCGAAACATCTACAGTCACTTGTATGACGTTGAACGGAAACATAATTTATCAGTACCAAGATAATGCCTTACGTCGGCAAGGAGGACTGGTTGTAGATGCAGGAGATAATATATTTGTCTGTTGCTATAACACTAACAAAATACACGTAATAACATCAGATGGTCGCACGTCATATAAATTAGACTGTGACGGTATTAAAATGCCTTCTTCCATGGCATTTAGAGACAACGATGACACGCTTATTGTTGGTTGTGGCTTACAAGACTACTTAATTGTGTGTAAGCTAGAATAAGACAACCTAATGCACAGGTAACTAAACTGTTAACTATGGGACGAACGAAACATGTACAGAACAACCTATGTAAAGGCTATCCTGTGCATTTGCGCAGTGTCTTCACTTTTTCTTGTTTGGTTTCTAGGAAAGTACAGATATTGTCTAGGCTAATAACAAGAAATGATGAGACCTTTGTAAAGACCATCCTCTACAGTGTCTTCACTGTTTACTATTTGGTTTCTAAAAAAAGTACAGATATTGTCTAGACCAACAGCAAGGAATGATGAGACTGTTTGGTTCTAGGAAAGTACAGATATTGTCTAGACCAATAGCAAGGAATGATGAGACAGTTTGGTTTCTAGGAAACTACAAATATTGTCTGAGCCAACAGCAAGGAATGATGAGACTGTTTGGTTTCTAGGAAAGAACAGATATTGTCTAGGCCAAGGAATGATGAGACCTGCATTTACTTTTTCTATACATGTTTGTGTGCCTCCAGTTGTATCCAGTCCTTTGGAGTCAATTTGCATGAAATGTCAAAGCCTATTTTCTGGAAAAAGTATGAAAAGAGTCGTCAATTTATGGTGTGATGAATTTGACCAGAAAGTGGTAAGGGTTAAATAATGAAGTCCAGATAACTCCCGGGAAGAGACGTATCCAGATAATTTGGCCAACAATAAGCTGTGTGCGATATATTGATACCACTAGATAAGAGGAGCATTAAGGTATTTTTTCGCCATGAAACGTGTTGTGGGTACTCATTAGAAGCGTCTACTTACCGAGCGCTACTAAGGAATATAATCTGGTTTCAATTAATGACCTGACCTGGCGTCTAAATTTGAGCAAATGACATTGCCTGTCACCGTCAAAATAGCCCGTTCTGTTTATAAATTTGGTTGAACAGTGTTTCCACTTCGTGGGCGCCCTCAATCTCAATAGTTTTAAATTCGAAAGGAATGACTACGCCTGGTAGACGCAGTCGGTTATGTATGCATTTGTCACACATGTGTTCGGCATTTGTCATCGTCGACCTTGACCATATAGCTTAAAAGAAGGTAAGAGAAAAGTCCAGGGAGTGCCACAATCACAAACCGCAGCCTTTCCCAGACCCCAAGAGGAAGAGGAAACCGACAAATCTAAATAAGCACAAACCAAACAAACGTGCGAAAAGCTCTAAGATTAGCTCTCTCTTCCCCAAGCGAAGTAATCGCAATACTAAAAGGACTGAAAAACACAAGAACAAAATGACACACGGAAAGACATACAACAAATCGCCTCGTAGAATAAACCACAAAGCAACAAAGAGTAAGACTAACACCGGGACCACCGCCTTAGAACGGTCGGTAGAGCAAACCACCTGGGGTTTTAAAGCACTTTTACAGATAGCTAACTTCACCCTGGGTCCCGATGCTACTCTTAATACAGAAATACATAAAAATTCGGTTAATCCACTCATACAACTCTACACAAGACTCAAATTTCTTTTTCCACCGCCGAACTGTGTCATAAGACACACAAGAAGGTCCAAAAGCAGTAGAAATTTCAGTCATCAGCTTCTTCAAAGAACAACCAAGTTTTGAGCGAGCTTTGATGTAAGCCCGTATTTCAACTTTTTTGTCGACGCTTCTACCAACCATTTTTACTGCAGTGGTCAATGACTGCGTGTATTCAAATGACAAATGTTATGTCTTACACTCAGTCTAACATGTACATTTACACACCATTGTGTAGATATTGAATAGCCCTATACAGGTATGTATTGGTTTTTATCGTGCCCCACGTGGATATCGAGCTGGAGGACAATAAGCAATTCATTTCGAACATCCCTCGTATGTTCAAGTTTTCATTCACTTTTGCATCTCTTTTTGTAGAGTGATAACAAGTTTGATATAAGAATCCTTGTATCGATAACGCCGACCCAGCGGTCACATGGCGTTTATAAAACGCCACAGTATCGTCGATTCAACGTTGACTTTGATACCAGTATTTTTGGTTGAAAAAAAAAAGTGCCTTATCTTGAGCTAATCGGCATACACGAATTAAGTTTCAACTGAGAATGACAAGAGCCACAACGTCAGAAAACGTACCTTCTCATATGTGCGCCCAACGTTGAATCCACACTGTCTGATTAGAGTCTTCGTTGTCTGCATGAAGGAATTTTGCCTCTTTCTCTATTCAAAATGCGCCCAGTGAAGATTCTAAGCAGACAGGCTGACTGAATCTTCGATGTGCGAACATGTCTAAAGGTACCATTTCTGTCTAAAGGTACGTTTTCTGAAGTAGAGTCTCATGTCCTTCAGCTGTGTAGTAATTAAGTTAGGGATACAAGAAGCAGATCAACCTGTGCGTCTGTAGGTCCATGTGCTCGCTGTTCGCTGCTTAGATCCGCAAAACTTACATAAACGACGGAAGTAGCCACACTTTTACCAGAACAGCCCACTTTAGGAATCACGCGTGCTTGCGTGGGTGCGTGAGTGCCTGTGTGTGTGTGGTCTCCCGGTTAATTAGTCGTCGATAATGTTTGTTAACCCAATTTTCGTTACATAACGATATATACCGAACGTTCTTCTCTAGTATGTGTGTACGTGTGGGCGTATGCGCGTGCGTGCGTCGGTGTTACCTTCGTACGTTAGCACCCAGATAAACATGTTCGTTTTAACTGAATGTTCTTTTTATATTGATTTAAGATCTGATTTGCATGAGTGTTGGAAGCGAGTCTGTGAGAATTTGATCATGATGAAAAAGTTAAATTCTCTTCTTTCCGATCCAAATGTTGCAAAACTTCGTGCGAAAATCTGCTATTCAGTTTTAAAAAGATATAGGGATTGTAGATATTCCTTCTAAGGGTAACAGAAAACGATTTTGCACGTCCGTTTATATAAATGTGATATTAACTGTTGTAAATATGTTTTATTTGCATCATAGTATGAATATTTCTTATACTTTGTACTGCACTTATATTGTTGAGATAAAAGAAGTATCTTAGATCTGTTATTTATTTGTTGTGGCTTATGTATCCCATTGCGGGTCCGAGTGCGAAGACTGTGCTGTTTCGACATTGGCAATATAGTCTTTCATCCACTCAGATTCGGAATGGTACCTTTGTAGGTGGCACAGCCGACGCTACCTTTGTAGGTGGCACAGCCGACGCTGGGTACCCGCGGGCACATGATGTGTATACAACGTCGGTTCAACGTCGATGCAACGATGTTGAGGCGATGTTGTACTAACGCCATGTGTCTGCTGGGTAGGCTCATGTCTTCCAAAAGTGTAATATTTATGTAGGTAGCCTGTTTAATTCATGTTTTGTTAATTTATTATAATTCGTATCTACAATTCGATTATGACTGTAGAAAGCTGATTTAAAGACTGCTGTATGTTAGTTGTACATTGTATATTGCCATGGCGGACCCAGGTGCGACAGTTGTGCTGTTTAAATATTTGTTTACGCCACTTTCTATCGTCTACCCGTATTTGGTATGGTACCGTTCTAAGTAGAAGTGGTACAGCAGACACAGAGTAGGCTCATAGCTTCCAAGAGTGTAATATTTATGTATATTCCTGAGGGAGCAAGTAGCATATTTAATTCAAGTTTATTAATTTGTCGTAATTCAAATTTACAATTCTATTATGATAGTTTGTTTGTGTTGAGGTTTTACGGCCCAGTCAACCCATTGGGGTAATATCGAGCGCGGTCAGTTTACCGTACCACACGTTTACTGGGCAGGCTTAGTCCTCTAAGCGGTAACCAGTATTGTGCACATTCTTTCGCCAGAAACTGACAACTGCCCTTCTTGAATCAGCGGGAGGGAGAGAATGACCGTAGAAAATATCTCATGATCAATCTCTACGAAAGAATGTTGCCGACCTCGGCGGGGGTTGAACCCGCGACCTCCTGGTCTCTAGTCGGACAGCGCATCCAACTGAGACACCGAGGCCGGCTTTATTATGACATTAGAAGATTAATTAACTGCCTGCTCTATGTTACTTTGCATTGTGTGTTGCAATGGCGGGTCTGGGTGCGAAGGTCGTGCTGTTTGAACAGAGGGTTCCTCCACGTATTCTTTCGTCCACCCGTATTCGGTATGGTAACTTCTTAAGTGGAAGTGGTACAGTCTTCTTTCTTCCCAAAGTGTGATATTCATGTATATTCTTGAGATGGAATATTTAATTCATGTTGTATTAATTTATCATAATTCAGGTCTACAATTCGATTGTGACAGAAGAAGGCTGATTTAAGGCCTGCTCTGTGCTTGTTGTGCATTGTGTATTGTCATGGCGGACCCGGTTGCGACGGTCGTGCTGTTTGAACAATGGTTTCCGCCACGTTCTTTCGTCCTCTCGTATTCGGTATAGTATTTTTCAAAGTGGAAGTGGTACAGTAGACACAGAGTAGGCTCATATCTTCCCAAAGTGTAATATTTATGTATATACTTGAAATAGCATATTTAATTCACGTTTTATTAATTTGTCATAATTTATATCTACAATTCGATTATGACAGTAGAAGACTGGTTTTGGGCCTGCTCTATGTGTGTTGTACATTGTGTGTTGCCATGGCGGACCCAGGTGAGACGGTCGTGCGGTCTGAACATTGGTTCGTCCATCCGTATTCGGTATGGTACCTGTCTAAGTGGAAGTTGTACAGTCGACACAGAGTAGGCACATATCTGCCCAAAGTGTGATAATCGTGTATATACTTGAGGTAGTATATTTAATTCGTGTTTTAATAATTTCATTAAATTCATATCTAAAATTGTATAATGGCAGTAGAATAGAAACTAAACGGCTAGGTTGATTCAAAGCCTGCTCTGTATCGGTTGTGTTCTGTTCATGGCGGGACCGGATGCGACGGTCCTGCCCTTTGAACAATGGTTTCCGCTTCATGTTCTTTCGAGTACCCGTATTCGGTATGGTACCTGTGTAAGTGGTAGACTGATATCTTCCCACAGTGTAATATTTATGTCTATACTTGAGATAGCATGTTTAATTCATGTTTTTTGTTTGTTTTTTAATTTGTGATAATTCACAACTACAATCTTTTTAATAACAGTAGAAGGCTGATTTAAGGTCTTCTCTATGTTCGTTGTACATTGTGTGTTGCCATGGCCTATCCGGGTGCGAAGGTCGTGCTGTTTGAACAGTGGTTTCCGCCACATGTTTTTTCGTCCACCCGTTTTCTGTATTGTACCTTTCTAAGTGGAAGTGGTACTGTCGACGCAGATCATTTCACATCAAATGATCTTTATGTATGTACTTAAGATAGAATAACTAATTCGTGTTTCATTAATTAGTCATAATTCACATCTACAATTATATTATGAAAGTAGGGCTGATTAAAGGATTGCTCTGTGTTGCTTGTGCATTTTGAGTTGCCAAGGCCTATCCGGATGCGAAGGTCGTGCTGTTTGAACATTTGTTTCCGCCACGTGTTCTTTCGTCCATCCGTATTCGGTATAGTACCTTTTTAAGTGAAACTGGTACAGCCGACCCAGAGCAAGCTCCTGTCTTCCAAAAGCGTGGTAGTCATGTATATACTTGAGGTAGAATATCTAATTCATGTTTTATTTATAAATTTATATCTTCAATTTTATTATGGCAGTAGAAGCCTGATTCAAAGCCTCCTGTGAGTCGACTGTCTTCTGTATGTTGACGTGGCGGGTCCGGGTGCGCAGGTCATGCTCTTCGAGCATTGGTTTCTGTTTCGTGTTGTTTCGTCCACCCGGATTCAGTTTGGTACCTTTGTAAGTGGTACAGTCGACACTAAGTAGGCTGGAAATTTCCCAAAGTGTGATATTTATGTATATACTAGAGGTAGAAGAACTGAATTATGTTTTATTTATTTGTCATAAATCATATCTACAATTAGAGTATGAAAGTAGAAGGTCGACTTAAGGACTAATCTATGTTGTATATTGTATGTTGCCATGGCGAATCCGGGTGCGAAGGTTGTACTGTTTAAACACTGGTTTCCTCGAAATGTTTTTTCGGCCATCCGTATTCGATATGTTCACTTTCTTTGTGGAAGTGGTACAGTCGACGCAGAGTAGGCTTATTTCTTCACAAAGTGTGATATTCATGTAAATGCCTGAGGTAGTATATTTTATCCATGCTTTATCAATTAGTTATTATTCACATCTACAAATATATTATGAGAGTAGAAGGCTGATTTAAGGCCTGTTCTGTGTTTGATGTGTATTGTGTCCTGCCATGGCGGATCCGGGTGCTAAGGTCGTGCTGTTTGAACACTGGTTTCCAGTGTCCTTTCGTCCACCCGTCTTCGGTATGGTACCTTCCTAAGTGGAAGTGGTACAGTCGACGAAGACTAGGCTCATATCTTCCCAACGTGTGATATTAATGTATATACTTGAGGTAGAATATTTAATTCATGTTTTATTAATTAGTCATGATTCACAGTTACAATTATATTATGACAGTAGAAGGCTGATTAAAGCCTGCTCTGTGTTTGTTGTGCATTGTGTATTTACCATTGCGGATCCGGATGCGAAGTTCGCCCTGTTTGAGCATTGGGTTTCACCACATGTTCTTTCGTCCACCCGTATTTGGTATAGTACATTTCAAAGTGGAAGTGATACAGTCGACGCAGAGCCGGCTCCTGTCTTCCTAAAGTGTGATATTCATGTATATACTTGAGGTATTATATTTAATTCAGTTTTTATTAATTTGTCTTAATTCACAACTACAATTATATTATGGCAGTAGAAAGGTAAACAAGTCCAGAGAATGCCACAATCACAAGTCGCAGCCAATCCCTAACACCAAGAGGAAAGAGACAAAAACCAGCACGCGGTAAACAAACAAACGCTTGAAAAGCACACAGGCCAGCTTTCTCTCTTCTCCAATTGAGGTAATCGCAATGCTCAAACGACTGAAAAACACAAGGACAAAAACAACGCAAGACTTAATGTAAATGGCCTCGTAGAATAAACCGCAAAGCTACACAGAGTAAAAGCGTCGCCGGGACCACCGCTTTTTACTACTGGTAAACTTCACTCTGGGTCCCGATGCTACTTTTAATACAGAAATACATAAAAATTCGCATAATGGCTCCCAACTCAGTCGATTCATCGTAGCGAAAACATAAAACAAATAAATAAACCTCTATGATAAACAAAGACGAGTACTCATGGCTGAGTAGAAGGCTGATTAAAGGTCTGCTGTGTGTTTGTTGTGTAGTTTGTGTTGTCATAGCGGATCCGGGTGCAAAGGTCGTTCTGTTCAAACACAGGTTTCCGCCACATGTCTTTCGTCCACCCGTATTTGGTATGATACCTTCCTAAGTGGAAATGTTACAGTCGATGCAGAGAAGGCTCATATCTTCCCAAAGTGTGATATTCATGTATATACCTGAGGTAGAATATTTAATTCATGTTTTATTTATTATTCATCTACAATTATATTATGACAGTATAAGGCTAATTTAAGGACTGCTCTGTGTTGGTTGTGCATTGATTTCCCAATATGTTCTTTTATCCACCCGTATTCGGTATGGTACCTTCCTAAGTGGAAGTGGTACAGTCGACGCAATGCATGCTCATATCTTCTCAAAGTGTAATATTCATGTATATACTTGAGGAAGGATAATTAATTCATGTTTTAATCATTTCTCTTAAGTCATATTAACAATTCCATTATGACACAAGAAGGCTTGTTCAATATGTGAAGAAACCCAAACATGCCGCAATCACGAAGCACATTCCACCCGAGGTACAAAAGGAAGGAGAGATGAGGAACAAATAATGATAACAAATACCACATATGAACTACGGACGCACAAATAAGGAAACCCTGCAACAGGGAAACTGCCTTGGAAGGGTCAGTAGGAAAACTAGGGGGGGAGGGGGTGAGGGCTTAAACTAGTTTTACTCGCGCGAAATCTTGTCCTTAATTCTGATGCAGCTCCAAATTACAAGTATATTTTCGGTCCGCATAAGGGTCCTCTACCTCATCTGTGAATTATCACAGTGAAACATGTATAATCAAAACAACCGTGATGAAACAAAGCAATGGGCTCAATGACGACCTGAAGCCAGAATCTTCACTAGACGCATATGTCCGAAGACACGTTTTTGACGTTGAAAACAATCTGCTTGTATGTAAATTACCAAATATATATAAGACACATTAAACCTAGAAACTGTTCGTCTTGTTTATTTACTTTATGGATGCTTTATGGGTGCTTCCACTTTGTAATGCCTAACTTCATAATGTCAGAGGTGGATCCAGGGGTGGGGGCTTCGGAAGTTTCAGTTGAACCCCTCTCTAACTCATAATCTTAGTCTCATGGGAAATTTTGGACAATTTGATAAAATAGATACCGTATTTACGCTAAATACTGGCACACTTAACTTTTTATCTGATACTTCTAAATTTCATCAAGTATTATGATATCACGGGTCGCTTTTGATTCCATTGATAGCGAAGTATAAAAACAATTTCAAATTTTGCATTCGACCAATCAAATTGCACTTAATTAGTTAAGACTTATTGGATGACATTAATTCTAGTAAGGTAAAGATTAAGTAAAGGAAGAAAACTAGGGATCCTTTAATTCAGGGCTCTGGATAGGAAGAGTATCCAAATAAATACTTTTCTCACATCTCCATGAAAACATAAATTGTGAGTACTCATTAGAAGCGCCTCGACCAGGCGCTTTCAGTGAGGTACTTCTAATGAGTGTGTTTTGATTTGTTTTTTGTTTTGGTGTGTGTGTGTGTGTGTGTGTGTGTGTGTGTGTGTGTGTGTGTGTTGTTGTTGTTGTTGTTGTTGTTTTTGTGTATGTGTGTGTGTTTTTTTTTGTTGTTTTTTTGTTTGTTTGTTTTTTGTTTGTTTGTTGTTGGGGTTTTTTTTGTTGTTGTTGTTTTGTTGTTGTTGTTGTTTTTGTTTTGTTTTTTGTTGTTGTTTTTTTTGTGGGAAAATGGTTAAAGGGGAACGCAACCTTAAAAGTTATTGTGCTTTAAAGTAAAGAACATTACACACAATGAATTTTGTCACAAATCTGACCAAAATCGGTGGAAAAAAGTAAGTTATAGACAATTGAATATTTTAACATTGGTAGAATGGGCGCCGCCATTTTGAATATTTAATGAGGTTTCACAAAAATTAAAATTCATTTCATAAAGGCAGTTATTCTCATAAATTTGATTTGTTTTGGGGGGAAATGGTTGCTTGTCACCGAAATTAAAAGATTATAAAAAATTGTAGCAAAATTATTCTTGAAAACCCTTTATAATTGGTTTTGCATTTTTAATTTGCGCTTTGTGAGTCACAAATCCTACAATATGGCGGCATCCATGACAGCTATTTTAAATATATTCAAACCACCATAGCTTCCTTATTTCTAGGCCGATTTTAAAACTATTGCATTAAAATAAATGGCTTGTTAAGCACTCTAATCCAAGATATACTTGCAACTTATATTGCGTTCCCCTTTAAGAAATCCATCAAAAATATTTTCCATAAAAAGTAATAATAATAACATCTCATCGACAGCCAAGCGTTTAAGTGCTTTTCTTTATTTTGAACTTTACCTCTTAGTGGCAAATATCAATACAAAGAAAAGCCACTAAAACATCAGAGAAGACTAGGATTAATCGACAGCCGTACAATAATTAACCCACTTTAGTCTGGAGACCCCCAAAAGAATACCTGGCAAACAGTGCTGTATGCGGCGTCGATCAGGGTCTCCACTGTTTGCAAATAGTTTAGCCATTTTTTTTTCTCTCTAAGAATATCTAAGGCACATAGCCTGACATATTTAAAATTGAAATTCGACTCTTCAAATATATGGTGTGGGAGAGTCTATTCCGTCTCAAATGGATTAATATACTGCACGGATGCGCAGACTGGTTAGAGTCGTTTCCCAGCAGTACACCTGTGTTGTCGCACTCACCTGAGATGCTGCCAATCAAAATCATTAATTTAATCCGTTCCATAACAATCTCTGTACCAAACTGGTCGATCAGTTTTATCAATCTCTTTAACGGTAAACCGGCTGGATTTAACGCTTAGCACTCTGGGTAAAATTTTCAGCAGATGACATTTTGGTTTGTTTTCTTATTTCTTCCAGAAAACAGGATTTGACATTTCATTGGAGACAATTTGCAAGAAATGTTAAATCCTGTTCTTTTGGAAAATAAGAAAAATATCGTCAATTTGTCGTCTGCTGAATTAGCCCAGAAAGTGGTAAAGGTGAAATATTAACAAACAGGTTTCAGATGCTGTTTATTTTCCTCGCTTTCAGACGAATCCATAATCATGTGATTTGCATGGAATTTCGTGCCCTGCTTGCTAGGGAGAGAAAACTAGTCCTCTTTTGTCGTCTGTTCATGCCACCGGCAAGTTGTTAGGGTTCTCAAAATTCTGTAGATATTGATCCATCAGGATATTTTTTGTTTTACAATTTGCCCGAATGTGGTGCTAATTGCGGGTCGTCTTGACGGCCCGCAAATATAGGAGTTGAGCTAATCACACGTCAAATTCGGGAATTATGCCGAACCGAAAGCGGCTGTTGACATAGTAGTCGTGCATCGGATAACGAATAGAACAGAATATTATAGCCTCTCTTAAGCCTAACGTACCATAAAAACATAAAAGGACAGTGGCAAACAGAATAGACCTAGATCAGACGCCGCGTTTTAGGCCTTGGTGGCTCAGTTGGATGCGCCGTCCGACTGGAGACCAGGAGATCGCGGGTTCAACCCCCGCCGAGGTTAGCAACATTCTTTCGTGGAGATTGATCATGAAATATTTTCTACGGTCATTCTCTCCCTTCCGCTGATTCAAGAAGGGCAGTTGTCAGTTTCTGGCGAAGGAATGTGCACAATACTGGTTAACTGCTTAGAGGACTAAGCCTGCCCAGTAAACGTGTGGTTAGGTAAACTGACCGCGCTCGACATGACCCCATTGGGTTGACTGGGCCGTAAAACCTCAACACAAACAAACGCCGCGTTTTAGACGGCGCAAAACGCGACGGCTTATCTACTCAGTATTAGGGATAGAAATCTTTATATACATGAATGATGATAATTACGGGGAATGGCTACAGTGTCCTGTTGTTTTTTGCGATTACCGAAAGTCTCTATCGCAGAAGAGTAGCAAGAGATATAAAATACTGTTCTAGCCACTGCGAAGTACACTTTATAATTTGCTTAATTATTAGAGCTAAATGATTGTATCGATACAACGATTTTATTTGATTATTGTAACTGTATCATGCTAAAACCAAACTATTTCTCAGAACGTTTTACCCCGTCCTAACAAAATCGTAAACCGAGTTGCGTTCAGGGTGGAACGTGTAATAAATGTGGCCTAATATTGCCTAAAATGTTCATAAAAATGTCCTTAATACGTCCATCTCGTCTGTTTCCCGTCCACAGTCCGTTCGTAACATGTTCAGATCGGATATAGGTGCCCGTTCAGATCACGCAGACACCGTTTCCAAGCAGTCCAAGCCCATTCGTGGTCAGTCTAGATCCGTTCGTCACTAGTTCTACTCTGTTCCCAGTACGTTCAAAGCTGTTCTAACTAGTTAGTAATTCGACCACCTAGTTCACAACAATCACGTCCTGACCCGCCGGCTATAAAAATCCAGCACGTTTTTGTCAGTTCTCAGGCGCTGCTTCTATGTGACTCAGTTGCCTGGTAGCGTTAAAAATCTGGGCCCGGTTGTTCAAAGCATCGTTAGCTTAACGAGCTCGTTAAGGGTCATTTCGTTAACTGTTTTAGCGGATTCAATATACAATATTCTGATATTTTTTTTGCTGAAAAAATGTGAGTAGCTTTTGCAATGCAAAAGCTTCTCACATTTTTTCAGCAAAAAATTTCAGCATATTTGCGTATCACTGGATGTAAATTTTAACGAATCGTTAACTAACGATGTCGTTAGCTTTGAACAACTGGGCCCTGAAAAGTAAACTGTCAGTTCTCATTCCCGTTCACTATTTCAAGCTGTGCAGATCAAGCCAACCATCATCGTAGCCATCGTTGTTGTCATTGCCTCCGTGTGTATCAGCATCAAATCCATTATATCCTTATTATCTATCCTTGTTATCATCTTGCCTCCAAAGCGGAGCGGAGCCAAGAAGACGAGCCATGTTAGACCAACCACTACCTCACTACCTCCAGAGCCCCAGGCTGCAGCTCCTTTGAAGCCCGCTCAGAGCATTCCCAAGTTGCCGAGCCTCCTGAGCCTGTCCCTGAGACTGAGGGTCAAGAAATAGAGTGTACTTAAGCTCCATCACCAACGCATCACCAGCTTCTTTTACCAACACAGAGACTAGTACGCATCATCCCCTACATTGAAAAAGAAAAAAGGTAAGAGAAAAGTCCAGGGAGTGCCACAATCACAAACCGCAGCCCTTCCCAGACATCAAGAGGAAGAAGAAACCGACAAATTCAAACAAGCACAAATCGATCAAACATACGAAAGGCACGAAGATTAGCTCTCTCTTCCCCAAGCGAGGTAATCGCAATGCTAAAGGGACTGAAAACCACAAGAACAAAGTGGCACAAGGTAAGACATATAACATGAAGCTTACTATCGCCCTGCGTCATATGGCAACAGGAGATTCCTATGCCTAGGGTGGCATAGAATCTCCTGTTGCCATATGACGCAGGGCCATAGTAAGCTTCATCCCTGGTTCAAGTGCCTTTCTATAGTTGGTGTCTTCTTTTTCAATGTGGGGGATGATGCGTACAAGAAGTTCGTCAAACATGGGTTGGTGATTCTCGAGAAGTTGTAGAAGGACTCTTGATCATCCAGCGGAGCTCCTCCATCAACTGATGATAATGTCCCACGCCTATTCTCCTTTCGGGTTTCAGCCAGTTCCTTATTCAACATGATCTTGGTCTTTCTTCTTTCTTACTCTACCATCGCATTGTACTCTTGCTCTGCTTGCAACAAGAACTGCATGCAACCAATATTTGCCATGTTAAGCGCTGTGAAGTTATTCATAGTTCTGAGAAACCTCGAAAAAACAGATGTGCACTGTCAGAAATCTCGAATCCAAATGATGAACCAGTGAGGGAACGGCGGGTATTTATATCATTACTTATATGATCGTACTGCAGGTGGAGTGGACTTCGTAAAAACGACAGAAACGTACTAAAAACGAGTAAACCTTACTCAGAACCTACTGCGAACGTTTAGAACCGTGTAGAAACGTGTTGCTAACTTGTTCAGAACTTGTGCTTTTTGTTTTGACCGCATTTGGTCTGAATAACAATGGCAAAAAAATTTGAGCATGCTCAAAGTCTGGAGCACCCGTCTCGCCCTAGCCCGTCCATGAAATTCGTAAACAGATCGTTAAAGGTTGCTACCACGTCCACTCAGTTCGAGCACAGTTTGAATCCGTTTAGCAACAATTTTCGGAACGTAGTGAGAACGAGTTCGGTGTGACGGGGGTATAAATGAAAAGGCATATCACAGTTCAATATATTGGCCTGCATTTATTGCACGGCGCATCAGCGCCGGGCATATTGTGGTTACTTTGTAACTGTTAGTGTGTGTCGGAAACGGCGTCACCTTTCGGTTCACATTTTTTTAAAAACATATGACGATTGTATTAAATAAAAGGTCCTGTGATATATTAATGTGCTACAAATTGTGGACAGAAATAATGTTTCAGCTACGTGATAAATACAGGGTCCAAACTTCCCTGTTTGTATAACCAACATGCGTTGATTTACCGGATATTTTAGGAGTATCCTTTCGGTTTTTGTGGCGGGGCGAAAAATATCGGATTGGAGCTGGTACCCGTTCTAATTTGAAGATTTCGCGTTTTAGTTTTTCTATGTGGAGAACCAGTCAGCGCGTGCCTTTGAAGAAAATGGTCGGTTATAAAAGCCGTCCGATCCGATCCAGTAAATATAAGAAAATCATAGTTTTCTCAGTAGTGGAGCTCTGAATGTTCTAGTGACCATTTATTCTCTGCGACAGAGCTAATCTCTGTATATATTAGCTTCACTACTGAGAAAACTATGTTTTCTTATACCCCTAGAAGACAGAAAACTGCTTAAAAATCAAATCCAAAAGCATTGAAAAAAGAAATATCTTTTGTCGAATATTTAATTAAGCAATGTATGATAATACAAAACTGATATACTGGACATTTGAATCGTAGTTTAGATATAATGACAAAAATAAAATTTATGATCGGCAGAAAAATGATCGGCGGATCGGATCGCCATATTGGATGAATCGAAGCTGCATGAGTTTGGGTAAATAAACATAAATGTTGCTATGTATCTGCTTTTTCGTGGGTTGTATTTTTGCGTGCATTAAAATATTTGTCGAGGCTCTATAATTCGATACAAAAAGGAATGTTTTTTTCAATCCTAGCGGAACTTTTATGACCATTTCACCGCCCGTTTCTGTAGGCAGTATCCACATTCGTGACATTTATTTAGTCCTTTTACCAGACTCGGTAAGACACTTTTTGCCCACAAAAAAAGCAAGACGTGCTCGTCTGTATTGTTTTCCATAAGATGCCTTGCTCGAGGTTTGTGCAGGGAAGTATTCATCAGGGTTCATTGGGCATTTCTGGGTTGAGCGCCTCCTTTGGCACTCAGTGTACAGCCATTGCATTAATTGCTTTGGTTTTTGCCTGCTTTAAAGTAGATGTGACCACATGGGAATCACAGCATTTGGATACTGTAGTATTTGAAGGTGATACTTTGTATAACAGTATCGTTCAAAGTAGATATGATGGCGATGCCACTGTTTATTTAGGGCATCAAGATTTGCCATTAGAATTTACTGCTTTTGGTGCAAGATACCAACAGAGGTTGGGTTCAACTTTTCATGGGGCTATTAATAACCGTCCGGCAGTTGTAGAGGCAGGCGGGCACACAGTAATAGATGCCTTAGGAATGGCTTTCAATCAGTCTCCTTGGCTTATTGGAACTTTTGGTGGAAGATCAGTAGCCTTATTTAGAAGCAATGACATGTTTTTTGTTTTCGACTCGCATTCACGAAATGCATTGGGTCAAATTGATTCAACAGGTAGAAGCATACTTCTGTGTTATGATAATGTAAATGTTTTGTCATTGTATTTATCTGCAGTCTATCCTGATCATATTTTTAACATATCTCCAGTTCAGCTGCGTGGCCCAGAAGAGTTGGTTAGTGCCATCTTAAATGAACCAGTACAGAGTACTGAACATGTCGAAGAAATGATATGTGATGAAGCTGAAATAAACACATTCATTCTTCCAACTGATGCACATGTAGCTGTTGACAGTGTAATACATGAATTTGATCATACATACCATGCATTGCCTGGAAATAAACCTAAAGGAAAATCTTATAAAAAGCAATGCAAAGATAAAGATCGCAGGACAATTGGTGATTTGTATGCAAGCCAGCAGACACAACTTCATGGTAGGAATATGTCTTCTGTTACATGTGAGTTGACTATATGTAGCTCAGATGTGGCTGCTGTTTGTAATATTAGTACTAGTGACCAGCAGAGGTCAACAGTCAGTGATAATACCAATGTGTGTGTGTCTGACCAAACTAACCAAGATTATGAATCATACATTCGTAGCACACCTAAGTATTGGTGCAAATGTTGTGACCGATTTCTTTTCTCATCTCAAGTCAAGCATTTAGGTTGTAAAAATAATTCAGTTATACAGGCTTTGAAATTCAATTCTTCTACACAACTTTGTCACACCTGTTATAAATATGTATGTCAAGGAACTATTCCTCCTTTGAGCTCCGAACTAAATGCTCTTGGTATAGACTATATTCCCAATGAAATCAGTTCTTTAAGCTCACTAGAAAAGAAACTTTTAGCCAGAATTCAAGTTTGCACGACTGTCATTTTACTTCCTGGTGGACAGTATGCTGAGAAAGGTCTAATAGTTGACATGCCAAGAGATGTTGAGTCATTCGTGGAAGAAATAACAGGTATTGACAACATGTGCTTGGTGCAATTTGAATTTGATAGCACAATTGGTTCAAGGGGGTGCTTTTTAACAGATCCATTTAAAATTGTAAGAGGTTTTGTATGGCTTAAAGCTAATAATAGACTGTATGCAAACACAAGAATAGCAGACTTGAATTTAAATTCCTGTAATTCTGATGATAGCACTATTTGTTCAACTGATTTTCCTGTTATAAGAGATACTGTTAGCTGTTTGGAGCATGTAACTTTTGCTCCTGTTGAGTACTGCAGTAACACTGAGACAGGAGGTCAGAGTTCCTTGAGAAACACAAACCTGGGTTCTTCAGTATCTAGTCAAGCTAGCCAACTTTTAATTCCTCGTAATGATGCTACCCCAGTCTCCATATATGAAATGCCATTTGGTGAAGAAAAGGCATTCCCATGGCTTTTCCCTTCAGGCAAATTTGGCTTTACATACCCAAGACGAAAAAGCATTCAGCCAAGTTTATACTTCAGATACCGTTTGAACAACCGCCATGGTTATTGGCGAAGAGATATCTCATATATGTTGCATGCTGCTGTATCATATGATAAACTTCTTCTGAAGAAAGATATTGGTATTTGCATGAAAATGCGTAAAGGCTTCTCTGATACAGGGCCAGGTCTGCCAACTACAGCTGCAGACGTTCGGTCTAGAAATACAGACCCTTACATTCTTCAGAACTTATATATGTTCATGAAAAATATTCGTGGTACAGTTGCTTATTTTCGAAATGCCTTGTATGACCTTTTAGCCATGTTTCGCTGCTTGGGTCCTCCTACCTTATTTATGACTCTTTCAGCAGACGATTTGCATTGGCCAGAATTGGGCATGCTATTGGAAAACTTGTCTAATGCTGAAGCAGTGTCGAAGCACTCATTTTTTTCCAGCATGAGGAAGGATCCCTTAATGACTGCAATTCATTTTGATCGCCGATTTACTGCTTTGATGAAATATGTAATTCATGGGCCTGTGAAACCTCTAGGTATTGTCAAGGATTTTTTTGCACGTGTGGAATTTCGGAATAGGGGCTCCCCTCACTATCACATATTCTTTTGGGTTGGTAATGTGCCTAATGATATTAATGAAAATACAAGCGAAACTGTTTTGCAATACATTACGAATACCATTCATACACATATCCTATTGGAAACTGAAAATCCTGAATTGTATCATCTGGTTAAAAAACTTCAAACTCACTCACATTCCAACTATTGCATGCGTTCAGGAAAACACCCCTGTCGTTTTGGTTTTCCGGAACGTGAATGCATAAAAAGCAGATTACTTTCAAGGGTTATGACTATGAAGAATAGAGGCCAGTTTTATGAAACATATAGGCCAAAAAATTCTGCTTTCATAAATGCTTATAACCCTCAAATTTTGCTTCACTGGCGAGCAAATATGGATGTACTGCTCATAAATGATGCTGATGGAGCAGCATATTATGTTTGGCATTACTTATGTAAATCAGAACCTGATGAATTGAGGTGTGCACTTGGCAATTTAATAAATACTGTTTTTCACCAAAACCCAGAAATGACAGTTTTCCAGCGTCTTTGGAATATTGGTTTATGTGTTTTAAAACACAGACAGGTTTCTGCTCAAGAGGCAGCATTTCGTCTTAGTCACCTTAAACTTATTCAATGTTCACGGTCTGTTGTTTATTTGAACACCAGGCCTCAGAACAAAAGATTTAAAATGTTAAAACCATTAGCTGAAATTGAAGCCATGAATGATACAGAGACAGACATATTTATGCACAATATTATTTATTACTATATGGCACGACCTCAGTCCATGGAAACAGTGTCTCTACATTCCTTTGCTTCTTGGTATATAAAATGTCCAGCTCCAGCTGGTCAGTCCCAGACAAGATGCTTGGAAAGAGTTTATATAGAAAAGTATGATGTTTGGGTTCGGAAACGGAAGTCATCAGTTGTTATTCGGTTTCCTCATTTGTCAGTTTCCAATGATGGTTACTACTTTACTTTGCTTATGTTATTGCTACTTTTTCGTTCTGAACAGGACCTTGTTGGTACATATGCAAGCGCAAAAGCAGCTTTCAATGCGAAACATTCACTGCTCGACTTTTCAGTGGAAATGCATAACTCTTTTTTACTTCAAGTTGAAAACTGTATTAGGCGCATTCGTCTTGCTGAGGCTGAGCTTGAGGAACAATCTGGTGTAGAAGATGTACCTTCAAACATTGATATAGGGTTGAACATTTCATCAGTTGCTGCAACAAGGTCATATACAAATATAAGTTGCAACTCTGATGCAGATTTGTTGCACTATCATCAAATGTCTGCGTGTTACATGTCCCATGATGAGTTTTCTCTGTCTATAAATAGTTTAACTAATTGTCAGAAAAGAGCATTACAAATTGTACAAAACCACTTTTCCAGCCGAAGAAATAAACCGCTTTTACTTTTTATTACTGGTGGTGCTGGTGTTGGTAAATCATACCTTCTCAAGATCATTGTTGCAGATTTGCAGTTATACACAGGAGTTCATCTTGGTTCTTCACCTGTAAAGTGTTGCTCACCGACTGGGACAGCAGCTAGGCATATATATGGGCAAACTATTCATTCTTTGCTCCATATTCCTGTTGACAGGTATTTAAATTATGCTGGTCTTAGTTCTTATGCACTCAGCTCATTGCGGAGAAAATTTATTGGTGTTCATACTGTTGTAATTGATGAGATAAGCATGGTAAGTGATAGAATGATGACATTCATCAGTAGGCGGCTTGGATAAATTGCAGACAGTTGCCAGCCTTTTGGTAATTTCAATGTAATTTTAGCTTAATGAGCTTGTTAAGTGTTAATTTGTTAACTGCTTTAGCAAAGTTAATTCAAATACACGCATATTTTTTGCAGAAAAAAAAAGTGAGAAGCTTTTGCATTGAAAAAAGAAGCTTACATTTTCCCCACAAAGTTAATATATTTGCATATCACAACACAAAAAATTTAACATTTTCTTAACAACGTCGTTAACTTTGAGCTACAGGACCCAGTTGTTCAAAGCATCGTTAGCTTAACGAGCTCGTTAAGTGTCATTTCGTTAACTGTTTTAGCAGATTCAACATGAAGTATTTTCATACTTTTTGCTGAAAAAATGTGAGTAGCTTTTGCACTGCTCTGCTGCAAAAGCTACTCAGATTTTTTCAGAAAAAATTTCAGCATATTTGCGTATCATACGATATAAATTTTAACGAATCGTTAACTAAGGACGTTAGCTTTCAACAACTGGGCCCAGAACTTGATTCTATATAAGCAACCTAACAGTAAGTGTCTCCGTTTCAACATTACAAAGCTCAGCATCTGATGACGAATCAATCTCTTCCATTTGTGAAGAAGTAGTAAGTAAAGCAATATATCAATTACACATATGATTATTCTGGTACTGATTGTGAAGATGAGGTTTCATTTTTATAGCCCGCCACATCACAGTAGCGAAGGGTAATGATAATATTGTCTGCCTGCCAAGCTCCTCTTCTTTCAAACCTACTACTACATGTACATATTTTAATTTGAAAAGGTGATACTTGGTGAACAATACAAGACTTTCTGTACAGCAGCCCATGTTTATGAAGGTTACAGTGTACCAAAAAATTAACAGAATTATTACTCTTAAAAACTGTCCTTTTTTTAAAAAAAAAAATAATTTACACCTGATTTTCACATCAGGCAAACTGTTTTGCAGTTTTAATCTGATCATGATGTATAAAGACTGGCAACAGTGCATATCTTTAGCTCAGCCTTTTCTTGGGCGCCGTGCTTCCCGTTATGCTGCTTTTTGCAGCAACTTTTGTACTTGTTAGCATAAAATTTTACTTCAGTGTCTTCACCTCGGTCTTCACAGTGTTGAAAACGGAGATATTTATAATGTATGTGAATTAAGGGAGAATACTCTGTTCATTTTTTTTTAATTTATTTGTACAAGTATCGGCTTTCAAAACAATCAGAAAAAAAAAACATAATAAGTATACAAATAAAGAAGTGCTATGGATGATATTTGTTCAGGATTTGCCTACTGGCCTCCGAGATACTGACATTTGTTCATTTGTAACAGGTAAGAAAATGAAATACTAGGTGGATTATGTAAACCAATGTTCCTTAAGAATATCGCTATGAAATGGAAGTTTTATTAATATCATCATTTATTTTTTCACGGTGGAGTATTTCTATGAATAAGAATTCTGGCAACAAGCAAGAATTTTGTGCACAGACATAGTATAGATAAAAAACCTTATTTTCATTAAACCTTGCAGTTCAAAGCTTATTCGGACCTTGAACTTCACCTTGAACTAATGGTCAATGTCATTATCATTTTATGACACCTTTGTGCTGTCTTTGAGGTAGCTTAGTGAAAAGCCGATGGAAGTCTGATCTCTGGTTAATGATGAAGTGAACAATACTTGCAAACTTGTCTACTCACACTCTCACCCATTGCTCGTAAAAAAATCGAATTTAACTATGAAATGAACCTGTCCTAAGAGTACCTTTCCTGGCATTAAAATGAAAGCATGCCATTGTCGAATTAGCAGATAGTAGCCCAGGATCACCCCCCCCCCCCCCCCCCACCCTCCCCATCTAATAACTGTCAAGAAACCGTGACACATATTACTTGTGTATACGACAGAGGTAACTTCGACGGTTTGGAGTGAAACTAAATTCGGAAAATAACGGGTCATTCAGGTTAGTTCAGTGACTACTGATACGTATGCCATCATGTGCGGTATAATCGTCATAGGCATACGTGCAATTGTTGAAGCTAAACGACCCGCTAGCTTTTTGAAAAAGCTAATACTTGTCTAGATCGTTGTCAAACAGTATCAGGCTCTGTCTAGTATGTAGGTAAGTAGGTAGGTAGGTAGGTATGCAGGCATGCAAGATGTATGTATGTAGGTATGCGGGCGCATACGTGATCATTGTTTCACAAGAGCCTGAAAGGCATGTCCACAAAAAAATGGTGTTGGACTGTAGTAATCTCTAACAGCATTCAGAAGGCGAGTTCTCATCATGGATCTCGACTTTGTCTCGTATCAAGTCCCAAGTGAACACAATAGATTAGCCAATCAGTGTGCTGTTCCATCTTTGTGATTTACCACCACGGGCCAATCAAATCTAGATTTCCCGCTCTCTCAGAATGTAAGCGACATAGTCCGATTCCACAGCAGCCCTAGTGGATGTTTGAAAAGCCGACACTGGGCTTTACTAATCGCATATAATATGCAGAAACCCTTATGTTACATGTGTGGGAGAAACGATGACCAAGATTAGTCTGCGCATTCGCTCAGTCTGATCCTGCTCACAGAATCATACTCTAAAATAAGTGGTTAAATAAAGGAGGCCCTGATCAGACTGTGGAGATGCGCAGGCTGATCTCGGACTTTGATGTCCGGGTATGCCATCAGGCCCTTTTCATTCGCAGCGCATCACGTATGGGTTTATTTGTAGTTCAGTTTATATTTAATTGGCATCTTCATTTTATATGATAGTTTAACGCGAGGCATACTGGGAAATTTTTCAGCAGACGACAGTTCAACATATTTTCTTTTTCTTTCTTTTTTTTTTTTTTTTCTTTTTTTTTTCAGAAAAATAGGAGTTTACATTTCATGCAAATTATCTCCATAGAAGAAATTTGCGTGAAATGTCAAACCCTATTTTCCAGGCAAACTATCATCAAGATGGTGTCTGCTGAATTCGCCCAGAGAGTGGTTAAGGTTAATCAAACTTTTAAGTCAGTTAAGGTGTAAGGGACACAATTCAACAAAAAGATTTGTTTCCCTTAACCAAAGCAAAAAATGTAGCAGACGACACTTCATGACTGGTTTTTGCCAGGGCTGAATACCAATGTCATACAGGCACTGACCAATGTGGCGACGTCGACTAGCAATTGCGCTACCAAGGCTGTGAAATAATAGCGTTTCTGACAGTCTCGTAAAACATACCCGTTTCCCACCAAAATACCATTTTTTCCTATCCTATAAAAAAACCCACTACCCTTTCTCACCGTTTTTCTTCACGCATCGGTACTAAGCTGACCAGCAAGCCCCCCACCCCACCCCCCAGCCCCACCCCCATCCCCGGCCACGAACCAAACACACATACACCAGGCTCAAATAGCAGCCTTTTCCTATCCATAATATAGAAATAATCCTCGGGACAATAGACAGGGAAGATCTACATCAACCTGTCTTTGGATCCTTGGCTAAAATGCGCCCAGTGAAGATTCAGATCAGATTGTGCGAATGCACAGGCTGATCAAAGTCTTCGCTGGGCGCACATGTCAAAAGGTATACATTTCCTTACGCAGCGGTTTCTCTGATTTGTTAAGCACATAAAAATGCGTAACTCATAGGTCTAAATTGACCATAGCGTCCGGATGAATTTTAGAAGTGGTGCGGGGCCTAAGTGGCCAAGTCGTCAACGTCTCCTCGGTCCTCTCACGATTCACCTTAGCTGGACCACCAAAAACAGGTGAAGAAATCAAAGCATACAGGCAAAGAACCCAGCTAGCATTCTACGTAAATCTACATAGGGCCGTCATCGGCCCGTCAGCTATCCTGACGGGCCGATGACGGCCCGATATAGATTTACGTAGAATGCTGACTGGGAAAGTATTATAAAGGTGCCAAACTTTGCAAAGGTACAATATTGTTTAATAAAATTGCTTCTCGTGTAGATTTCCAGTTTCACAAATGTGTCACGGACCCCCCCCCCCCCCTCCCCCCACCCACGCCCACCCACCCCCACCCCGAGGTCACGGAACCTGTGAAACTCGTACGGTTTCCAGTGTGTTTAATACATTGGTTTTAATTCATATGTAAAAAGATGCAATATGAAAAAAAAAAAACTTTCTTGCTTGCAACAAGTTGTCAAGACGTATTGTTTTGGCTAAATTTGTATTACAGTAAAACCTGTGTAAGAGAGCCACCTTTGAGACTGACTTTAAATAGTGGTTGATGTGGAAAAAGTTGTCTGTCTTATAAAGATACATGTCATGTAATTTTGCTAGCAAAATTACATGACATGTACCTTTATAAGACAACCACCTTTCCACATCAACCACTAAGGTCAATTTCAAAGGTCAGTTTCAAAGGTAGCTGTCTTACACAGGTTTTACTGTACATGTATTTTATGTTTTTAGGTTTGATCCCAAAATCTACGTACATTTATATCAATACGGAACGGGTTCCTAGTCTCTGTATCTGTCTATCTTCTGTTACCCTGAGTCTATTTGTAAAACAAATGCGTTTAGGCTACGGTGACTATGCGTTATTTTCGCAGCTTGTCAACTTCGAGTGACAAGAGTGTATGAACTGCCAAAATCGACACTCTTTACTGTTTAGGCTTGGTAGAGATCACATGTGAGAGTTACCAGTTACTTTGCGATGATTATCTCCGGTTACTAAAACTTCCTCCTCCCCAATGGGCACATGGTGTTTGTACAACGTCGCATTAACGTCATGATGTTGCTTCGATGTTAATTAATACGACGTTTTATAAACGACGTGTGCCCGCTGAGGCCGTTCTGGCTGACCAGTCCGACTTAGATATTTTATTAAAGCTAATAGTTGTTTATGTCATCGACTGGTTATCAAGTACTATTTACTAAATTAAAATACCGTACCGATTGACAGTACTAGTTTTTAGCTTGTCTGAACAACGTCCACGGAGAGCTATTGTACTACCCTCGGCGTCGGCGTCGGCGGCGGTGTCGACGTTGGTGGCAGCGTCGGCGTACACAAATGTTAAAGTTTTCGTTAAAGTTTTTAAGACCTCATTATTTCCTAACCTTATCACCGACTTGATTCGTCTTTGGTATGATTATGCATATTGGTCCAAAATTTTGCGTGATCAGTACTATCTCCACCACCCTAGGTCATGTCAAGGTCAAGGTCACAAATTTAGAATTTTCATGTTAAAATTTTACGTCAAAGTTTTTAGGACCTCATTATTATTTTTTTATTATTATTATTATTTATTTGATTGACAAGTGCAATTCAGGCGAACTATCCTGTCTGGCGACGGGTCTTGTTAATACGTTGAACTTTCATGCATGACCTGTATGAGCATTCATGAATGTGTCTGAGTTTGCTTGCGTATCTATATTCCATTAAAGATCTGACAGATGGAAAATATAGAAATGAACATGGAATTACATAAATACTTTCACCCCTGTAAATGAATACATACATAAATACTTACACCCTACATGCACCGGAACTTTTTATCTCTGTTTCTTGCCTCACCGGAGTTCAACTGGTGGATTTCTTTTGCTCCAGTATTCCAGTGGTGTTGTTTGACAACCCAGGGATCTCTAAATTTCTCAACATGTTGTTTCTGTTGAGTTTTCGTCTTTGCTTCATTATAGGCTTCATCTATGATTTATTTCTCGCCCGTAATGATTTAAAGACCTCCACACGGACCAAGTAAATATATGATTTTTACCACTATGGAAGCTGAGATCGAGGATTGGGATCCTGTAAAGCTACTTTAACCCCCCTCCCCTCCCCCCAGTAATTCATTACTGACCTTTCCACGGTGGTACTTTCTTTCTTACAGTAGAATTTGCCATGAGTACTCGTCTTTGTTTATTATAGTGATTAATTTGATTTTTGTGTTTTCGCTTTGATGCATTGACTGAGTTGGGAGCCTTTATGCGAACCGATTTTTTATGTGTTTCTGTATTAAGAGTAGCATCGGGACCCAGGGTGAAGTTAGCTAGCTGTAAAATTGCTTTAAACCCCCCGGTGGTTTACTCTACTGACCGTTCTAAGGTGGTGGTCCCGGTGTTAGTCTTACTCTTTGTTGCTTTGTGGTTTATTCTACGAGGCGATTTGTTGTATGTCTTTCCATGTGTCATTTTGTTCTTGTTTTTTTTCCCCATTCCTTTTAGTATTGCGATTACCTCGCTTGGGGAAGAGAGAGCTAATCTTAGTGCTTTTCGTGCATTTGTTCGATTTGTGCTTGTTTGGATTTGTCGGTTTCCTCTTCCTCTTGGGGTCTGGGAAGGGCTGCGGATTGTGATTGTGGCACTCCCTGGACGTTTCTCTTACCTTTTGTTGCCAACTCTGCTTGCCATCCGGTTCATTTTGTGGCTGCTTAATTGCATTTGTCTGTCTTTCCCTTTGGTGTTGGGTGGTTGATGTGGATCTGGTTGTATCAGTTTCTGAGTTCTTCTATTTACTTTGTAGCTGTTAAGATATCATGAAGATTTTATTTAGATCAGTGTCTGTTTCTGACTAGTCCTGCAGGGAATGTATACACTTTCAGGAGAAGCAGCGCCTTCAATTTGTTTTCCTTTCCTCTAAAATGCGGTTTTCTCTAAAAAAAAATACAGTCGAACCTCAATAGCTTGAACACCGATGACTCGTTTACCATGGCTAACTCGAACTCGTTTTTGAGTCCCAACGAAATTCTTCTGATAGCTCCAGAAAACAAATATTTAGAGAAATTTTCTTAATTTATTGTGAAATTTATGTAGTGTGTACTCATCGAGGCGATTCTAATGAGTACACTCAACATACCGTTATTGTGTAGAAGACCAAAAAAACAAAAACAAAAAAACCTAAATTATGGCCATTGGCCTCCTGACCTGGCGCCATGATTAACCCTCAGCGTTCGACTGTAACGTTCTCTTAGGCACATAAGAACATTTCTCTTCTGAACAAGACTCCTTTTCAGAAGAGGCTTGGTATTTAGTAATGCAAACAGAAGGTCACTAAAATTGTCTCCTAATAATTCACCACATGTATCCAGCTTCCTTAGAGCTTAACCCAGTGGGCACACAACGTTAAAATGACGTCGTATCAACGTCGATGCGACGTGATCACGTCGCATCGACGTTGATACGACGTCATTTTGATGTTGTGTGCCTGCTGGGAAGAGACAATCCTGAGAAGCTCATGTTAGCTATATGATCGAAGCCCGGTGTGCAGTCTCACAGGAACTTGACGTTGGATAAATACTTATAAGGCTTGTTCCTACGATTGTGAATAATCGTAGGGACAAGCCCTATAAGAAGAAATTATCCAACGTCAAGCTCCTGTGTGCAGTCATAGTAACTTATATAGGATGTTGATAAGCAGTCTTTGGAGTAAAACAAAGCATCCTGTACTACAGCAATATCCGAATATAACTGCATTTCTTTGGATAGTTTAGTATCTATCTATCTTCCAATAATGCTTAACCCATTTCTGGGACTTGTAGGATGTGAGTGCAAAACCAGGCTAAGAAAAGACAAGGTTGTGAAGTTTAAAGGAAAATAAAAGCGTGAAATGTTAAAAAGGTCTAGTTACATGTTTAAAAGCAAGGCACTGGTTAAATTAGGGTGAGACGTGGTTTATCTGGCTAACTGCCCAGTTGAAGTCATCAATGTTGGGCAGGGAGACTACTTCTGGTGGGAGTGAGTTCCAGTGAACAATAGTACGGGGGAAGAAAGAGTATTTAATATATTCTGTGGATGTAGCTATTTGTCTGTATGCCATCGGATGGGAGGTTCTAGACTGTCTCTGCAGGGCTGTTAGGTACTGGTCTCTCGGGATAGCAACAAGGTCATGTTGGATTTTGTACATAACTGAGTCTGTTGTCATCAGCATACAAAATAATATCAGGGATAATTGAGCCTGTAAATCATTTATATACTTGGAAATCACGAACAACAAAGGGCCCTATGGAATACCACTGCTGACATCTGACCATTTAGAGAATTATGTCTCTCCCTGACATGAGTCACAGGTTACGTCTGATAATTCATAGATTAACTTCGAGTGTAAACGGTCATCTTTTTTTGCTGTTAGCACAATTGGATATGCTCGCCACGAAAAAACTTCTTTTCGCACTTTATTCATACCTTCTGCGAGTATAGTTCGCGGTGGGTTTTACCCATAATCCTCTAATCGATACCAGTCCACGATAATTACCCACGCCGAGAAGCCATTTTGGGAAGAACATCTCAAAAATTAAGACGATAGTAAAAAGGCCCAATTCTTAAGGTAATGATATAACTACAAACTGGCAGAATTAAACTCTCTGCAAACAAGTACTTTGTTGCTGTTATAGTGTTATATTTTTTTTTGTTTCCCCGATATTTTCAAGGCCAAGCGCTCTATTGTGTGCGCCGTATAGTACCCGAAAAAATGAGAACCCACGTGTAGCAAAGGTTTCATTACAAAGAACAAATATGTACTTAGTAGACTCTCTCGCGCATCGGATGAATAGCTCAGTCGGTTTATAAGTAATCAAGAATCATCACGAGCCAAAAGAAACGATAGATACTTCTCGGGTCGCATTCTATTTAGAAATTTTGGCCAACTTTGCAAATCCAGCGAGTTGTTCGTTATCTCCTGCTGTTAAACTAGAAACAATAAAAGAAGCTAAAGAACTTCACTGTGTTGTTTAGTTGGGCAAGGCCTGCTATCCTTGTAGCAGGTAAGGGTAGATGGGGAATGTTTTTATTTCTTCACTTACATTCCTGTTCCTCTTTCTTCCCTGTTCCTCTTTCATTCTTTTTTCCCTTTCTCTGGAAGACGACATTGACCCACAAGGGTTGACGTGTCGTTAATCCCCAACACAATCTTGAAATGATTATTAGGGCTGGCACAATTAATCGGATAATCAATAAATTCCACAAAAATGATTATCGTTACATTTTCTAATAATAGCTTATTTGATTTCTGTGTTACTTTACCATGTACCCCTAGAATTCAAACACCTCAACTCCTACCATACTTTATTTAAACTTTGAAAAAAGTGTTATTTACTACCCGCTATTGTGCCAAAAGTAGCTGGGGTGGCAAACAGTGTAGACCCTGATGAGACACTGCATTTGTGTACTCGGGCCTGGCTGAGAAAAACACATGCACTACAGCTTGATTGTTTTTTTTTTTCAAAATCCAATGTCTAGCAAACGATTCACATGGAATGTCAAACTTTATAAGCGTTTTCACGAGTAAATGCGCAACAGTCTGATTGTAGTTTGATTACAGTATCTAACAATTCTGTATGCTGGCTACAGACATCACGTCATTGCATCTTTACGATTTTCCACAGGAAAATTACAAGCAATGCACAACTCAGACATTATTTTAGAAGAATCTTTTGCAATCACAGAAAATTACAAAGATGAATGATTGGAAGTTGTACGAGCTTCATTTTAAATACGCTGTTGTCGGCATATAAAAGGGTTTCTTTAAACAAAAGTAAAATTGACCATAACATTCTTGTGTGCCATTAAAATTGTTGTACCTTTAAAGTCCTATACCCGACAAAGTCACACAACAAACAAACCATATTTAATTAACATGCACGAGTTTACACACCAATTGATCGATTAATACCTGGATTATCGCAGTGGATTAGGGTCTATTTCAGGTAAATGGAAAAAATAACCTCCATCACACTGAATTATTAAAAATCTAATTTGAGTCATTTTTTTGTATTATACTGATAAAATGATTATTAAAGTTTCAAAAATTGGCAGAAAAAAGATAGTTTATGATTATCTTTAAAAAATATGAACAATAATTTTTGACCTAGTAAATGTGATGGATGTTACCCTGTCAATGTATATGTGAATATATGACATAGTATGTTTTGTTATTTGTATAAATAAATTTTTCATTAAAGAGTTAAAAGTGTTGTATATCTTTTTTAACAAATATTTGGGAAAAGAGGGATTTCTGTTTCTCCTTTTTGTGGGTTGTTTTAAAGTGACGGACGTTACTTCTTTTTCCAATGCATTTTACATTTGCGTCAAGTCAGCTTTGTGGAAAGGGCATTAATTATCACTCTGGTAAAAGTCTGGTTTCTACTATTTGAGCTTGACTGCCTGATAGTGTGTAATAATTGTAATATGTTTCGCAATTTATACTATTATTGATGTAAATGTGTTTGGACGTTACACTTGACCGATTGACTAATAAAGAAAAGTGACGGATGTTAAACATGACTTGATATTCCATTCATATCTACTTATCTTGTCTTTCATCAAATTTCGAGAGACTGATGGACTCCGCATCTGATCTGAGATGCAAACTATTAAGTACTAATACCACTCTTACACTCCAGTCAAAGTTAAAAAGCTGAAAAAAAAAAAAAAGCTGGAACAAGTGAAATGTTGGACATAATGTAAACTTTAGACGCTAGAAACTTAATCGTTGCAGCAAATTTCTACGGTTCAATAATGTTATTGGCATACTTATCACATCAAGTAAAACCAGAAGGAACGGGCCCCCGTAGCCTAGTGGATAAGAGAGTTGACTCTTAATCCATTAGGTTTCTCACCGCTGTGGTTCGAGCCTAGCTCGGGTCATATGTGGGAAAGCCAAGTTCTGCTTACGGATGGTCAGGTGGTTTTTCTCCGGGTAATCCGGTTTTCGCCCACCTTCGATGAACGATCGGCTCGATATAAGCGAAATATTCTTGAAAGGGCCGTAAAACCCAAATAAAAAAAAACCAAAAAAAACCAGAAGATGATAAATTAACAAACTCTGATACTGGGGCAAAACATACTGTGATACTGGGCCAAAACATACCAGAACAACTGTATAGTTCTAATTGAAAACATTAAGTAAGAATTCAAAGTAAGTTTAAAAAAAAAAAGTATTATAGACTTTATGATTTTAAGAACAGACCATCATAGTTGTCTGGTATGACTTGCTTTTCAGTAATAAAGAAGGCAAGATGAAACATTTAATAAATGTATTTATTTATTTCCCGCCACTTCACAGAACAAAACAAAAAATCAGACTTCAGGAACTTTGGTGTCCACTTCTTTTAAAAGTTTGCATCAGCTGAAAAGATAAAGTGGAAATGTATAGAATTAAAGCAGCAGGGGGGTGGGAGGGATGGACTTTATTTTTTGGGGGCCCAAAGGGGCTCCCGCGTAGACAACAATTTGTATCAACGTCGAGACGCTCCCACGTAGACAAACAATTCTGTATGTACGTCGAGACGACCTCCTTGGGCGTGCGGCCGCGCATCGGCTCTTCCTGAGGCCCGTGCCCCTGCACCTTCGCCGGCCTTGGGGCTCATCTATTAAAGAAGTGGATGACTGCTGATATACCACTACAAGCGACATGCCCAAGGGACACAACACATGCAATTGGCTGACCGTGAGCTCAACGAAGCTGTGTGGTAAAAGCTGTACGGACTTTTGTAAAATTCATCTTGTGAGACTTTGTAAAGGCTCACGCACTCAGCCCTGCAGGGGTTGTGGGGTAGGGGTTACTAACAAGCAACAGCTCTGTTGTCAGTGCGGGTATAAGAGTGAGTGGCGTTGTGCAACAAGAGCGATGCGAAAGGAATTTGCGCGTCTGGCCGCCATCGAGATTTCCATTTAGAGGAAGGTGATACAAGGTATATACCCATCTGGCGCCATGGCTACAATGGATGATCTGATCGAAGAAATACTCGCAAAGGCCCATCCTCGATGAGCCCATTCCATACCACAGTGGCCATTTACCGACCTGGATGTTCGTGTCCCCAACCCAGTAAGACTCCCGGCTTACGAGCCTTGGGTCGAGATACTTAACGACGCCAAAGACGAATTCGAGATAGATGGTGCCGCCTCTGTCTTCTCTACATGGAGGGTTGAATGAGAAGACCCGCTGGACATCGGTGATGTCGAGATCGCCGACGGCATGCATGCCAGAGTCGACAGGTCGCTCGGAACACAAGCCCTGGGGTAATGATTGGAATCGACTGTGTGTTCTATCAGAACGCCTACCCCTTCACCGCAGTTTTCTACGGCCTCTATCCCATCAGGGATCCAGAGTCGAGGGGGCAGCGGCAAAACCATGCGAGCGATCGAGCTCTTCCATACCAGAAGCCCCCTCGTCTTCACCCCGACCGATCGCCTGGCCAAAGAAATGCGGGCCAAGGGCACCCAGACTTATCACAGCTTCTTCCGCTGGAGCGGCCAAACGGACTGGACACCTGAAAGGATGGGACAGAAATTTGTTCCCCGTGTGATCATCTGCGACGAGGTCTGCACAGTGCCCTGCCCCACTCTGCAAACCTTCCTCAACTGGCTCGAGGGACGGGGAGTCCAGGGCATCTGCTTTGGCGATCAGGGGCAGCCGCCCCTCATCTCGGGAGAAATGCCACACGACCGGCTCTGCGGGCATACCGCCTATTACGAAGAGGTCGAGGTAGACCACAGAGCCAAAAAGAAATGCGGGCCAGGGGACGTCCAGGCCCAGACCTATCACAGCTTCTTCCGATGGCGCGGCCAAACGGACTGGACGCCTGAAAGGTTGGGACAGAAATTCGTTCCCGGTGTGATCATCTGGGACGAGGTCTGCACAGTGCCCTGCCCCACTCTGCAAACCTTCCTCGACTGGCTCGAGGGACGGGGCGTCCAGGACATCTGCTGTGGCAATCAGGGCAGCAGCCCCCAATCACCGGAGAAATGCCACACGACTGGCTCCGCAGGCATGCCGCCTTTTATGAAGGGGTCGAGGTAGACCACAGAGCCAAAAAGCCCTCGAGAAGCAAATCTCCCTTCAGCTCGACAGGGTCCAGTGCCGAGAGGTGCGAAAGGCGCTTCCTGGTTGTCTCGGGTGGGAACGCTTCTTGGAGGCCTGGAAGCCATGTGATCTCAGACCTCGAGGCAGAAGGTTCGCGACAGGGCCCAGAGGCTGCTGTTCGAGTGCCATGAGGAGTATTCCCCGGACACCTCCATGCCTCTGTTATATCGTCCCAAGGATACTCGGCGGCAAAACATCATGGTCACCATCGCTGGGCCCTTGCTGGATGGCAGACGAGACCAGCAAGAGCTCGAGGTGCCCTTGAAATATGCCCGCAAGGTCCTCGACGGCAAGTTGGGCCAGGACTGGGCTCTTGGCTATGCTCCCACCGTTCACTCGAGCCAGGGTCTCACAGTTGCCAGTCCCCAGAAAGTCTGGATCATAGATGACTTTCTCCAGTGGTCCAACCTGGCTTATCTTGCAGTCTCACGGGTGGAGTATCTCAGCCAGCTCGAGCGGGTAGTATCCCCCCCACCCACCCCCGGAGGGCTCTGAGGGTGCACGCACACTCACCGAGCAGCAGCTCCGCAAAGTCATCCAGAGGAAGCTGGTGGCCTATAAGCGACAGGACCAAGCCAAGGGGCTCAGGTTTAGCCTGAAGGTTGATCACATCCTAGCACTGAAGGAGGCCCAGAACAATCGCAGAGCCACGTGCAACATCGAGCGCCTATGGGCTTACCAGCCAAAGGAAACCCTGATCAGCAGTTACTATTGACCCAGGTGTTTTGAGAATGTTTGTCAAATTTAACATAAAAAAAAAAATAGTTATGTCAAAATGTAACGGAATACTCTTACATTGCACAGTTGAACTTGATTTTGCTCCAAAGAAAAAAACTTCAAAAACAAAATCCTGGGAATTTTTCAATTATGATGGATATTAGCTCATGAGAAGAACTTGTGCTGTTGATGAAAACAAACTTTGATCGGACATTACTATGGACAACTTTTTCATGTCAATTGTTACTTCCAGTCACTGAAAAAGCTGTCAAAATGTTACGGGCATAAGAAAATTTTATAAGTAGAGAATGATTCAGAGAGATACCAATTAATTTGATTAAACCAAACAACTAACTTTAAAAATCACATACTGGGATAATTATCATAAACCGTATTGATATTTTGTTGCTAGAACCAACTGCTATCTGTTTGGCAGTTACCTCTGACATTCCGGGGTAATACAATCGTGTCAAACAAAACGCTGCATCAGACAGATTCTGTCAAATGTAACAGCCGTTTGTGCTCGTCGAAAGTTTGCCATCTCTAAACAAAATTTCACCCTTTGTTGAGTAATATTATTAAAAGAATACACACTAGAAACCATTGAACATCAAGAAACAACCAGAACTTAATATTTCATCCACTGGTTGTTATGTGATGGACGTTACAACTGAAAAAAATATTTGACCGACAAATTACTTTTCTTGCTATCGTTCATATTGAAGCGGTCTCACAAAAATTGATGACGTAGATCACTAGACGGTGTTGATACAACTTAGTCCAGCGTGAAAATCATCCGAGCATTCTTCCACATTACGCGGTATGACGATATGATCGGATGTTATGAAGTTGACCGACAGATACCGTTGTAAAAATTCGGTCTTTTTTTCAAGAACGAATGATCTTTCATCAAGTAAAAATTATAAACTAACAGTATAACAACTGCTCTTGAAATGGATATAATGAATCTGTCCAGTTTTGAGACGAGTTCCCTGTCTCAGATCAAATAAAAAATTCGTTATTTTGACCGACAGCATAACCGGCAAAACGGGTCTTTGTGTAACAGATTTTTATTTGATTAATTGTGTAAAAACGTCAAATAAACACAAAGCAATCCAGAAAAATCATTTTGGTATTAAAATATTATAAAAACATTATGTAGAAGTTCAAGAGGATGCCAGTTTTGTTTGTTTTGACATGTCATACTCAAGGCATCGTTATTAGGGTGCGGAAAAATAATGACTTTGTTGATCAAAAATAAAATCTTGTAATACTGACCAACAATTTTAATTTGATATTTTTTTTAATATCTGTTTATCATAGGAACTTAATCAATATGCATTAAATTTCCATTATTTTCTGTCAGATTTGTACTTTTGGGAAAAAAAAGTGACGGAGGTTATTTTTTCCATTTACCTGATAAAGGCCCCCCCCCCCCCCCCTTAAACCCCACTTTGAAAACATAAATTGTGGGTACTCATTAGAACCGCCTCTGAGGTTCTAACGAGTACCCACAATCTTATGTTTTGAGCACAAATATGAAAAATACCAGAATTTTATACCTTAAAATTTTTAGTTTTTGGGGGTGAAATTTTCTATTTATTTGAATAGGCGTGTTTTCGTAATGAATGATTGCCACTTTTAATTAATACTTTAATCAATTAAGGGTGAACTGTCTGGCTGGCTACCTGCCTATGCATCTATCTGTCTGTCTGCCTGCCTTGTCTTTCTGTAGGTCGGCCTATCTGTCTGTCTATCATGCTGTGTCCATCTGTCTATCCATCTAGCTATCTTTCTGTCCATCTCAACATTTACTTTAAACCTCTAAAAATATAAACCCATGCTTATTATACCCTACCATATTGAAATTGGGCCGAAATGACTCGGGGTGTGGGGGGGGTAGAGGCGAAACCCACCTACTAAGGCCGAAATGACCCACCCTCAAAATTGGCCGAAAGGACCCAGCTGAAATGACCCAGGGCCGAAACGACCCGGAACCTGATTTGGTGGCAGAGGGGCCTTCAGTAAAATCTGACGGTTTGCGCTTTTGCGCCCCTTTCTCCGCTTAGTTTGAGCTGAGGAAGCTACGAATGCTAGCTTGCGACATCTTTGTTGAAGCGTTTCAAACAGACCATGTGTTTTGGCTAGGTAATGAACGATCAAGATATCCCTCTCGGATATAAACCACATGATCATCAGTGACTGGATAATGTGAAAAAGACCATACGCAGTAACCAATGAACACTTACCTCATCCCTCTCTGTAAGAATATAATTAAATTCCGTGATTGCTGTAGCAATCCTCGATCCGTTTCTATGCACTGACTGTACGCATTTGTTATTTCCGCCAGCAGTCGCAGTGTTTGCCCCTTTGGAAACAGCTTTCACACTTCATCGCGGAAACATGCGGCTGTTTCAGTTGCCTGTCATAATCGTTTCGAAATTTACCTGTTCAAAAGTAATTTTATCTGGTGATTTTTACCACGGGAATGCAGCGGATCCACTGGCCCAGGTGAAACCACTGTGGGATACTAAAATTTAATCCTTCCCACTTGAATCCTCTCTCCCCTACTCGGGGGGGGGGGGGGGGGGGGTTTGAAAAAAAAACAAAAAAACCCTCGAACTGTACTGTACAGTAAAGTATAACATATGGTAAGAGCCATGCTCAGACAGACAAGCAAAATTATGCAAATCTGCATTCAACTAATTGAACCACATTGAAGTAATCAATCTTCAATATCCACATTTTATGTTTTGTGTTAAAGTTTTAAGATCTGATAAACAAGAGCAAGTTCAGGCTAGCTGTCCTGTCTAGTGACAGTCCTAGTTTTTGTTTGTTGTGATGATCTGTAACACAAATAAGAGCATTAATTTCATTGGACAATTGCCTTTTGAAGAGCTTAGAACTGGCATCCGTTTCACTAGCTTTTGCGACTGCAGGTAGAATATTTCTACCAAATTAAATGGCAGTCTGTTTCTGTCTTTTTTGATTCATTAAACAGTCACTTTTTGCAGCACCAATGAAAGTGGCCTTGTCACCAGATTTCACGATCTGAGGAATGAAAAGGAGCTAGAATATTTCTTCAAATTAAATGGCATTTTCGTTTTTAATGGATTAATTCTGTTGATTAGTTTCAAGATTATTTTGAAGGGGCTAAACATAACCAAAATCTTAAGGAAAATTTTACAGAAGTTGAAGAATTGAATCTAGACATATGAAATTTAAAAAAAAAATGTATATTTTATAATGTTGAGTTAAAATTTATATCAAGTGGGCAAATTTCAGTTTAGTCCACAGAAAACTTGGTCTGAAGGATGGAATGTCCTGAGAAACTTCTTGTATTTCTTGTAGACTAAATTGACTGCTCCACCCACCCACGCACACACACATGCACACAAACACACCGCCACCACCACATTGGGCTCCATAGCACAGTTGGTATGTGTCTGACAGCAGATCCAGGGGTTGCAAGTACAAAACCCACTTCAGCCACGAAAACTTCCATAGAGATTGATCACCTCTGTCCTCATACTCACAAGGGCAGTTGTCAGTTACTGGCAAAAAAATGTGCACAAAGTACTGGTTTATCTGCTTAGAGGACTAAGTTATTTGCCTGCAGTGCATTCGTAATTTACTTTCAGGACAATATTTTGAGTTAATCAGTGCTTGCAATAAGAGAAGTCTGGGAGTCAGGGACTCCTATAAATTGCCCTTGGACTTCCAGAAAACAATGCCGGGAAGTCTGGGACGCCCAACTTTTAAAGATATTTAAAGTCATTTATAACAAAAATTTAGAATGAATTTGTGTAGCTTAAGAATGGCAGTTTTACTTCATAAATGAGAGTTTAAGGATAGTGAGGTTGAATTTCTGAAAGTGAGTGAAAAAAATAGATCACCAGGGCTTCCAGATATTGGAGCTAGAGTCCTGGGACACCTAATTTGACAGTTAGTGCTAGCACTGGTAAATCACAATGTATTTTCACCGAATTTGACATGTGCATTGACACTGGAGATCTGCTTTTGGATTGCTCATGGGCAAATTTCGTCCATTTTTGACAGTATTTTGCCCACAATAAATCTGTATTTTACTTTCAGGACAATAACTTGAGTAAAATCACAATGTATTTTCACCAAATTTGATATGTGCATTGATATTGTCGAGATCTGCTTTGGGATTGCTCATTGGCAAATTTCGTCAATTTTTGTCAGAGTTGTCTGCCTGCGATAGGATGCTGAAAAATGTAAACTTGTTGTTGCTTTCTAGGGGGCATTTTTAGCTCGCCTGTACGAAGTACAAGGAGAGCTATTGTAGTCACCCCGGTCATCCACGTTTGCGTTTCCGTTCCCGTTCCCGTCACACTGTGTTAAGTTTTTCAAATGCTTATATCTCAACAGTCACTCCTCACAGAGGCATCAAATTTGGAACTTAGGTACCTTGGAGGGTCTTCTGAGATTCCAAGAGAATAAACCCCTGGGTTCATGCCCCTGGGTGGGGCTAGGGGTCAGAATCTAGGACACCTTTGTAATACTGTTAAAGTTTTTCAAATTCTTATATCTTGACTTTCACTCCTCATAGAGCATTCATATTTAGAATTTGGGTACCTGGACGAGTCTTCTGAGATTCCAAAAGAACATACCCCTGGGTTCATACCTCAGGGTGGGCCTTGGGGTAGGGCTAGGGGTCAAAATCTAGGACACATTTGTAAAATCTTATATATCTGTTTAAGTGTAAGAGAGTGAAGGTCATGGTGACCTACATTTTACGGTCCAGGTCACCTAGATTTCACGGTCCAGTGATTTTGCCTTATATCTTGAATACTATTTGTTGGATAAATGTCACACCTGGGATATAACTTCCATGTGACCCAATGAATGACCACTTACTATATCTAGGTCATTGTGACCTATATTTCATGCTTCAGTGATTTTGCCTTATATCTTGAATACTTTTTGTTGGTTAAATGTCACACCTGGGATATTACTTCCATGTGACCCAATGAATGACCACTTACTATATCTAGGTCATTGTGACCTATATTTCATGGTTCAGTGATTTTGCCTAATATCTTGAATACTATTTGTTGGATAAATGTCACACCTGGGATATTGGTTCCATGTGACCCAATGAATGACCACTTACTATATCTAGGTCATTGTGACCTATATTTCATGGTTCAGTGATTTTGCCTTATATCTTGAATACTATTTGTTGGATAAATGTCACACCTGGGATATTAGTTCCATGTGACCCAATGAATGACCACTTACTATATCTAGGTCATTGTGACCTATATTTCATGGTTCAGTGATTTTGCCTTATATCTTGAATACTATTTGTTGGATAAATGTCACACCTGGGATATTAGTTCCATGTGACCCAATGAATGACCACTTACTATATCTAGGTCATTGTGACCTATATTTCATGCTTCAGTGATTTTGCCTTTTATTTTTATTACTATTTCATGGAGAATTGTCATACCTGGATTATTATATCTAAGTGACAAAATGATTTACATACAAATACATCTAGGTCAGTGTGACCTATAATATATGGCTTAATGATAAAAATGTTACAATATAAAATGTACCCAGCAGGCGAGCTCGCTGTCCTCCGACAGCTCTTGTTTGTGCAATGTTGTGCCCAACCCTTCACAAAATCCCAAGTGTAATATTTCGCCTCACATGTAAACAAATTCGATGAGATCAAAGGGAAGTAACAAACAGGATTCAGCCTTACCTATGTTTTGGCCAAACAAATTTGACTGGTTCACTCAGTTTACGGGCGTGAAACTAACAGGCATCACCAAACACAAAAAAAATATGTTTGATAAGCAGTTGAGTACATCTTCAGGGTTTTCCCTCAGGGTTTGAAACTGAGGATCCCAGTGACTCATTGATCTTGAGTTCAGGTGTCCATAAATAAGATTTAGGTGTTTATTGTTTTAAAGAAATTAAAAAAGGGTTTCCCAAAAAGTTATATTTCTTGTCCTTTAGATACAAAACAAATCAAAATTCAAAGCCAAAAATAAAGCAAGTTTACACTGATGATAAATGCATCAATCAGGACTCTTATCCCTGAGTTCTGGGAGTCCAGAACATGATTTTGGGAGTAAAATACTGCCCAAAGTGAGTCAGGGAAAACCCTGCATCTTAGATTGACCATTTGGGAGTAAAATACTGCCCAAAGTGAGTCAGGGAAAACCCTGCATTTTAGATTGACCAATCATCAGATGTTTTACAAGATAAAGATTGCCATCGAAAATAAACTGTTAACAACAGTAGAAATTCTTATATTACAAGCCAAAAATGTTAATGGGACAGTGTGTCCAACCATGTCAGAAAAGTTTCGGACATCTGGAAATTTCGGCAGATGGGCGATGGCGGATGTCAAACTGAATCCTTGTTTTGTTTTGTTTTTAATGGCAGCTTGGCCAGCTTCTCCAAAACCACTGCAGCACTATGACTATATAATTGGGTACAAATTTTGCTTGGGTAAGGGCATTTCAAATAGCTGAAATCATGGTGATCTGATTTGGTTTGGTTGCCATGGCAACAGAAATCTCCTATAAGCTTAAAATGGGAAAATGATTAAATTGCATTTTCTCCATAACCAGAGAAGTGATGTGAACCATATTTGGCAGTTATGATCATTTGCTGATTGTCTACCCAGTTTGTGTTTTATGACCAGTGGCCATTTTGTTTTGTTGCCATGGCAAAATAAAATGAAATCTGGTGCACACTAGCAGGGAAAGAAGACCCTATTAAGCACCAGCAGTGAAAGTGGACCCTGTTGGAAAAGGTGTCTTTTCTGGAGCTGTGATAATTCTTGGATAATTTTCCCCATTTTCCATAAAACATACGTTGTGGGTAGATCCTAAGGAGACTGTTAGTATAAACTTTGGTAGAAGTGTCCAGGACCCAGTTCAAAACTAACAATATCGTTAATTAACATATCGTTAAAACTACTCATATTTTTTCAGCAAAAATACCTGTGAATTAGATATTGTACTTACTAAAACAGTGAACATTTTGACCACTAACAAGCTTGTCAAGCTAACGATGCTTTGAACAACTGGGCCCTGGTTGCAACCCAGCTAGCAATCTACGTAAATCTACATCGGGCCGTCATCGGCCCGTCAGCTACCCTGACGGGCCGATGACGGCCCGATATAGATTTACGTAGATTGCTGACTGGGAAAGTATTTTGTGCTCCTGACTGGCCACAGGTCCTGGGTTTAAATCCTGTGAGTGGAAGTGGAATTCAGTTCATGAGTGTGGTGCTTCATTGCACAAAGCCTTCCATTATTACCATTCCATCATCTTGAGATAACATAGATAATTTTGAAAATTGGTATAAAACATCAAATCGCCATCAACACTTCTTGTACATTTTGTACCATTAAAAGTATGAATATTTCTCCTATTTCTCCATGAAAATATATTTTGATGGTACTCATTAAATGAGGCATCTGGATGAGACCCTTCTAATGAGTACCCACAATGTATGTTGTCACTCATTAGAAGTGCCTCGATGAGGCACTTCTAATGAGTACCCACATCATATGTTTTTGTCCAGTAATAAGAAAACTATTTACCGATACCCACCCTTATCTAGACCTATGTATATTGTAAATACCCCCATCTCTCCTGGAGCTATGGCTCAGTGGTAGGTTTAGTCATCTGCAATAGAATTTTCTTCAGGGTTATAAAATTATGATATTTTGCTTGTACTGACAAGAAGCATATTGATTTTGAACTATTGATCTTAATCATTACCACTCTACAGGCAAATTCAGCGGATGGCAAACTGATAATATTTTTCTTATTTTTCAAGGAAATTGGCTTTGACGTTTTATGCAAATCATCTCCTTGGGAGACGATTTGCATAAAATACCAAACCCTGTTTTCCTTGAAAAGTAAGAAAATATTTGAAAATAACCGTCTTCTGAAAATTTTACCCTGAAAGCATGCTAAGTGTTAACCCTGGCCCTGCTGAACCCGGATATACCCTGCCTTTTCAAACAGTGTAGATACAGATCAGTTGGCTTCTGAAGAAGCCAACTGATCAGGATCTGCACTGTTTGCCATTAAGTATGTGAATGTATATCAACAGTCCAGGTCAAGTAATCGAACTGGCTGAAAATTAGAAGTGGGTGTGGCATTATAATTTATTCATCATGACAAGGGTTAAAACAGTTCTGCCTGTATATAACTGCTTGCATTTATAAAAAAACTATTCTTTTGGGAGACTTACAACTTCATGTCATTCAGGCTGCTCTGTTCCAAAGTTCCATTCTGCTCAGTCTGTGTTTGGACGCCAAATATGTTGCCGTATCTTCATAGATCACATGAAATAAACCATTCTGAATGTTTGAACCATGAAATTTGAGCTTGCCTTTCATTATCATCCTTTCATCATCTCAATATGACTTTAATAATGTTGAAAGACATGAAAAAAAAGGCACCCCAAATTATGAAGATCCAGATAAGGTGATAACAGAAGGTAATATTTTTCAAAAGATCCAGATAAGGCACTAAACATAAAAGGAATTGATATTTATCTTATTTCTGTACGAAAGCATAATAATGTTGAGGGTATTCATTAGAGGTGCCTCACAGAGGCACTTCTCATGAGTACCCACAATATATATTCTTTCAGAACTAAGAAAAATATTTCTTGGACTCCTTATCATTCTGGAGCTATGATTTTGCAGAAAAATATATTTTCATATTTGTACTCTTTGGAGTCATCTTGCTGAGGCCAAAGAAGAAAAATGTTTAGTTTCCGATTACATCTCCAAATTTTTTAAGTTCAATAGGTTTTTTTTTTAATTTTCTTTTTGTAACAGAAAATGTATAGAAATCTTTAAAAATAGCCTTGAAATAGATCTAAAAATTCCAGAAGTCATGTTTGGGTAGGCTCCTTCCGCTGATTCAAGAAGGGCAATTTCAGTTTCTGGCGTAAGAATGTGTACAATACTGGTTAACCGCTTAGAGGACTAAGCCTGCCCAGTAAATGTGTGGTTGGGTACATGTAAACTGACCGCGCCTAACATGACCCCATTGGGTTGACTGGGCCATAAAACCTCAACACAAACAGGTATTTGAGTAGGCACCAAAAATTTATTGTCGTTATGTGACCAGAAAATGGACAATTTTTTTTATTTTTTTTTCTCCTGAGGCATTTTCAGTGAGCGCTTAAGTGATATACAAAAATAACCAACCTTTTCTTCTAAAAATTCTCTTTATGTAGAAATCTGAGATGGAAATGTTTGACCCACTCTCTGGGCAAATTCAGCAGACAACAAATGGATTAGTTTTCTTTTTTTTTTTCCCAGAAAACAGGCCTTGACATTTCATGCAGATTGTCTTGTCTCCTAAGGAAACAGTTTGCATGAAATGTTCAAAGCCTCTTTTCTGAACAAAATAGGAAAAATATTTCAAAGTGGATTCTGCTGAAATTTTTACTCAGCAAGCAGAGTTTTAACCTTTAAAATGCCAAGAAAACCTGCATCTGAAAATGTCTGTTTATGTCATCTGCTGAATATTCTTGCAAACTTTTCAAACCTGTTTTTGCATACAAGCAAACAATGTGGACCCAGATCAGACTGCTCCTAGAGGAGCAGTCTGATCTGGGTCCTCACTGTTTGCAAAAAATGTTTTAAAATCACAAGCAGATGACAAAGCAGACGACAGTTGTTGTGATTGGCAGTTTAAGGGTTAAGACAAAAAATCCGCCTACATTGTGCAGGTTTGCATGGCTCACGTTAATTCATACAAAAAAAAACTTAACAATAAGGGAAATAAGAGAAAATTTCTTCAGTTTTTGCAATTCTGATGAGTACCCATAAAATATTTTACTTATGAAAACATCAGTGACGCCAAAGTTAGCACCTTATCATAGCTCCAGATATGAGGGGTATTGGGTAACTATTTTTCTTATTTCTCCATGAAAACAAACATTGTGGATACTCATTAGAAGCATTAGAATTAGAATGTTTTTGTTTAGAAATAAGAAAATTATCCGTACTTCTGGTTTGAAAAAAAGTGCCATATCTAGACCTGTGCACCTTGTCTGGAGTCTCAGTCTGATCTCAGCAGTAGGTTAAAGCATCAGATAAGATGCATTTTTCAACCCCCCAAAAAAGTTGATATTTTTCTTAATTGTCCCTTCTAATGAGTACCCACAACATAGTTTTTATGGAGAGAAAAGAAAAATATTTTCCCGATATTCCCGCTTATCTGGATCTACATAGCTCTCGTTTATTTGGGTAATGTTGGCATGCTAATTGGAAGGGAAATCAGCCAATCAGATATTGAAGCTGACAGAACCTTGTAAGAGGAGCTTTGTCTCTCTTTACCTGGTTGTCATAGCAACCAACAATAGGTGCACACATGACTTGAAATTGATTTTATCAATTAGTGATAAGCTGTATGGCAGCTGAGCCGCTTGTGTGCTTCAGTTACGTGACATTTTCAGGTGATTTCTTTTTCTCGTCCACCAGAACATCTGATTGTTCCCATGGAGGGGGGTGGGGTGGGGGAGGGTATTAATAATATTGATCTCCAGATAAGACCTTATCTTGAGCTATGGATATATCAAAACCTAGTTTTGAGTGAAGAAATAAAAAAAAAATGAAAATGTTAGTATGGTAAATGTCCTAACATTTCTAACACCATATTCCATACTTTGTTGGTCTAAATTTTACTTTTTATGCAATTGTTTCTTAAAAAACTTGGTGGAATGGTCTGATCTGGATCTGCACTGTTTGCATATGCCATCTTGTCAGAAACTTTAGTGTTCAAAATTTTAGGACATTTAACATATTCCATTTTCAATTTATGAATAGTTTGCTTAGCTCAAGATAAGGCATTTTATGTTGGCCTGTTTTTGTGGAGAAAAAAGAAAAATACATAGCTCTTGATAATGCTTTTTTGTCAGCATAAAAGTATCTATATGTTTCTTATTTCTCCACAAAAAACATACATTGTGGTACTCAATAGAAGCGCCTTGGCGAGGTGCTTCTATTGAGTACCCACAACATACGTTTTTGTGGAGCAATAACAAAGCAGTTTACCTGATACTCACTCTTATCTAGACCTATGAAATATATTTCTTAGAGGAGGAGATAAGGGAGTGGAGGGGTGATCTGAGTAAAATACCAAACTACACCACAGTCTCTTTATAACACTATTGTTGGGGTCCAATATAGATTATATTGAAAAATGACCATTTATGGTCATTTTTTTCAATATAATCTATACATTTTTGGGATCCATCTTTGAACCGTGTTATATACAAAACCGTGTTATAACAAATCATATTATAAAGAGGTTGTGGTGTATTTTGAGCTTGATGGAGATTGATCATAAAAAATTTTCTGTAGTCATTCTCTCCCATGTACTGATTCAAGAAGGGCAATTGTCAGTTTCTGGCGAAAGAATATGCACAGGTACTGGTTAACTGCTTAGACAAAGCCTGCCCAGCAAAAAGTGGTTAGGTAAACCGACCATTCTTTACATGGCCCTAATTGGTTGACTTGGCCATAAAACCTCAGCACAAACAGTTATCTGTATCTGTGGAGGGTAAGAAAGTTATCTAAACCCTGAAATTTTTTAACTAACACTAACCCTACTGAAGGAATTGATGCCACACCCACTTCTAATTTTCGGCCAGTCAGATAACTTGATCCAGGCTGTTGATACAAATTCACATACTGAATGACAAACAGTGCAGATCCAGATCAGTGTAGAAGCCAACAGCTGATCTGGATCAACACTGTTTGCAAAGGCAGGGCATATCTACTGCTTTGCAGATGATTCACATAAATGCCATGGCTGATTTTCTTAAAATGCAAAAAAAAATTACAACAAATATCATCAGCTGCAATTGTGATTAGCGCTTTAACCTTTTTCACTCTTTGGCATTTTCAGCAGACGGCAAATTGGTGATATTTTTTCTTATTCTTCCCAGAAAACATGATTTGACATTTCATGCTAATTGTCTCCTAAGGAGACAGTTTGCATGAAATGTCAAATCCTGTTTTCTGGGAAAAATAAGAAAAATATTTCAAAATGTTGTCTGCTGAAAATTTTACCCAGAGTGCTAAGCATTAAGCTTAAACTCAGTCCAAGGAAATGGCTTACTGGTATTTAATTGGATTTTATGTTTCTGAATATTGTGATGGTGGAAATAGGTGGAAGAAAGATTTACACGATTATGATTTTCTCAGCTGCGAGGCAATTATTGGCAAATGAGAGACACCATAGGTCGGCATAAAGGGGGACAATTAGAAATGCAGGGCTGCATAGAGCAACTGGTTGCACATTTGACTGCAGATCCTGTGGTCACAAGTTTGAATCCTAGCTTGGCCACCTAACTTTGTGGAGACTGATCCTGAAATAGTTTCTGTGGTTATTCTCCCTTTCTGCTGATTCAAGAAGGGCAGTTGTCAGTTATTGTTGTCAGGGATGTGCACAAGTACTGGTTAACGGCCTAGAGGACTAAGCCTGTGCAGAAAAAGTGCCATTAGCTTAATTTGCAAGCTCAACATGATCTTATCAGTGTTGACAGGGCCAGAAAAAAAAACAAAAAAAAACAACAAGAAATGCTGTATTTAGGGAAGTAGTTGAACACTTTTTTCTCCTTATCATACTTAACCTTTGTCATGCTATTTGAATAAATTAAGGTGCCACTTTTAATTTCAACCAGTCAGATAACTTGATCTAGGTGGTTGCTACAAATTCACAGTATAGATTCAAATCAGTTGGCTTTTTCAAAGGCAGGGTATATCCGGGTTCAGCAGGACTAGGCCCAGCTGTTCAAAACTAACAATGTCGTTAGTTAAGGTATCGTTAAAATTTTGATCATTAAATATGACATATATGCTAATATTTTTGCTGAAAAAATGTGAGTAGCTTTTGCCTTTGCAAAAAGCTACTCACATTTTTTCAGCAAAAATACCTGTAAATTAGATATTGTATTTACTATCTTACGACATGAAAGCCGCAACAAAGGAATGGAGCATAGCTGAAAAAATGTCCACGCCTGTCGTGGGAATCGAACCCGGTCCTCCCGGTTAAAAATCCAATACTCTAACCACTGAGCCAAAGAGTCGACTCCCTGACGCAGTTGTCAGAGATTGAATATATACTTAGAAGCTATGCGTAATCTGCCAAGGCAGATAATCGAAGGTAGGAGTGCTCGGTCGTAACACTCCCCCTTTTCAAGGAAGTCATCATTTATGATGACGTGAAGCCGTTTTCGGCGAAATAAAGTCCAATCCCGGACAAGGCCCCATCTTACGGCATGAAAGCCGCAACAAAGGAATGGAGCATAGCTGAAAAAAATTCCACGCCTGTCGTGGGAATCGAACCCGGTCCTCCCGGTTAAAAATCCAATACTCTTACCACTGAGCCAAAGAGTCGACTCCCTGACGCAGTTGTCAGAGATTGAATATATACTTAGAAGCTATGCGTAATCTGCCAAGGCAGATAATCGAAGGTAGGAGTGCTCGGTCGTAACAACTAGAACAGCATTTTGACCACTAACGAGCTCGTTAAGCTAACAAAGCTTTGAACAACTGGGGCCTGGAGTTTAATTCAAACATACATTTTATAACCGGTTGATTTGAAAAAACTGATGGACAAGAAGCAATGACCAGAAGCTTCTATCGAGGACCTACGGCATATATTTTATTTTATAGAGAAAAAAGATACAAGTGGCCTTTGGTTGAAAAAGGGACCTTACTCCAAGCTGCAGGAGGTGCTGCTGGAGACTGAGCTTAACCAGAGTACTGACATTCCAAGTACTTTAAATTCCATACAGCTTTTCATACCTTTTTATGCCTTCAACTTCAAAGAAGTTGGAAGGGCTTATTGCTTTTTCTTCACACTTTTCCTTCTTGATATCTACATGTATTTGAGCTAGGGCCTTGATGAATTTACTGGGATTGGGGAATAGATCCAGCCTGTTCATTTAGTTTTGATGTAGGAGGCTAAAATCTGTAAGTACAGGGCAGATGCTATAGAGATAAAATTTGCAAAACATCACTTCGAAAGGCTTATTAACCCTTGTCCTGCTGAATAAATTAAGATGCCACACCCACTTCTAATTTTTAGCCAATGAGATAACTTGATCCAGATTGTTGCTATATATTCACATACTTAATGGCAAACAGTGCAGATTCAGATCAATTGGCTTCTTCAGAAGCCAATTGATCTGGATGTACACTGTTTGCAAAGGCAGGGTATCTGGGTTCAGCAGGACAAGGGTTAAACAAAAGTAGAAGGCTATGCTCAGAGAGTAGAAGGCAATTTAGCCTCCTGCCTCCTCTTAATGAAAAGGCTGAGATCACTTGATTTAACATTAGAAAAAAATGGATTTTGTGACGGTTACGTCCCTTTTAACTGCACAATACAATGACCTATAGATAATGTGCTATATTCTGTTCTGTTCATACCTTCCACAGAAACAACGACGGCAACGTCGTCCCATACAGTCTAAATCCAGAAGTCCCTTCATTATCATTAATTTGTCATCTGCTGAATTAGCTCAGAGAGTGTAAAGATTAAAGGCTCCATATTCCTCAAAAAAAGACATTCTTATCCAAGAAAGGTCTGATGAATTGATATATAGTATAAATATGATCATGGAATGTGGCATCTGATAGCCTGTAAAATTTCAGTTTGTCTCTTGTTTTTGAACTGGACCAAAACTGAAATGATTTTTTATTGTATCTCTGAATTCATGTTGCCAACATGAATTCAGAGATGAAATAAAAATCATTTCATTTTTGATCCAGCTGACTAATTGAAATTTTACTGGCCGTCAGATGTCACATTTTATGATTGTATTAACCCTTCGCATGCTGAGAAAAAAATGAAACAGACCTGTAAGAGGGGGTACCCCTTCTCGAGAAGTCATTACTCTCTTAATTTTGCATGGAATTTTCACATATAATTTGCCGATCGTAGGTGGCCATTTTACCAGCAAGAGGATTGTTACATGTAAACGGGAACCATTTAAGACCAGGGGTCAGGCTACAGGGTGACTGAGGTGAAATAGTCGCCCTAGAGGGTTCAAAGTCGCCCTGGGAAGCCCAAAGGGTGACAAAAACTTTGCCCTCCATTTTTGCAACTTTTAAAAAAGCTAGTATGTGTGCAAAACAAACTTTTTGTTGGGAGAAATCTAGTAAAAATTGAGCAAACATGCAAAGGTAAAATTCTGTTGAAAAATGTTGTTAGATGTATGAGAAATGCTACTGAATAAAAGTCTGATGTGATTTAACAAGTTTTGGAGGAAAACTGTTTGCCTAGTAAGTGACCAGAAGAGCGTTTTCATCCATGTCATTAGTTTTCATAGGTGTCCATTTTTTCATAAATGAATCATTTACATGCTGAAAATTGGTCAGAAACAGCATTAAAAGTGCTAAAAACTAAGTTTTGAAGTTGGCAGACACTTTAGTTAAAAACATTCTTATTATCATTATGTTTATTGCTTACTTATCAAGCCATAGACCTTAATGTTTTGACTGGATCTACTGAAAAAGAATTGTCAATTTCCAAAAAGATATGAATGAACTTGTGTCCAGATATAATGCATTTGCTCTACTCATGTCTGTGTTACTTTGCATCATTTAATTGGTTTAGAAGTAAGAATGAACAGGTCTACAATAAAATTTGTTTCCTTCTTTGTTAATTCCTAAGACAATACGTAAAAATTCCCAAGACATTGAAGACAATGCGGTAAAGTGAGTCGAGAGTCCAAAATTGTCAGGCTTTCAGTAAGGCAATATGTGAACCGAGTCTTGACTTCTCCCTCATCCTATTAATACTTCTCCCTGTTTTGTCTGGAGGGAGAAGTCACTTCTCCCTAAATTTCTGAGCCAGCTTGAACCCTGAAGACACTTAAAAAAAAAAGTTACCAGAGACCAGTGCCTTCTGTGTACTATTGGAAATGAAACGACATACATAAGTTCTACTGTTATCCTTACTTCTTCCTCACTGGAAATGATTTAGGTGTTATGGGCTTTTTCTCCAGGAAATCATGATCAATCTGTTGAAGTGAGTGCTGAAATTAATGGCAGCTTCAAATTCGGTATTCTCGGTCTTTATTAGTGTGGGTAAAATCGAGCACCCAACTATCTTATAAAAAGTGGCGTGTTTGTATGAAAGTAGGTTCACTCCTGTATGAGAACACTTGCTCTGAATGGTTGCATGTGGTGTATAGTATGACAGGCTTTAGAGTTGGCAGACCCCTGCTGGGTGCATAAAGTCGCCTACAGCCAGTGTAAAGGTTAATACCATGTATCAATTTATTAAAACTTTTTTGGATATTTATAAAAAATACTATTTTTGAGGAATATGGAGCCTTTAAATAGTCAAACACCATATACAACTCCTGAACAAAATTAATACTTAGCATGCGGAGTTAACATTTCAACAGACATTTTTATTTATTTATGTATTTTTTTTATTTTTTTTTCACCAAAAATAGACTTTGACATTAACGCAAAGCATCTCCCTACACGGAAAATAGGTTTGACATTTCATGCAAATTGTCTTCTTCCTAAGGTAGACAATTTGCAGGTAATATCAATGTTTTTTGTTGTTGTTTTTTCTGGAAAAATGAAAAAAAAAAAAAAAAAAACGTCATCAGTTTGTCATCTACTGAATAAGCCCAGAGAGGGGTAAAGGTTAAGTTTGAACAAGGCTTTTTTTCCACATCTTGTTAACCCTTGTCCTGCTGAACCCGGATTGCAAACAGTGTCTTCAGAAGCCAATTGATCTGGATCTGCACTGTTTGTCATCAATCTGTATCAACAACCTGAATCAAATAATCTGATTAGCTGAAAAATAGAAGTGGGCGTGGCATCTTATTTTATTCAGCATGGCAGAGGTTAAAACATCGAAAAAAAGTACCTGCTGAATGCCAGAGTTTACACTGCTCGCGCATTTCTGTCCAAGTGTTAAGGAAATAGGATAGAGCTTGTTTGCAGGTTATCATTGGTTGTTTTTTTTATAACGTTAAGCATGCTGGGTAAAAATTGCAACAAAAGACATTTTGAAACATTTTTTCTTATTTTTCTCAGAAAACAGGATTTGACAGTTCATGCAAATTGTCTCCTTAGGAGACAATTTGCATGAAATGTCAAATTCTGTTTTCTGGAAAAAGAATAAGGAAATATTGTCAGTTTGTTGTCTGCTGAATCTGCCCAAAGTGTCTTATGTGATAGAGGTATTCATATTTCTGATGTCCAATTATTAAACACCATTAGTGTGAGAGAAATCAGATTTCATGATTAAAGTTGACAGGCTAGGTGTAAATTAGTGACTAGTTTGTTGCTACCTGCTGAAAATTAGACATCTGCATGGTGCTGGCAGTCTAATTCAGACCACAAAATAATAATTTAGCTGTTGAGTATCCTGCTGCGTTGTGAAAATATATCAAACAGCTGCCAGAATTATTCATATTAATTTTATTAATAAGTAGAAATGACTGGTACTCTCAATTTTCGGATTTGACAGCGAAGGTTGGTGTTTTGCCTGGTGTTAAAGCTTGTTATATATAAACACCTGTTCTAGATAATATATATATATATATATATATATATATATATATATATATATATATATATATATATTATTTTTTTTTTTTTTTCAACCAAAATGTGATTACTAATATATATGTATTTTTTTTTTTTTTTTTCAACCAAAATGTGATTATTATTATACACCCCTCCCCCCTATTATTATAACCCCCACCCCCCTCAAAACTGCCAGTTTGTGGGGTATACTGTTGTCACAATGTCGGTATTTCCATCTGTCCTATCCATTTAGATTGTCTGTTAGTATTTCCATCTGTCCTATCCATTTAGATTGTCTGTCAGTATTTCCATCTGTCCTATCCATTTAGATTGTCTGTCAGTATTTCCGTCTGTCCTATCCATTGAGATTTCTGAGCAGGGGTATCTAATAAGCACTGCTTATTGACATTTGTTCTGCTAACCCCTCTTATCTGGAACACTATGTTACACTAGAAACAGAACATGAAGTGCTGCAAAATCTGTACCATAAAATATTTTTCTTATTTTACCCTGAGGTGTTAGAATAATGAGTACCCACATTATGTTTTTGTTGGGAAATAAGAAAAATATCAGAACTTTTCCGCTAAGAAAAATGTTACATTTTGCATGCTGGGTAAAAATTTCAGCAGTCGACATTCTGAAATATTTTTTCTTATTTTTTCCAGAAAATAGGATCTGACACTTGGTGCAAATTAACAGAGACAATTTGCATGAAGTGTCAGAACTTGTTTTCTAGGAAAAATAAAAATATCATCATTTTGTCTTCTGCTGAATCTTCCCATAGCTTGTAAGCGTTATTAAACCTGGATTTTTTTTTTTTTTACTTGCAGGTCAAGAATCCGTATCTCTGACAGACAAACATGGATAATTCAGGTAAGATAATATTCTGACCGTGTGATGCAAAAATCTTATTCTTCATGTCTTCAGACATATGCGGACAGCAAAGTCCCAGACCAGCCTGCACAGCCTTAGTCTGATCAGGGCCTTTACGGTCTGCTGACAAAAGCAATGGCCCTCATGATACTTTGCGCATACACAGGCCGAACTGAATCTGCACATTTTATGTATGTTTGAAAGCACTTTTTTGCTTATCATGGCCCCAGACACTGCCCGTACAGTAGTTGTATTAGAACAGTAAAATACTGTCACCTTCCTGTTTGTCGTACCTTGTCATTTAGAGATGTTTTTAAGTTTTGTTAAGAGGTGGTTGGGTGAGGCGATGATGTCCTGTAGCTTTTGTCACCGGGGCGTCCAACTGATATTGGCTTACAATTGGGCAAGACCTCCTGTCCTTGCAGCAGGTAAGGGTAGAGGGGGAACGATGTAATTCTTCTGTTCCTTTACTTTCATTTCCATCTTTCTTCCCTATCCCCCACTTTCATCTCCCGTACTATCTCTTATCTCTCTGCTCCCTTTCACTGGGAGAAGACACAAAATGATCCAAAAGGGTTGAGGTGTTGTTAAACCAAAACACAATTAAGTTTTGTAAAGTTTTCATGACTGCTGAAGCACTTAAGATATAGCTTTCATATTTATGTCCACACTGCGTTGCTAGCAAGCTGCATTGTCTTCTGACTACTCTTGTTTTTCTTTTTTCGCCAAGCTATATTTTAGGAATTTTGCCCTTTTTTTCAAAAAAGAAAAAAAGTTAAAAAACTTGTGGAAATGATATCTCAGAGTGTGTTTAAACGAGGGCTTCCAAGGATATTTTGCAGAATTATTGGGACTTGGAAGTAGATCATCTGATTCTATAAACCCTTGTCCTTCTGAATAAATTAATATGCCACACCCACTTCTAATTTTCAGCCAATCAGATAACTTGATCCGGATTGTTGCTATAAATTTACATACTTAATGGCAAACAGTGCAGATCCAGATCAGTTGGCTTCTTCAGAAGCCAACTGATCTGGATCTACACTGTTTGCATGCCGGTCTCGGTGGTCAGTTGGATGCGCCGTCCGACTGGAGACCAGGAGGTCGCGGGTTCAACCCCCGCCGAGGTCGGCAACATTCTTTCGTGGAGATTGATCATGAAATATTTTCTACTGTCATTATCTCCGCAACATTCTTTCGTGGAGATTGATCATGAAATATTTTCTTCTGTCATTCTCTCCTTTCCGCTGATTCAAGAAGGGCAGTTGTCAGTTTCTGGCGAAAGAATGTGCACAATACTGGTTAACCGCTTAGAGGACTAAGCCTGCCCAGTAAACGTATGGTTAGGTAAACTGACCGCGCTCAACATGACCCCAATGGGTTGACTGGGTGGTAAAACCTCAACACACAAAAAAACAGTTTGCAAAGCCAGCTGATCTGGATCTATACTGCAAAGGCAGAGTATATCTGGGTTCAGGAGGACAAGGGGTTAAAAAAAAAACTGATTAATTTTGTTGGAGTTATGCCATGTTTCCTTTGTTTAGGGAAAAGCATATAGTTGTGGGCATAGTGTTTTACTAACACACATTTCTTGTATTTCTTTTTTGTTGTTGTAGTGTTTTTTGTTGTTGTTTTTTTTCAAAGAAACTAAGGCTTGACATTTCATGTGAATCTTCTGCCTAGCAGAAGATCCACATGAAATGCCTTTGTTTTTTTTCCCCAGAAAAAAAAAATTAGAATGCTGCACTATAATAACTGAGTCTTCACACAGAGTTCTGCATAAGGCGCTTCCAATGAGTATCCACAATATGTTTTCACAGGGAAATAAGAAAAATATTATGTGGATACCGGCTCTTATCTGGAGTTATGGTACTCTTTAGAAGCTAGTCACTGAGACATTTCAAATGAGTACCCACAACATACCCATTTTCATGGACTTTTTTTTTAATATTTTTGTTCAAAAAAGGTGTGTTTTGTGTACATGCATGCGTGTTATTTTTGTTGTTAAAAAAGGCAACCTTATCTGGAACTGCATTACATTTGAAAGTACTCAGCTATTGATGTAAAATTGATTTTCCATAGACTAATACAGGTAAGAAGGATATGCTTTTTATAGAGGGCTCGGGATAAGTTTTTACATGCCTGTAGGACAGTATGGCTTCAGTGGTCATTGTTGCTGCAGCTTCTGCATTTGCAGCCTTGTCTGTATCTATGTTGTCACACTCAGTGTAGGTGTTTTGTCAGACTTGTTAACCCTTGTCCTGCTGAGCCCGGATATACCCAGCCTTTGCAAACAGTGTAGATCCAGATCAGTTGGCTTCTGAAGAAGCCAACTGATCTGGATCGACACTGTTTACCATTAAGTATGTGAAGAAGAGTCCTCTCAATGTAAATGGGTTAAGAGTATGAGCAATAAGATGGGAGGCAAATATTTCCATGTTAGAGTTTTGCCCTGGATGTACAGAAAAACCTCAGTGGCTCGAACACCGATGGCTTGTTTACCATGGCTAATTCGAACTTGTTTTTGAGTCTCTTCATAGCTTCTCTTCATAGCCCAACAAAGCAAATATTTATAGATATTTTAGGGAATGTTTTCTTATTTCATCGTGAAATATATTTTGTGTGCACTCATAAGAATTGCCTAATCAAGGCAATTCTAATGAGTACACTCAACATACCATTATTTTATAGATCAAAAAGACATCCCTAAAGTACACCCATTTGCCTCCTGACCTGGCTTTATGATTAACCTTCACTGGGTTCAAACTACCCATGTCTAGAACAAGTTTACATGATCCCAAAGATCTTTGAGTTTCGACTGTATATCCATTTTCCCATTTGTGAAAAAAAAAAGAAGAAAAATCTGGGACCATAATATACTGCAGTGTTTGCTCTTGAAAAATAACTAGTGTAGGCAAATAATGAATATTGAGCCTGCAGTAACATGAATCTAGAAAATTATTCCAATAAGCACACATCAGCAGCCTTTGAGAGCTTGGTGTCAGCATTTGATTGGTCAGTACCTGGTTGCATGGCAACCACCTGTCAACAAAGGGAGTATGCACCTGTCATGAAAGGAACAGGGTTACAGGTAAAAATGTGGCATGAGAGCATAAATATTTCATTGAGGTTTAATTCACCTGTAAGTATAGTTTGGTCTCATACAACATTGGACATGATGAGGGGAAGAACATTATTTCATTGTATCAGATATCCTCATGAATTATGGGGTGGCTGCATGCGAGACAATTGATGTTTTTAGAAGCTCTAGACAGTTGATGGCTTCGCATACTTGTAGCAGTCTGTTCACCTTGAAATTTGATCTGATTATTCTCTAATCACCAAAGGACATTGCGAACGAAAAGGACAAAATAGGGACAATTGATAAAGATTGATGTATGGTTGTTGCTGTTTTCTGAGACGGTAGGTGTTTTGTAATTTATATTATGCTTGCTCTTTGGAGTTAATAATTAAATTTTTCCTGCAATTTGTGCATTCCTGCAGAGGAAGTCTGCACTAGGAGTTTGTATGCTGCATGTCGGTACATCTTCTGTTACAGTGCCAGATAAGAAGATGTATCACTAAAATGTATTTCTTTTTCCACGAAAATATGTTGTGGTACTCATTAGAAGGGTCTCAGCGAGGCCTTTTAATGAGTACCCACAACATATATTTTCCTTGGAGAAATTAGAAAATATTATTTTTGGTTGAAAATACAAAAAAAAAAAAAAAAAAAAAAAAAAAAAGCCTTGCCTTATTTTTTGCAATGAATGTCCACTCCTATGTTATGGAGAAATTCAGTTTAATTTTTGCACTGAATGTCCACTCCTATGTTATGGAGAAAGACATTGTTAAAATATGTATCTTTTTATCAAATAGTGTGTAAGAGGTGGTAGATTGGTGGGGGGGGGGGGGGGGTGCAGTGTTCAGGTATTGAGTTTTCACGCTGATGTTCATGTGTCAGTCTGTCCTTGCATCTGTCCTAATGTATGTCCCTGTGTTCCTATTTTGTTTCTTTGATATAACTTCTCTAGTTCCGGGATTCCATTGAAATGTTGTATGTGCATTGATATTGTGAAAATCTGGTATGGGATTGTTAAGGCCAGAGAATTGTAATTGTTAGATTCTCATCCAGATTTTAGGGGGAAAAAAATAGAGTGGCCCGGAAGATTTTAATTTTTTTGATTCCTGCAGGAAAATAAGATACACACAAAGTATCATGTGCAAACCTTGTTTTAATACTCTTATCACAATAGATAATTCATTTGCAATTCTTAAAAGTGCTATAAAATCTATTTTCTGCATAAGTTAGCTGTCTCTGAAAAAGTTTTCCACTTCAAATTTTCTTATTTGGTCAGGTTTTTAAGGGGTAGGTGGGGATGAGAATCCAATAATTTATTTTCTTTTGCCTAATGGCCAAATTTCAGCAATTATTTATAGAGTTAAGGTCCTTGGTAAGTGTTAAAAATCAGTTTCCTTGGCATAGCCTGAATGTCTTATTGGATTCAAAGGAAATTCATGGGATTGGTGAATGACCAGTAAATTCAGGTCCAGTATGAAAGCGACATTTATTTTTTTCCAGAATATGGAAAACATATAATTTGTGGGTACACATTAGAAGCGCCTTGGGGTCAAGCTTCTATTGAGTGCCATAAGATATAGTTTTATGGATAAATAAGAAAAAGATCAGTTATCAGTTGAAAAAAGTGCCTTGTCTAGAACTATGAATTTTAATGAGATGATGTAAAAGGATTTCGTAAAGAATTATTGTCTTACCTGAACTGGCAAGTGTAAATTTTCTTTTGTCTTCTATCCTGTAAGATAGAATTAATGAGAATATATGGGTATGTGGAGAAATATAAAAACTACTAACCCTTAAAATGCCAAGAAAATGTCATCTGTCTATGTCATCTGCTGAATATTCTTGCAAACTTTTCAAACCCTATTTTCACATACAGGCAAATAGTGTGGACCCTAATCAGACTGCTCCTAGAGAAGCAGTCTGATCTAGATCCACACTGTTTGCAAAAATGACTTAAAATCACAAGCAGATGACAAAGCAGACGACAAATTGTTGTGATTGGCAGTTTAAGGGCTAAAAAAATTTTGGAACAGCTATTGAGATCCAGATATTAAAAAATCAGTGGTTGGTATTTCGTAGTTCCATAAATAGTTCTTAATCCTCAATACTCGGATACATTACTCGAGTACTTCCTTACCATACTTGTCTTAAAATTTGAACAGTCCATTTAACTTCCTATTGATATGTCTTAAAAACGTCTGGCTGAGTGGCCAGCAGTGTTGATCCTTGTCAAATACTGTATTCTGAGGCATCTGATCAGGGTCTACCAAATTTATTGTATATATTCGGACAGACAGGCCTGAGCAAACAGTGTAGACCTAAATGAGACGCCGCATTCTCAGGGTCTACACTGTTTGCCACTCATCCAGCAATTTTTTTTTGACACAACATCGTGTAGTAAATTGTACTTACCGTATTCGACCTAATTACCGCACTGTGCACTTAGGGTTTTCAAAATTACTGGGAACACTCATTTGTGGTAAAATATGTATTTTCTTACTAAGGATACAAAATAAAAAAGACCAATAAAGGACTTATTTGATGATGATTATGCGATTTTTTTCTGATTTTCTTTATAAAGGCATATGCTGTGGGTACTTATTTGAATTGCATCAACAATGCAATTCAAATGAGTACCCACAACATATGCCTTTATAAAGAAGTAGACAAAAAGTACACTGGCTGTAATCTAAATTACGGAATTGCTTGACTGCACTTATAGGGGTATGTGCGGTAATTAGATCGAATACGGTATTCAAATTTTAGAACAAGTATTTTAAGTTGTCTGAATATTTTTAGTAAATGCAGTGTTTACTCAGGCTCCTCTGTCCGAATACTTAGAGTAAATACAGTAAGTGGAGTATTTTATGCCCAAACTTTGGAGGAAATTGGAGGGACATGTTGCATTTGGGTCTCTTTATCCATCCATCACACATACAGTCCAGAATGGTGGAAGACAGGATCTTGCAATTTTATGTATGGAACAAGGATGGAAAACAAGCAGACTCATATTTTTTAAATTTTTTTCTGTCAGTCTTGTAGTCCAAAGTAATGCCCCTTTTTCGACTCCTGCATTGTAATTGGACATAATGAAATCTTGTGAGCAAGAAATTTTGAAAACTGTATCAGCTAGGGTCTTGAAATTTGGTGAGCTTGTTAGGGATGATTTGTGGATCATCTGATTAACTTTTGAAAAAAATCGGATTAATTTGTCTAGAGTTATGTCCCTTCTCAACTTAAGCATTTTGTATGTCATTCTTTGGCATTTGATCTGGGTCTGCACTGTTTGACATTTACCCTTTTTGGGGTCTCCATACTAAAATGGGTTAAAATATTTTAATATTTTTATGGGTGATAGAGTGTAGTTAAAGGGCCAGCTGTACTTGGCAGCAGGTATAGAAAGGTTCATGTTAGTATTTCTTCTTTTTCTGTACTGTTACACCACAACCTCTTTATAAAACTGTTGTTAGGGTGTTAGTTAAACAACCGTGTTATATCCAAACAAAAATGTATAGATTATTTTTAAAAATGACCATTTATGGTCATTTTTCAATATAATCTATACATTTTTGGGATCCATCTTTAAACTGTGTTATATCCAAAACCGTGTTATAACAAACTGTGTTATAAAGAGGTTGTAGTGTATTTGCTTTTTTCCTTTTCTCTCTCCTCCACTAGCACTCCTGTTCCTTTTCTTCGGGAGACAACACAAAATGCCTCACAAGGGTTGACTTAATATTAAACAAGAAGTAAAAAAAAAAATCATTAAGAAATCAATTTTCTTTTTTTTTTTCTGGACATGAAACTTTCTGTGCATTATTTGTTTACAGAACACTTGTCATGCTGGGTAATGATTTCAGCAGACAATATTTTGAAATGATTTTCTTGTTTTTCCTGAGAATTTGCATGAACTGTCAAACCCTGTTTTCTGGGGGAAATTAAAAAAATATTTTGGTAAGTCATCTGCTGAAAATCTTACCCAGCATGCTAAGCGTTAACTCTGCAGCTTGCAAAGACTTATTACCCGGGGTGATTCATATTCATTGTGGTTATTGGCTCATAATTTCATATTGATCTTTGACCTTTGTTAGCAGCAGAGGACAGGAAGTGAGAATCCACCTGTTCACACATGTGCCCACTGCTGTTAAATTGGCAGTCATTGTGTGACCACTGTAGCTCAAAGCCATGTGTTTACTTCTGATTGGTCAACAAAGACCTAATGTCATTGTTTAAAAGCTAATTTCAAGTTGCTAAAATCAGCAAAGTATTAAATAAACAGGACAGTTTTAACCATTGGGTAAATTCAGCAGATGACAAATAAACCCATTGTAGATTGAATGAACTCCCCCACACTGTATATTGGAAGATTCTAATTTTGATTTTAGGTATGTCAGGCTATGTGATATAGATATTCCTAGAAAAAATGGTTGAACTGTTTGCAAACAATGGAGACCTTGATCAGACTCCGCATTCTGCACGATCTGGGTCTGCACTGTTTGCCAACTACCCTTTTAGGGGTTTCCAGACTACGATGGGTTAATGGTATTTATTCTTATTTTTCTCAGGAAAAAGGCTTTGACATTCCATGCAATTTGTCTTTGTAAGAAAATTGCTATCCTAAGGAGACAATTTGCATAAAATGTCGACGCCTATTTTCTGGCAAAAAAAAAAAAAAATAAATAAATAAACAAATAAAATAATTTAGAATGTTGTCTGCTGAATTATTTTACCCAGTATGCTACAAGTTAAGAAGGTAAGGCTTTGCCGCACCTGAAGCTATTACACTTCAGCCTCTTTATAACATGGTTCATTATAACACAGTTTTGGATATAACACGCTTCAAAGATGGATCCCAAAAATGTATAGATTATATTGAAAATGGTCATTTTTCAATATAATCTATACATTTTTGTTTGGCTATAACACGGTTGTTTAACTAACACGGTTTATGCTATGGACCCCAACAATAGTGTTATAAAGAGGTTGTGGTGTACCAAGGTTTATATCTTTTTCTCTGATCTTGGAGATGGCTAGTCATGACTAATTTGTTGACAGGACTGTTAAACATATGGAGGTGATTCTAATTTGTATCCACAACTAACAGGTATGTTTTCATGCAGAAATAGACAATAGTCAATACTTTTTGCTATCTTGTAATTTGATCTGTGCTCAATTCTTGTTAGATGCTCATTTTTACCGGTTTGGATCATTTTCATTTAATGTATTTCCAGGCAAACCCATTTGCAGTGTTTATGTCCGCATTTGCCTTATAGCAAGACGTTAGCTATTAACACTCTCTGGGCATATTAGGCCGATGGCAGATTGATGACATTTTCTTAACTTTTCACAGAAAATGTGCTTGATATTTCGTGCAGATTAACTCCCTGTCTCTGTATGTCTCCTGCGGAGACAATTTCCTTGAAAGGTCAAAGCCTATTTTCTGGGAAAATTAAGAAATGCGTTTCAAATTGTCATTTGCTGAAAATTTATCCAGCATGCTAACCATGAAGCTTTAATAATAAAGCTTTAATACCAGTAATTACTTAGTCCACAGATAATTGAAGACCTTTTTCATGGAGGCAAATAGAGGAAAATAGTATGGACAGGATTATGGAATTAAAGCATACCATATTTGCCCTGAGCTTAACCCTTGCCATGCTGAATAAATTAAGATGCCATGCCCACTTTTAAATGTCAGCCAGTTAGATTACTTGATCCAGATTGTTGATACAAATTTACATAATGATGACAAAAAGTGCAGATCCAACAAGTCAATAGTATTTCTTATTGTCCTTTGAAAATAGGGGTAGACATTTTATTTAAATTATCTTGATCAGGCCTGTGTTAACCGCATATGCCACAGTTGCATGGCATATATCATAAATGTCCAAAGATTTCGAACACTTTATTGCATACTTTTTTTTGAGGGGGGTCTAAATTTTGCTTTTTATGTAGTTATTTTTTTATTAAAATACTTAATAGAATGGCAAATAATGTAGACCCTAATCAGACTCCTTCAAGAGCAGTCTGATCTAGGTCTGCACTGTTTGCATATGCCATTTTGTCAGAAACTTTGGTGTCCTATATTTTAGGACATTTACTGTAGATATATATTTAGATGATGTCTTCAAAGAACAAAAAAAAAAAAAAAAAAAAATGCAATAGAAATCAGTACATCTGCCATAAAAAAAATCAATTTCCTAGAAAGTAAGGTGAAAATTTAATGTAATGGCAGCTGTCTTGTATTGATAAAATCTTGTCACACTGGGTGATTATGTGAAATTATTGGACACTGGCAATCAATTATTGACGATTCTGTTATAGTGCTATAGGTTATCAATAGACAGCTCTGAGCTAAAGTGATATTGATCTATTCCAATATAAAGTTCAGATATTGACCTACTCGTTGTCAGTAATGAAGAACATTAAAAAATACATGAGTTAGGCCGAATAAAAAAATAGTTTGATTCACACACACCACATCTGGTTAAACGGTCCTGCATATACAATCAATTTCATGGGTATTTTTTTTATTCAACTAGTGAAAACACATGGCACTGGAGTTTTCTCGCTTGTTTGAGTATTATTCTTAACCAGACTGCAACCAAGACCACAATTGTATAATATTCTTACTTGAGAAGAAAATCGGCGAATTATGATCTGTTTATGTTGTTTGAGACTGGAAACTTGCATTTCAAAAAAAACTTATCTGTAGAGGCTTTGACATTACTTTTTGCCATACAAACCGTAATGCCCAGAACAAAACGAAAAGCAACCCACAAATATTTTTTTTTTTTTTTTTAAGTATCTGGGATTCTAAAGACTTCTTTTTTTGGCCTTACTAGTCATAGCTCGCGATAAGATACCTTTATTCCTTAGCATGCTAGGTAAACTTCAGCAGGTGACATTTTGGAATAATTTTCTTATTTTCTGGGAAAGAATAAAATATCATTAGTTAACTCGTGTCCTGCTGAATCTGGATATATTCTGTTTTTTCTGAAGAAGCCAACTGATTTGGATCTACAGTGTTTGCCATTCAGTATTTGAATTTGTTTCAACCTAGATCAAGTAATCTGATTGTCTGAAAATTAGAATGGGGCATGACATCTGAATTTATTCAGCATGATAAGGGTTAAGATAAAACCAATGAGTATTGGTGTTTTCTTTATATCTCAATGAAAACATAAGTTTATAAAACAACCTTGACAAAGGTAGCTCATATGAGTACCACATCATATATTTTCTTGGAGAACCCACAACATATGTTAGTGGGGAAATAAGAAAAAATATTTTGTGGCTATCCCTCTTATCTGGAGCTATGGTAATTAGTATTTGGACCACAATTTCTGAGCAAGCAGTGCAGAGCCAGATCAAATTTCACAGAATGTAAGAATTTTTATCTATTTGCAGGCATGAAGGGTGATTATGATAATGATAAAAGATTTTTTTATCTGTTTTCAGGCATGAAGCGTGATTATGATGATGATGATGACAATGGTTTCAGAGGACAGAAGAGGAGAAGAGACAACAGCGACAGAATGGAGCTAAGAGTCCTCTTACAAAGCAAGGTAATCTTGATTGTAGCTTGTAAATTCAGGGCTAGTATGGTCATACTGTAAATCTCCTAAATTTTCGTAGACTAAAATAGCCGACAAAATGGCATATGCAAATAGTGCAGGCCCATATCAGACTGCTCATAAAGAAGCAATCTGATCAGGGTCAACACTGTTTGCTATTCCAGTAACTATTTTAGCAAATAACAGCATAAAAAGCAAACTTTGGACCAAAACACCATATTTATTCTAATATAACCCCCTCTCTAATAACCCCCCACCCACCCCCTTCCTACTTTTCTAGGAGAAAAGAATTATCAAACATGCAAAAATGGACTCGACCATCAAAATACCTTATTTTTGGCCAAAATTTTCTCTCAAGACTGTCATTTTAGCAGTAATAAATTACATTGCCCCTGGGCGTTAAAATTAACCCTTATCCTACTGTTCACAACAACACCCACCTTTGCAAACAGTGTAGATCCAGATCAGATGGCATCTGAAGAAGCCATCTGATCAGGATCTACACTGTTTCTCATTCAGTTAGTGAATTTGAACAAAAACATTATATGATGTAATCTGATTGGCTGATAGTCAGAATTGGGTGTGGCTAATTAAATTATTCAGCAGGATAACGGTTAACATGGTATATAAAATAAGTGTTTGAAATTTTAGGATATTTACCGTATATTTGCTATTGCTCTAGAGAGGAGGAGCAGCTAGATAAATGAGCTATATTGAAAGTACGTTTTCCCTTGATGCTCTCCAGTTGTTGTCTGCTAACAGTTGTGGAGCAGAGTAATGTTTAGCCTTTACTACTCTCTGGGCTAATTCAGCAGACGTCTTACAACATGAAAGTCATAACAAATGAATGAAGCATAGCTGAAAAAATCCCTGCCTGTTGTGGAATTCGAACCTGGCCTGCCCACATAAAAATCCAGTGCTCTAACCACTAAGCCAAAGAGTCGACTCTCTGACGCAGTTGTCAGAGATTGAATATATACGTACACGCTATGCGAAATCTGCATAGGCAGATAATCGAACGTAGGAGTGCTAGGCCATAACAGACATCAAAATTGATATTATTCTAGGAAACCAGGTTTTGACATTTCATGCCAGTGGACTCCATTGGAGACAGTTCGCATGACAAATCATGTTTCAAAATGAACAATGTTTCAAAATGTGGTCTGCTGAATGTTTACCCAGCATGCACTCTCATCCACTCTCTGGCAAATTGAGCAGACGACAAATTGGTATATAAAAATATTTCAAAATGTCTCCTGCTGAATAAAGATGCCACGCCCACTTCTAATTTTCATGCCAATCAGATTACTAGATCCAGATTGTTGCTGTAAATTCACTTACTTAATGACAAACAGTGCAGATCCAGATCAGTTGGCTTCTTCAGAAGCCAACTGATCTTGATCTACACCATTTGCAAAGGCAGGGTATATCCGGGTTCAGCAGGACAAGGGTTAAGTTATTTCAAATTAAAGACAGGAATATGTTTTCTAATAATAGAATCCTGAGGTTCAGATTTCATATAGCAGGAAGCTCGCTTTATTTCCCACTGCTTCTCAGTTTACATTTACATTCCCTTAACAACTGCTTAAAGCGTAAAGCAACAGGTTGTACTAACTTTTAGTTTACTACTCGGGGCATATTCAGCAGATGACAAATTGATTTGTGTTATTTTTGTGGAAAATAGACTTTGACGTTTCTGCAGACGACATATTGAAATGTCAAATCCTGTTTTCAGGGAATAATAAGAAAATTATTTCAAAATATGTTTGCTGAATTTTTTGCCTAGCATGCTAATGGTGCTACAGAGTTTTATCCAGAATTTGTATTATCTTGTTCATATCTCTTGATAAGGCACTCTTTCCTCAATGCTAATTGTTGATATTTTTTTATTTATTTTTTTTTTCTTATACCGTATTCGACCTAATTACCGCACAGTGCACTTAGGTTTTTCAAAATATGACTACTTACTAAGGATACCCTTAAAAACAAATATCAGCAAAGGCCTTATTTGGTGTTTATGTGAGTTTTTTTTTTTTTTTTTTTTTTCTGATTTTCTTTATTAAAACATACATTGTGGGTACTCATTTGAATTGCATTGACAAGTCGATGCAATTCAAATGGGTACCCAAACATATGCCTTTATAATAGCAAAGAAGTAGACAAAAAGTACACTGGCTATAATTTGAAAACTGTGGAATTGCTTGACTGTGCGCTTATAGGAGTATGTGCGGTAATTAGGTCGAATACGGTATATCGAAAAGACGGGTTCTGGGTACTCGTCAGAAGTGCCTTTCCGGGGGCCTTCTTATGAGTACCCACATAATATTTGTATGCCCCTGCCATTCGATGGAAAAAGCTTATAGTGTTACCCGTGACCCTCTGTTTGTCTGCACGTTTCCCAACGGTGTTACCAACTTGCGTTTAAGTTTTTCAGGCAGGGGCATTTCAAGTTTTGAAAAGAAATGAGAATAATATTTTCTTGAGCTGTGTTTTTTGTCTTTTAGAATGCAGGTGCAATTATTGGAAAAGGAGGAACCAACATCAAACGTCTCCGTGCTGATGTGAGTATTATAGTGAGATTCATCTCTCTTTTTTTAGTTTGCATAAATGGCAAAAAGATATTTGCGACATCACATACAACACAACAAGACTTAATACAAACATAGATTGACATGACAGCAGACAGCAAATTGATGATATTTTTACCAGAAAACAGGATTTGACATTTCATGCAAATTGTCTCCAAATGAATTTGCATGAAATGTCAAATCCTATTTTCTTGATAAAATAAGAAAAATGTTTCTGTATGTCATCTGAAAATTTTACCCAGAGTGCTAAATGTTAAAGTACTGTGCAGAATTGCAGCAGACAACATTTTCAAAAACATATTATTTTCTGAAAAAATAAGGCAACATTTCATGTGCATTGTTTGCCTAGCAGATAATTCACATATATTATCAAGCCTTATTTTCTCTGAAAAAATTATTTAAAAAAAATACTTCAAAATGTCATCTGCTGCTGTTGAAATTCCTGCTTTTATAAGGAACTCCAAAAACTGAGTAAATTGAGCAAGGGACGCAAAAATGACAGGCCAGGTGATTTGCATTGGCATTGCGGTCCCCTTCCTTTTTTGACATGGCCTGATTGGTTGACATTTCCTAAATTTTTTAGGACTTCAGTGATAACCTCATTTACTCTTAAGATTTTGACAAGACATCAGTGGACTTAGTAAGGAGGAGCATTTGATACTAATTCTGGGATAGTTTTTCTTATTTCTCCATAAAAACATATGTTGTTGGTACTCATTAGAAGTGCCTTGTCAAGGCACTTCTAATGAATACCCTCAACATATGTTTTTATGGAGGAATGGAGAAAATAATTCCAGTATGATCATCAAAATACTTTATTTACTTTTTCACGAAAACAAAACATTATGCTTGCTCATTAGAAAGCTCCTCTTTGAGCCATTTCTAATTTGTAATTTAGTTGCCATGATGTAGCTTTCATGGACAAATTATAAAAAAAAATGCTTTCTGCATACCAACCCCACTTATATAAGGGTTATTTATGATGGTATTTTGATAACTGCGGTATCATAAAAAATGATATACTATAAATACTCTGAACAAGGAGTGGAACACAAAGTACTGAACTAACTCCCTTTGCAAAGTTAGTAAAGATCCGAAGTCAGGTTAGATAAATAATCTTTAGCACTCACAGGGCAAAACCAGTAGATGACAAACATTATTTTTGCTTGCTTTTCCCATGAAATGTCAAGCATTTTGTTTTCTGGTAAAATTAAAAAAAAAAAAAAAAATATTTTAACACTCAGCATGCTGGGAAAAAATTTCAGCTGATGACATTTTGAATTTTTTTTTTTTTTTTTTTTTTTTTTTTTTCCAGAAAATGGGCATTGACATTTCATGCAATTTGCATGAAATGTCAATGCCTATTTTCTGGAAAAAAAAAAAGAAAAAAAAAAAAAGAAAAAAAAACATTATTGGCAGTTTATCATCTGCTGAATTTGCCCAGGGAGTGGTACTGGTTAAAGTGTCTGCTGTTCATGAAGTCCTGGAGGGTAAAAGTCGACTTACGTTTTGGGTATTTATGATATATCTTGTTGCATGATATGGAATGGGTGGTCTCTGGTGAATGTGGTTGTGGTACCCTGTTTTTGGCAAGGTATAAAATCCCACCCATGAACCCATGAACAATGCTTTTTATACTGAAAGGAGTGGAATGTGGGGGAAATCACCCATTGATTAAAAAAAAAAAAAAAAAAAAAAAAAAAAAAAAAAAAACATACGCAAACAAATTCAAGTAATTTATTGTATATACTTTATAGGTACGTTTTACTAGGTATGTTTTCTCAGTTCTTAAAACCAAGTTGAGCCGCATGGTAAGAGCTCCTGTCTTTGGATTACAAGGTCCCAGTTTCGAATCCTGTCACAGATAGAATTTCAGCTCATGACTGACAGCACTTTGTTGTACAGAGCCTGTCATTATCATCCTTTCATTTTTCTGATATGACTTAAATAATGTTGAAAGGGATGTAAAAAAATCCAAATTATCATCATCATTCTTAGTTCTTAGCAAGTATGAGCATTCTATCCTAAATCTCTTGGGGCCCAGTTGTTCAAAGCTAACGATGTCGTTAGTTAACGATTGGTTAAAATTTACAGCGAGTGATACACAAATACGCTGAAATTTTTGCTGAAAAATGTGAGTAGCTTTTGCGGTGCAAAAGCTACTCACATTTTTTCAGCAAAAATGGTCAGAATATTGTATACTGAATCCGCTAAAACAGTTAACGAAATGATCCTTAACAAGCTTGTTAAGCTAACGAAGCTTTGAACAACTGGGCCCTGAAGATTATTCCATTTGTTTGTACTAAATCATACTATATTCATAGTTTTCTGAATGCCCTATTAACCGGAGTGTTTGGACAGGCAGACCTGGCCCCAAGGTTATAAAACTTTTTTCATGCTCAACTCGTCTGAGCATGAAATTTGTCCTGCCAATAAATCTCAAATTATTAACAATTGCAAATCTTTCTTGCTAAATATAGCTGAGCATGAAATTTTCTCTGCTAATAAATATGAAAATGCCAACAATAGTTGGCATTTTCATATTTATTAGCAGAGAAAATTTCATGCTCCGCTGAGTTGAGCACGAAAAAAGTTTTATAACCTCGGGGCTTGAGCTATGTAGACTAGCTTGGAGGCTGCCAAAAGAGGCATCTGTGTAGGTTCTGGCTCTGAGGTTATAAAACTTTTTTCGTACTCAACTGAGCATGAAATTTCACTTGGTCATAAAAAATAAAAATACCAACAATTTTTTTTTTCATGCTCCTCTCAGCTGAGCATGCTTAGTTGAGCTGAGCATAAAAGTTTTAAAAAATTGTCAGTGTGTTCAGGTTTATAAACAAAACACATCAATGGGTAGTAAAATGGACTTGTTCAAATTTAAGGACAAGTATGGTAAGGAGTTAAGGTGTCAAGATATTTATAAGTTGAATTTGAGAGATAGCTTCATCATCAGTACCAGTACCCATTAGAATCAACCCAGTTTTGGTTTGGTTAGCACCCGTTTGTTCCTGGGGGAAATTAAGATACTACATGTACTCTGAATATTCAGTCGCTTTGACTCCTTACCATGCTTGTCCCGTCATTTGAACAAGTCTGTTTGGCTGTATGATGAGGCATCTAACAAGATTTCATCGTGCAGCTAGCCACTAGACCAGTCGGAATGCACAGATCTGAGTCTGATCTGCATAGCTCCAGATAAGAGGTTGTATCTGGTTAATATTTTTCTTATTCTTCCATGGAAAGATATGTTGTGGGTACTCATTAAAAGCGCCTTGAAAAGGCGCTTCTAATGAGTACCCACAATATATGTTTTCATGGAGAAATAAGAAAAATATGAATACTTTTGGAATGAAAAAAGCATCTTATCAAGAACTATGTTGGTAGGTACATTTTTTCTCAAGTTTTGTGCACATCATTTCATGACTGTGTAGTAAGGTTGGTTTTCTGACACTCCATCCCATTTATTTATTCTACCGCTAATTAGCGACCATATATGATTCTGAAGGATATGAATCATGTGCTGACTTTCCTGTAAACAAATTACCAAACATCATGTTTCTCTGTGGAAAAGTACCTGCATTTATTTGCAGAAAAGGAGAACTTTGGACTTCTAAAGGAAGTATTAAAAATAAGCCTTATTATTCACTTCGTATAGCTGCGAGTTATGTTAATTACAGTGGGTATGCTGGATATTAGCGTGATGAGAAACTAATATAAAGTAATAATCCTTTTATTATTTCCTCGAACTAGGTGATTATGGTGGCTTGAATATTAATTAATGCCATTACCTTCTCAGGTTCTAGTTTACAGAACACAGACGCCAATTTTCTCCATATTTAATAGCCAAGCCAAAAGGGATCTTATCCATAGCTCCAAATAAGGCGAGTTTTTCAGCAAAAAAAAAAAGAAAGAACATTCTTTTCTTATTTCTCCACAAAACTGTATGTTGTGAGTACTCATTAGAAGTGTCTGCGAGCAAGGAACTTTCAGTGTGTTCCCACAAAATATGTTTTTGTGGAGAAGTAAGAAAAATTTATAGGGCTATCCCCTCTTATCTGGAATTATGAGCTTACCACTTGAATGGATTAGCCTGCACAGGTGCAGATGTGCTGTCTGAGTACTTTCTACAATGTTCTCTGAATAGTGTACCTAACGTAGTTCTAGACTACAGGGCGGGCCCCCATAACCTAATGGATAGGAGAGTTGACTCTTAATCCATTAGGTTTCTCACCGCTGTGGTTCAAATCTCGCTCAGGTCACATGTGGGAAAGCCAAGTTCTGCTTACGGATGGTCAGGTGGCTTTTTCCCTGGGTTCTCCGATTTCACCCATCTTTGATGAACGATTGGCTCGATTAGGCTACAGGAGCATAACTCTAGATAAAGTGCTTAGTGCTGCGAATAAAATCTGCATAGCCCGGTTATGAGAGTCTGGTATGCATAGCTACAGATAAGAGGGGGTATCCACATAATATTTTTCTTATTTCTCGACGAAAACATATGTTGTGGGTACTCATTAGAAGCGCCTCGCCGAGGGGCTTCTAATGAGTACCCACAGCATATGTTTTTGTTGAGAAATAAGAAAGATATCATTTTCGGATGAAAAAAAGCGCCTTATCTGTTGCTATGCTAGTATGTGAAAAATGAAGATCTGATCGTACCATGTGACAGAGCAGTCTTATCCATCTTCATATTTTGCATTTAAACCATGTAAGCTTTACTGAGGGGACATGTTCTTAATGTGAGCTTTTTCATGACATTATGGTTATGGTCCTTTTTTGCTTGGCAGGACTATTTTCTTGACTGACATTATTTGTGTATTTGCTAGAACTGAACATACTTAGACTGCTGTAATACCCTTAATTTTGTTTTTCTCAGTACAAATATTATTGCACAACATTTTTGAACACCATACCAAAGCTAAAAGAAAAAATCGAGGGTATGGCAGGATGTGGGATGAAAAAAAACTATTGCTGTGTGATTTAAGATATAGTCTCTTTTCAAGCTCCTGGTCTGAAAGTGGCTCAGAAAAGCATTCATCTTAAAACCTTAAAGTGCTATTCAGAATTGTAGAAGACAACTTTACTTTCTAAAAAAAAATATAGTATTCTGAGAAAAGGCTTGACATTTCTTAGGAATCTTTTGCATAATAGTTTATTCTCATGAAATGTCAAGCCTTATTTTCTCAAAAAAAAAAAAGTAGAATTCAGTCTGCTGCTTTTGTGATTTGCAACTTAACTGTTGTCATTAGGGAAATACCATATTAAGCTTAGGATTGTCCAAGAAGTATTAATTTCTGTTTATTCCAGGCCTTTTATCTGGTCCTGTCCCACGTCTTTTGCCGTTACTATATTCATGTTTGACATGTCATTAGGGAAATATCTATTTAAGTTCGTGATTGTCCAAGAAGAAGTATTAATCTCTGTTTATTCCAGGCCTTTGATCTGGTCCTGTCCCATGCCTTTTGCCGTTACTATATACATGTTTTGGGGATGATGATTGTCGTCTGCCTGTCACTGTTTAGTTTAAATGCTGCTTATCTTGGTTTGGAGGAAGTTAAAATGTATCATAGCTCTTGATAAGGTGCTTTTTTTTTTCAACCAAAATATCGATAATTTTCTAATTTCTTGACAAAAACATATGTTGTGGGTACTCACTAGAAGCACCTCAGTGAGGTGCACTGAGGCGCTTCTAATGAGTACCCACAACATATGTTTTCGTCAAGAAATAAGAAAACTATTTACCTGGTACCAGCTCTTATCTAGACCTATGACGTATGCAGAGAAAGGAAATGAAATCCCCTAGCTGATATATTTTGAGGTCTACGAGGTACACTTGGAGAACCTAATTAAAGGAGTATTCTGAAGATAATTTTTGCACCAAAATATGTCTCATAGCATCTAGAAATTGTTAAGGAGGAATATTTCATGATAATTCTGGGATAATTTTTCCTATTTCTCCATAAAAACATGTTATGGATACTCGTTAGAATGCTTTGACGAGGCACTTCTAATGAGTACCCACAACATATGCTTCTATGGAGAAATAAGAAAAATGTCAATAATTTTTGGTTGAAAAAAAAGCGCCTCATCTGGAGTTATGAGGAATCTTGTGGTACAGAAATGACCTTAGAATGATCACCTCAGTTATCCCCTTATCAAAGGACTGCATCCACTTAATCCATGTGTGTTTAATTCACCTCGCATTAACATAAAATTTGACATCATCCAGCTTAGAGGGGTATCCAGATAAACATTTCTGGGCCCAGTTGTTCAAGCCATCGTTAGCTTAAGAAGCTCATTAGTAGTCAAAATGTTAACTGTTCTAGTAAGTAAAATATCTAATTCACCGTTTTTTTGTTTGGTTTTTTTTTTGCTGAAAAATTGTGAGTAGCTTTTGCAAAAGCTACTCCAATTTTTTCAGCAAAAATATTAGCATAAATGCCACATTTAATGATCAAAATTTTAACAATAAGTTAACTAACGACAGTTTAATTTTGAACAACAGGGCCCTGAAGTGTTTGTGAGAATAATTTATTTGGGTCTTACCTTGAGCATGCCCAGTTTGAAGGGGATACATATAAAAGTTAAGCAGCTCTGTTAATTTGTAATAATTTGTAACGGCTGAGAGGTGTTCAGTAGAGTGTCCTTGGCTGTGTGACCCTTACTAATGATAATATGATCTAACTAATTACATGTGTTAATTATAGAATTTTTATTGTCTCCAGGTTTGAAAGGCCATCATGAACATTGAAGTGAGATGTTCATAAGAAAACATTGTATTGACATTTCCCGTATTCTACATTATATATGTCCATTTCATTATGCTAAATTGTTTCTTCTCAATATTTTCCATCCCTTACTCCTGGCCATCTCCCGGTCTGTCAAATATCCTCACCAATGACCTTGACCCTGAATGTCCCTACGGAAACAACCTTGTCCTGTGGAAACAACCTTGACCTAATATACCCATGGAAACGCCATAATGGTCATGATGCAGTTCAAAGCGAGTGTCACAGTTCCCGATAGCGATGGTCCAGAACGGTATGACATCACCCTAGTATAAAGATCTTTATTTCTGTTTTATTTCCCTAGTCTTATTAGATGCTTGTTTATGAATTGTATGATTTGTTGTGGGTGGGGGGATATGAGACAAGCAGCAATGGTTTCTTTCCTGACAGATCTACTACCATAAGCAACACATTAACTTGTAAAGTGCCAGTCTCAACTGCTGCATATGACATTTTGATTTTTTATTTTTCAGAGAAAACATGTCCTTGACACTTTATGTGAATTGTCTGACAATTCACATGAAATGTCAAGACTCGTTGTCTCTGAAATTAAAGAAAGAATAAAATTTTTAGAATGTTGCCTGCTGCAAATTTTGCTTGCCGCTTTAACAATTAATGATCTTTACCACTCTGAGCAAAATTCAGCAGATCAAAAATTGATATTTTTCTTATTTTTCCTGAAAACAGGGTTTGACATTTTATGCAAATCATCAACATTGGAGACAATTTGCATGAAATGTCAAATGTTTGGAGACAATTTGCATGAAATGTGAAATCCTGTTTTCTGGGAAAATAATAAAAATATCATCAATTTGTCATCTGAATTGGAGACAATTTGCATGAAAAGTCAACCTGGATGAAGTAATCTGCTAAATTTGCCTAGAGAGTGGTAAAGGCTAAAATTAAAGCTTCACTTTATGTTCAAACTGTCTGATAAGATTCAACCCTTACGAGACAGAATGATTGCTCTGCATGAATATAACAGTGTCGCAGTCTGAATGATCGACATCAGGTCAAGTGCCATAAGACGAAAGTAGTAGTTTTGTTAGGAAGAGACAAGGCAAGAAACATTCAAGGTTCACATTTTTATTTTGGCTTAGAAATATGTTACCGTTTGAACAGATAGGGCTTCAGATATGAAGAGTATTCAGATGGACTTCCAGAGTTTCAGATTAGGCATTTTTTACAACTAAAAAAGTATTGATATTTTTTAACCCTGCCCCTGCTGAATTTGTATGTGCCCTGCCTTTGCAAACAGTGTAGATCCAGATCAGTTGGCTGATCTGAATCTTCACTGTCATTAAGTATTTGAATTTGTATCAACAACCTTTATCAAGTAATCTGATTGGCTGAAAATTAGAAGTGGGCCTAGCATCTTAATTTATTCAACAAGGCAACGTTAAATTATCCACAAAAACATATGTTGTGGGTGCTCATTAGAAGCCCCTTGCCAAGTCTCTTCTAATAAGTCTCCAATACATATGTTTTCATGGAGAAATAAGAAAATTATCCATACTTTTTTATTTAAAAAAAAAAAGCACCTAATGTAGAACTGAGAATATTCTTTATAAGACAGTTCTTGTGAAATGCAAGAACAGTTTTTCATCACAAAATGCAAAATTAAAAATTATATATCTGAAGCACTACTGTGATGGTCAACCCCTTGCAGAGTCCGGGGTTTAGGGAGTCCATGGCCTTTCCTGGCCCTTGAATTCCTGTTAAGTTGGTACAAATTCCAAATCCTGGGGATCTTTTCATTTTTGTCCTAATTTATAGATCCAAAAACTTAAATATTTTTCTTTTCAATCCTTCTGCAGATGACAGCAAATAACATGAGTGGTATTCTTTGAAAATAGGGCTAAGTCTTTTATTTAAAGAGATATTTTTGGGGTGGGGGCAACTCTTGTCAAAATTGTTTTTGCATCCCTTTTGAAAAGGGGTCTACTCAAAAAGGAAAAGATTCCTTTTGAAGTGTCCCCTTTTAAGAAGGGACTTGATGTGTGGTGAAAGCAAATGCGTTCACAAAAGCTGTCTCCCTTGTAAAAATTTGTCGAAAAACTACTTGGTGTCCACATTTGGTAGCTTTTCCACTGATTTTTACAAGGGAGACAACTTCTGTAGCATCTAGGCCCAGTTGTTCAAAGCGATGTTAGCTTAACGAGCTTGGTAGTGGTCAAAATGTTAACTGTTCTAGTAAGTACAATACCAAATTTACAGGTATTTTTGCTGAAAAAAATGTGAGTAGCTTTTGCAAATGCAAACGCTACTCATATTTTTTTCAGCAAAAATATTAGCGTGTATGCCATATTTAATGATCAAAGTTTTAACGATACGTTAACTAACAACATCATTAGTTTTGAACAGCAGGGCCCTGTTTGCCAAGCCCCTTATGATAGATGTTGATAACTTCAAAGGGAATTTGTTGTCGGCTGAATTAGCCCAGAGAATGGTAAGGGTTAATACAGAAATGATTCAAATGTCCTTTAACACATTGCTTTCTGTGTAAAAATTTCAGCAGACGACATTTTGAAATATTTTTCTTATTTTTCCTAGAAAATAGGACTTGACACTTCATGCAAATTGTCTCCTTAGAAGACCATTTGCATAAAGTGTCAGATCTTATTTTCTAGAAAAATAAGAAAAATATTATTAGTTTGTCGTCTGCCAGCATGGTAAGTGTTAAAGTCCTTTATTCAGGAATGTTAGAAAAATATCACTTGTCACTTGCGGTCGTCTGTAGCAGGGTAGGGGTCAAAAGACTGGTTGATATTATGGACAAAAATCCTACTGTATGTAAACCGGGTGCTGCTTGAATTTATGCAGGAGGTGGGGTGGGAGGTATGGGTACGGGTGTTGTATTTATGTACATGTATTTATCCTCTTGTTCTCATGGAAGATATCCTTGTTAACTTTTAACCTGCTGCAGAAAAAAACAAAAAAACATAGGCTTTTAACCCTAACGCCCAGCAAAATTGAGTTTTTTTTTTTCTTTTTTTTTTTCATTTTTCAGTGGAAATAAGATTGACAGGCAAATGATTCGCATGCAATGTCAAGCCTTATTTTCTCAGAAAAATAATAATAAAAAAATATCAAAATGATATCTGCTAGAGTTGTGACATGTATTTCAGGTTAAATATATTTTCCTTTTCCCCCAAAATAATACACTGATAAGCTTTAGATAAGAACAATATTTAGATATTAGTTATCTCTGCAAAAAAATGTATGCTGTCAGTACCCATCTGAATTGCCTCACTGAGCCAATTTTGATGAGAAGCCATGATATACATTTTGATAGACAAATAAAAAATACCGTAATGACCCTAAGTATTGGGACAGATAAGCCTTTGCCAACAGTGTAGGGCCAGGCTAGGATGCGTGTCCAACTGGTGATCAGGAGGTTTAGAGTTAGGCCCCCGCCGGGTCGGCAACATTCTTTCATGGGGATTGATCCTGAAATATTTTCTATGGTCATTCTCTCCTGCTGATTCAAGAAGGGCAGTTGTCTCTCTCCTGCTGATTCAAGAAGGGCAGTTGTCAGCTGTCGAAAGAATGTGCACAATACTGGTTAATGGCTTAGAGAACTGAGCCTGCCAAGTAAAAGTGTGGTTAGGTACACTGACCGGGCTTGACATGACCCCATTGGATTGACTGGGCCATAAAACCTCAACACAAACAAACAGTGTAGTCCCAGATCAGAAGCCGCAAAATGCGGTGTCTGATAAGGGCCTACACGGTTTGCCATTCATACAGCAATATTTTAGACACATCAAGAGGTAGTAGAATGGACTGTTTAAAATTTTAGGACAATTATGGTAAGTAGATAAGGTGTCCCAATACTTAGGGTAAATACGGTAAGTACTTTGTGGTTGAAGGAGAAAAAAACTTTAGAGCTATGGACGGTTTCATAGCTACAGATAAGAGGGGGTATCCACATAATATTTTTCTTATTTCTCAATGAAAACATATGTTGTGGGTACTCATTAGAAGCGCCTCGCCGAGGCGCTTCTAATGAGCACCCATAACATATGTGTTACTGGAGGAATAAGAAAGATATCAGCATTTTTTGGATGAAAAAAGTGCCTTATCTGTTGCTATGCTGTTTGACTAATGTCAAACTCAAAAATATTTAGTATTTGTCCAAAATATTTGGATGGACATACCTAAGCAGTGTGGACCCAAAGGAGCAGTCTGATCATGGTCTGTACCATAGCTCCAGATAAGGCACTTTCTCAGCTGAAAAGAAGATATTTTTCTTATTTCTCCATGAAGACATATGGTGCTCTAATGAGTACCCACAATATACCGTATTCGACCTAATTACCGCACATACTCCTATAAGCGCACTGTCAAGCAATTTAGTAATATTTAGATTACAACTTTTATCTATTTCTTTATAAAAACATATGTTGTGGGTACTCATTTGAATTGCCTTGACAAGTCGAGGCCATTCAAATGAGTATCCACAGCGTAAGTTTTTATAAAGAAAATCAGAAAAAATATTGCATACGCGTCATTAAATGCGCTCCTCATTTCTGCTGCTCTTTCTGTAAAGCGTGTCCTTATTAGGTGAATATTATACTGCAAGTTTTCCAGTTAGTTTGAAAAACCTAATCGCACAGTGCAATAATTAGGTCGAATATGGTATGTTTTCATGGAGAAATAAGACAAATGTTACGTAGATACTCCCTCTATTATTTGTCACATCTCGATAGTGAAATGGGCTTGCAAACAGTTCCAGAGGGATACTATTTCCTACTATTAACGGTAATTAGGGTATCTTATGTACAGCAGGGTAGAAGTTAGCTTCCAAGATACTCTTTGAAGTATAAGAAACTTAGTGGGTTGACTCAATCAACTCAGTCGAAGTATAATATGTAAGCTCTGAATTTAAGGAATTAAGCAAGTATTTCTGTAGGTTTTGCAGTAAGACCATACAATGTTCACTTTTTAGTCCTTACCTATCTGAAGTAATTTCCCAGCCATATACCAACCTTTAAGAAAGTTTTCTCCTGGTAGTTCATTTTCTTTTTCACTCCATTCCTTGTCAGATCACAAAGATAAAATTGGATATTAAGAAAAGCCAGTCCATTGTTTTGTAATTCTTTTGGATATAATATTATTTTCTATGTCCATAGCTCCAGATAAGGCGCTTTTTTTTTTTTTTCAACAAAAAAGTATTGATAATTTTCTGATTTTCCCATGAAAATATATGTTGTGGGTACTCATTAGAAGTGCCTCTCCGAGGCACTTCTAATGAGTACCCACACATATGTTTTCATGGAGAAATAAGAAAATTATTATCTGCCTACCCCTGCCTGTGTGGAGCTATTTATATGTCAATGTATTGTGTTTGCTTTTAGTGGTAATAGTATGGAGAATTACATAAACCTAAATTGTTTTCTAATATAGGATTCTGAGCATTGGAGCAGACAGGAGTACAGCCCTTGATTGTCTCTTGGACATCATACCAATTCTTGAAGAGGTAAGTCCATATAAACCATGACCATGTTTCTTTCTCAGAGCTCTCAATAAAGATAGGAATCCAGGTAATGGTTTTCTAATTTCTCCACGAAAATGTTGTGGGTACTCAATTGCTTCTAATGAGTACCCACAACATATGTTTTCATGGAGAAATAACATAGCTCCAGTTAAGGCACTTTTTTCAGTCGAAAAGTATTGATACTTTTCTTATTTCTCCACACAAACATATGCGGTGGGGACTCATTAGAAGCGCCTCGCCTAGGCGCTTCTGCGAGGCGCTTCTAATGAGTACCCACAACATATGTTTTCGTGGAGAAATAAGAAAAATATTTACCGGATACCCTCCCTTATCTAGACCTATGAATAAGACAAATTTTCGACTGAAAAACCTGCCTGATCTTTGAATAAGATCAAAGACACTTAGATTACCCACAAAATAACGTTTCTTTGAAGAGTAATTAGGGAACTACTCTATTATTTTCATTGTTAAAAAGCCGGCCTCGGTGGCTCAGTTAGATGCGCCGTCCGACTGAAGACCAGGAGGTCGCAACATTCTTTCGTGGAGATGGATCATGAAATATTTTCTACGGTCATTCTCTCCCTTCCGCTGATTCAAGAAGGGCAGTTGTCAGTTTATGGCAAAAGAATGTGCACAATACTGGTTAACCGCTTAGAGGACTAAGCCTGCCCAGTAAACGTGTGGTTAGGTAAACTGACCGCGCTCGACATTACCCCACTGGGTTGACTGGGCCGTAAAACCTCAGCACAAACAAATCATTGTTAAAAAAATAAATAAATAAAATGTAACTTGAGCTTTATTTGCCCAGCCTCGGTGGCTCATTTGGATGCGCCGTCTGACTGGAGACAAGGAGGTCGCAGGTTCAACCCCCGCCGAGGTAGGCAACATTCTTTCATGGAGATTGATCATGAAAGATTTTCTACGGTCATTCTCTTCATTCCGCTGATTCAAGAAGGGCAGTTGTTAGTTTCTGGCGAAAGAATTTGTACAATACTGGTTAACCACTTAGAGGACTAAGCCTGCCCAGTAAAAGTGTGGTTAGGTACACTGACAGGGCTTGACATGACCCTATTGGGTTGACTGGGCCGTAAAACCTCAACACAAAACGAGCTTTTTTTTAACCCTGCTGTTCATGACTTCTTGTGCACTGGCACATACAGATCCTCACTGCTATGCATGACATATTATGCTCCCTTGGAGGTTTACTTGTGTATATTAACGCATTAATTAGCCTAGAGAGTGGTAAGGGTTAAAAATCTAATTTTACAGGATTTTTTGTCTTGCTATGGGTTATGCTGAAAATATCCTGGAAAAAAAAAAAAAAAAAAAAATCCACACCAGATGCACCTAGAAGTGCCGACTGGCACAGCAGGATAAAGGTGTGGGCAAATTCAGCAGACGACATTTTGAATTTTTTTTTTTTTTTCATTTTTCCAAGAAAATAGGATCTGACAGTTCATGCAAATTGTCTCCTGTGGAGACAATTTGCATGAAGTGTCAAATCTGTTTTTTAGGCACAAATAAGAAAAATATTTCCATATCGTCTGCTGAAATTTTTACCCAGCATGCAAAGTGCTAATGATGCTAGAGAGAAAATAGCTATATAGCTGTTCGTTGTCAAGCAGAGGTGAATGAAAACATTCTTTCACTGATGGTACAATGTGCATTGTGTACCTGGATAAAATAATTATAATCCTTTGTTATTACTGTGGCAGATGAAAGGAAAATCCAATGTGAAATAAACTAAGGTAAACAGCAGGTAGCACATAGTACAAAGTCAGATGACAATTAACCCATTGTAGTTGGGAGACCCCTAAAAGGGTATTTGGCAACCAATGCAGACCCAGATCAGATGCCACAGAATGCGGCATCTGATCAGGGTCTCCACTGTTTGCAAATAGTTTAGCCATTTTTCTCTAGGAATAACTAAATCTCATAGCTGGATGTACCTAACATTGAAATTGGACTCTTCCAATATATGATGTGGAAGTGTCTTTTCAGTCTACAATGGGTCAAAGCATCACTGACAACTGCAGCAGATGCCTTTTTTTTTTTCTTTTTTTTTTTTTTGTGGGGTGGGGAGGGGGGTTGAGTATTTTTCAATGAAAATAAGGCTTTACATTGCATTTGAATTGTGTGCCTGAAAGGCAGACAATTCACATGAAATATCAAGCCTTATTTTCTTTGAGGAAAAAAATTAAAATGTCTGCTGCAGTTTTGCTTGCCACTTTAAGACTTAATAAATTGGAAAAAAAAAAATCTGGACTGGAAAATAAATAAAAAAAAAAAAAAAAAAAAAAGAGTTCCTGTGATAATGTCATGGTCAAGTTATGTATTTTCTCATTTAAAGGTTAGGAATCTGTGTACAGATAATTATTGAAACTGTAAAATCATTTTTGTACATTTTTCTTGAGTAATAGCAAAATAACTTTTTAAAATAATTTCTTTACCCTTTTCTGAGGAAAGGATCTACATATTATAACCTAATTTCAAGGAAAGAAATGATAAAAAAAAAATCACCCAATTTTTTTGTCATTACTAGAGGACCTGATGATGGTAAATTATCAGACGAGTAAGCAGACGAGACATAAGGTTCCAGTTTTCAGTTCATCCGTACGTCTGTTCCATTTTTCAAGTTTTAATCATCAGCCCTAACATTTAGCTACATTATATGACTAGAAGACTGATAGATGCTATACCACTTTCTGTGGAAATCTCTTTTCATATTGTACATTTTATTTACTTTCATCTTGTACATTTATTTACTTTAATATTGTACTCTTGTTTTTTTTTCTCTCTTTTTGTTTTCATATTGTACATGTACATGTTTCTTACAAAATTTTATCCATTTTACACAATTTTTCCAGAACAAGAACACAAGAAAGGATGAAATCGAGTGTGAAATCAGAGTTCTTGTGCATCAGAGTCAGGCAGGCTGTATCATCGGCAGGGCGGGCTTCAAAATTAAAGAACTAAGAGAGGTAGGTTATCGGAAATGCATAACTCCAGATAGGTTGGGGGTGCGTGGGATCCAGATTTATATTTTTTCTTATTTCACCACAAAAATAATGTGGATACTCATATTAGAAGCATCTTAGCGAGGCGCTTCTAATAAATATCTACAGCATGTTTTCAGGGAGAAATAAGTAAGATATCCACACCCTTTGGTGAGAAAAGAAACTGATGTTTGCATAGGTCAAGATAAGGATTGGTATCAGGTAAATATTTTTCTTATTTCTCCACAAAACCGTGTTGTGTGTACTCATTAGAAGTGCCTCCCCGAGGCACTTCTAATGAGTACACACAACACGGTTTCGTGGAGAAATAAGAACAATACCAATACTTTTGGATTGAAAAAAAAAAACACCTTATCAAGAGCTATTGAACTTTGTCAAGTGGGTACTAGTTTAAAATATACAGGTAGTGGTATTTTTCCTTGAAACTAGGGCGTGACAGTTTATTCATTTCTTCAGTTTTGGAATTTTTATTGTGCAAATTTGGCACATTAAAAAAACAAATGAACCAGCACATGACAAAACCTACATTAAGACCTATGTGACCATCAAAGACAGCTCAGAATACATCCACCCAGAATGGCAAGGTTTTTCATTTATCCCTCTTTGGATAGCCCAGAGGCTGTAGAAGGCATATGTTATCAGCAAAGACTGATCAGAATGCACAGATGTGCAGGCTGGTCTTAGTCTTTGCTGGTCGAACAAGTCTTATTGAAGGTTTTTTCATGCGCTGGATCAAATACTTGTATTGATATAATGATATTTTTTTTCTTTGTGTTTGGCATGGCCAAATTAAAGAAAATAAACTGGAGCCTTGGTGACAGTTTGTTGTAAGAGTTGTCTGCTTACCAATGCTTAGAATGCTGGGTAAAAAATTCAGCAGATAACATTTTTCATGTTTTTTCTTATTTTTTTCCAGAACATGCAGAAAACAGATTGACATTTCAGGCAAATAGTCTCATTCAAGAAAATATTTCAAAATGTATTTTTTTTTCTTTTCTTCCAAGAAAACAGACTGACATTTTATGCAAATTTTCTCTTCTGGAGATAGTTTGCATTAACTGTCAAAGCCTGTTTCTAGGAAAAATAAGAAAAGTATTTCAAGTTATTGTCCGCTGAATTTTTTTTTTTCCCATCATGCTAAGTGTTAATGTTCACTGGCCTACATTGCTGTATGTTTACAGAAAACGGGAACCAATATCAAAGTGTATTCAGAATGCTGTCCCGATTCCACGGAGAGAATTGTTGCTATTGCTGGGAAGCCAGAACCAGTGGTGAACTGTATTGACACCATCTTTGAACTGTTAGAAACAGTAAGTATTCACCAGGGCCCAGTTGTTCAAAACATCTTTAGCTTAACGAGCTCGTTAAGGGTCATTTCGTTAACTGCTTTAGCGGATTCAATACACAATATTCTGATATTTTTTGCTTAAAAAATGTGAGTAGCTTTTGCACTGCAAAAGCTACTCATATTTTTTCAGCAAAAAATTTCAGCATATTTGCATATCACTCGATGTAAATTTTAACAAATCGTTAACTAACGACATCGTTAGTTTTGAACAACTGGGCCCAGGAATGTTATTTGCTTTTGAAAACAAGGTCTAGATAAAAGGGATATCCACATAAATGATTTTCTTGTTTCTCCATAAAAACATATGTTGTGGTATTTATTAGAAGTGCCTCAAGGTGCTACTAATGAGTACCCACAACACATATTTTCATGGAGAAATAAGGAAAATATCAGTACTTTTTGAACGAGTACCTTATCTGTCAGTTGCTGGCAAAAGTACATGCACAAGTACTGGTTAATAGCTTAGAGGACCATGCCTGTTCAGGAAAAAGGGAGACCTTGCTATAATTGTTCATTCAACAAGTTAAGTCATAGTTGGTAGGGGGTTTGCCCCTCTGCTGCAACTTCCTGTGTTTTGGGGATGCCAGCATTGGCTTTGTACAAATAGCTTTTTATGCCCCCTACTTAGAGAAGTTGGAGGGGCATACTGCTCTTGGGTCTTTGTGTATTTGTCACGCAAGAACGGTTAGAGATAGGGAGCTTGAAATTTTATATATGGAACAAGGGTGGAAAATAAGCGACCCGTTTTCAGGCGAAAGTGTGCGCAATACTGGTTAACTGCACAGAGGACTAAGCCTGCCCAGTAAAAGTATGGTTAGGTTAACTGACCGTGATCAGCATGATTCCATTGGGTTGACTGGGGTGTAAAACCTCAACACAAAATAAGAAAACCTGTATTTCTTCTTTTGTCCATCAGGTTTGTCTGCCTCTTTCCATCTTTGGCATTTTGTATCGAAAAGCATATAGTTGGGGGATAGTGTTTTACAAACATATTTCTAGTTTTGCCTTGTTTCAGAAATTTCACTTTTTCTCGCCCGTCCCATACTTTTCATTATCCCTTCCTCTGGAAGATGGCTAGACTTGAGTTGGTGGCGAGATCAATGAATCACAAAACATGTTCAAGAAAATGCTTCTATCAGCTTATGCTGTAATTCTAAAATGTTTTTTGTCTGTATGTTAGTACATATTATATTTTGCTTTGCCAGGCCCCACCAAAAGGGCCCTCCATGCCCTACGACCCACGTAACTTCAATGAGTTCTATGCCAATGATTACGGAGGCTATACAATGGCTGATGGTGGTCGAAGCCGGCGTGGAATGGGAGGCGGTGGACGTGGAATGGGCGGTATGGGTGGTGGCTTCGGTGGTGGACGTATGGGTGGAAGGTAGGCATTCTTTACAAAACATTAATCAGAAGATATAGTTTCAGATTTTTTTTTTTTTTTTTTTTTCAATCCAAAATTGATGATGTTTTCCTTATTCTCCACAAAAACGTATATTATGGGTACTCATCTGAAGAGTTTCTAAATGAGTACCCACAACATATGTTTTCCTGAAGAAATAAGAAGAAATATCTGTTCTTTTCAATTAAAAAAAATATATATTCAGGAGCGATGCTCGTTTCGACTTAATTTCTTTTGTGTCAGTGCTGTAATGGAGGATATTCTGTTTGTCAGAGGATTAACCCTTGCACTGCTGAACCCGGATATGCTTTGCCTTTACAGTGTAGATCCAGATCAGTTGCATCTGCACTCTTTGTCATTGTGTGAATGTTAATCAACATCCTGAATCAAGTAATCTGATTGGCTGAAAATTAGAGGTTGGAGCATCTTAATTTATTCAGCATGGCAAGGTTAAGGAGGAGTAGTTGGTGATAATTTTGGATAATTTTCTCCAGTTCTCCTTAAAAACATACATTATGGGTGTTTCTTTGAAACACCTCAGCTAAGAACTGTCACCGGATACTTTTTCTTATTAGCTCACCTGAGCTCTGCTCAGGATGAGCTATTGTGATCACTTTTCGTCCGTCGTCCGTCCGTCCGTGCGTCCGTCCGTTAACATTTTCAAACGACTTCTCCTCTGAAACCGCAGAGCCAATTTTGCTCAAATTTCATATGAAGCCTCCTTAGGGTGGGGGAACGAAAAATTGCTAAAATGGTCACGGTCCGTTGACCAAGATGGCCGCCACGCCCATATATGGTAAAAACCTTTAAAAATCTTCTCCTCCAGAACCGAGAATGCCTTGGGGCTGAACCTTTGCAGGAATCATCGGGGACGGGAGGTCTACCGAAATTGCTAAAAGAATTGTCGTACATTGACGTTTGACCTTTTTATGGCAAGGTCAAGTTTGCTTCCCTATGCATTTGTATGGGAAAAACCTTCAAAAATCTTCTTCTCCAAAACCGAGCATGCCTTATGGCTGAATCTTTGCATATATCTTTGGGAACAGGAGAGCTACCAAAATTGCTAAAATAATGGTCTTACATTGACATTTGACCTTTTTACAGTAAGGTCAATTTTGCTTCCTTATGCATTTGTATGGGAAAAATGTTCAGAATTTCAAACAACTTCTCCTCTGGAGCCTCTGGGCCAATTTTGCTCAAATTTCATATGGAGCCTCCTTAGGGTGGGGGAACGAAAAATTGCTAGAATGGTCGCGGTCCGTTGACCAAGATGGCTGCCACGCCCATATATGGTAAAAACCTTTAAAAATCTTCTCCTTAGAACCGAGAATGCCTTGGGGCTGAACCTTTGCAGGAATCATCGGGGACGGGAGGTCTACCAACATTGCTAAAAGAATTGTCGTACGTTGACGTTTGACCTTTTTACGGCAAGGTCAAGTTTGCTTCCCTGTGCATTTGTATGGGAAAAACCTTTGACAATCTTCTTCTCCAAAACCTAGCATGCCTTATGGCTGAATCTTTGCCTATATCTTCGGGAACAGGAGAGCTACCAAAATTGCTAAAATAATGGTCGTACATTGACATTTGACCTTTTTACGTTAAGGTCAATTTTGCTTCCTTATGCATTTGTATGGGAAAAATGTTCAGGAGAATTTCAAACAACTCCTCTGGAGCCTCTGGGCCAATTTTGCTCAAATTTCATATGGAGCCTCCTTAGGGTGGGGGAACGAAAAATTGCTAAAATGGTCACGGTTCGTTGACCAAGATGGGCGCCATGCCCATATATGGTAAAAACCTTTATAAATCTTCTTCTCTAGAACCGAGGATGCTTTGGGGCTGAATGTTTGCTTAAATCATCGGGGACAGTGGGTCTACCAAAGTTGCTAAAATAGTGGTCATACATTAACATTTGACCTTTTTACGGCAAGGTCAAGTTGCTTCCTTATGCATTTGCATGGGAAAAAACATTTAAAAATCTTATTCTCCAAAACCTAGGAAGGCTTGTGGCTGAATCTTTGCATATATCATCTGGAACGGGTGGTCTACCAAAGTTGCTAAAATAATTGTCATACATTGACTTTTAACCTTTTTACAGCGAGGTCAAGTTTGCTTCTGTATGCATTTGTATGGGCCCCATACATTTGTATGGACAAAATGTTGATAATTTCAAATGGCTTTTCCTCTGAAGCCTCCGGGCCAGTGTTGCTCAAATTTCATGTGGAGCCTCCGTGGGCAGGAGAATGAAAGATTGCTAAAATGGGTATGGTCCATTGATCAAAATGGCTGCCATGCCCATATATGGTAAAAACCTTTAAAAATCTTCTTCTCAATAACCAAATAAGCCCTGGGTCCTAATCTTTGCACAATTACGGGGGACAGGAGATCTACCAAAATTGCTCAAATGATGGTTCTATGTTGACATTTGACCTTTTTGCCTCCAAGGTCAAATTTGCTTCCCTATTTGTGTGGGCCATATACATTTATATTGAAAGTATCGAAGTGACTTGTAGATCAACAGTAGTTAAAATTGTTCTGATTGGAAATCTAAGATGGCCATCATCTGGTTTATATTTATAATATTTCCCTGCCACTGTGCTGTTTACATGTATAAAATCACGATTCTTCAGAAACCACTTAGCCAATTTCCACCAAATTTCACATTGATCCTTCTGTTGAAATGTGATTGATAGTTTATTCAAATGATCATGCTCCATTGACTGTCAGGCCCATATATTCTTCTTCAAAACTAAGAACTGTTCAAATGATGATATTTTCATTAGTTGCGATGATAGGATTGGAAAAATGTTGCATAACATCTGCATGTCTGCAGTGGCTATGTCACTCAGGTGAGCGAATCTTGGCCCGTGGGCCTCTTTTTAAACAAGTGCTCTTATGTACCATAAGTATTTAGACCTGAGCAAACTGTATACCCATATTTTTTTTTTTGCCATTCTTTCATTTATAATATTTAGGCACATTACCAGATTGTAGTCATACATTATCTAAGAAAAATAAGAAAGTTATGAAGAGCTGTGGAATATTCTGAAAAGTATACACAAGTTTTGATGGAAGTGTAAGAAACTTAGCAACATTCTGACATTGTTCCAGATGTGATCCTTTTTTCAACCAAAAGTACTTATAGCTTCATGTCTCCATGAAATACATGTTGTGGATACCCATTAGAAGTACCGAGGTGCTTCTAATGAGTACCCACAACATATATTTTAATTGAGAGATAAGGAAACTGTTTATCTGGATGTTTGTATTTGGAATGATGTTTTCTTTCTAAAGGTACCATATTTATTCTAATATAAGCCCCCACAAGAATATGAAGCAGTAAATGCCTTCTATTATTTTAGGAGAAAAGCATTACTAAACATGCAAATTTGAATTTAGGCTATCAGAATACCTTATTTTAAGCCCAAATTTGGATTCAATACTGTCATTGTAGCAGCAATGAATTGCAATGCCTCAGGGGTGTATATTAGAATAAATCTGGTATATGGTTAATAAAGTGCTCTCTCATTTTGGTTATTTTAGTCATTTGCTGTTTGTAACTTTTTACATTCACAGAGGTGGCCGAGGCGGTGGTATGGGCGGCGGAATGGGTGGCCGTGGTGGCATGAACCGTGGTGGAATGGGAGACATGGGTGATATGGGAGACATGGATAATGGAATGGGCATGGGAGGTATGGGCAGACGCTCAGGAGGAATGGTCGGCAGCCAGTCACTGATGGTTGGAGGTTGGGATTGTTTCTGTCTGTATTTGACAGCTCATACAGTCAGACCTGTCTTAAAAGACCACCTCTATTCAGAGATCACCATTTGTTAACACTTAGCACCCTGGGTAAAAATTTCAGCAGACGTTTTAAATATTTTTGTCGTATTTTCCCCAGAAAATAAGTTTATACAAATCATGCAAATTGTATCCAACATGTTTTCTGGGAAAAATAAGAAAAATATCATCAATTAGTCGCCTGCTGAATTAGCCCAGAGAGGTAAAGGTTAAAGAGATTACTTGAAAACTTACTAGATTATTAAAGTGTGTTTATAGTCTTGACCTGTATGAGGGTCCTGCTAAATGATAAAATCATTGCAGTTGGATTTCACTAGTGCATCATTTTGTTATTGTTTTACACATCTAGAAGCATATTGGTGGCCGAGTGGTTAGCGCTACCTACTTTGGATCTTACTGTCCTCTGGAAGTGGAATTCAGCTGATGATTGTATGGCACTTCACTGCTCGGAGCCTTTCATTATCACCCTTTCATTTTCTCCGTATGACGTAAATAAGTTGAATGGATGCAGTGTTGCTTCTAGGGTGCGGGATCGCGGGAATCCCGCGAAAATTCGCTTCAGAACGCAAAAATATCATGCCCCTGCGTCCCCAGGACCGCACATTTAAATAGCGTCACGCATTTTTCGCTGTTTGTTGCGCCCAGTGTAAAAATTTATTAGTGGTGTGCAACCTTCATTGTATTAGTTTTGCCTTGCGCAATAATTTATCGGCAGCAGCGATTGGTTAACAAATTGATTCAGCAGCCTTGCTGACCAATCATTGAGTTCGTATTTGGAGTGGGAAAATTTCTTGACCATGTGCTTAGAAATATTAAAGAACAAAACAAAAAGAAGCGGACATTGTTTGATTTCAATTTTAAAAAGAAAACTGATGAATCTGTTGTTGAGACTCAGACTAGGCAGGAAAATGATGAAAGAACGCAATGTATTGAAGGTGATGAACAAAATTCTGAACAAAAAATGAACAAAATTCTGAAGGACCCCCAAGTTCTAAGAAAATAAAGACGAAGAGTTTTCAGGACTCGTGGCTGACAAAATGGCCGTGGCTCACAAATACTGACAAAGGAATGCAGTGTAGTTTGTGTCTAAAGCATCAAAAGAACAATGCTTTTACATCATCGGAATGTACAAACTACAGGACTAGCACATTCGTTCGGCACGCCAGTACATCTGATCACACGGATGCACTGAAGGCAGAGGCCTTGCAAAAAGATTTTAAGCAGGTATGTCTACATTTAATATTTACATTCATCTATCCATTTATAGGCAGGCAAGATTTCATTAGGATAAATGAAATCGGCCCCAGCTTGCCTTCTTCTGTCTTTTCCCCAAACTTTCAGTTGGCCAGGGGTGGGTGGGGGGGTGAAATGAAAACTGCCTAGGCTAGGGGCCATTATGCCGAAATTTTTATTTTTTTCGGGGGGGGGGGGAGGGGGGGGTGGGGGGGGGTGCAGGGCGGAGGAGTAAGGAAGGTGGTTTAAAAAAAAAGAAAATCCGTCAGTTAGGAAGCTGTAACAAAATAATAGATGATGCCCCCCGTCCCCCCCCTTTTTAAATTTGAGGACCCCTTTTTGGGAAGTGAGGGGGCCCCAGGGCCCCATTTTTTTAAATCCTAGAAGCAACACTGTATATCCATAAAACCACAAGACTTTTCGAGTTATGTATCTATTTACCATAAGTATCCTTAACTGCAAACCATACTTGACCTAGTATTTAAAATTACAACAACCAGTTGATGTATGTAAAACCTGCTGTATGCTGATGAGTAGAAACATTTGTATTGAGAAATAAGAAAAAATATTAGCGCTATTGTTTTGAATAAAATGACTTATCTTGAGCGCTAACCTGACCTATGATATAGCGATCAAATATGGTTTTTCATGCATTAACATTCGCCAGGTCCCACGGGAGGTGTTGAAAACCGAGGCCGGAGGCAGCGGTTTTCAACACCTCCCAAGGGACCTGGCGAATGTTAATGCATTGAAAAACCATGTTCAGTCGCTATTATTGCATAAAAACTGAAAACATTTGCTAAATTTCGCATTATTTCTTGCACTATTTTGTTTCGCCTTTTCACTGATGTCTCAGGAACGCAATTTCCACAGACTATTCTCACCAGGCAGTGCACATCTTGTAACGGCAGCAAATCTGTGGCCCCGGTACAGTCATATCGAAAGTTGCGTAGCCGTGCATTAACAGCGTGTGAATTGCCTTGTTAATACACGTCTTTTCGCCGCTTAGAGCACGGCTGTTAATAATGTGCGACATTGCTTTTTATGCAATAATATGGCTTAAAGCAAGTGAGTGGGATCGAGGTGGGGTTACTTTTTGTGACAGCATAAGATAAGTTTTAAAGATACTCTGCTGCCTTCCAGGAATAATTATGGTCGCATCTGCATGCAAGTTTCCATTCATTTGATTGTTCGTCTGCATACTTGTCCACCATAAATGAAGTCTACAAGCTATAAAACCAAAAATATGTACCAATGATTTTAGTACACAGGTGTGACATAAACTTCAGTAAAGTTCTTTATTTTTTTATTTTTTTTTTGACAATTGATAATACCATAATGGATTGTTTATATCTGCTAATTATGATGAGCACTTTTTAATTTTCAGGAATGGGAGGTGGTATGGGAGGCGGAATGGGCGGCGGCATGGGTAGTATGGGCGGTGGCATGGGTGGCCGTGGAGGTGGAATGGGAGGAGGTTCTGGTGGCATGGGTGGCCGTGGAGGTGGAATGGGAGGAGGTATGGGCAGCGGCATGGGCGGAAGTGGTATGGGCGGAGGAATGGGCAGCCGTGGCGGAATGGGGTAAGTATATTTTATTACGTCTCATACATACTTAGAGTAAATATGATAAACCAAATTGCTTGTCCATAGTTTTTAAAGGGGACTTGATACACTTTGAAGAAAAATACATTTCACAATAACCATTAAAACGCCAGACATAACAAATTGTCGTCTGCTTTCTCATCTGCTTGTGATTTTATGTCATTTCTGCAAACAGTGTGAACCCAGATCAGACTGCTCCTTTGGAGCAGTCTGATCTGGGTCCACACTGTTTGCCTGTATGCAAAAATTGGTTCAAAAAGTTTGCAAGAATATTCAGCAGACGACATAAACAGACGACATTTTCAGAGGCAGTTTTTCTTGGCGCTTTAAGGGTTAAATTTACTTGGGGATGTTCTTAAAGTAAAGAATATACAGTATTTAAGTATTTGGACACCTTAACTACTTGCCATACATCTCAAAAAACTTGAAAGAGTTCATTCTATTACCTGTTGATATGTCAAAATTATTGCTGGATGAGTGGCAAATAATGTAGACCCTGATCAGAAGATGCATTCTCCTGCATCTGAACTGAGTCGGCACTGTCTGTCCCAATATTTTGGGTTACTATGATAGTCCCCATTTTTGAAAGGATTAAAATACTGGGGAAGTAAGCTTACATCTACAAAAGCTGTCAGCCTTTGAACATTGGCATTAAAATCTTCAGATGTATTCATTCCCAATAAACTTCACAAGTCCCAGTTTTATATCGAAACACATTTTTATTTCACAAGTTCCAGTTTTGTCTCACAAATCCCAGTTCTATTTGACAAGTTCCAGTTTTTTTTCTCACATGGGGGTGGTAGGGTGTGGCAAAGGTGGCGTGTATCTTACGTCACTGGGGCATCCAACTGATACTGGCTTACATTTGGGCAAGGCCTGCTATCCTTGTAGCAGGAAAGGGTAGAGGGCTGATGTTTTTTTTCTTCTGTTTCTTCACTTTCATTCTTCTCTTTCTTCCCTGTCCCTCTCTTTCATCGCCTCTACTATCTCTTTTCTCCCTTTTTCTGGGAGATGACACAAAATGACCCACAAGGGTTGACGTGTCGTTAAACCCCAACACAGTCAAAATTTATTTCACAAGTCCTAGTTTTGTTTCACACGTCCTCATTCTATTTCACAAGTCCCAGTTCTGTTTCACAAGTCCTGATTTTCTTTCATATGTTCCAGTTTTATTTGAGAAGTCCAGATTTTATTTCATAAGTCCCAATTTTCTTTTTATTTGAGAAGTCCCAATTTTATTTCACAAGACCCAGTGATACTACTTAGATAATTTTCTATTTCAGTAGAAGTGGTATGGGCCAACGAGGTAGTGGTGGCGGCTATGATCAAGGTAAGTCTAAATGAACCCTATTCTGTAAACAAAAAGTGACTTATTTCTGTAAAAAAGCCTTACTTAGTCAGTGTTGATATCATTGTATACTGCTCCAGTTTGCAATAAGATCCCTCTCTGCTATTCTCAGTTGCCGGCCTCGGTGGCTCGGATGCTTGTCCGACTGGTGATCAGGAGTTGCAGGTTTGACCCTCGCCAGGTCGGCAACATTCTTACATGGAGATATCATGAAATATTTTCAATGGTCATTCTCTCCCTTCCGCTGATTCAAGAAGGGCAGTTGTCAGTTTCTGCTGAAAGAATATACAATACCGATTAACTGCATAGAGGACTAAGCCTGCCCAGTAAAAGTGTGGTAAGGTAAACTGACTGTGCTGGACATGACCCCATTGGGTTGACTGGGCCGTAAAACCTCAACACAAACCAACAGTTTAGGACTGTTGGCCGTGAGGTTATAAAACTTTTTACATGCTCAGCTCAGTTGAGCATGAAATTATTTCTGAAATAAATACGAAAATTATTGTTGGCATTTTCATATTTGTTAGCAGGGAAATTTTCATGCTTGGCTATGTTTAGCAAGAAAGAATTTGCAGTTGTTAGAAAACTGAGATTTATTAGCAGGATAAATTTCATACTCAGCTGAGTTGAGCGTGAAAAAAAGTTTTATATTCTCAGTTCAGGAATGTTGGTTGTGAGTGTATATATTTACTTAGGTCTAAAAACAAAAACCAGTGTGGATACTCGTCAGGGACCCAATTGTTCAAAGCATCGTTAGCTTAACAAGCTCGTTAGTGGTCAAAATGTTAAGTGTTCTAGTATAAAGTATAATATCTAATTTATTTACAGATATTTTTGCTGAAAAAACGTGAGTAGCTTTTGCAAATGCAAAAGCTACTCACATTTTTTCTGCAAAAATATTAGCATATATGTCATATTTAATGATTAAAGTTTTAACGATACATTAACTAACGACATCATTAGTTTTGAACAGCTGTGCCCAGAAATGTCTAATATATACTTGTGAGAAATGCGAGGCACTTTTGATGAGTACACAAGTAGGGCTTAAAAGCCTGAAAACGTAGGTTTTTGTGGAGAAAGATCTGGATCTATAGGAACATTTCTCACGCTGCAGATTAGATGGTGAAGCAGTGGTCAGATAAGTTTCTTTTTTCTCCTTTGGTTGGCAATACTGCATTCTGGGATGCCATGTTAATTGCAGCCTTTTCATTATCATTATGTATTGAAGTAGGAGGCTAAAATCTGAAAGTAAAGGGCAGATGCTATAGAGATTTGCAAATGATCATTTAGAAAAGGCTTAAATGTAGAAGACTATGCTGGGATAGTAGAAGGCACTTTAGCGTCCAGCCTCCCCTTAATGAAAAGACAATTGTCCTTGCAACATGACTGAATAACAATGTAGATGGTGTAAGCATTTTAGAGAAACGGAATAATAGCAGTATTTTTATCCCCAGACTGATATATATGCCTGAGTTTCTGTTATTTGGAAATATACATAGTCTTGTTTCTGTTGAAGAGAAAAAAATATGATGCTGTGCAAAAATAACAGGCATTCAAGTGGTCCTAAAATTCCTAAAAAAAATCCTCATTTTTTTTAAGTGTCCCTAAAATTCCTAAAACAAAAACAAAAAACAAAAAAAAAAACCTTATTTTCCATAAACATCCCTAATTCTTCTCAGAGTGCAGTCTTTGTACAGTTAAAATAGGAAGAAACAATTTGGACCCCCAAAATATCATCTTTATTTCACCATTTGTGTACCAGTATTCAATTACATCAATGCAAAAAGTCTTCTGTTACTTTATCAGTACATATTAAAGAGCTTGTGAAAGCTTTCAGGTTAGAAACATCATGGGGATGTGCAGAATTCTGCTTGAAAACTACTTTAAAAATCCTAATTTTAGCCCTAAAATTTTGTGAAAATAGCCCTAATTTTTTTGCAAAAATAGCCCGAAAATTGGCCCTAATTTTTGTCATGTAGGGCTTGAAAGCCTGAAATAAGTATTTTGTTGTTTTGCTTTTTTTTTGTTTGTTTGTTTGTTTTGTTTTGCTTTTTTTTTTTTTTTTTTTTTTTTTTTTTTTTTTTTTTTTTTGCAGCAGCAGCAGCAGCAAAGCCTGTTTTAGTCACTCATTAAAATCATCTTGGTATAGTAGGTACTGACTAGAAAATCAAAGGAGTTATTAAGGAGTTTTTGATAATAATTCTTCGATAATTTTCTCCGGTTCTTCATAAAAACATAAGTTGTAGGTTCTCATTAGAAGCGCTTCTAATGAGTACCCACAGCATATGTTTTTGTGGAGGAGATAAGAAAAATTATCCCAGAATTATCACCAAATACTGCTTCTTAAAAAGTCACCTGAAAAATGTGCCGGCCTCGGTGGCTCACTTGGATGCGCCGTCCGACTGGAGACCAGGAGGTCGCAGGTTCAACCCCCGCCGAGGTCGGCAACATTCTTTCGTGGAGATTGATCGTGAAATATTTTCTACGGTCATTCTCTCCCTTCCGCTGATTCAAGAAGGGCAGTTGTCAGTTTCTGGCAAAAGAATGTGCACAATACTGGTTAACCGCTTAGAGGACTAAGCCTGCCTAGTAAATGTGTGGTTAAGTAAACTGACCGCGCTCAACATGACCCCATTAGGTTGACTGGGCCGTAAAACCTCAACACAAACAAAACCTGAAAAATGTTTTCTGTAATTTTACAGGTGGTTTCGGTGGTGGTATGGATTTTATGGATGACAACATGGTAAGGAATTTATCATTTACATCCACATTTTTTTAATTTTTTGTATTTTTTATTTCTCTGTAGAAATATACATTGTAGGTATTCATTCTACGCACTTTGGAAAGGCACTTTTAATGAGTACCTCCTAGGATCAAATATTTTCTTATTTCTCCATGAAAACATACATTGACAGTACTCATAAGAAGTAAGGCTCTCACAATGTGTATCCCGAACATATGTTTTATTGTGGAGAGATAAGAAAAATACCGTATTTAACTTAAGTATTCGGACACCTCAACTCTTTACCATACTTGTTCTAAAATTTGAACAAGTACCATTTACTACCCGATGTTGTGTCTAAAAATTGCTGGATGAGTGGCAAACAGTGTAGACCCAGATGAGACGCCTCATTCCGCGGCGTCTCATCTGGGTCTTTACTGTTTGCTCAGGTCTGTCCGAATACATATGGTAAATACGGTAGTTGTCTGGAAAGCTCTCTTACCTAGAGCTGTGTGTAACATTAGTTTTACCACAGTATCAAAGGATTAGCATTCCTGCTTAATTCTCAGCCCATGTCGTGCTGAATTAATGAAGATGCCACGTCCACTTCTAATTTTTAGCCGAACAGATTACTCGATCCAAGTTGTTGATACAAATTCACATACTAAATGACAAACAGTGCAGATCCAGATCAGTTGGCTTCTGAGAAGCCAACTGATCTGTATGTACACTGTTTACAAAGGCATATTTTTCTTAATGTTCCACGGAAACATGCCGAGTTGTGCCTCGCTGTTTTCATAAATAAGAAAATTATTCAACTGAATATGCCTTTTATCTGAAGGCATTCATTACTTTTATGAATCACCGGCACAGTGGCTCAGTTGTAGAGCGTCCGCTTTGTGACCGGGAGGTTGCGGGTTCAATCCCCGGCCGAGTCATACCAAAGACAACTTTAAAAAAGGTACAAGCTGCTCTTTCGCTTGGTGCTCAGCATTAAGAAAGTAGAGCTAGAACTGGTCAGCTCAGTGTCAGTATAATGTGACTGGGTGGAATATCATGTCAAAGTGTCTGTAGCATGATATTTCAGTGATGCAGCACTCTAAAAGTGATCATTGAGCTCCCTGCCACATCCAGACACTGTCGCGATATGACTGAAAGATTGTTGAAAGCGACGTTAAGCCCAAATCAAACAAACAAACAATACTTTTATGAATTAAATACATATGCAGCAAATAACCTAAACGGTTCAAACAGGAAAATGTCTTGTCCAAATGGCTTGGTAGACTATCTGCCTTTTGATAGGGAAGTGTGGGTTCAGTCCCAAGTTGGATGGTAACCAAGACTTTCCCAAATTGTTTAACTGCTTAGAGGACTAAGCCTGTCCAGGAAAAGTGTGGTCAGGTAAACTGACCTGCTGCACATGACCCCAAAGGGGTGAATGGGCCGTAAAACTTCATTTAAAATCCTAAACTGATATAAGATACTCCGCTGCTTGTCTGTCAGTATTAGGAAGATCTAGGACGGATTGCATCGGGTAAAATTTGACCAGTGGTAGTGTGACGTCATTGTGCCTAGCATGTGATACTGTAATGAGGCAGCACTATAAAAGGCCATGTATTTTCTCATGTACTTTCTTTGAGACACTTCTACTGAATACATTACGAAAACACGCCTATTCAAATACACAGAAAATTTTACCACCAAAAATGGCAATTTTTCAGATAAAAAATTCTGATATTTTTCATATTTCTGCTTAAAACATAGATTGTGGGAACTCGTTAGAACCGCCTCGTCGAGGCGGTTCTAACGAGTACCACAATCTATGTTTTTGAGCAGAAATAACAAAAATAATGTATACCCCTGTAAACCCCAGTTTTACTATATAAAAGTGGGGTTTAAGGGGGTCAAAATTATATAGGTATGTTTTCGTGATGATCATCAATGTCTGTTATTCTTCAGAGAAAATAAATTGAAATTTCTTGTGAATCATCTGCCAACATGAAAGCCAAGACTTATTTGGTTTGAAAGACAAAAAAGTTGTAATTTCAAAATGGTATCTGCTTTATGTGTGTTTATAATTGTTAATATTGTTTCAGGGTGGTATGGGAAATCAGGGAATGATGTTCGGAGGAGATCAGTCAACCAGCACCCAAGTGACCATACCCAAAGACGTAAGAATTCTGAGCCGCTATTTTTCTTATTCACAAAAACATACATTGTAGATACCCATTAGAAGCACCTCTAATGAGTACTCACAGTATATATTTTCATGGAGAAGAAACAAAATCAGTACTAATGCTGCAGAAGACTGGTTAACCGCTTAGAAGACTAATCCTGCACAGGAAATATTGTGGTTAGGTAAACTGACTGTGCTTGCTATGACCCTAATGGCTGGACTGGGCTATAAAACCTCATCACAGACAAAACTATATATTTAAGGCAGATAGATACATCCTGAAGGGAAATAACTCTACCTGAAAGTAATTATCGCCCTTCTCAAGGGGCTAGGCTCGGTTGCAGAAATTTGTTATGAAATGTCATTCTCAGTTGTTAGTTTCTGGTGGGGTGGTCGGGTGGTGCGGTGTCATGTATCTTGCGTCACGGGGGTGTCCAACTGATATTGGCCTGCAGTTGGGAAAGGCCTGCTATCCTTGTAGCAGGTAAGGGTAGAGGGGGAATGTTTTTCTTACTTCTGTTTCTTCACTTTCATTCCTGTTCCTCTTTCTTCCATGTTCCTCTCTTTCATCTCTTCTACTATCTCTTCTCTTTTTTCTCCCTTTCTCTGGGAGACGACACAAAATGACCCACAAGGGTTGCAGTGTCGTTAAACCCCAACACAATCAGTTTCTGGCGAAAGAATGTGCGCAAGTACTGGCTAACCACTTAATCCTTAAAGCGCCAATCACAACTTTTGTCGTCTGCTTTGTCATCTGCTTGTGATTTTAAGTCATTTTTGCAAAAGGAGCTCCTACAGGAGCAGTCTGATCTGGGTCCACACTGTTTGCCTGTATGCAAAAATAGGTTTGAAAAGTTTGCAAGAATATTCAGCAGACGACATAAACAGACGACATTTTCAGGTGCAGTTTTTCTTGGCGCTTTAAGGGTTAAAGGACAAAGCTTGCACAGGCAAAGTGTGGTTAGGTAAACTGACCGGCTCGACATGACTCTAATAGGTTGACTGAGCCGCTAAACTGCAACCTAACCAAACCTTCTAAAGGGGCTACTCATATAAAGGAAAAAATCCTTTATAAGCGTAGCCCGGGTGTAGCATTTCAGTATTTCCTCATATATGATATGTCAGAGAAAAGGTGTAGAGATTGAATGACAAACAGGTATATTGTAATAATTAGAAAACTAACTGAGAATCAGAAAACCGAGTGTGCTAATGAAACACCACCAGTACTAGGTGTTTCATTAATAACCAGCATTCAAGTGTCAGACAGTACAGCTATTGGAGCTGTTCTGTGTTACAGGGTATCATGTTGATCACGAAAACAAAATCAAACTAATTTTGATTATGCAAACAAAATCAACACTTGACAATCTTCAGTGCTTGCATTAATCCATTGTAGACTGAATGAACCTTGCCCCCACCCCCCCCCCCCCCACCCCCACCCCTCCACACTATATATTGGAAGATTTTAATTATGGTTTTAGGTATGTCAGGCTATGTGATTTAGGTATTCCTAGAGAAAAATGGTTGAACTGTTTGCAAACAGTGGAGATACTGATCAGATACAGCATTCTACGGGGTCTGATCTGGGTCTGCACTGTTTGCCATTTATCCTTGTAGGGGTCTCCAGACTACAATGGGTTAAGGGAAGTCTCCCAAAAAGTGCTGTTAGACTTCCAAATATTGCTGCTTGGAAGTCAGGACTTAATAACATACACTATCATTTATAAACCAGATTAAGCCAGAACTCCTGTTGCATTTAGTTTGTAAATGTTATTTTTAGACCCTAAAAAGAAGAAATTCACATATTGATAAAAAAAAAAAAAAAGAAATATGGCAAATTATGAAATTTTAGTTGTACTTCTTAATTAGAATGCCAGGAAGTCCTAGGACTTTTTTTTTTTTTTTAATGTTAGTGCAAGTGCTATATCTTGTGGGTGCAAAGTGGAAAAAATAGCTTTATTGAGAAGTAAGTAAAAAAAAAAGTCTTATCTGAAGTAATGTCATTCATACATGTACTAAGATCGCATGTACATGGTTTAACATGCTTGTTTGTTTTCACCAAGCATGATAAGCCTGGTGTTAATTAACTTGATACTACGAGCTGTTTCATTACCATTTATCTTTGTATCTCTTACATTTTAAAGCTTTCAATAAGAGCGATATTCACATATTTTTCTCATTTCTTCCTGAAAACAAGTATTTTGTGAAGATATAAGAAAAATATCAGTACTTTTTAGTTAACATATCTGCAGATGAGAGGGGTATCCATGTAATATTTTCTTTATTCCTCCATGAAAGTGTATGTTGTGTGTACTCATTAGAAGCGCATCATCGATGCGCTTCTAATGAGTACCTACAACATATGTTTCCATGGAGAAATAATTAGGGGATAACTGCATTCAATTTTGTCATTTGGGAGGTAAACCGGCCATTTTACGGTCGGAAATTTCGTTTTACGGCGACACGTCAGCGGAGCCGTAAAACGTAATTTGCAACTGTAAACTGCCGATTTATCTCCCCAAAGGACAGAATTGAATGCAGTTATCATAATTCTAATGCATTTGTTCATTTTTTCCGTTGAAAAAATGTTCTATTTGCACAAACGACAAGTGCTGTGAGCTGCGTAAAACCAAATGCCAGCCAATGAGAAGCGACGTTACGTGATGACGTCGGATTTCCAACAGTATATTGTAGAATATACTGTCGCAAATTTTTGACGTTATCCAATCAGACGTCACGTTACATACATATGCATAAGAATAAAAAATATCAGTACTTTTTAGGTGATAATGCCTCATTTGGAGCTATTTCTCAGTCTCAGTTGTGTTTTGATATTTTGCAGCTGGCAGGTGCCATCATTGGTAAAGGTGGGTCAAGAATTATGGAGATTAGACGTCAGTCTGGGGCTCAGATTGTCATTGATGAAGCACTCCCTGGATCCAATGATCGCATCATCACCATCACGGGTACCGAGGAAAACATTCAGAATGCACAGTACCTCCTGCAGATGAGGTAGGTTACATGGCAACCCTGGTGACGGAGTTCTTTTGATTATATTTAAAAAAAAAAAAAGAAATCTGCCGAATGAAACGAAAACTTGGCTAGGGATATTATTACAAAGAATGATGAAATATGATGTTGAATTGTTTTTGGACTGCACAAATCTCCTGCAGATAAAGTAGGCTACGATGGCAACCTGGGTGATGGAGTTCTTTCAATTATACAAAAGCATTACACACACAAAAAAACCTTTTTTAACAAAAATTTGTCTTGAGATTTTGTTTTAATATATAAAATGTTGAAATAGGTTGTTGAACTGTTTTGGGGATAAGGCTCTATTAAATCACACTAACCAGGGCTATTCTGTGAAATCCAGCCTCCTGGTTTTACGACGAAATAAGAAAAAGGTATTTTAATATGGTAGGATACTAACGTACAGCCTCTCAACCAACACATCCTTATTGTCATCTCCAGAATTTAAGGATAAGTAGATAATATTTTTTCTTTACTCTCCACAAAAACGTGGGTACTCAGTAGAAGCACCTCAGTGAGGTGTTTCTAATGTGTACCAGCAACATTTTTAGAAAAATATAAGCACATTTTTTATTTTAAAAATCATCCTTTGATAGGTTTGCATTTCCTTAAAAGGGAGTTCCCACAAATTTTTCTTATTTCTCCACCAAAATAAATGTGGGTACTCAATAGATGCGTCACATCGAGGCACTTCTAATGAGCACCCACAACATATGTTGTCATGGAGAAATAAGAAAAGATATTAGTACTTTTTGGATGAAAACAGGGTACCCTGTCTGGAGCCATGTAACTCGGGCTCATGGAAAAGTAGGAAAAATATCAGAGCCCAGTTATTTATTAGCATTGCTAGTTTAACAAGCTTGTTAGTATTCAAAATGTTAACTGTTCTGGTTAGTACAATATCTAATCCAAATGTATTTTTGCTGAAAGAAAAGAGTATCTTTTGCGAAAGCTACTCACATTTTTTTTGCCATAAATATAAGTATATATGCCATATTTAATGATCAGTCGATTCAAGAAGGGCACTTATCAGTTTCTGGCAAAAGAATGTGCACAATACTGGTTAACCGCTTAGAGGACGAAGCCTGCCCAGTAAAAGTGTGATTACGTGAACTGAACATGCTCAACATGACCCCACTGGATTGATTGGGCAGTAAAACCTCAACACAAACAAACAAATAATGTAAACAACATTTGATGTCTGCCTACACTGTTTCCTCCAGTAGTTTGTGTAAACAGTATATTCTATTCAGAATACTGTCCCAATACTTAGTGCAAACAATGTTTTATTCAGAATAATGTACATACACAAATACAAAAACATTTATAATCAAGCAATTAACCCATTGAGTCTGGAGACTCCAACAAAATGTAATTGGCAAACAGTGCAGACCCAGATCAGACACCACAAAATGCAGCATTTGAGCAGGATCTCCACTGTTTGCAAATAATAAAGCCAGTTTTCTCTAAGAATATCTAAGTCACATTGCCTGACATACCTAGAAATTGAAATTCGACTCTTCCAATGTATAGTGTGGGGGTGTTTATTCAGTTTAAAACTGGTTAACATTGCAAATGAAAGGGATACTTAGGGTAAATGTAATATTTAAAAAATTGATAAGAGATATTTTCCCATTCAAGTGGGTGTTTGAGCAGATAGCATACAGATATTTATCACTATTTGGTATATAATTGCCATCATTACCATGGTAACAGGTGTGTGTGAGATTGATTTGTTGATCATTAAATCAAGCTTACTACAATGTACCACTGTATATAGCTTCAAACATATTTAGTAGTGGAGCTTCAGATGAGGCAATAGTTCTCGATAATTATTCTAATTTTTGCACTTAGCTCCAGACAAGAGGGTATCCACCAAATATTATTGCTTGTTTCTCCACGAAAACATGTGGGTACTCATTAGAAGTGCCTTGAGGGGGGGGCTTCGAATGTGTACCTATAACCTACATTTTCAAGCAGAATTAACCCTTGTCCTGCTGAACCCGGATATACCCTGCCTTTGCAAACAGTGTAGATCCAGATCAGTTGGCTTCTGAAGAAGCCAACTGATCTGGATCTGCACTGTTTGCCATTCAGTATGTGAACTTATAGCAACAATCCAGTTCAAGCAGTCTGATTGGCTGAAAATTAGAAGTGGGTTTGGCATCTTAATTTATTCAGCAGGACAAGGGTTAAGAAAAATATCTGTACTTATTTGCAGAAAAAAGCACGTTATCGAGAACTTTATTTGCACCAAAGCATATCTCTTAGATACTCATTGGAATCACTTGTAAGTTGTTGAGGTGATTCTTACTGTTTTGTTGAGAATTCTCATGAGTAGCCAATATATTCAAAATAACAAGTTTGCTTAATATCTCCCAAAATGAGCCCCTTCCTTGAAGCTATGATTTTATCTGCAAACCAAGTATTATGTTTTTTTTTTATTTACCAACCATTTTTTTTTTGTTTTTTTTGCTTAGTTCTAGGGGTTATATCTGTTACTTGCAGGTGATGGAGCTTGTCCTTTTTATCTTTATTTGTAAAGCTGGGCATAGTATTTGTAAAACTGGGCATAGTATATCTTAGTCAAAATCTTGTTTCTAAGTTCTGTTATATTTTCTGCCAGATAATTATTTTTATCCAATAGGCATTGCCAGTTGCCAAGCACCATTGTTTAATAATTCTGTTGTCTAGATTCCTGTTGTCAAGGTACAGCTGTCATAAAGTAAAGCTCTTGGATCAGCTACCTGTTAAAATGAGGTCTCAGTTTGTATTATATTAGCTGATTCGTGGGAAGGAAAAAAAAAAATGATGAGCACAGCATTTCCTGCAAAATTGCATATCCACCCAGCAATGACTCGGGTCAGCCTGTACAAATGTGCAAGCTGATCAGGGCCCAGTTGTTCAAAACTAACGATGTTGTTAGTTAACGATTCGTTAAAATTTTAATGGAGTGATACGCAAATATGCTGAAATTTTTTGCTGAAAAAATGTGAGTAGCTTTTGCAGTGCAAAAGCTACTCACATTTTTTCAGCAAAAAATATCAGAATATTGTGTATTGAATCTGCTAGAACAGTTAACGAAATGACCCTTAACGAGCTCGTTAAACTAACGACGCTTTGAACAACTGGGCCCAGATCATTGCTTTGTGGTCTATGGGTAGCCGAACTTACAAGTTTTCTTAGACAGTAGAGGTTCTGCTTAGAATGTCCGAGTCTGATTTATGTACACGCAGTCTTGTAGAAACTGCTGTGCCTGGCTCAAATGCTTAATGCAAATTATGATGGCCAGAACCATCGTGCAGATCCATCATACAGTCAACCCTCTTTATACCAACATTCGGTACAATGACAAAATTCGTTATAATTACAATTTAAATGTCAGGAATCTTCACTCAATAGGTAACAGTTAATGACAAATTATGCAAGAATATTGCATTAAAACTTCAAGCAACATATGGTATGGATATTTGTTAGAATAGCCTCAGTGAGGCAATTCTAACAAATATCCATAACGTTCTATGAGGAAGTAAAAATGAAACAAGGTCTTTCTTACTTCTCATTCTGTCCATTAAGGATTCATTACAACAGCAAATCCATTTTGACGGCAACATCTTTGAAAACAAATGTTGTCACTGTAACGAGGGTTTGCTGTAATTCAGTGTTTCAACTGGATGGACAAAACAGAGTTCTTGTGGAGAAAAAAGAAAGTCCAAGCATATTTGTCCTCAGAATAAGAACTTAACTGATCCTGTGTTTGAGAATTTGCCTGATTTTATGGGCTGTGCCATGCAAAAAAAACATGTTGGGCATATACAAACAGTGAAGGCCCATATCAGACTGCGCAGATATCTGTGCAGTCTGATCAGGGCCTTCACTGTCCGCTAACAGAATCATTGGATGCTACAGAATGTATGAATGGATAGCAAATACCCGGATGATACTTTGCACATGCACATGATGATCTGACTCTGCGCATTTTGTGCATGCTCGAAGGCTTTTTGTTTTTTTCGCTTGACATGGCCCATGTGTTCTGCAAAGTTAGAACTGATGTGGTGTTGGTTAACCCATAGCTCTAGATAAGAGAGGGGATCCAAATGCTATCCTTATTTCTTGACGAAAACATGTGGGAACTCATTAGAAGTGCCGTACTGAGGCATTTTAATGAGTACCCACAACATATGTTTTTGTTGAGAAATCAGAACAATATCAATACTTTTAACCCTTAAAATGCCAAGAAAACCTGCATCTGAAAATGTCCTCTGTTTATGTCGTCTGCTGAATATTCTTGCAAACTTTTCAAACCTATTTTTGCATACAGGCAAGCAGTCTGGACCCCGATCAGACTGCTCCTAGAGCAGTCTGATCTAGGGCCACACTGTTTGCAAAAATGACTTTTAAAATGACAAGCAGATGACAAAGCAGACGAAAATTGTTGTGACTGGCAGTTTAAGGGTTAAGGTTGAAACCATGCTTTATCTGGATCTATGGTAACCACATGTAGCCAGCAGTAGATTCTAGGTCTTCTCTTTTACCTGTTTTAGTGCCAAAGAAATCTCAAGTGAGAGGCAGCAACCTCAGAGGGGTGGTGGGTAAGTAGAATGGCTGAATTGTGCCCATTACCCCTGCCCCTCTCATGCCCAGGCAATGTTCATGCCTTATTCAGGCAAACTATTTAATATAAAAGTGACCTGGGTCAAATTCATTTGAGATCAATTTTTTAAATTTTTTTTTTTTTTTTTTTTTTTTTTTTTCAATACCATTGCCTTTTCAAGTGCTGTATTTTCCCTCCCTTTCACCCCTGAGTTTCTGACATGGGCTCTTCCATCTAAATATTTTGACACATCCATTGTTGCAAATAGGGGTTTCAATCAAAAGTCGATAACAGAATGGCAAACAGAGTAGATCCAGATGAGACGGCTCTTTACGAGCCCTCTCATCTGGATCTGCAATGTTTGCAGTTATCTCTGTTGGTATGCAGGGAATTAACTCCTTACATTCTTGTCGTAAAATTTGAACGTCCATTTTACTACCTGTAGCTATGTCTAAAAATAGATGAATGGTAAACAGTGTGTACCGTGATAAGATGCCGTCAACTGATCTGGGTCTACACTGTTTACTCCGGGCCTATCTGTCCAAATACTGAGAGTAAATACAGTACACTTTATCCATCAGGTTTTTCAGTCCAACAGTTAACACTTGGCCTCCTGGGTAAAAAATTTGGGCAGATGACATTTTGAAATTTTTTTCTTATTTTTCCTAGAAAATAGGATTGACATTTTGTGCAAACTGTCGCCTAGGGAGACAGTTTGCATGAAAGTGTTAGATCATAAGTTGCAACATTCTTTCGTGGAGATTGATTATGAAATATTTTCTACGGTCATTCTCTCCCTTCCGCTGATTCTCAAGAAGGGCATTTGTCAGTTTCTGGCGAAAGAATGTACACACTACTGGTTAACCGCTTAGAGGACTAAGCCTGTTCAGTAAACATGTGGTTAGGTAAACTGACCGCACTCGACATGACCCCATTGGGTTGACTGGGCCGTAAAATCTCAACACAAACAAAACTAGGAAAATAAGAAAAATATCATCAGTTTGTCGTCTGCTGAATTTGTTTATAGCACGGTAAGTGTTAATGAAAATTTCATATTCATTACCTCTAAAATCTGATATCTTGTTTCCCAGAATTTTTTATCTTGATCTGCCTGGAGTCAGCAGCTCAGTGCCTCCACTGATTGTGACTTTCAAATAAAAGAAGCCTTTTAATCTTCATAGAGTAGGGGTGGGAGTGGCTCTTAAGGGATGCTATCAGATGGCTTGTAAAACCCCTGCTTTGAAAAAGTGGGGATATACTGGCCTTGTGTAAAACTTCTGTGTAATCTTATTATGTCATTAATATTTTTAACTGCAAGATCAGATCTTGCTATACTTCTTAACGCTTAGCACTCTGGGTAAAATTTTCAGCAGACAACATTTTTATTAAATATTTTTCTTATATTTCTTTTCTTATTTTCCCGCAGAAAACAAATCATTTCATGCAAACTAGACATGTCCAATGGAGATAATTTGCATGAAATGTCAAAGTCCTGTTTTCTGGGAAAAATATGAAAAAATATCAACTTGTTGTCTGCTAAATTGGCCCAGAGGGTGGTAATGGTTTAACACAAAAATTAATGTTCTGTGATAAAGACTGGTCTTGCTAACTATACTTATTCTGCCCTTTTAGTCCATTGGTCCTTTTGGCCTTGGTGGCCATCAGATATGTGTTTGACTGGTGAGCAGGTCGCTGGGCAACAGGCTTAGATTGATCATGAAATATTTTCTACAGTCATTCTCTCCCTTTGGCTGATTCAAGCATGGCAGTTGTCAGTCTCTGGTGAAAGAATGTGCACAAGTGCTGGTTAACTGCTTAGAGGACTAAGCCTGCCCAGGAACAGTGTGGTAAGGTAAACTGACTGGCTCAACATGACCTTAATAGTGTTAACTGGATCATTTAACTCCAAACCAACAAAATTGTCCAGTTTCTCTTTCTCTCTCTATAGTTGTAAAGAAAAGTTTTGTCAAAATTATCTCTGGAACAGCGCTTATCTCTGGAACAATGCCAGCTGCAACTTGAACTCCCGGGTCTGCAACATTCTTTCTTGGAGATCGATGATGAAATATTTTTTGTGGTCAGCTCTCCTTTCCGCTGATTCAAGAAGGGCAGTTGTCAGTTTCTGGTGAAATAATGTACACAATACTGGTTAACCACATAGACGACTAAGCCTGCCCAGTAAAAGTGTGGTTAGGTAAACAGACTGCACTTGACATGATTCTTTTGGGTTGACTGGGCTGTAAAACCTCAACACAAAACCTTGAAACTCTGTAGTTGGTGCTTCTGTTGAGGACACACAACATATGTTTTCTGTGAGAAATAAAAAAAAAAAAAATTATATGATACTTTTTGGTTGAAGAAGTGCCTTCTCTGGTGCTGTGCTTTGCAGTCTATGCCTGAACGGTTTCAGTCATATTTTTTTTTGTTTTTCAGCCTGTAGCATGTTTATAAAACTCACTAACAAAGTTGCAGTATTACTTATTCTTAGCTTCAGATCAAAAGGTTACTTATATGTAAATAAAATAAAAAAATAGTTTTCTTATTTTGTCACAGAAACTTGTTTTGACTACTGATTAGAATTATCTCAGTGAGGCAATTCTGATGAGTGCCCAGAACCTGTGTTTTTTTTTGTTTTTTTTTTTTTTATATGGTGGGGTGGAAGAGGGTGGGGGTGTGGAACTCTTGTCTGAAGCTAAGTGGTTTTTATTACGATTTTAATACATGTAATATTCATCTTGCATTCACTAGCTATAGCATGTTGTTTAAAACAGCATGATGTCACCTTCAGCATCCTCAGTTTAAGGTGATGGATATGTCAGAGAGAGAGAGAGAGCACTCTGAGGTTGGAAGTTGTCTCCCATCTCAAAGGGAGTCCACTCAAACAACAAAAAAAAAAAATCGTCATGTAAATCCCTTCTCTGAGTGTGGCTACTTTCCTAGAAGTTTAGCAGTGCCTTGAGAAGGGATGTAGTAGATATTTTCAGGTCAGAGTGATTTCCCTTGGAGGTGTATCCAGTCATTGTAATCCTTAAAGCGCCAAGAAAATCTGCATCTGAAAATGTTGTCTGCTTATGTCGTCTGCTGCATCTTCTTGCAAACTTTTCAAACTTCCATTTTGCATATAGGCAAACAGTGTGGACCCAGATCAGACTGCTCCTAAAGGAGCAGTCTGATCTGGGTCCACTCTGTTTGCAACAGTTACTTTTAAAGTAACTAGCAGAAGACAAAGCAGACGACAATTGTTGTGATTGGCGCTTTAAGGGTTAATATGCACATCACATTTTAACCCTTAAAAGCTCCAAGCAAAATTTGTATCCGATGACATTCTAAATCTTTTTTTTTTTTTTCCTTCTCGGTGAAAATAAGTCAACTCTTCATATTTCATGTGAATGATCTGCTTTGCAGATAATTCACACAAAAAATGAAGATTTACTTTCTTTGAGAAAAAAAAAAAATACATTTGAAAATACTGTCTGTTGCCAATGTGATTGGTGCTTAAAGGTAAAAATGTTAGTTTAGTAATATCATATAACTATAATAATGGCGTGTGTATGCAAACTGGTCTCATCAGTCCTTTTCTGTTTGCACAGAACCAACTTTTAAATGACTGTAGGGTACAAAATGGTGTGGGATTCAAAATATTGTAGGCTGACGTGTTTGTTTTGGGTGGTAGACTGCTGTGGGTTGCTTACTCAGCAGAATCTAGACTAGAAAATGTGGAACGCACTGGTAACCACAGTATATGAGCACTTCTAAATAGAAAATGGCCTTATGATCATGTGTGCAATCAGCATAGCATAAACTCTGGTCAGTTTGTGTGCTGCTGGTCACTTACTTAATGTATGGACCTTAGACTGTTAGCAAACATCCTAAAACCTGATTAGACTATGCAGGTTGGTTTGGGTGTACACTAGTCAAGTATGTCATTAGGTCATTTTCTGCAGTTTGGAAACCGTAAAATTAATCGTCTGGATACCCCAGACCTAGAGCCTCGGTATTTAAAACAGTATTTTCTCGATTCATTCTGCAGAGCCATTCGTTATCAGCCTTCTATCATCTTGAAATGTCTTAACCCTTGTCATGCTGAATAAATTAAGATGCCATGCCCACTTCTAATTTTCAGCCAATCAGATTACTTATTCCAGGTTGTTGATACAAATTCACATACTGAATGGCAAACAGTGCAGATCCAGATCAGTTGGCTTCTTCAGAAGCCAGCTAATCTGGATCTACACTGTTTGCAAAGGCAGGACATACCCGGGTTCAGCAGGACTAGGGTTAAATAATGTTGAAAGGGATGTAAAACACCGAATCATCATCGTCATCATCATCATCATCATCATCATCATCCTGCTACATGGTTATGGAATGATCTTAACCTCGTAGCTCCAGATAAGATTGGATAGTCATAAAATGTTTTTTTCTTATTTCTGCATGAAAACCTATGTTGTAGCTACTCATTAGAAACGCCTCACCGAGGCGTTTCTAATGAGTAGCCACAACACAGGTTTGCATGCAGAAATAAGAAAAATCAGATTTCTGGTCGGAAAGAGGGGGGGGGAAAAAAGTGCCTTATCTGGAGTTAGTTAAATTACCTCATTACTGCATTATTCCTAATATTCTCAGCATTTATTCTACAGCATGGTGACGGAGCTTTGCTAACCTACCACTTGTGGTTTGGAAGACTTGTGATTTTGTTGTTGTGTTACTTTAAGAAACAATAAAACACAGCCTTCCAGGTCACAAGTGTGCCTTGCAGCTTAACTAACATATAACCCTGCTACCTAACTTCATAGTTGCTAGTTTAGTTAGTTAATATTCATTACATGTTAGGTATTGATACCCGCACTAAATTTCCTCTTTTCAGTAGAGCGTACAATGAAAGGGAGTAATTAACATGGTCTAGATAAGAGAGGGTATTAGGTAAACTCGGATGTTTTTTATGTCCCCCAACCTACGGGGAGGGTGACATATTGATTTTGGTGCGGATGTTTTTGACATGACACTTTCTTGTCTGCACAATATCTTGTGAACCAGGGATTTGATTCTTACCAAATTTTCATGGATACATAGTTTGGACATACTAGAGAACTGATTAGAGTTTGTTATAAACCTTCCCCAAATTTTCAAGGTCACAGCATTAGAAAAACTGAAAATTCACGGTTAGGGAACTTCTGTTTTCTCTGAAAACACTGTTACTAGATTTTCTTAGTTCACCAATAAAACAGACATTGTGGGTACTCATAACATGTTTTCATGGAGAAATAAGAAAAATATCAATACCGTATTCGATCTAATTACTGCACATACCCCTATAAGCGCACAGTCAAGCAATTCCGTACTCTTCGGATTACAGCTAGTGTACTGTTTGGCTACTTCTTTATAAAGGCATATGCTGTGGGTACCCATTTGAATTGCATCGACTTGTCGATGCGATGCAATTCAAATGAGTACCCACAACATATGCTTTTATAAAGAAATTCAGAAAAAAATGGCATAAACATCATCTAATAAGTTCTTTGCTGATCTTTTTTAAGTGTACCTTTTAGTAGGCAGATACATATTTTACCACAAGTGTTTTCCAGTAATTTTGAAAAACCTAAGCGCACAGTGCGGTAATTAGGTCGAATATGGTACTTTGTGATTGAAAAAAATGCCTAATCTAGAGCTATGAATTGAAGGAATTTTTTTAGTACTTTTTGCTTAAAACATTGTTTATGGATACTTAGTGGAATTGCCTCACTTATGCAATGCCAGTGAGTAGTTTTGCACAAAATAATAACATGAAATAGTCAAACTGATCACATAATTCCGGTCTAGATAATGTTTTTTTTTTGTTCGTTTTTTTTCTTTCCTTGTATCTTTACAATGTTGGTTCCCTTGGAATTTGTTCCAATGTGTACCTTGATATTCATTAGGACATCTTCATTAGTGCTATAATATTTTTGCAGTATAAGCTAGATTGGTTTGAATGGTACTGCAATGTGATTTGAAATGTCTCGCAAATCCTGTCCTTTGAGATGAGCACTTAATTGTTTGTGGAGAAATAAGATAAGGCCCAGACCAGTCTGGATGTCTGCACATGGCTGGTGAGATAATCCACTGTTCACATTGATAGCTTTTCTGGAATGTAAAAGAAAAAATAAAGACGGCCCTAAACAGATCTGGTATGCAGGTTGTTCTGTGCCTACACTATTTTCATTAATTTTGTCAAAAAAAAACAGTTATCTCGAATTTTACCCATATTATCATGTTTAACCTTTTTATCCTAACGTGGAGAAGTCACGGCATTTCCATGTCTGTCAGAATAGTTTGAGTAAATAACTACTTACTTGGAGGCTTGATTGGTGACAGTAGGGAAGGTTTATGTAGAAGTAGTCTTGATAAATTAAATTAACCCTTACCATTTTCTGGGCAAATTCTGCAGATCACAAAGTGAGCAGTTTTTTTTTTCTGATTTTTCCCGGAAAACAGGCTTTCACATTTTGCATGAAATGTCAAAGCCTATTTTCCGGGAAAAATAAGAAAAATATTTCAAAATGTTGTCTGCTGAATATTTTTTCCCAGTATGCAAAGCGTTGGGTAAATAACAGTACTTAAATGAAAGTGGGATTTGTGGCAGTAGGGTATGTTGCCCTGTTTATTAACTACTGTGGTGTACATGTAGGTAGATACAAATTTCAAATTTTGATACAAAATAGGTTTTATGTTCTTACGTAAATTAATCTAGTGTTCTTCATGTACCATGGATTTGGGTACTTGTACAACATGCCAGAAAGATCAGTGTCTTCAGATACAGTCATATACTGTTAGAGTGAAGAACTTTCTCTGAAGATGGACATTTTCATATAAACGTATCGTGTGATGGTTGCTAGATGTTTTCTTTATAATTTTGTGATACCATATTTACGTTAAGTATTGGGACAGGCTGGCCGGAGCAATGGTGTAGACCCAGATCAGATGTTGCAGAACAGTGTCTAATCAGGGTCTGCCACTCATCCAGCAGTTTTTAGACACATGATCAGGTTAGTAAATGTAATTGTTCAGATTTGCTGGCATTGCCATGCCCATTTCTAGTTTTCAGCCAATCAAATTACTTGATCCAGATTGTTGATATAAATTCACATACTTAATGGTAAACAGTGCAGATCCAGATCTGAAGAAACCAACTGATCTGGATCTACACTGTTTCCAAAGGCAGAACATATCCGAGTTCAGCAGGACTAGGCTTAATAATGGTTACTGGTAACCTGAATAAACGGTTTGTTCGGAAATTATTGTTTCTTTGGAAATAAGGGCTTGTTTGGAAATATCTAGTAACCTGTAAACATATGCACTAAATGAGCCACAAAGTTGGAAAGCATTCCTACAGACGTGTGCCCAACAAAGACCAATCAGCCTGCACTTTCATGCAGTCTGATTAGAGTATTTTTGTCCACATGAAGAAACTTTGTATCCTAAGCTATCCAAAATGTGCCCAGTTAAGATTCTGACCAGGCCGCGCAAATGCACGGGCAGATATGAATCTTCGCTGGATGCACCTGTCCAAAGGTATGTTTTCTGACATTGAGGCTCTTATCTTACATGTTGTAATTCAGGGCCCAGATGTTCAAAACTAATGATGTTAGTCAATGTAACGTTAAAACTTTGATAATATTTTTGCTGAAAAAAAATGTGAGTAGCTTTTGCATTTGCAAAAGCTACTCACATATTTTTCAGCAAAAATACTGTGAATTAGATATTCTACTTACTAGAACAGTTAACATTTTGACCACTAACGAGCTCGTTAAGCTAATGATGCTTTGAACAACTGGGCCCAGAGCTCTAACTAAGGTGCTTTTTCAATAATAAAAAGGTATTTATATATATATATATATATATATATATATATATATATATATATATATATATATATATATATATATATATATTATATATATAACATGAAAAGATGGAGAACTAAGAAAAATATCAGTACTTGTAGGTTGAAAAAATTGCCTTATCTGGAGCTGTTAACTAGAAACATTGTGCTCAATTAATCTTCAGCACATCTATGAGCAAATGCAATAGAGTACAGAATGAAAAGATGGAGAACTAAGAAAAATATCAGTACTTGTAGGTTGAAAAAATTGCCTTATCTGGAGCTGTTAACTAGAAACATTGTGCTCAATTAATCTTCAGCACATCTATGAGCAAATGCAATAGAGTACAGATTAATGACAATTTTCTTATTTTTCCAAGAAATACCATTTGTCATTTCATGTAAAGACAATTTGCATGAAATATCAAACTGTATTTTCTGAAAAAAAATTCAAAATGATGCATGCTGATTTTCCCAGCATGCTGTTATAATGGGGCATGCTGTTATAATGGGGACAGCTATCTCAGTGGCTCAAGTCAGATGCACGTCCGACAGGTGATCAAGAGGATTCGGGTTCAGTCCCCTTCGGGTCCAGCAATTTTCTTCTGTGGAGATTGATCATGAAATATTTTCTGTGGTCATTCTCTCCCTTCTGCTGAGTCAAGAAGGGAAGTTCGCACATTTCTGGTGAAAGAATGTGCACAATACTGGTTAACCACTTAGAAGATTAAGCCTGCCTGGAAAAAAAAATTGTGGATAGGTTAACTGACTGCGTTCGACATGACCCTAATGGGTTGACTGGGCGGTAAAACCTCAACACAAACAAAATAGTGCATGAGTTTTTAAACCTATTTTCTGCCTAATATAAGGAAAAAATATTTCCAAGTGCGATCTGCTGAAAATTTTACCCAGCATACCAAATATTAACACTAATAACCATGCTATGGGCAGATTCAGAGAAGACAAACTGATGATATTTTTCTTATTTTTCCTAGAAAAAAGGATCTGACACTTCATGCAAATTGTCCCCTTAGGAGACAATTTTAAAGTGTCTCATTCTTTTTTCTAGGAAAATTAAAAAAAAAGTCCTCTGATGAAATTTTTTACCCAGCATGCAGTATTAAACAGCTTCACCATAGCTCCGGATAATAGGAGGTATCCAGGTATCCACAAAATATTTTTCCTTTTTTCCCCATGAAAACATGTCTGGGTACTTGTTAAAAGCATCTTGCTGAGGTGCTTCTAATGAGTACCACAACACGTTTTTGTGGAGAAATAAGAAAAATATCAGTACATGTACTTTTTTTCCATAAGCAAGTACTATGAAAGTTGTCACGACGCTGCATAAATATGCAGGTTTCTGTCTGCTGGTATGCCCCAATCATTATCATTTTTTTTTCTTCTTTTTCAGCGTCAAGAAGTACACAGCTGGTAAAGGATTTTAAAGGGTGTGATGGTGACACACATTGGCTGCTAACTTCATACCAGGACAGTCATCTAATCATCTCATCATCTTCAATCATGTTATGATCATTTTTAAGACAGTATCATTGTACGGGTCTTTGTTGCTGATGTTTCATTGTCCACTTTGACTAATAGGGGAGGGTTGGGAAAAGTAAAATATTTATTTGGACATCTCTTCTTGGCCCATGAAGTCATATCGAAATAAATATTTTTCTTTTATGTCCATGAAAACATATTTTTGATGTCACATTAGAGTTGCTGAGAAAACAGTTTTCCACTAGGTATATTTATAGAAACAACTGCATAAAAGAGCAAAATTTAGAAGGAAAAAAAAAAAATGGAATAAAGTGTTTGAAATTTTAGGAAATTTACCGTATATCTGTTATGGTAGAAGCTCATTGTGATGACGTTAATAGCACTATGAAGTGTGAATTAATCATGTATACATGAAACCTGACAGTTTATCTTTCACTCACAGTGTGAACCTCATCATAAAAAAAAACAACATATTTTAACACTTAGAATTCTGGGTAAAATGGCAGCAGACAACAAATTGATGACGTTTTCTTATTTTTCTCCAGAAAAGGGATTTGACATTTCATGCAGATTGTCACATAAGGAGACAATTTGCATGAAATGTCAGATCCCTATTTTTTGGAAAAGATAAATGTCATCAAGTTGTCATCTGCTGAATCTTCCCATAGCCATCAGAATTAACTGCCTTAAAGAGATTAGAATGTGCATGAGAAATGGCTGATCTAAGCACCCTGCCATATCCCGACACAGTGGTGATATGACTGAAAGATTATTGAAAGCAACACAAAATTTGAAGGAAAAAAAATATAAATAAATAAAAAACTGAATGAAAGAAAGACCTCCTTTCCTGTGGCTTCACATACCTTTGGCAGATTTTCTGTAGCAGCATATTTCACACAAGCTGTTTTGTTTGATACCAATGGAAACTAGAGATTATTGTCAGAGAGTTTTAATTATCACCCCAGGGGAATGTATGTAGGTGAGGTGTGGAAGTCATTTCTCACATCATATCAACCAGTGAAAACGTGATAATGTAGGTCTTGATATAGAACATTTCTGTGAATTTTAATCTGATATGTTTAGAAAAGATCACGTTTTATTGATTGGTTTGTTATCACAAATCAGCAGCAACAACAAAAAATATATAATTATTAATAACCTTCAACCTTTACCACTGTAGGCAAATTCAACAGAAAACAAGGCTTGACATTTCATGCAAATTGTCTCCAATGGAGACAATTTGCATGAAATGTCAAGCCTTGTTTTCTACAAAAAATAACCAATTCGTTGTCTACTGTATTTGCTTAGAGAGTGAAAAAGAATAATGTTGAAAAAATATGTAAAAGGTTTGCAAGACTCTTTGTAAATACATAAAGCAGTGAGGTTCTTATATACAGTAAAGACACCCACCCCCACCCCACTCACCGCCACACGTTATTTGAGGACTGGAAAATTCTACTTGTCTGCTTGCCATGACAAGTGCTTTTGTTGAAGGACGAATAAAAAGTTTGACTGTTTCCTTTGTAAATGACAGAAATCTTAATACCTCCATCTAAAGAATTTTCTAGCTGTTTAAAGAATTTTCTAGCTGTGTGATTGGTGGTGTTCTTATACCTGAAAAACTCCTTTTGTCATGGCGTACACTTCTATGAAATATATAGTAACAAGACCTGATCATGTAAAGGCTTCCCATTAGTTCCATGTCTTAAGTTCATCCCATTTTAACATATTGTCTTGTGTTTTTATGTACATAACTGGCATGAATAGCTTTAGAACAAATATGGAACCAGCATAGTTCTAGACCAAAGGGGTAACCAGATAAATAGTCGTAGCTCCAGATAGGCACTTGTTTCAGCTAAAATGTATTGATATTTTCTTTATTTCTCCTTGAAAACATACATTGTGGGTACTCATTAGAAGTGCCTCATCGAGGCACTTCTAATGAGTACCCACAATATATGTTCATGGAGAAGTAAGAAAGCTATCCAACTGATGCCACCTCTCATCTGGAGCTACAAATTATTTTATTTATTTCTGTAAAAATGCTGTGTTGTGGATACTCATTGGGTTTGCCTTAGTAAGGTAGTTCAGATGGGTACTGAACAGTATTTTTATGGAGAGACGGGAGAAATGTATTTAAACTAAGTATTCGGACACCTTAATTCACTGTCATACATGTTCTAAAATTTTAACTATCCCATTGTACTACCTGTTGACATGTCTTAAAATTGCTGGATTAGTGGCAAACATTGTAGATCCTGATAAGACACTGCATTGTGTGGCATCTGATCTGAGTCTGCACTGTTTGCTGAGGCCTATCTGTCCGAACACTTGGGGTAAATATGGTATATTTTGCTTTAAAAAATCTTGTAGGGCTATGAGCCAGGTTATTTATAACTAATAAATCATGGTTTCAAAAGTTGGACATAGCTGCAATTAAGGCGCTTTTTCCTCCTGAAAAGTATTGATATTTTTCCACAAAAACATTTTGTGGGTACTCATTAGATGCCCCTCAGCAAGGTTTTAATGCGTACCCACAACATATGTTTTTGTGGAGAAATAAGAACATATGTTTTATGGACATGTGTAAATAAATGATGTATCTAAAGAGATATTTTTCTTATTTCTCTATTGTCTTAATTTTCCAGAAAAAATCTGTTGTTGATACTCATTAAAATTACCTTATCATTTTTATGGGGAAATAAAAGAAAAATATTTTTCTTGGTTTAAAAGCAGCCTTATCTAGACTTCTGGTTTCATATCTCATGTCATGTTTAGAACAATTATGAAATAATGTTTTCAAAATAAAGATGCCAAACCGGTCATTGTTGTATTTATTTCTGATACCTTGACCTATGTTCTGCTTGAGCTTAACCTGTTTTAATCTGGAGACCCCCAAAAGGGTAATTGTCAAACTGTGCAGACCCAGATCAGATGCAGAACATGGCATCTCATGGTCTGCACTGTTTGTATTAAATACAGGAATTTCTATAAAACTAGTACTTAACCTGCCGTTGGAAATAGACCAGCCCAAAGAGTTATGGTAGAAGAGTCCAATCAAAGTAAATTGGTTAAGATGTATCATTGGTTATTTTTGCATCAGTTGGTGGTAGGGTGGTGCATTCTGAATTGTTTGGAGGATTAGCCCTGCTATCAATGGCTTTCAACTGGCAGGTGCATGCTTCACTTAGGAAAGATGAGGATTTTTGGACTTATTTTTCTCATCTATAGCATTCTCTTTCTACCTATCACTGGGCGATAACCGAAATATTGTTGATGGCCATTTTATGCAACTGTCTAGTGTAAACACTAACAACATCTGGGAAGCACAGGCATTTTCACCAGAATCTATATGTGCCAGAGCACATCAAAACCTACAATAAGACCTGTCTGATCAGCCTGTGCATCCACCCAGTATGACGAGGGTTCTCGTTCATCCCTGAAGGGTTCTTGTGATCAGCATGTCTTCTAGGTTCTGTCCTAAGCTGGCTAATATGTAATCTTGGCAAAGCAAATCTGGTTTGTACAAATGGTCTTTACCACTGAGCTAATTCAGTAGACAACAAATTGGTAATATTTATATTATTTTTCCAAGAAAACAGGATTTGACATTTCATGCAAAATTTGCATGAACTGTCAAATCCTGTTTTTCTGGGGAAAAAGGACATGCCACAGGATTTTATATTTCATGCAAATTGTCTCTATTGGAAACAATTTGCATGAAATGTCAAATCTTGTTCTCTGGGAAAAAATAAATATATCAATATGTAGTATGTTAAGTCTTACACAGAGTACTTTGTCGGCCTCGGTGGCTCAGTTAGATGCACCGTCCGACTGGAGACCAGGAGGTCGCGGGTTCAACCCCAGCCGAGGTCGGCAACATTCTTTCGTGGAGATTGATCATGAAATATTTTCTACGGTCATTCTCTCCCTTCCGCTGATTCAAGAAGGGCAGTTGTCAGTTTCTGGCGAAAGAATGTGCACAATACTGGTTAACCGCTTAGAGGACTAAGCCTGCCCAGTAAACGTGTGGTTATGTAAACTGACCGCGCTCAACAGGACCCCATTGGGTTCACTGGGCCGTAAAACCTCAGCACAAACAAACAAACACAGAGTACTAAGCTTTAACATGCTTGCCACAACAATATTCATACAGACAAGACCTGATATCTGATAGGTTCCAGACTGTTTGCTTCATCAACCCGAGTTTTATAGACATCGGCATATAGTAAAATGAGTTTATTTACATTGAGGACAGGTACGGTCAGATGTTAAGGCATTCAGATACTTAGAAGCGTTGCTGTCTAGCGCCGCCAATTAACCCTCGTCATGCTGAATAAATTAAGATGCCACACCTACTTCTAATTTTTAGCCAGTCAGATTATTTGATAGAGGTTTGATACAAATTCACATACTTAATGGCAAACAGTGCTGAGCCAGATCAGTTGGCTTCATTAGAGGCCAACTGATCTGGATCTACACAGTTCGCAAAGGCAGGGTGTATCCAGGTTCAGCAGGACTTTGGTTAAGGATCATAAGATCTCAGTCTCAAATCTCCCTGAAAATGGAATTCAGCTCATGAGGGGCGCTGCTTTGCAGAGTGCCTTTTTATCACTGTTCTATATTCTCACTATGAATTAAGTAATGTTGAAAGGGACCCAACCAATCAAAACACTTAAACCAAGTCTGTTAGTGTTAATCTTTCTTCACTGTTTTCTTTGTTTCTAAAGGATTACTTTTGACAGAACCGTCCTGATTGGATGCCAGCTTCTGCAGCACCTGATCTGGGTCTACACTGTTCACGCTTGTCTGTCCCAATACATGTATGGTAAATTTCCTGTAATTTTGGACACAAAAGTTTACAGCATATGCAAACAGCACAGACCCAGATCAGACTAAAGGAGCAGTCTGATCAGGTCTACACTGTTTGAGGGTCCACAAGGTATTTTCAGACACAATGGCATAAAAATGCAAAATTAACCCATTGTAGACTCAATGAACTCGCCCATACTATATATTGGAAGAGTCCATTTTCAATTTTAGGTATGTCCAGCTATGAGATTTAGATATTCCTAGAGAAAAATGGTTGAATTATTTGCAAACGGGAGAAAACCCTGATCAGATGCCACATTCTGCAGCATCTGACTCGGTCTGCACTGTTTGCCAATTACCCTTTGCCAATGCAGATAATCGAAGGTAGGAGTGCTGAGCTGTAACAATATACATGTATGAGAAATCCAAAATTAATTTATTCATGGCTGCATTTTAATCTGATTTAACCTTTACCACGCTTCGCTAGTTCAGCAGACGACAAATTGATGGTATTTTTCCCAGAAAACAGGATTTGTCCATTGGAGACAATTTGCATGAAATGTCTAAACCTGTTTTTAGGGAAAAATAAGAAAAATATTTCAAAATGTGGTTTGCTGAAAATTTTACTGGAGTGCTAAGCATTAAAGGACAAGAATTATCATTACTTAGGCAATAGTTAACCTTTTAAGGGCAAAACAAATTTGCAGATGACATTGAAAAATGATTTTACTATTTTTCAGAGGAAATAAGACCTGCTAGGCAGATGATTCACATGAAATGTCATCTTGTTTTCTCTGAAATATAATTGTTATCTGCTGTAGTTATGATTAGTTCTTTAAAGGGGAATGCAGTATAAGTTGTAAGTATATCTTGGAGTAAAGTGCTTAACAAGCTATTTTTGATGCAAGAGTTTTCAAATCGGCCTAGAAATAAGGAAGTTATGGTGGTTTAAAATGGCTGTCATGGATGCCGCCATATTGTAGACTTTGTGACCTCACAGCGCAAATTAAATATGCAAAACCAAATTATAAAGGGTTTTTAAGAATAATTTTGCTACAGATTTTTTATAATATCTTAATTGTAGTGACCTGCAATCATTTTGCCCAAAATAAACCAATTGTATGAGATGAAACGAATTTTAATCTTTATGAAACCTCATTTATTATTCAAAATGGCAGCGCCCATTCCACCAATGTTAAAATAATCAATTGTCTATAATTTATTTTTCTGCCGGCCTCGGTGGCTAGGATGCGCCATCCGACTGGAGACCAGGAGGTCGCCGGTTCAACCCCCGCCGAGGTTGGCAACATTCTTTCGTGGAGATTCATCATGAAATATTTTCTACGGTCATTCTCTCCCTTTCGCTGATTCAAGAAGGGCAGTTGTCAGTTTCTGGCGAAAGAATGTGCACAATACTGGTTAACTGCTTAGAGAACTAAGCCTGCCCAGTAAACATGTGGTTAGGTAAACTGACTGCCCTCGACATGACCCCATTGGGTTGACTGTGCCGTAAAACCTCAATACAAACAAACAAACTTGTTTTTCCATCGATTTTGTTCAAATTTGTGTCAGAATTCATTGTAAAGTTCTTTTCTTTAAAACACAGTGCCTTTTTAGGTTGCATTCCCCTTTAAGGGAACTGTCTGCCAAGCAGATGATTCACATGAAATATCAATACTTATTTTCTATGAAAAGTATAAAAAGAATATACAATGTTGTCTGCTGCAAGTTTTGCTTTATGCTTTAACCCTTAAAATGCCAAGAATACCTGCATCTGAAAATGTTGTCTGTTTATGTTGTCTGCTGAATATTCTTGCAAACTTTTCGTTTTGCTTTATGCTTTAACCCTTAAAATGCCAAGAATACCTGCATCTGAAAATGACGTCTGTTTATGTCGTCTGCTGAATATTCTTGCAAACTTTTCAAACCTATTTTTGCCTACAGGCAAACAGTGTGGACCCTGATCAGACTGCTCCTAGAGGAGCAGTCTGATCTGGGTCCACACTGTTTGCAAAAATGACTTAAAATCACAAGCAGATGACAAAGCAGACAACAATGTTGTGATTGACAGTTTAAAGGTTAAAGGATATTATATAATGAAAGACATCATGGAAAAGATGTAAAATTAGCACCATATTTACCGGAAGTATTCAGACAGATAGGTCTGAGCTATGAGTGTAGACACAGATCAGGTGCCATAAAAGTAGCATCTGGTCAGGGTTTACGCCGTTTACCACCCATCCAGCAGTTTTTAGAAACAACAGGTAAAATCTTCAAACCTAAGAGGATGACACCTGGGGGTGACACGTTATCATTATGTGTTTTACTACTAAACCAAGATAATATACTGTTTCTATGCTGATGACTCTCATGGATTGATGCATCATTACATGTCGTCATCATAATCAAATTTTAGAAGTACTGAAATACCGAAGACTCTAAAAATATTACTCGCCGCTCTCGTTTGGCATTCAGCATTAAAAACATAGAGCTAGGAATCAAAAATAGGCAGCCCGGTTTTAGTATAATGTGAGTGATAGGAATATCACCTCATGTGTCTGGGGCGTGATATTTCAGTGAGGCAGCAATCTCAAAGTGAGCACTGAGCTCCCTGTCACATCCAGACACTGTAGGGACATGACTGAAAGATTGCTGAATGTGATGTGAAACCCGAAAAAACAAACATGTCTAAATATTTAGAGTAAAACATTTGTACCAGCTGGAATGACATTGCTCAGTCTGCTAGATTTGAATAGCAGCAGACGACATTTTAACCTTTGCCAGACTCCAGGTTAATTCAGCAGACAACAAACTGATAATATTTCTATTTTTCCCAGAAAATAGGCTGAGAGATTGCATGCAAAATATCTCCTTAGGAGACAATTTGCATGAAATCTCAAAGCCTATTTTCTCAGAAAAATAAATTTCAAAATGCCTGCTGAACTATTTACCCAGCATACTAAGCATTAATATATTTTTCGTTTTCACAAAAAAAAATAGGGTTTAGCATTTCATCCTCATTAGAAGGAAGTTCACATGAACTGTCAAGTCCTGTGTTTTGGGAAAAATAAAACATCACTTTCCAGAGTGCTATATGTATTAACCCTTGTCATGCAGAATAAATAAAGATGCCACACCCACTTCTAATTTTCAGCCAATCAGATTACTTGATCCAGATTGTTGATATAAATTCACATTAATGGCAAACAATGCAGATCCAGATCAGTTGGCTTCTTCAGAAGCCAACTGATCTGGATTACATTGTTTGAAAGCAGGGTAAATGGGGGCTCAGCAGGACCAGGGTTAAGAGAATGTTTTCATGCAATCTGGTTAGTGCTTTCAATGTTCAAAATAAGTGTATATATGTATCCAGATAAAATTTTGGGTGGTGACAATGGCCTCTTGTACATGCAGCAGGTGGGGGAATGGGCATGTTTAATAGTATTCTGTTTCTGAACTATCATTCCCTTTTTCCCTCCTCTTCTGCTGTCTCTCCCTTTTCTCTTCTCTACTAGGTCTTTTTTTTCCCTTTCTTCCTTTCTCTGTGAGTCAACACAAAACGACCCACAAGGGTTGATGGGTCACAAAGAACTCAAACAATGCATATAACTGTTCTTATATCTGCGTGGAAAAACGCTGTAAACCAATTCTTTACATGTACAAGAAACTTTCATGACTTGCAGGGAACAATAAAGTTGAGAAAACATTTAACCCATTAAAGACTCAATAAACTCTTCAACATATTCCTAAAGAAAAATGGTTGAACTATTTGCAATCAGTGGAGACCATAATCATCTCTGGGTTTGCACTGTTTGCCAGTTACCCATTTAGAGGTCTCCAGTCTTCAATGGGTTAAATGGCCATACAACTTTCTGTTTGTACTTTTATTTAACGCTTAGCACTCTGGGTAAAAATTCAGCAGATGACATTTGGAATGTTTTTTCTCATTTTTCTGTGGAAAAATATTAGGAATTTGTCGTCTGCTGAATTGGCCCAGAGTGGTAAGTTCTGAAACTCACAATAGTAAATTACATTATTCACTGCAAAAATTCAGTAAAACACACACATAAAAAAAAAAAAAAAAAAAATGACTAACAGCATGTGATTAAAGAAAACTGCTTCCATGTGGAGAATTAATGCATACACAAATTAAGCAACATGTTTACTTCCATTTTACAGCAAAATTCTGCAATGACCACTAAGGTAAAAGTGTAGCAGACATTCTTTTACTTTTTGTCCCGCGCCTTTTCCATGGTGAAAAGTGGAGCACATGGTTTTCTTGCTTCCATGGTTCTATTCTTCTGTTCCTCTCCAATAGTACATAATTATCTTGAGTGTGTAACTCCTCGTACAGGTTTACACCAATCTTTTCTTCATGATCTGAAGATGTGCATATGATCTGGACATAAACCTCTGATTAATTTTTGTCATTTTTTTCCTGTGTTACAGCCTATCACTTCTACCTTCAATTATATACCTTGGCAGATTATGCATAGCTTGTAGGTACAGTCGAACCTCAATGGCTCGAACATCTTCGGGACCATGCAAATTCGTTCGAGACATGGGTAGTTCGAACCACTGAGGGTAATCATGGCACCAGTTCAGGAAGCAAATAGCAATAATTTAGGGAAATCTTTTCGATTTTCTACACAATGATTGTATGTTGAGTGTACTCATTAGAATTGCCTCAATGAGGCAATTCTAATGAGCACACACAACATACAATTTCATGATTAAATAAGAAAAAATCATTAACTATTTGTTTTCCTGAGCTATTGGAAGAATTTTGTAGGGATTGAAAAAAAAGTTCGAATCATCCAAGGTAAACGAGCCATCCCTGTTCGAGCCGTTGAGGTTATACTGTATATATTCAATCTCTGACAACTGTGTGAGGGAAAAGTCTTCTGCTCAGTGGTTAGAGCATTGGATTTTTATCCGGGCAGACCTTTTCAAATCTTACAATAGATGGGAATTTTTTTCAGCTATGCTTCATCCCTTTGTTACAACATTCATGTCGTAAGATGGGGGCTCGTTCGTGATTGGACTTAGCTTTGCTGAAGATGGCTTCAAATCATCATAAATGAATATCAGAATATTGCGTATTGAATCCGCTAAAACAGTTAACGAAATGACCCTTAACGAGCTAGTAAAGCTAACGATGCTTTGAACAACTGGGCGCAGGTTTTTGCTCTCTATTCATATATTCTGTAGTATCCAATGACTCTTAGCGGACAGGGAATGCCCTGATCAGACTGCACAGATAAGCAGGCTGATCTGGGCCATAGCTATCTGCATATGCCCGAAGACACATTATGGCATGGTGCCGCTTATTTAATATGAGTTCAGTGATACTTAATTTAGTAATATGATTTCTGTAACAGTGCAATTATGAAATTAAGTCCACAAAAAGTCTTTGTTTTCCTGTTTTGCAGACGTGCATACAGGCATGTCTGCAGTTACAAATTAAGAGCTTTTAGCAGTCTATTATGATACAAACAGACTGAATGTTTATCATTTTTGCTCACGAATTGAAACCTGGCAGAAAATAGAGCCTTCTTGACATTTCAACAGTCAAATCAAAGGTAATTTAAAAGCAGCCTAAAGTCCTGGTTCCATAAAAAAAAATTCTAGCAAAATATTTTAACCTGTACAGTGCCAATCACAACTGCAGCAGACAACATTTTTATTTATTTTTTTTTTTTTCTTCTTAGAAAATAAATCTCAACATTTCACATGAATCGTCTGCTTGGCAGATGATTCATATGAAATGTTGATACTTATTTTCTATGGAAAATAAAATAAAATAGAATGTCATCTGCTACAAATTTTGCTTGGTGCTTTAAGAGTTAAATAAAAATCTGAAACCTGGGCCCAGTTGTTCAAAGCGTCGTTAGCTTAACGAGCTCGTTAAGGGTCATTTCGTTAACTGTTTTAGCGGATTCAATGTACAATATTCTGAAATTTTTTGCTGAAAAAATGTGAGTAGCTTTTGCATTGCAAAAGCTACTCACATTTTTTCAGTAAAAAATTTCAGCATATTTGCGTATCACTCGATTAAAATTTTAACGAATCGTTAACTAACGACATCGTTAGCTTTGAACAACTGGGCCCTGTTTTCTGCCTAAGTAACAGAAAATGCTTTTTGTGGTCAACAATTCTACGATTATTCTCTTTAGTTTGCCATAACAGAATCTGAGATGTCAAATTAGTGGTATTTCCATTTCCCAGAAAATGGAAGAAACAGACAGGCTTGTGATTCACATTATATGTCATGTCTTGCAAAAAAAAAAAAAGAAAAAAACAAAGAAATTGCCAATAAGCAGTGCTTATTAGATATTCCACACAAGGACCAAAATGTAATGGATGGACGGACTTGAAACAGTATATCCCCAACCACCCACCCACCCCCCACCCCAACCTCTCCTGAATACAGTTTGTGGGGGTATAAATGGAAGCAAATTCTTTCCTTTAGACTCCTTTTCAGAAGTGGCTAAGCAAACAGGAAGTTATAAAAGTTGTCTCCCTTGTAACATATGGCCCTTTTCAGTGTGTATCAAGTCCCTTAAATGTACAAGGAAGACCCAGATCAGGCTGTGTGGATGCACATCATTGTCCATTTAACCCTTGTCCTGCTGAATAAATTAAGCCCCCTGATTTTCAGCCAATCAGATCACTTGATCTCCATTGTTGCTATAAATTCATATACTTAATGGCAAACAGTGCAGATCCTGATCAGTTGGCTTCTGCAGAAGCCAACTGATCTGGATCTGCAGTTTGCAAAGGCAGGGTATATCCGGGTTCTGCAGGACAAAGGTTAATCAATGATTATTGTAGAATACCGTTATAGCTCTAAGTATTGGGACATCTTATCTACTTACCATATGTGTCCTAAAATTTGAGATAGTCCATGCTACCACCTCTTGATATGTCTAAAATATTGCTGTATGTATGGCAAATAGGGTAGACCTTGATCAGATGGCGCATTTAGCAGCATCTGATCAAGGTCTACCCTAATTGCAAAGGCCTGTCTGTCCCAATACTTAGGGTTGTAACGGTATATCAGTAGCCAGTAATGGCCCTGAAGAAACTGTGCATTTGTGCAGGCTGATCTGAATATGAAAATTTTGGCATATGCTCAAAGACAAATTTTTACTCGGCACAACCAAAATAATCAGTAAGGTCAATAGCTAAAACGCATCTAGACTACACGGATACACAGAGCCATGTGACTATACATGTACTTGGTCCTTATTAGCTGCATAATTATGCCAAAAAGTACAATGTATTAACCATTTATGTGTTAATTACAACTGCAGCAGATGACATTTAGATTTATTTTTTTCTGAGAAAAAAGATGGCATTTCATATGAATGATTCACATGAAATGCCAAGTCTATTTTCTCTGAAAAATAATGAAAAAAAATGAATGTTGTTTGCTGCTGTTGTGATTAGCACTTTCAGGGTTTAATCATTAAAACTCAAGGAACTTACCTGCTTGTAGAATCGTATTCCGGATTGTGGATTCATATTCTGGATTGTGGATTTGTATTCCAGATTATGGATTTATATTCATACTTTGGATTGATATTCCTTCTTGTGGATTGATATTCCAGAATGTGGATTCATATTCCTGCTTGTGGATTCATATTTCTGCTCATGTATTCATACTCCAGATTCATATTCATTCTTGTGGATTCACATTAGTGCTTGTGATTTCATAATCATAATTGTAAGACAATAATGTCGAGGAATGGAAAATAAAACAACAGTTTTTAATAGTGTGAATGGAATGTCTTTTGCATTTACTTTACATGTAAATAACAATACCGTCACCTTAAAACCAATGACTGCAATCTACAAAAAGAGATCAACAAATATAAGGTGTATGCAAGTAAAGTGGCCCTTATGTCAAGTGGGAACAGTGAAGGCTGATGTCAGCCTTCACATACACAAAGTCTGATCTGAGCCCTGTCCCACTTATATACTGACCCCAATAAAGAAGTGCAACTCTTCTGAACTGCAAAGAAAAGTAAGCTTAATCCCTTCATATTTTTTTGTCCCATAAGAGTTTATCTGTATGTGTTGGTCCACAATTTCTTGCATGTATACTTCATATTGAGGAACAAACATTTCAAATATACCCTCACTTGTTGACTTACATGCATGTTTTACACACTAGATCAATTTTACAATCATAATGCATTAGTCTTTTTTTGCTTCTGATATTAAGCAATGTTGCATTTTTTTTTTGAGGGGGTGGGGGAGGGGGGTTTGTTTGTGTTGAGGTTTTACGGCCCAGTCAACCCAATGGGGTCATGTCGAGCGCAGTCAGTTTACCTAACCACACGTTTACTGGGCAGGCTTAGTCCTCTAAGCGGTTAACCAGTATTGTGCACATTCTTTCGCCAGAAACTGACAACTGCCCTTCTTGAATCAGCGGAAGGGAGAGAATGACCGTAGAAAATATTTCATGGGGTGGAGGGTTCAGTTATATATTCAATATCCAGTGAGTGGGTAACAAAAACTCTGATAAGACTGCATGAATGCTGACTGATTAGGGTTTTTGTTTACCTGCCTATAGCATGAAGCCCTCTCTCGCATGGACATCAAAAATGATTGTAAGAATGCATTCACTCAACAAAGTTGGTATATTCTTCTAAATAGTAACAATTTAATATTCTCTTCTAAATAATAAGAATTAACCTTTGTCCTGCTGAGCCCAGATATACCCTGCCTTTGCAAACAGTGTAGATCCAGATCAGTTGGCTTCTGAAGAAGCCAACTGATCTGAATCTGCACTGTTTGCCATTTAGTATGTGAATTTATATCAACAATCTGGAGCAAGGAATCTGATTGGCTTACAATTAGAAGTGGGCATGGCATCTTAATTTATTCAGCAGGACAAGGGTTAATATTCTCTTCTAAATAATAACTCTAGAGATGTTATTTTGACCATAAAGCACATGAACTTATACTTTTCATTTCTCCACAAAAGCATTATTAACCCTAGTCTTGCTGAACCCAGATATACCCTGATTGGCAACCAGTGTAGATCCAGATCAGTTGGCTTCTGAAGAAGCTAACTGATCTGGATCTGCACCTTTTGTCAATTAGACTAAGAATTTGTATCAACAACCTGAATCAAGTAATCTGATTGGCTGAAAATTAGAAGTGGGCATGGCATCTTAATTTATTCAGCATGACTAGGGTATTTGATGATAATTCTTGGATAATTTTCTCAAGGTATCCATAAAAAAGTATTTTGTTGGTACTCATTAGATGTGCCTCAATGAGGCACTTCTAATAAGTACCCACAACATATGTTTTTATGCACAAATAAGAAAAATTATCCCAGAATTATCATCAAATACTCCTCGACAAGTCCTCTGATATTAACACCTTCAAACTGAAAACATGACATATGCTACTAGTCTTATTTAATAAGAGTAGTTCAGACTGGTTACTAACTTATTACCCAACCTGCTATATATGAAGTAATGTAATAATTTTTGACTACCGGTACCTAGCTTCATCTGGTTCCATTAAGGTGAATGCAACAGTATACAATGAATGTCAATACTCATGCTATAACAGGAACATTCATAATACATATTAATCTCTTTATAACATGGTTTGTTATAACATGGTTTTGGATACAACATGGTTCAAAGATGGATCCCAAAATGTATAGATTATATAGAAAAATGACCATAAATGGTCATTTTTCTATATAATCTATACATTTTTGTTTGGATACAACACGGTTGTTTAACTAACACGATTTATGCTTTGGACCCCAACAATAGTGTTATAAAGAGGTTGTGGTGTATAAATAAAATAATGTATACAATTTTGATTATAGATATTAGTTTTGACAAGAGGAGGTAAAGAATAAACAAGCAAATAATGGAACTAAAAGCTGAAAGAAAAAAACGTGACCCAAAGTCTAGCAAAAGCCTTGCGCAGGTAAAACGGCATATCCAGAGATAGACATCTTTCAACGTTTAGTAACGTTTTGAATTCAACCTAAGCCTAAATTTGGAAAAGTTTGCTAATACATCTTGAGTGACTAAAATAATGACTAGTGAGTTATGCAATAACTTGTTTGATTTTTTAGTGACAAGAAAACATTTTGATTTTTACTGACAAGAAAACAATATTAAATCTTTAACGCCATTCAAAATCGTTGCAGGTGACATTCTCAAACCTTTTTTATTTTTTTTTTTTTTTTCAAAGACACTAAGGGATGATACTTCAGGCCTTAGTTTCTCTGATAAATAAAAAAAAATCAGAATAATTAATTTGTCATCTGCTGAATTTTCCCAATGAGTGTTAAAGGTTAAAAAGACTGTTAAAAGTGTTAAACGTTAAAAAGAATGACAATCTCTTACAATCAGGCAATACATAAAAATTCTGGTTAAATATTTGAATTTTTAATGCTTACAATGGTGGGTAAAAACTTCAGCAGATGATATTTTAAAATATTTTTCTTATTTTTCCCAGAAAATAGATTATGACATTTCTGCAAATTGTCTCCAGCATGACATTTCAAAACCTGTTTTCCGGGAAAAATAAGAAAAAAAAAATCATCAGTTTGTCGTCTGCTGTATTAGCCCAGGGAGTGGTAAAGTCTAATTACAAATGTTGAAATACAAGAACATGGTACTGGATGAAAGACAAAAACCATGAAAAAAGGAAGACTTAACAATCAGAATGGAAATGAGTAACATACTAACAAAACATGGCTAAGAACTGTTTGTTGGAGCTTTATGGCCCAGACAACAACATTTAGGATTTGTCATAGCAACAGATAAAGCACTTTTTTCATCCGAAAACTGCTGATATCTTTCTTATTTCGATAAGCCGAGGCGCTTCTAATGAGTACCCACAACATATGTTTTCATTGAGAAATAAGAAAAATATTATGTGGATACCCCCTCTTATCTGTAGCTATGATGTCGAGCCCGTCAGTTTTCCTGGGTACGCTTAGTCCCCTTAGTGGTTAATCATTACTTTGTGTACGGTAAATGAACAAAAATTTCATACATCAAAGTGCAGGAGACTTGATAAGGAGGAGTATTTGATGATAATTCTAGGATAATTTTCACCAGTTCTCCATAAAAACATATGTTATGGGTACTCATTAGAAGTGCCTCATTGAGGCACTTCTAATGAGTACCCACAACATATGTTTTTATGGAGAAATAAGAAAAATTATCCCAGAATTGTCGTCAAATACTCCTTAACAAGTCCTCTGAAAGTTTCTGACAAATATCGGATTAGAATCTTCAGTGTCTGCTTAAAGTGTGGTTAGGTAAATTAACCATCTTGAAATGACCTTAAAAGTGTTGGCTGGGCTGATTAACTCCAAACCAACCAAATCCTAGTCTGATTACAGAATGAATTGACACAACAGAATATTCTGATGAATAACAAAACCCTGAAATGACAGCATATAATTTACAGGCTAAACATAGTTTTTGCTGCATGCATATGTTGTAGGATATGTTTTCTCATATTAAAAATGACTCAATTAATTTGAAGAATACCATATTTATCCTCAGTGTTGGGACCACTTACCTCCTTACCATATTTGTCCTAAAATTTGAACATATCCATTTTTGCTATCTATTGATGTGTGTAAAAATTGCTTGTTGAGCGACAAACAGTGTAGACCTGATCAGATGCCGCAGAATGCGGCGTCTGATCAGGTCTACAATGTTTGCTCAGGCCTGTCTGTCCCAATACTTAGGGTAATTAAGGTAATCATTGGTATGAGCAAATCACAGTTTGATGACATTTAAGGGAGCTGGATACGCTTTCAGGGGAGGCAACTTTCAAAATTATTTTGGCCTCCCTTCTGAGGAGTGGTCCACTCTAAAAGAAAAGATTTTGCTCCTTTTGGAAACAAAAAAAATTCTTTCATGTTAGAGTGGACCCCTTTCTAGAAGGAGATTGGTATTCTTTCTGCCTTCCTTCTGAAAAAGGGGCCCACTCTTATATGGAAAGAATTTGCTCCTAGAGTAGACCACTTTTCTAGAAAGTGTTTAGTCTAGGAAAGCAAACAGGAAGACACTAATGTTGTCTCCCTTGTTAAAAATAGTAGAAAACCTACCAAGTGTATCCAGTCCCTTAAAAAATAAAATAAAAAAAAACATAAATAAATATATCTATGATTATTCATGGTATATGAGCCACAGCATGGAAAAAGGGCCCTTATCACATATGTGGACAATGCATGCCCCAATCAGACTGTATGAATTGTCCTCTTTATAGAAAATCATTGGATACTGTAAAATGTAATGATGAATAATTCCAACTTAATATGCTTACATTAATTTAGTGCAATTTGATTGGTCGAGAGCAACTTTTACACTTTATATCTATACTTCAATAAATCCACTGAGCATGAATCTTGGAACTATTTTCTTTGAACATATTTCAAAATTAAGGGATTCAGTTTATGTTTTGAACCTAAGCATGATCAAGATGGTATTATACAAAATGAATTCATGTTTGTTTGTGAGTGATTTGCCTGCATTTACACGTCAATAAAATCTGTTTTATTTATGTGTAAATGCTCGCAAATTACCCACAAACATAGTTTATAAGTGATTTACTGGCATTTACACATTGATAAAACCTGTTTTATCGAAGTATAAATGCTGACCAATCACCCACAAATATAGTTTGCAAGTGATTTACCAGCATTTGCCCATAAATAAAATCTGTTTTATTGATGTGTAAATACTGGCCAATCACTCACAAACTTAGTTTGTGGGTGATTTGCCTGCATTTACATATTGATAAAATCTGTCGGCATTTACCCATCGATAAAATCTAGAAATATGAAGTTCATTCCTATAAAAGGCTCTAATCAAAGTGCACAGAATTGTAAGGCTCATCGCTTAGTTTGTAAGTGATTAACTGGCATTTACACATTGATAAAATCTGTTTTATCAATGTGTAATTAATACTGACAAATCACCCACAAACTTAGTTTGTGAGTGATTTTGTTCACATTTACACATCGATAAAATCTGTTTTATAGATGTGTAAATGCTGGCCAATCACTCACAAACTTAGTTTGTGGGTAATTTGCCTGCATTTATACACTGATAAAATCCTTCGGCTTTTACACATTGATAAAATCTAGAAATATGAAGTTCATTCCTATAAAAGGCTCTAATCAAAGTGCACAGAATTGTAAGGCTCATCGCTTAGTTTGTAAGTGATTTACTGGCATTTACACATTGATAAAATCTGTTTTATCAATGTGTAATTAATACTGACAAATCACCCACAAACATAGTTTGTGAGTGATTTTGTCCGCATTTACACGTCGATAAAATCTGTTTTATAGATGTGTAAATGCTGGCCAATCATTCACAAACTTAGTTTGTGGGTAATTTGCCTGCATTTACACACTGATAAAATCCTTCGGCTTTTACACATTGATAAAATCTAGAAATATGAAGTTCATTCCTATAAAAGGCCCTAATCAAAGTGCACAGAATGGACAGGCTGATCTAAGTCTTCACTGGGCATACATGTCATTAGGTCCATTTTTTACATGATGTGGCTCATACATATAACAAAATTATTATGAACATTATAGATTTCATAGCTCCAGATAAGGCGCTTTTTTTTCAACCGTCAAGTAGTGATATTTTTCTTATTTCTCCACCAAAACATATGCTGCGGGTATTCATTAGAAGCGCCTCAGTGAGGCGCTTCTAATGAGTACCCACAGTATATGTTTTTGTGGAGCTATGACAATATTATGTGGATACCCAATCTTATCCGGAGCTATGTATTTTCATGATAGTAAATACGTAACATACAAAAAAAAATAATAATAAAAAAAAAACAATATTATAAACATTTCTATATAGTCAACAAATAATTAAAATACCATGGCAACAGAATTTGTATATTCTGCATCTATCTGATAAACTTTGTAATTCATAGGTAACAACTACTGTATTTATTCTAAATATCTGGGCACCTTAACTCCTTAACATACCTTAAATTTTGAAAAAACTAGAAATGTGTCCAAAGGACATGGATGCCCCACCTGAAAAACTTAAACGCAAATTGCTAATGCCGGACGAATACAGTGACAGACGGACAGGGGTAACACTATATGCCCTTTCCATCATTCCAGGAATGGCAGAGGAAAAAAAAAGACCCTTAGACAATGTTTTGATGTGTCTAAAATTTGCTGGATTAGTAGTACAGTGGTGTAGATCAGACTGCATTTTGTGGCTTCTGATCTGGATCTATCCCAGCGGGCACATGACGTAAATATAACGTCGCCTCAACGTCGATGCAACGTCATGACGTTGCATCGGCGTTGAGGCGACGTTGTATTTATGTCATGTGCCTGCCGAGATACTATCTGTGCAGGCTTGTCTGTTAAAATATTTAGGACAAATACGGTATGTGATAAAGCATATAACTTACTGGTAACAACCAGATGGTGTCATAGAAAAACTGGAAAATCACAACTGTACGACTATGGGAGACAGTAGTCAGTTAACTCCCCTAAGTGACAGCAGTCAGTTAACACCCCTGAGTGTTCTCTGTAAACAACTGGGTCCAATTAACTGGATTCCTTTGCTTTTATCATAAGCATCTCCATTAAGGATAGCTTCTTTTTTCTTGAGGATTCTTGCTTAATCATGGTCTTATTCCAATATAGCATTCAAAACAAAATAGAAGCATTTTCTGTGCAATAAAACAAACATGTATAATATTAATACATTTTTTATGTGGATGTGAAAAATTTTAAATTTTAAAATCAGTTAAAAGTCCACTGAGAACCTATGATAAAAACAGAGCTTTCCAAACAGACAGACCACAGACCTTCTTAGTATTTGGGTTACCTTGCGCTTTACCTATCAAGAAAGATAATAAAAACAACTACTGCTATCTTTTAAATAATGCCCCGCATGCACCATCTTTGCTATTAAAGATAAAATAAATGATTCCTTCGCAGTTCTTGGAAAATGACTAAGTTTAAAAAATACTGATCATCAAACAGCCTGCTTTGTCATTACTCCATATTCGAAGTTCCAAAATATTTTCTTAATGTGGATAGATACACTTTCAGGGGAGGTAATTCTGTCAAAACTGTTTTTCCTTCCTTTTGAAAAGGCATCTCTGAAGGAAAGAATTTGCTCCCCTTGGGAGCAAATTCTTTCCTTTTGGAGGAGACCCTTTTTTGGAAGGGCATTGGCCAAATCACAAATAGGAAGTCAGCAAAGTTGCCTCCCTTTTAAAAATAGCAGAAAATCTACCAATTGTATCCAGTTACCTTATAAAAAGGCAAATAACCAATTCTGCAAAGGGAGGTAATTTAATTGCCTCTCTTTGCAAAACTGGTTATTTATCCTTGGAAATATGTGTTTTTCTTTTGGAAACTGAGATTTTAATATTTGCATTTTTCAGACAATTTATCATAAAAATTTGCGGACAAGTCGATACTTAATTTGCGCTCTGTCTCATACAAGAACAACCATTTTGCGAATCTGGCTGATTTCTTTGCGTAACTGATCCTCCAGAAGCTTTCGTTTTCCTTCCATCACAGTCTTCATGTTGCTGATACTCTCGTGGACTGTTGAGAATCCGTCCCTTGTGTCACGTTTCAATTTGTTCAGGTCCTCATGCTGTGCTCTAATAGCTGCATCAAGTTTTGAAATAACCTTGTTCTCCAAGTGCTAGAAAATATAAATGAAGCTGGGCTCCAGACAAAATGCTTGTGTCATTGAGAAAACTATTTTATAGAAAGCTCTGCCTTTAATGCAAACAGTGTAGACCCTGATCAGATACCGCATTTATTATGCGGCATCTGATCTGGGTCTGCACTGTTTGCCAATACCCCTTTTAGGGATTTCCTGACTAAAATGGGATAAAATAGCTGGGCTCCAGATAAAATGTTTGTGATTGTGAAAAATATTTGTCTTATTTCTTCATGAAAACATACCCTGTGGTATCCCAAAGAAGTTTTTAAACCAAGACTATTCTAAAGGGAATCTACAACACATAGCTACAGATAAGGACTTTTTTTCAACCCAGAGGTATTGATATTTTTTTCATATTTCTCTACAAAAACGTAAGTTTTGGTACTCATTAAAAGGGTCTCACCAAGGCTCTTCTAATTAGTACCCACAACAGATGTTTCATGGAGAAATAAGAATAGTAGTAACCTGATACCTCCTGTTATCTAGAGCTATGTAACATACGTTTTCTGCAGAAATAAGAAATCAGTTGAACTTGTCTTCAAGAAAATCTCCATTAGGGGACCATTCTTTGTTAAGAGGACACTTGAAACTGTACTTACTTTCATCATAAAATGGTCATATTTTTTGACTCTAGAATGGTCTGGTGAAACCGGATATACCCTGCCTTTGCAAACAGTGTAGATCAAGATCAGTTGGCCTCTAAAGAAGAAGCCAACAGATCTGGATCTGCACTGTTTGCCATTCAGTTTGTGAATTTATATCAACGATCTGGATCAAGTAATCTGATAGGCTGGAAATTTGAAAAAGGTGTGGCATCTTAATTTATTCAGCAGGACAAGGGTTAATAGACAGACTGGGCCCAGTTGTTCAAAGCTAACGATGTCGTTAGTTAACGATTCGTTAAAATTTAGATCGAGTGATACGCAAATACGCTGAAATTTTTTGCTGAAAAAATGTGAGTAGCTTTTGCAGTGCAAAAGCTACTCACATTTTTTCAGCAAAAAATATCAGAATATTGTATATTGAATCCGCTAAAACAGTTAACGAAATGACCCTTTACGAGCTCGTTAAGCTAACGACGCTTTGAACAACTGGGCCCAGGTCTGTAAAAAAATATCAGGATATTCCTCTCATCTGCAGCACTGAGATCAGCATAATAACCACAGCTCCAGATAAGATGGGGTAAGGTTAATAGTTTTCTTATTTCTCCATGAAAACATATGTTGTAGGTACTCATTAGAAGTGCCTTGGTGAGGCACTTCTAATGAGCACACAACATATGTTTTTGTGGAGAAATAAGAAAAATGTCAATACTTTTTTGTTGAAGCCATAAAAATAAGAAAAATGTCAATACTTTTTTGTAGGAGCCATAAAAATAAAGTATTTGAACAGATGTGTCCATACAAGCAGTGCTGCAGAATGTGGCATCTGATCAGGGTCTACACTGTTTGCCACTCATACATCAATGGATACTAACAAGAATTCCGCGGAAGGCGTCATCGCACCTGCTGGGGCAGAAGTCACAGGAGCCACAATCAGAATGTGGTTATTAAATAAGTTTATTTCATTCTTAGCAGTGCTTACTTGGAAAACTGGGTTGAAACAAATGTAGACAAAGTGCCTAGTGGGGCACATATATTCAGGGCCAGTCCCATTCCCTCTAATGGCTATATCTTCAGCACTGACTTTTCGTATCATACAGCCCAATGATAGTGGAACATTGACATAAAATGTGTAAAAGTCACTGGAGCATGAAATATAGGTCAAGGTCACGGGTCAAGGTACCTGCTAATTCAGTACATCAAGGAGAAGCACAATGCAAGGTATGGTGGTTGTAGGCCTTATAGTTGAGGAGTTATCAAACATCAATGTAAAATGTGTCAAATATAGGTCAAGGTCACCAGGTCAAGGTACCTGCCAAGCCAGTGCAATGAGGTGAAGCACTATGCAAGGTTTAGTGGTTGTAGGTCTTATATTTGAGGAGATACCGAACATCAGCATAAAATGTGTCAAAGTCACTGGAGTGCACAATATAGGTCAAGGTCACCAGGTCAAGGTACCTGCCGAGTCAGTACATCGAGAAGAAGTACTATATAAGGTTTGGTGGTTGAAGGCCTTACAGCTGAGGACATATGGAAGGGTGACGTAAAAGGTGTAAAAGTCAATGGAGTGCGAAATATAGGTCAAGGTCACCCAGTGAAGGTACCTGCAGAGTCCGTACATTGAGTAGAAGCACTATGCAAGGTTTGATGGTTGTAGGCCTTATAGTTGAGGAGTTATTGAACGTTGACGTAAAATGTGTAAAAGGCACTGGAGCGCAAAATATAGGTCAAGGTCACCGGGTCAAGATACCTGCCAAGTCAGTACATCTAGGAGAAGCACTATGCAAGGTTTGGTGGCTAGAGGTCTTACACTTGAGGAGATCTGGAACATTGACGTAAATTATGTCAAAGTCACTGCAGCCAAAATATAGGTCAAGGTCACCAGGTCAAGGTATCTGCCAAGTCAGTACATTGAGAAGAAGCACTTTGCAAGGTTTGATGGTTGTAGGCCTTATAGTCGAGGAGATATCGAACGGCGACGCAAAATATGTCAAAGTCACTGGAGCGCAAAATATAGGTCAAGGTCACCGGGTCAAGGTACCTGCCAAGTCAGTACATCTAGTAGAAGCACTATGCAAGGTTTGGTAGTTGTACGCCTTATAGTTGAGAAGATCTGGAACGTCGACGTAAATTGTGTCGAAGTCAATGGAGCGCAAAATATAGGTCAAGGTCACTGGGTCAACATACCTGCCAAGTCAGGAGGTCAGGGAGATGTGTCATGCAAGGTATGATGGTTGTTGTAGAATTGTAGTTGATTAGAATACTAACTTCGACATAAATGTCGAACTTCGACATAACAGAACTGTTAACAGACAGACGGACAGATGAACGGACAGACGAATGGAAAAGCGGGCACCTATGTCGCAAAGTCGGGAGGTCAGGGAGATGTTTCATACAAGGTTTGATGGTTGTTTGGTTTTGTAGTTGATTAGAATACTAACTTTGACATAAATGTCGAACTTCGACGTAACAGAACTGTTAACAGACGGACAGACAGACGGACAGACGAACAGACAGACGAATGGAAAAGTGGGCACCTATGTCGCAGAGTCAGGAGGTCAGGGAGATGTTTCATGCAAGGTTTGATGGTTGTTTAGTCTTGTAGTTGATTAAAATACTAACTTTGACATAAATGTCGAACGTCGACATAAATGTTGACAGACGGACGGACGAATGGACAGACATACGGAAAAGCGGACGCCTATGTCGCAAAGTCAGGAGGTCAGGGAGATGTTTCATGCAAGGTTTGATGGTTGTTTAGTCTTGTAGTTGATTAGAATACTAACTTTGACATAAATGTCGAACGTCGACATAAATGTTGACAGACGGACGGACGGATGGACTGACGGACGGACGGACGGACGGACGGAAAATCGGACACCTATATCGCACCCTGCTACAAGCAGGTGCGATAAAAAGGACTTGTTGAAATCTAAGAACAAGTATGGTAAGGAGTTTCTATGTTTTTATAATTACCTTAACCCTTAAACTGCCAATCACAACAACTGTGGTCTGCTTTGTCATCTGCTTGTGATTTTAAAAGTCATTTTGCAAACAGTGTGGACCCAGATCAGACTGCTCCTCTAGGAGCAGTCTGATCAGGGTCCACACTATTTGCCTTTATGCAGAAGTAGGTTTGAAGAGTTTGCAAGACTATTCAACAGACGATATAAACAAACAACATTTTCAGATGCAGGTTTTCTTGGCATTTTAAGGGTTAAATATGACAGTTGTTATACTCCTATGTGGTCTGGCCCCAGACCCTTTCTTTATTTTTCGTTTTTTTTTCTTCTTCTTCTTCTTCTTTTTTTTTTTCTTTTTTTTGAGGGGACACAACACTTGTATAGCTTTTGTCTACTTCAGTCCCTTGTTCAGCCATAGGTAACTTGAAGTTGGATTAAAGAGGATCATGATAAAAAAAAAAATAATGTAGAGAAAGAGAGAAATAGATATAAAACAAAAACGGCTGGAGCCAGTCTCCTATGGTAAATACAAGGAAATATGAATAACTGACTTTTCCTCAATTTTTTACAGGAATTTTAGACAGACATTCAGCTGAAAAAGCACATTTTACCCATTATCTTTCGATTTTAGTCTCCCATTCAAGTTTTCTGTAACTAATTGAAAATCTGATCATTTTTTGCTCTTTTGTAACAAGAGAGTAGAAATTATTTAGTTAACCCATGTTCTGCTGAATAAATTAAGATGCCATGTTCACTTTTAATTTTCGGCCAATCAGATTACTTGATCCAGATTGTTGCTATAAATTCACATACTTAATGGCAAACAGTACAGACCCAGATCTGTTGGCTTCTTCAGAAGCCAACTGATCTGGATCTACACTGTTTGCAAAGGCAGGGTATATCCTGATTCCGCAGGACAAGGGTTAATGGCCATAAAAATTGCAAATCTGCAAATAACAGAGAGCCATGTTGTTTTATGTAATGGAACAAACAATGCGTACGACATGGTCCAATCTCTAAAACTGAACATGTGTCCAAAGTACACAAATGCCCCTGCCCTCTGCTTTTTGCCCATATGGAAACAACATCTAGATACATAAATTTCAACATTATGTACTTTCCAAATGCTCAGTCTGAGCTGCTATACATTTTGACCCCTAGCTCCACCCCAGGGCATAACCAGGGGCAACTTTAGCACAAAGTTGAAGGTTTAGGGTCTGGGTAAATAGAATACCTAATTTCAACTTCCTAGCATAAAAGGTACCCAAGTTACCACCTCCAAGAGAAAAACAGACGTAAGTTAAATGTGAATTTGAATGTAAACTTAAACATTTGTTACACTCTGGCTATGAATGTGTCATACATACATACCTATATACAGACCCAACATCATGGTCAAATGCTATATGCCCCATTGCTGCCTTTGGCCAGCGGGGCATAAAAATTATTGATACCGTATTCGACCTAATTACCACACATGCAAATATAAGCGCAGAGTCGAGCAATTCTCTAGTTTTCAGATTACAGCCAATGTACTTTTTGTCTACCGCTTTATAAAGGCATATGCTGTGGGTACCCATTTGAATTGTATCGACTTGTTGATGCAATTCAAATGAATACCCACAACATATGCTTTTATAAAGAAAATCAGAAAAAAAAACATACAAAAACATTGCACAAGCATCATTTGGTAAGTCCTTTGCTGATCCGCGTTTTTAAGTGTATCCTTAGTATAGGTAGGTACATATATTTTACCACAAGTTTTCCCAGTATTTTTGAAAAACCTACGTGCACAGTGCAGTAATTAGTTGAATATGGTAAATAGATTCTAAAAAGAATGAGCCTTGAGAAGTACGAACACATTAGCAAAACTGAAAAGAGCTGACTGTCAAGTTTTCTGGACATGACTAACCAGTTCTGGCCAAGTAGGCTTCATCCTGTTTGATTTACTGCATGTCAAGCCCCTTCTGAAAAGGGGTCTACTCTAAAAGCTCCTTCTGAAAAGGGGTCTACTCTAAAATCCCCTTCTGAAAAGGGGTCTACACTAAAATTCCCCTTCTAAAAAGGAGTCTACTCTAAAAGGCCCTTCTGAAAAGGAGTCTACTCTAAAAGCCCCTTCTGAAAAGGGGTCTACTCTAAAAGCCCCTTTTGAAAAGGAGTCTACTCTAAAACCCCCCCTTCTGAAAAGGAATCTACCCTAAAAGCCCCTTCTGAAAAGGAGTCTACTCTAAAAGCCCCCTTCTGAAAAGGAGTCTACTCTAAAAGCCCCTTCTGAAAAGAAGTCTACTCTAAAAGCCCCTTCTGAAAAGGAGTCTATTCTAAAAGCCCCCTTCTGAAAAGGAGGCTACTCTAAAAGCCCCCTTCTTGAAAGGGGTCTACTCTAAAAACTCCTTCTGAAAAGGAGTATACTCTAAAAGCCCCTTCTGAAAAGGGGTCTACTCTTAAAGCCCCCTTCTGAAAAGGGGTCTACTCTAAAAGCTCTTTCTGAAAAGGAGTCTACTCTAAAATCCCTTTCTGAAAAGGAGTCTACTTTAATATTCCCTTCTACTTTTTAATCCCCGTCTACTCTAAAAGCTCCCATTGAAAAGGGGTTTACTCCAAACTGAATCGGAACCCAAATTTTACGGTGACTTAGTGTACAGATTTAAAAAAATTGTAGGTAAATCTAACTTTTCGGAGCAATTCAGAAAACTTATTAACCGTTATAAAAAAATTGGCTATAGCCTGGATATTATGTGGCAGACTGCATGCCTAGTTGTTAACCCAATCATTGTTGATGGCTATGCCTCACTCTTTAATTGCACGACGGCGGTTCGGGCCTCAGACTCAAGACGGCCTCTTTGTAAAACTTTAACCAGTGGGTTGGGGCTTGACGATATGTCTTTGGCTTGGCCCGCTGTGGTTCAACTATTGGTTTTCATTTACTCTGGCATACAGTAGAATTAGCCAGGAGTACTCATCTTTGTTTATTATAGTGATTAATTTGATTTTTATGTTTTCCCTTTGATGCATTGACTGAGTTGGGAGCCTTTATGTGAACCGAAGTTTTATGTATTTCTGTATTAAGAGTAGCATCGGGACCCAGGGTGAAGTTAGCTAGCTGTAAAAGTGCTTTAAACCCCCCCGGTGGTTTGCTCTATTGACCGTTCTAAGGTGGTGGTCCTGGTGTTGGTCTTACTCCTTTTTGCTTTGTAGTTTATTCTACGAGGCGATTTGTTGTATGTCTTTCCGTGTGTCATTTTGTTCTTGTGTTTTTCAGTCCTTTTAGTATTGCAATTACCTCGCTTGGGGAAGAGAGAGCTAATCTAAGTGCTTTTCGTACATTTGTTTGGTTTGTGCTTGTTTAGATTGTCGGTTTCCTCTTCCTCTTTGGGTCTGGGAAGGGCTGCGGTTTGTGATTGTGGCACTCCCTGGACTTTTCTCTTACCTTTTTTACTCCAAAAGCTCCCTTCTGAAAAGGGGTCAACTCTAAAATCCCCTTCTGAAAAGGAGTTTACTCTAAAAGCCCCCTTCTGAAAAGGAGTCTATTCAAAAAGCCCCTTCTGAAAAGGGGTCTACTCTAAAATCCCCTTCTGAAAAGGAGTCTACTCTAAAATCCCCTTCTGAAAAGGAGTCTACTCTAAAATCCCCTTCTAAAAAGGAGTACTCTAAAAGGCCCTTCTGAAAAGAAGTCTACTCTAAAAGCCCCTTCTGAAAAGGGGTCTACTCTAAAAGCCCCTTTTGAAAAGGAGTCTACTCTAAAAGCCCCCCTTCTGAAAAGGAGTCTATTCAAAAAGCCCCTTCTGAAAAAGGGTCTACTCTAAAATCCCCTTCTGAAAAGGAGTCTATTCTAAAAGCACCCTTCTGAAAAGGGGTCTTCTCTAAAATCCCATTCTGAAAAGGAGTCTACTCTAAAATTCCTTTCTGAAAAGGAGTCTACTCTAAAATGCCCTTCTAAAAAGGAGTCTACTCAGGCTTTCAAGTGCACTCCAGTGAAAAAGTAGAGCTCAAAATTTTGAAAAAGTAGGGCAAAAGTAGGAATTTAAATCATGAAAAGTAGGGATAGTAGGGATGTTCTGAGTGTTTTCAGACTTAGAAAAAGATAAAATAAGAAAACAGTTTTCTCTGAACAATAACACTATATCACCATGGTATGGAAATACCGAAATAAATGTTCCAAAAAAGGAGTTACAACTGAAGTAAAAATATTTCAAAAACTTTTGCATCGAGACTGCTCAGATTAAGTTGATCCAATTTTTACTAACTTCGAGAGAGCAAGGAAACAAATTACAATTTTTGGTCACTTCAAACATTTTTGGACTAAAAAGTAGGGATAGTAGGGCATTTTCAGAAAAATGTAGGGAAAAGTAGGAACACAAAAATAGTAGGGAAAAGTAGAAAGAGCAGGAAAAGTAGGGCCTGCTTGAAAGCCTGTCTACTCTAAAATCCCCTTCTAAAAAGAAGTCTACTCTAAAATCCCCTTCTAAAAAGGAGTCTATTCTAAAAGCCCCCTTCAGAAAAAGGGTCTACTCTAAAAGGAAAGAATTTTCTCCCAAGAAGAGCAAATTCTTTCCTTTTAAATTAGACCGCTTTTCAGAAAGGAGCAGAAACAATTTTAGCAGAGTTTGTCCCTTTTGCACAAAAAGTCAATAACTCCTTATATACTTTAATAAACTTATTGACTTTTTGCAGTAAGGTGAAAGGTCACTATCACTCTTCCCCTGATGTATAATAAATTATTGACTGAGTTGAGGTTTTTACTGCCCAGTCAACCCATTGCGGTCATGTCAAGCATCATCATCATCAGTTTACCCAACAACACTTTTCCTAAACAGGCTTAGTCCTCTGTGCAGTTAACCTGTACTTTGTCCACAGTCTTTCGCCAGAAACTGACAACTGCTATTTTTGATTTAGTGGAACAGTCCCATTGAATTAATCTTACCTGCTGCATATCTGATAATCTTTGTCCTTCTGCGACAATCATTTCTTCAAGTTTATGTAGTTTTGAATCCACAACATATTGCGACTCGTCTACCTTTCGCTCCAATTTTTCCTATAAAAGAATGTAAACTATTTCAACCTTTAAAACCCTCTAGGCAAATTCAGCAGACCAAAACTGACACTTTTCATATTTTTTTCTGAAAATGGGTTTGACATTTCATGCAAATTGTCTCCGAAGGAGACAATTTGCATGCAAATATCAAACCCTATTTTCTGGAAAGAAATATTTCAAAATGTTGTCTGCTGAAATTTTACCCAGCATGCTTAGCATTACAGAATGACAGCAAACTAGCAATTTTCACTGTAAATTACTATCTGGTTTTGTGCTTTATGTAATTATTGAGACATTAAGACAAAACAAAAAGACTCCTAATGAAATATATCATCTTTCACAGCACAGAAAAGGAAGAAAATCTGTATGTATCAAACATCAAAACAAATGGGTAAAAAACAATGGTGAAGAAATAGTGTCTGATGTCTGCTATGTAGGACTGAAGTCCTCTATGTAGGACTGAAGCCTATCTGTCCATTATATAGGACTGTTATAAAGTGTGAGCTGGAATTGGAGTTTTATGACCCAGTCAACAGTGTCAAGGTCATGTCGAGAGGTATTTACCTTTAGTGTTCGGACAGACCTCAGCAAACAGTGTAGCCCCAGATCAGATACCACAGAATGCAGCATCTGTTCATGGTCTACACTGTTTGCCATTCATCCATCAGTATTTTACGTACACAAACAATACTCGGCCAAAAATGTTTTGGAGCACCTACAATTTAATCTTTTGTTCAGTTACTTGGTATTCAAACACAAAAATATTAACAACTCACGTTTCTGCATTTTATTCCTGATTAGAATAAATAAAAAGTTCATTCAGAAGTATCACTGATATCCTGTCAGCATCCCCTAAACCCTAGAGGGGTCTTCCAAAAAAGTGTCCCAAAAGTCAATAATGTTCAGTAGTGTGTGTAACCAACATTATTACACCGGCATTCACGGACTCTGTTCTTTGAAGAGTACACAAGTTTCCAGATAGGCTGTTGTGGAATTCAGGCCCATTCTTCTCTCAGGAACCACCGAAGATCCTGCAGAGTGCTGTTGCTCTCCAGACGTAATGAAACAGCTCTTCTGAGGAACATGCTCTATACATGATAAGTAGGGAGACATCGCGGGCCAATCCATTCTGTTCATGTCGTTTGGAAGTCATTGACAATGTGCGCTCGATGAGGCCTTGCATTGTCATCCTAGGCCCAGTTGTTCAAAGCTAACGATGTCGTTAGTTAACAATTCGTTAAAACTTAGATCGAGTGATACGCAAATATGCCAAAATTTTTTGCTGAAAAAATGTGAGTAGCTTTTGCAGTGCAAAAGCTACTCACATTTTTTCAGCAAAAAAATATCAGAATATTGTATATTGAATCCGTTAAAATAGTTAAAGAAATGACCCTTAACGAGCTCGTTAAGCTAACGACGCTTTGAACAACTGGGCCCTGGAAAATTGTATTGTTGACTGGCATCTGGCTCAGGAATGGCAGCAGGTGTGGCATAAGGACTTCCCTGATGTACCGGTGTGCATTCAGGTTTCCTTCTATAAAGACCAGGTCTGTCTTTGCAGTCGCTGAAATCCCGGCCCACACCATAACCGCCATCTTGAAAGGCTACTGTCGGGATTATTGTGGCTGGACATGTCTCTCTCTGCATCATCTCCAGACTCATTTCCTGCCATCAATTCGCTTCAGTTAAAACAGTGACTCGTCGGAGAACATAACCCTTCTCCATTGTAGGTTGTTTCAGCCTACATGGGCACGGCTGAAAGCCATAATGAGCATTTGTGTGGCCCTGGCTCAGTTCTGGCTTCTTTGCAGGCACTCTTGATTTGAAACCACCTGCATGAATGAGATTCTGCATGGTCTGAACTGATACAGGCCGGGCTCCCAGACCCCTAGCAGCATAAAGTCAGGGGCAAGTTTCTGGTCCAGTCACAAAGCGGTTTCTCACAATAACATTGATGATGTAACGATCTTCAGCCCTCGTTGTAATCTTTGGTCACCCTGAGCGTGGTCTATCCTTAAACAGTCCTGTTTGCTTGTAGCGCTGTCTGATCCTGTTAATGGTTGATGGCTTGTCTGGAACCTTCTCGCTACTTCCCGGCTTCCAATTCCCGCCTCTAAGCAGCCTAAGGCTCGCGCCCAGTTGGTTTCACTTGGCTTATTGTATTGGCCCCTCGCAGGCATCTTGTTACTGAATGTGCTATATTGTGCAGGAACTGGGGTTTAAACTTTAAATTTTCTGAGAACATGATTTGCATAATTATGAAAGTAAGTTGTTTTTAATGTTGGGCCATAAATGCATGAAACCTTGGTCAAACTGCTGCCTTGGATACAATACAAATCATGCATTTGAGGTGAATTCTGGCCTTTCAGTACATGGACTGCATGAAATTTAAAGTGAGATGGTTTATTGCTGCAAGACCATTAGACTATGTTTTTTAAATTGATGACTGAGTATAAGGAAATCACCATATACTGTGATATGCAGAGTTTACAGCTTTGCAATTTTTGCCACTTTTGGTCACTTTTTATTTTAAACCCCACTATACTACAAAGCTTTGTCACATACTATTGATTTTGCTAATGTTTACATTTTTTCCCTTTTGAAAGTGCCTGAAGTCTGAAAAAATGTTCCAGATGTCGAAATGTCTGTAATATATTTATTAATGAAAATACTTGAAAATATTGTTGGGGGTCCAAAACTTTTTTGGCCGAGTATAGTAGTAAAATAAACTATCAAACAGGATGATTCCTTTTCTCTAGCACTTGAAATTAGCATTCATTTTTCACTTCAGAGGATCAAAAACCATGCTTTATGATCTTCTCCAAAATTTTATGATCTTACTACTTTCCTTCTTGATTATATGGGCCGCATCAAGCAAAAAAGTGCCTACGAACATGCACAAAATGCAGAGATTCAGAACATCCTGCGCATGGCCAAAGTATCACCCAGGGCCCAATTGTTCAAAACGTCATTAGCTCGGTTAATGTCAAAATGTTAACTGTTCTAAGAAGCACAATATCTAATTCACAGGTATTTTGCTGGAAAAAATGTGAGTAGCTTTTGAAAAAGCTACTCACATTTTTTCAGCAAAAATATTAGCATATATGCCATATTTAATGATCAAAGTTTTAATGATACGTTAACTAACGACATTGTTAGTTTCGAAAAACTGAGCCCTGGCCTTTGTTCTCCATTTATACATTCTACAGTATCAAATGATTCTGTCAGTGGACAGTGAAGACCCTGTTCAGACTGCACGGCCTTGGCTGTCTGCCCATATATAAGCTAACCCATTATATGACTGACAGACATTGTGTGTTCCACTGAATAATCTGGGTCTACACTGTTTGTTTGGTGCTAAAGGATTCTGATTTTTATTTTCAGGGCAAATATGACTTGAAATTTTGTGTGAATGGTCTGCTTATTAGCAGACAACTCGCAGTGTTCAAGCCAGAAATTTCAGTTTTGGGGCCCAGGGGCCCCTACCCTCCAAAAAGTTGGGGACATTTGAAAAAATCTGGGGACAGTACAATCAACGATTAAAATTTTATAGAAAATGTACCTGTTGCTTGCAGATGTGGGTATTTTGCTCCATGTAATCTGTTCCTGTAACATCTGATCAGATGTACATCCCAGGTAAACACAGGGTTGTCAATAAGAAATGGCACAACAGATGACATAAGAAATCAACAGATTGGGCAGGGTGTCAAGTGGGCTGCCATTGTTTTTCTTTTTTCTTTTTTTTATTGGGGTGGGGGTAAGTGCGCCACCTGTCCAAGTGCTGACAATTATACTGTGAAGATATAGGGAATAATAATCATAACTAGATATTGTGAATAGATGTAAAAGCTGAAAATCATTTTGAATCAGTTCTTTTGAACACTGCTTCAAATTGATGAGCTGGTGATCTCTTTAGCATCAGTCCTATTCTAGTTTCAACAGGACTGACCTTCACCCAAAATTAATAACTTTCCATTAGACAATCAGTCAATCATATTTTTACCTAATCATTCAATCAATCAGATTGAGAAACGTAGAAAACTTTCAGCAGTAATACTTTCAGATAGTGGTGTACTAACAGTGTACATTCAATCTACCCCTCAGTGAGGTGACCCCTGAATTTATAAATGAACACTGAACCAATAGTCACAGCATGAGCACTGAACCAATAGTCATGGCAGAATTGAAAAAATGGCTGCCACCAACGCTAGAAATAACATCAAAAGTGCATAAACTACAGGCAAAAATCATACCAGATTGTCTGTTTAAATGTATTTTCTCAATTATTTTAAAGCTTTCCTTGCATTTTAACATAATTTCTATGCCTATTTATAGTGTACTGCAAGTAAAAGCACCTGATCACAATGCATTTGCAGCCAATATTGTAATAAATTTTCTGCGCCTGATGGCGCAAGAACTTATTTTTTCTGCGCCAAAAAATGAAAATATGCGCAGCCTGGCTTGAACACTGAACTCGTATGAAAGCTCAAGCCTTACTTTTTCTGATTTTTTTTTAAATTAATAATACTGTCTGCAAATATTTTTAATGATATTTTAAGGGTTAATTCTGTTTTCTGAGGTCTGCTATAAGTCTCCCTGCAGCAAGATGCAATGCACTTTTAAGAAAGCCTGAAACTTGTTACTAAATGCGCGGCATGTTGGGTAAAAATTTCAGCTGAAGACATATTGAAATAAGTTTCTTATTTTTCCAGAAAACTGGCTGTGGAGACAATTTGCATGAAATGTCAAAGCCTATTTTCTGAGGAAAGTAAGAAAAATATTGTCAATGTGTCATCTGCTGAATTAGCCCAAAAAGTGGTAAAAGTTTTATACAGGTGCAAGGAAACAGCCACTTAGAGTGAAGATCTGGTACCATTAAAATTGATTTAACCCCTGCCCCCACCCCCACCCCCACCCCCTCCTGGTGCGTGGTTCTGGTGTTGTTTGTTCTTTGTGTGGCTTTGTGGCTTACCACTGCAGGGCTTTGTTCATGTATTGTCATGTCTGTTGTCTTAATATAGGGATCAAACATAGTTTTTCATGCATTAACATTCGCCAGGTCCCGTGGGAGGTGTTGAAAACCGAGGCCGAAGGCCGCGGTTTTCAACACCTCTCAAGGGACCTGGCAAATGTTAATGCATTGAAAAACCATGTTCGATCGCTATTATTGCATAAAAACTGAAAACATTTGCTACATTTTGCATTATTTCTTGCACTATTTTGTTTCGCCTTTTCACCAGTGTTGCGCAAACACTATTTCCTCATACTATGTTTGTTCTAGGGCAGGGCAGTACACATCTCGTGACGGCAGCAATTCTGTGGCCTGGTATGAGCATATTGAAAGTTGCACAGCAGTGCATTAACAGCGCGTGAATTGCCTTCTTAATACACAGCGTTTTCGCCGGTTAATGCACGGCTGTTAAGAACGTGCGACACTGCAATAATATTGTTTTATTGGATCCTGTCTAGCACTGTGATCACCTTGTGGTGGAAAAGGGAGCTGGTTTCTTTGCATTTCTTTGGTTTGTGGCTTGTATACTGTCTCTCTTGGTTTGTTTGCTCTTCCTCTTGGTGTCATTGCAGGCTTTGTTCTGTGATTATGGCTCTTCCTTGATATCTTCTATACTATTATTTATTGACTCTACTTGCGAACTTACCATTGTTTGTTTGTGTTGAGGTATACGGCCCAGTCAACCCAATGGGGTTATAGTGAGCATGGTTAGTTCACCTAACCACACTTTTACTGGGCAGGCTTAGTCCTCTAAGCGGTTAACCAGTATTGTGCACATTCTTTCGCCAGAAACTGACAACTGCCCTTCTTGTATCAGCGGAAGGGAGAGAATGACCGTAGAAAATATTTCATGATCAAATCTCCACGAAAGAATGTTGCTGACCCAGCGAGGGTTGAACTCGCAACTTCCTGATCACCAGTCAGACGCGCATCCAACTGAGCCACCGAGGCCGGCTGCAAACTTACCATAACTGAATCTCTGATCTGAGCATGATTCTCAAGTGCCACCTGCAATTTTCCCTCCAATTTCTCCCTCTCGACATCTGCATGATTCTGATATGTTGTGATATTGTTTTTGAGATCATCAATGATTTGTCTTGTACGCTGATCAAGCTGAGCCATCTGCTGGCCAGTGTCACCCTCTATGTGTTGCATCTTTATTTTCTGTTCGCTGCTGTTGCGATCTATCTGACTTGATACGGAAACCAGCTGAAAGTAATTAAATGCACAGATAAGGTGCTTTTTTCATTCAAAAAGTACCAATATGTTTTATTATTTCTGCACAAAAACATACAGTATGTTGTGGGCACCTCTGCAAGGTGCTTCTAATGATCATGAGTACCCACAACATATGTTTTTGTGCAGAAATAAGAAAAATAATATCCCCTCCTATTTGGATGTAAATGAGTACATGCCCATGCCCTGTGTAACTATTATGGTACAAGTGCCAAGAAAAAAAGTAGTTCCCTAATAATCCTAAGCACTGGGACAGTCATGCACGAGCAAACAGTGTAGACCCAGATCAGAAGCCACATTCTGTGGCATCTGATCTCAGTCAACATTGTTCACCACTGAACCACCTGTTTTTAGACATAATACTGATAGTAAAATGGATTTGTTCAAATTGTAGGACAAGAATAGCAAGAAATTAAGGTGTCCCAATATTCTGGGTAAATATGGTACACTTTTTCTATTATTTAAAACAAATATAACTACCGTATTCAACCTAATAAAAGCACTGTGCACTTAGGAGGGAAATTACTGGGAAAACTTGTGGTAAAATATGTATCTACCAGCTAAGGGTGGACTTTAAAAACAGATCAGCAAAGGACTTCTCAGATGATGTTTATGCGATTTTTTTTTTCTTCTGATTTTCTTTATAAAACATGTTGTGGGTACTCATTTTGAAATACAGGTATTTCTATTATTTTTTCAAGAAAATAGACTGACAGTTCATAACAAGTTGTATGAAAAGTCAAAGCCTACTTTCTACTAAAAGTAAGAACACAATATCAATTTGCTGTTTGCTGAATTTGCCCTTAGAGTGTCAAAGGTTTAAAGTTAAGTTTGTTTGTGTTGATGTTTTAAGGCCCATTTAACCCATTAGGGTCATGTTGAGCATAGTCAGTTTACCTAACCACATTTTTTTCTGGGACAGGCTTAGTCCTCTAAGCGGTTAACCAGTAGTTGTGCACATCTTTCACCAGAAACTGACAACTGCCCTTCTTGAATCAAGAGAAGGTAGAGAATGACCGTAGAAAATACTTCATTTCAATCTCCACAAAAGATTGTTGCCAGACAAGGTTAAAGAAAAAGTAAGACAGGTTGGCTGCTTTCTGATAATACGGGATGCAAGTCATAAAACATTAAGGAGAATAGATATGCTCCCAAGGAAATACCTCTTGATATGATAATATTTGCCCCCCACCCACCTCCCCTCCCCTCCTTCTTCTCTCCTCGCTGGAGCTACTCTTAAGGGGAAGAATTTGCCCCCTCTGAGAGCAAATTCTTTCCTTTGAGTAGCCCCCAGTTTTGAAATGTTTCAAATACTTGAGAGGCAACTTCCTGTCTACAAAAGTTGTCTCCCTTTGCAAATGGTAGCAAAATCTTGCAGTTATATCTTTTGACCAACCTTAGATTCTAACTGATGAAGTCTATCCATAACTCTGTTCTGTGAATCTTGTTGTTGCTGCGTCACCTGCTTGATTGACTCAGAACACCCTCGTAAGTCAGAAGACAGTTTTCCGATCGACGTATCACACCTGACAATTCTACCGCGTAAATCTGTCAATGTTGCAACATGGTGAACCTCTAAGTTCTTCACAGCAGTGTTGGTGCCGAAAGTAGCTGAATCTCTCACCCGGATATTCTCTTCTAATGACTAACAAAGTAGAAATATTAATCCTTAACTCTTTAAAAGCTGGGTAATTTTTCATACTAATTTGTCGTCTGTGTTTTTTTTGTTTTTTTTAAATTATTTTTTTTTTTTAAATCTTTCAGGAATACCATCAGAGTGTCAAACAATTTGGATCCAGATCAGGCCTGACGTTTTGTTGGGCCTGATCTGGATCCAAACTGTTTGGAAAAGTTATCAGCAAACGACAAAAGTCACCACTAGCGGGAAAAGAGTCAATATGTTAATCACTACTGCAGCAGATGGCATATTTATTTATTCATTTTATTTTATTTTATTTTTATTTTATTATTATTTTTTTTTTTTTTTCATTTTCTTTTTTTCAGAGAAAATAAGGCTTGACTTTCACGTGAAACATCTCCTAACAGATGATTCACATGAAATGCTAAGTCCTATTTTCTCAGAAAAATAAGAATAAAAAAATTTAGAATGTTGTCTGCTACAATTCTGCTCAGTGCTTTCAGGGTTTAAACTTTGTTACATGAAATGAACACAAAAATTACATTCCTGTTCTTCATTAAGATAAGTTAAAAAGAAGTTAAATCTTTAAATGCAAATCCCAGACAACATTCTACAATAAAATGTACTTATTTTTCTGAGAAAATAAGGTTTAACATTCTTCACATGGTATCCATATGTCAGATGTTATTTTCTTGGAAAAATAAAATTCAAATGTAATCCGTTTGAATTTAGGAAGGCACTCACAGCAGAATGAAAGGGGAGGTAACTGTCAAAATTGTTTTTGCCCCCTTCTGAAAAGGGGTCAACTATAAAAGTAAATAAGCAAATTCTGAGAATTTATGTCCCCAATCTTTTAAAAATTCTCCAAAGGTACCTACTATGTATACAGTTTGGTAGTTTTGGAGCTCGGAAAATGACTAAGTAAAAATGTGGAAAAATGAAAAAAATTATGTTCAAAAAGCAGAAAAGTGACAAAAATTAACCTGAGGATTATATCCAATTCTAATGCACTCGCGTATGTAACGCGACGTCTGATTGGACAACGTCAAAAATTTGCGACGGTATATTCTGCGATATACTGTCGCAAATCCGACGTCATTACGTAACGTCGCTTCTCATTGGCTGGCATTTGGTTTTACGCAGCTCACAGCACTTGTCGTTGTGTGCAAATAGTACATTTTTAAAATAGAAAAAATGAATAAATGCATTAGAATGGGGATAACTGCATCAAATTTGTCATTTGGGGAGGTAAATCGGCGGTTTTACGGTCGGAAATTTCGTTTTACGGCGACGCTGACGCGTCGCCGTAAAACGAAATTTCCGACCGTAAAACCCTAAGTCACATGCACATCTTCAGACCATGAAAAAATTAAAAGCGCCACAAGCATAATACCCCGTCAGTTTGGTGAAAATCCATCAACCTTTACTCAAGGTATTGTCCAGAAACGAAAATACGGCATGTCTCGGGCATATAACTCCGTCAAACATTGATGAAATCTGCCCAATAGCAATCCCAAACCAGATCTCCACAATATCAATGCACATACCAAGTTTGGCAAAACTCCACTGACATTTACTCCAGTTATTGTCGGGAAACGAAAATACAGGCATGTCTCGGGCAGATAACTCTGTCAAAAACTGACAAAATTTGCCCATTAGTGATCCTAAATCAGATCTCCACAATATCCATGCTCATACCAAGTTTGGCAAAAATCAACTGACATTTACTTAAGTTATCATCTGGAAACGAAAATACGGACCGACAGACATACAACAGACAGACGGACAGACAGACACGAACCAACATAAAACCATAATACCCCGCCATTATCGTGTGGCGGGGTATAAAAAAACCTGTACAGTTAAAAAAAAATCTGTATAAAACTGTAGGAGGAGTAGCAGACACAGGGTACCCACTACCTATACACTTTGATAGTATCTGAACCTGAAAAAGGAATAAGTTCAAAACACAGAAAAAGTGATGAAAATTAATCTGATGATAATATCCAAATCACATGCACATCATCAGACCATGACAATAACATTTGTGCATTTTCAAAAAGATTGGCATAAAACTGTAGGAGGAGTTATGGACACAAGATACATACTGTCAGTTGGTGTAGACCATGAAAAGCAGAAAAACCATATCCTATCATTTTCCTTTGAAAAGGGAACAGGGAGGGGGGGGGGGGGGGGAGCAAATGCTTTATTTCCAGAATAGACCTCTTTTCAGAAGGGGCTTGATGTAAAGGAGCACAGAACATCATAAAAGTGTTAACCCTTGTAAAAATGGCAAAATATTGACTACTTATATCTATTCCCCTTAAGGGTTAAATGAAGAAAAACGTCATTTTCCTATATAATCTATACATTTTTATACCCCGCCACACCATAGTGGTGGAGTATAATGGTTTCACATTGGATGTCGGTGTGTTTGTCCATCCATCTATCTGTTGTCCTTCCATCCATATTTCAATTCCCGATGATAATTTGAATAAACATCAATGGATTTTGACGAAACTTGGTATGTGCACTGATATTGTGGAGATCTGGCTTGAGATTGCTAATGGGCAAATTTCATTAATTTTTGACAGAGTTATCTGCCTGCCCACTACACGATAATGGCGGGTATTGTCGTTTCATTTTTTTTGTGTGTGGTTACAACACTTCTGGGGTCCATCTTTAAACCATCATATTTGAAACCATTTTATGAGCCGCAACATTAGAAAAAGTATGTAGCTTCTGACATGAGTGCCCAACAAAGATTCAAATCAACCTGCACTGCTGTGCAGTCTGATCAGTCTTCATTGTCCATATGAAGAAACTTTGCCTCTTTGGGTACCAAAAATCTACCCTGTGAAGATTAAGATCAGACTGCTCAAATGCGCAGGCTGATCTCGACCTTCGCCAACACACATGTCTCTTATAATGAAACATTTTATAAAAAGGTTCCAGTATAATAACTTACAGAAATATCATGTTAGCTAAACAACCATGTTAGCTAAACAACCGTGTTGAATCCAAACAAAAATGTATAGATTATATAGAAAAATGACCATAAATGGTCATTTTTCTATATAATCTATACAGTTTTGTTAGTTACTACACTTCTGGGGTCTACCTTTAAACCATTTTATATGGTATCTAAAACCACCTTATAATAAACCATTTTATAAAGAGGTTACAATGTAACAAGAAATTTCAATAAGCAGTGCTGATTAGCTACCACCCCACCTCCACTCCCCACCCCCTCCCCCCCCCATCTCCCCCTGTCCCCCACCACCCCCGCAACCCCCGCTCAGAGGCTAAAATGTAATGCATCGATGTACATATGTATGGACAAAATGAAAAAAGTATAACCCCCCCCCCCCCCACCCAACAGTTTGCAGGGGGTATAACAAAATAAGAAAATATTTATGTGGATACCCCTCTCATGTATGATATATAACTTACAGCTATATCATTATTGAGCCTGTTCACAACAGCTGTGATTGTCCGTATGTGCTCTTGTAACATATTTCTTGCATGTTTTTCCTCCTGCCATGTACCATGGGTAAAATTCAAACTTTCAATCACATCTTCCTTTGTACGAAAGGCCCTCTCTACCAACTGTTGCGTATTTTTCTCCTGCTGTGACAATCTTTCCTCTAACAAGTCCAGTCGAGAAGGACCTCTGCTGGGGCTAGCTCGTACCAGCTGGTTATCAGCGGTCACACGAGGAGACCCAAACCGATTATTTGCATATTCTGGCTGTCGGAAGTTTTGTCGTTGTGGTGGTGGGTAATCATTGTCTGATGTGTCGTATGGTGCTCGTAGCTGGCTTCTGCCACGATTTGCCATATTTTGGATTCAAACAAAAATTGTTTTGAAAGTGTTCAAATTTCTATATGATTAATGAAAAATGGGGGAAATAAAAGATATAATTATGAAATCCACTTTTCCGGCAGCTGTTTTAGGGACTCCGCATTAAAGTGCACAAATATTTTGCAGACTGTTACTCCAAACTACACAGAAATATGTGTGTAGCAAAAAAGTGAATAGAAAAAACAACTGTTTTTCAAATCAAAAAATTTCACACAGTTCTCACACAGAATTAAGACGTCTTACACAGCTCTAGCCTTTTATGGCTGAAAGACCTGCAAAAGAGAAAAAAGTACTGTTAAAATCATATGTGCTGAATATAATCCAGGGATTTTAACCAAACTATGCCAGAAGAAATAGGAACTAAGGTGTGGGGTGGAAGGGTGGGATAGGGTTAAGCAGACAATGCAGGCCCACATCAGCAAGTGCATCCAGGTAGACAGACCAGTGCCTTTACCTTTAATAACACCTCTGGGCTAATTCAGCAGTTAACAAACAGATATTATTTTCTTATTTTCCAGAGAAAACAGAGTTTGACTTTCATGCAAACTGTCTCCTAAAGTTAGAACAAATCCATTTGAATACCTATTGATGCATCTAAAATTACTGGATGAGTGGCAAACAGTGTAGACTATGATCAGATGCTGCATTCTGCTGCATCTGATTTGGGTCTTCACTGTCTGCTCAGGCCTGCCTGTCCCAATAGTTAGCATAAATTTAAATACCGTATTCGACCTAATTACCGCACATACCCCTATAAGCGCACAGTCTTCAGATTACAGCCAGTATACTTTTTGTCTACTTCTTTATAAAGGCATACGTTGTTGGTACTCATTTGAATTGTATCGACTTTTCAATGCAATTCAAATTGGTACCTACAACATATGCTTTTTTATAAAAAAAAAAAGGAAAAAAAAAATGAAAAAAAAAAAATAGAAAAAAGAAAACATAGCAAAAGCATCATTTGACAGATCCTTCGCTAATTTTTTTTTAAATGAACCCTTGGTATAGGTGGGTACATATCTACCACTGGACAGGCTTGCCTGGGTCATCCTGTCCACACAATGTCCATGTGACATTTTTTTATTTCTTTCCTTACTGTCAGAAAAAAACTTATATTTATTAAATAAATCAGAAGAGATGGCAGATCCCCCGACCACAATGCAAATGGCCATCTTTTTTCAATCTAGGGCATCAGAGATGTAATTTTATCAAGGGACACACTTGTTTAACCCTGCAGTGGGTGATAACTCCACAACTGTGAATCAGACATAGAACTCTAAAACCATAAGTTGTGGAAACTGGATTTTGTGTTTTTCAACAAAAAAACTGAAAACTAATGAGAAAAATAAGGCCCGTTGCCTCCAATGATTATCACTCTCAAACCGTAAGTCATGGAAACTGGATTTTTTGTTTGCTAGTAAGTGATTTTCAACAAAGAATCCGAAAATAATGAGAAAAATAAGGCCTGTTGCATGCAAAAATTATAACTCTCAAACTGTAAGTCGCAGAAACTGGATTTTGTGTTCGCTAGTAAGTGATTTTCAACAAAGATTCCAAAAATAATGAGAAATATAAGGCCCTTTGCCTGCAAGGCCTGTAACTCTTCAACCGTTAGTCTGAGAAACTCAATTTTGTGTTCGCTAGTAAGTGATTTTCAACAAAGAATCCAAAAATAATGAGAAAAATAAAGCCTGCTGCATGCATTGCTGATAAATCTGCATCCGCAGTATAAGTAAGGGAGATAACTCCAACACTCCATAGGTCAGAGTTGTCCTTACATATTATGACACACCTATTTTATGTTCTTAGCATCTCTACTAACTATCATTAAAATGTCTCCACTGGTTAAAGAATTACGGCCAACACAAGATTTTACCACCAGGAGACATAACTGAAAATAAATGGAGTAGTTACAATTTTTAAATGCAACTCTCCTTCTTAATGTTCTAAGCATCCCTATTAATTATCACCAAAAAATCTGAACTGGTAGAGAAGTTATTACCGTCAGCAAATTTAACAACTATGGGAGATAACTCAAAAATGGAGTCAGACTTGTCTTTTGTGTACATGACATGCCTACTCAATGTCCTCTACAACTTGATGAAGTATCATAAAAATATCGTAAAGGGTTTAAGAGTTATGGCCTACACAAGATTTAACAACTATGGAAGATAACTCCAGAACTGAGTCAGTTAGAGTTGTTGTTCTTGTATGTGACACACCTACTCAATGTCCTCTACAACTTGATCAAGTATCATGATAATATCTCAAAGGGTTATTGAGTTATGGCCTGCACAAGATTTTATAACTATGGGAGATAACTCCAGAATGCAGTCAGTTACAGTTGTCATTCTTCTACGCCACACCCCTACTCAATGTCCTCTACCTAATGGTGAAGTATCATGAAAATAACTTATAGGGTTTTAGAGTTATGGGCTGCACAAGATTTAACAACTATGGGAGATAACTCCCAAAATAAAGTCAGCTAGAGTTGTTGTTCTTGTATGTGACATAACTACTCAATGTCCTCTACAACTTGATCAAGTATCATAAAAATATCTCAAAGGGTTATTGAGTTATGGCCTGCACAAGATTTTATAACTATGGGTGAAAACTCAAGCATGCAGTCAGTTAGAGTTGTCTTTCTTGTACGCGACATGCCTACTCAATGTCCTCTACCTAATGATGAAATACACTGTAACCTCATTTTAACGCGGGTGTTGGGGTCCAAGAAAGCCGACCGCGTTAGCGGTGATTACTGCGTTATAATTTAGGGGGTACCGACAATCATCATACCGTCGTCAAACAATGTGTACCCCACCCACCAATACTGTGATCTTTTAAAATGTTGATTTCAGTGCATGTATTGCTGACAAAAAGAAAAATATGTTTTAGATCAATAAAAAGTATTCTAATACAAAAGGTTTTTTATCTATTAAATCCATTTATTATCCTAGTCTGATCAATCAGACAAGTTTTGTCCAGTTTACCGTAAGTTTGTATTGGTCCATATAAATGAGACTGCTAATCGGTATTATTGTTTTTTTTACTCGTCAGACTGTGTATTGGAAGTTTAGCCGAGCGGTTACATGTATTGGAAAATTAACGAGGTTAAGCAACGTTTTGTGTAAAAATACTAAGATGAGTGACCGCAGAAATTGTTTCTTTTTTTTTTTCTTTTTTTTTTTTTTTTTCTTTTTTTAAATATTCTGCTCAGAATCGCGTTAAAGACAAGAAGTGTAAATAAGCTATAATTTCTTGATTTTTTTGTTAGAAACATACTGTACATTTGTATTGTGGGTACTTGTTAGAATCGCTTGAATACACAAAAATCACCATCACTAAAAAAATAACACTAAAATACCGCGGAAGCGCAGTTTCTTTTTTTTTTCAACACTAATAAAATCACTTGAATAAGTTAAACAGAACACAAAAATCACCAACACAGAAAAAACACGTCACTAAATTTTTTCAACACTATTAAAATCACCTGAACACAAAAAACACTGACACCAAAAATAAATACACCACACTAAAATAACCGCGGAACCGCAGTTATTATTTATGTACACAGTCTACTAATCTGAAAAGCAAACATATGATTAATCACAAAATAAGAATAAAATATAATGAAAAGAAATACACAAATGAAGCAAGACGCTAGAGAAAGTCTTACTGAAGGATGCGAATGTACCTTATGGGTAGGAATGTCTTCACTCAGCATTCAATACACTCTTATAAGGGCATAAAGTTAGGGCAGAAATTGCTCAACTTTGTGACACTGAAATGTGTTCGCGTAATCAAAGCGCTAGTAATTATGTTTGTTGTAATGCTTATCACTCAGTTTTAACAGTATAGGTAATTGTTTGTACAATGTATTATGTAAAGGTGGTAAAGGTGATTGACAATTACCGTTACATGTGTTCACGTTTTTAGGTCAACAGGTAGATTTAAGTGCAGTGGACCGTTAATCCGCTTAATTGACGGACAATTTTACCGTTTTTTTTTTTTCTCATAGCTTTGAAACCAATACACATTAATTTTTTACCAAAATTCATGAGAAAAAAATGGTTATAACTTATTTATGGAGAAAAAAACGGGAGCCATGGAACACCCACGTTATACTGATTTCAGCGTTCTAATGATCAGCATTATAAGGAGGTTACAGTGTATCATGAAAATACCTTAAAGGGTTTTAGAGTTATGGGCCGCACAAGTTTTAACAACTATGGGAGGTAATTCCAAAACGGAGTCAGCTAGAATTGTCTTTCTTGTACGCGACACGCCTACTCAATGTCCTCTACATGTTGGTGAAGTATCATAAAAATATCTTAAAGGGTTTCAGAGTTATGGTACAAATTTTACAATTTTGGGAGACTATGGGAGATAACCTGAACCAAGTCAATTAGAGTTGTCATTCTTGCACGCAACACTCCTACCCAATGCCCTCTACAACCCGACAAAGTTTCATGAAACTAGCTCAAAGAGTATAGGAGTTATGTGCCGCACAAAGTTTCATCTACAGACAGACGGACAGACAGACGGACGCCAGAGTGATCGCTATATCCCCCCAAACCTTTCGGTCGGGGGATAAAAATCCAGCTAAGAAATCATAGTTCTTGATAATAAGGCACTTTTTTTTTCAAACAAAAAGTGTTGCTTTTTTTTTATTTTTATTTTTATTTAGTGTGCGGCACCACTAATGCTTAGCCACAACATTTAAGTTACACATGAGAAAACGTACCAGTTGGTGTGTGCCCAAAGAAGACTCAAATCAGCCTGTGCATCAGATTCTTCATTGTCTGCATAAAGAAACTTTGCAACCTTGACTAATCAAAATGCACCCAGTGAAGATTCAGATCAGACTGCGCGTATTTGACTTAATTACTGCACATACCTCTAGAAGGGCACAGTCAAGCAATTTCGTAGTCTTCAGATCGCAGTTCGTGCAATATTATCTACTTCTTTACAATAGAATATGTTGTGGGTACACATCTGAATTGCCTCGACAAATCGAGGCAATTCAGAAGAGTACTCATAACATGTGCTACAAAATACTTGCCCCAAAAAGGGGTTTGACTGTACTCTTGAACCCCTCTCTGGATCCAACCCTGTACTATCTTAACACTTACCATATTATGGGCAAATTCAGCAGACAACAAACTGATGATATTTTTCTTATTTTTTGAGAATTCATGCAAATTGTCTCCTTACTAAGGAGACAATTTGCATGAAGTGTCAAATCCTATTTTCTAGGAAAAATATTTTTAGACAATTTGCATGAAGTGTCAAATCCTATTTTCTAGGAAAAATAAGAAAAATATTTCAAAATCTCATCTGCTGAAATTTTTACCCAGCATGCAAAGAGTTAATTCATTTCCACAATTATCATATTTATCCTTAGTATCGGGACACCTTTACATCTTACCATACTTGTTTAAAATTTTTGAAAAAGTCCATTTTACCGCCTGCTGGAGTATCTAAAATATTCCTAGATGGGTGGCAAACAGTGTAGACCCTGATCAGATGCCGCATTCTGTGGCATCTGAATTGGGTCTACATATTTGCTCAGGCCTGTCTGTTCCAGGCTTAGGTTTATTATGGTATTTCATGACCAGTAAAAATGTCATCTGTTAAATGTCATTTGCAGCAATGTAAAGGCTATTCAATCTGTCTGCATTCAATTTAGCTTTATAAATTCTATAACAAAATATCTCTTTTTCTATTTTATAGAGGATGGTAGGGATTTCTTTGTTAAATGATGATCTGAACTATTAAATCAATGAATATAATAAATAACTGCTGGAATAACAGGGAACTTTCCATATTTATCTTAACCCTTGTCCTGCTGAATAAATTAAGATACTACGCCTACTTCTAATTTTCAGCCAATCAGATTACTTGATCCAAGTTGTTCATACAAATTCAAATACTTAATGACAAACAGTGCAGATCCAGATCAGTTGGCTTCTTCAGAAGCCAACTGATCTGGATCTACACTGTTTGCAAAGACAGAGTATATCCGGGTTCAGCAGGACAAGGGTTAATGCTTTGCATGCTGGGTAAAATTTTCAGCAGAGGACATACCAATATATATTTTCTTATTTTTCCCAGAAAACAGGTTTCAACATTTCAGGCAAATTGACTCAAACGGAAAAAAAACTTGCATGAAATGTCAAAGGCTATTTTCTGGGAAAAAGAAGTAAAATATCATCAATTTGTCATGTGCTGAATTTGCCAAAAGCATGGAAAGAGTTAAGGTAAAAAAAAAATCAGATGATGATATAATGAATATTTTTCTGATTTCTTGCAGAAAATAGGCACACACTGCTATAATTATCAAGCCAATCATTCCTTGAAGTTTTATGAAAATCTAACAAAAGAAGTGGAGAACAGTTCACAATCACAATGTTAGACAATCTTATTGCAAGCGTTAACCCTTGTCCTGCTGAATAAATTAAGATGCCATGCCTACTTCTAATTTTCGGCCAATCAGATTAATAGATCCAGATTGTTGCTATAGATTCACATACTTAATGGTAAACAGTGCAGATCCAGATCAGTTGGCTTCTTCAGAAGCCAACTGATCTGGATCTACACTGTTTGCAAAGGCAGGATATATCCGGGTTCAGCAGGACAAGGGTTAAGGGTAGACAACACTGCAATGAAAACTGATTTTTGTCACACACTGCTACTCAAGAATTTTGTGTCACAAAGTTGGGACAGACGGACTGACCGACAGACGTAATGACTTCTTCTATATACCCCTCCCAAATTTCATTTGCAAGGGTATAAATTAGACAAATATTCTAATGTAATTTTTGTTTGTAGCTGACTAAAATTTCACTAAAACTAGCAAACATGTTCACCAAAAAAAAACATAAGGAAAACAAAAAAAAAAAAAAAAATGAAAAAAAAAAAGAAAGAAAAAAAAACAAACACATTTTTTATCCACCAACCTCGAGAGACTGCCATATTTTTTAGCTCCTCATTAAATTTTATACTTCAGATACCACATTTTCTCTTTTGCTGATCAATTATGAAAATCCTTAACCTTCACTCTCTGTGCTAATTCAGCAGATAACAAATTGACAATATTTTTCATATTTTCCCCAGAAAACAGGCTCTGGCATTTCATGCAAACTGTCTCCTTTGGAGACAGTTTGCATGAAATGTCAAAGCCTGTTTTCTGGAGAAAAAAAAAAAGAAGAAAAATATTTCAATATGTTGTCTGCTGAATAATATACCCAGCACGCTAAGCATTAACATTTCACAATAGAACCTACGAATGATGTGACAGAGAAGCATGATACCAGTCTGCATCATTCCAACCATTCTTTCCAGACCTTTGTTAATCATATACAACAAAACGTAGATAATATACAACTCGGATCAAACAGCAAGCATCAAACTGTGACCACATCCGGCATGCTGGTCTGAATCTTCCGAGTTAAAATACATGTATATCATAACATAGGTTTTCTCGTCCCGTGTATGGCTGAACATGGATAATTCAGCAGCTGGATCGAAGAGATTGATTTCATTGATTTGATAGTCCATAGTACCAGATATGAGAAGTATTCAAAAGATAATTATACTCTTTTTTGTTTGTCTTTAATGCTTAGTACTCTGGGAAAAATTTTCAGCAGACACCATACTGAAACATTTTTCTTATTTTACTGGGAAATATAAGAGAGATCATCAATTTGTCATCTGTGTAATTAGCCAAGAGGGTGGTAAAGGTTAATTAATTTAACCCTGGTCCTGCTAACCCAGATATGCCCTGTCTTTGCAAACAGTGTAGATCCAGATCTGAAGAAGCCAACTGATCTGGACCTGCACTGTTTGCCATTTAATATTTGAATTTGTATCAACAACCTGGATTAAAGTAATCTGATTGGCTAAAAACTAGAAGTGGGTGTGGTATCTTAATTTATTCAGCATGACAAAGGTTAATTAATAAGCTCAGATATGCCCTGCCTTTGCAAACAGTGTAGATCCAGATCAGATGGGTTCTGAAGAAGCCAACTGATCTGTAACTGCACCGTTTTTTGTCATTCAGTATGTGAATTTGTATCAATAATCTGGATCAAGTAATCTGACTGGCTGAAAATTTGAAGTGGGTGTGGCATCTTTATTTATTCAGCATGGCAAGGGTTAAAAGGAAAGAATTAACTCCCCTTGGAAAACCAATTCTTTCCTGTTAGAGTAGATGCCTTTTCTAAAAGGAAAGGATTTGCTCCCATAAAAACGACTTTGAAAGAGTTGCCTCCCTTGAAAGTGTATAAATTCTCCTTAAATGGTCCAGCAGTCGTTATTTCAGGCTGTATTGAGCCACCTCCTAAAGGGAAAAAGAAAGAAAGGAAAGGATTGTTGGGTACTTGGAAAATACTCACTCATCCCCCCTTAACCCCACCTCCATCCAGCCCTGGGAATCCTAACCCACTGCAAGTGTAATAAGATTCTTGCTCACCTTTAACCAAGATGGTGGGACACACCATCATACCACAAGCTACAGCTGCATGTTCCCCTAATACACATTTTTTAAGAAGTATTTTTAACTCTTGTAATGCTGAATAAATTAAAATGCCATGCCAATTTCTACTTGTCAGCCAATCAGATTACTTAAGCCAGATTGTTGGTAAAAATTCACATAATGAATGACAAACAGTGCAGATTCAGATCAGTTGGCTTCAGAAGCCAACTGATCTGGATCTACACAGTTTGCAAAGGCAGGGTATATCCAGGCTCAGCAGGACCAGACTTAACATTTCTCCATGTGGGTACTCATTTTAACCCTTGTCCTGCTGAATAAATTAAGATGCCACACCCACTTCTAATTTTCAGCCAATCAGATTACTTGATCTGAATTTTTGCTATAAATTTTCATACTTAATGGCAAACAGTGCAGATCCAGATCAGTTGGCTTCTAAAGAAGCCAACTGATCTGGATCAACACAGTTTGCAAAGGCAGGGTATATCCGGGTTCAGCAGGACAAGGGTTAAGTGCCTCTAGGAGTAAATGGTGAGTACCAGTACCAAAAAGTTATGTTTTTATGTAAAAAGAGGATGATGATGATTTGGTGTTTTACGTCCCTTTCAACATTATTTAAGTCATATCGAGACAATGGAAAGGCAATAATGAAAGGCTCTGTCCAATGAAGCGCCATACAGTCATAAGCTGAATTCTGCCACCAATGGAATTCCTATGCGGGACCTCATGATCTGAAGCTGGTGGCGCTAACCACTCGGCCATTCAGGCACTTCAAGTATAGAAAGAGGAAAAGTACATATTGGGATATATCTTTAAAAGGTATGACACATAATGTCACGGTCAATGTCAAGGTCAAAGGATGAACCAAAGGTAAACTGTATATTAAAAATAAACTTTTAATTTTACGCTGCCTTCTCTGTAATAAAAGAGGCTTTTTCAAGGGTCAAGCCTCTGTGAAATTTTACAATTTTTAAAAGAGATTCCAATGAATATGCCATTATAATTCATTTCATTTAACTTTTAACACGCCAAGCAAAATTTATAGCAGAAGACATTCTATTTTTTCTTCATAGAAAATAAGTCTTGACATTTCATGTGAATTTTCTGCTTGGCAGATGATTCATATGAAATGTCTACTTATTTTCTATGAAAAATAATAATAAAAAACATTTAAATGAGACCTTGGCTAGTTGTGGTTGGTGCTTTAAAAGTCAATTAGTATGTATCTCAGGTCACAGGCTATTAATGAATCTCATTAGCATCGAAATAATACTTAAATTCATTGAAATCTATTGAAGTAAACACCGTATTTCAATATAATGGTTAACTTCTCCAATAGGATATTGAAAGATTCAAAATGTAAATTATCAATAATTATTGATCTTACAAAAATCAGAATATGTAGTGCTGTGAGAAAATCAATCCAAAAAGGATGACCCAGGCACATGCACAGGCTGGCCTGGGTTACTGCTGTTTGTCATATAGATATAAGAATGTCCCCATTAGTAAAGGGAAAATACTCTTACCAGACTGCCTGAATACACAGGAGTTTTGTTATTCTTGTTTATAAAGTGATTTTTTCCACTACAGGGCCCTAGTCAATCAGAGGTGTCAAGATATGCTTTCAGAAAACCATCAAGAAACTATGTATGCAGTTACAGACCATCATAACCCTTGTCATGCTGAATATATTAAGATGCCACACCCATTTCTAATTTTCAGCCAATCAGATTATTTGGTCTAGATTGTTAATTCAAATTCGCATACTTAATGGCAAACAGTGCAGATCCAGATCGTGGGCTAGATGGCCTAGTGGTCAGAGCTCTCGACTTTCAAGCGGGATATCATGGGTTCGAATCCCGCTCAGATCGAGACAATTTTCAGACCATTAGTATGCCTAATTTGGTCATACTCGACGTGCCCTGGGTTGAGTATAAAGTGGACAGGGCGGGGCTTGGTGACAGACAGCGGCACCAAGTGTGCATGGGTGATCCATGAAAGCAAGGCTGTACAAATATATGAACATAACAATCGCCGCTGCCTCTGTGTGCCACATGTGCCTGGTAGCTTTAAAAATCCACACAACATCCAGATCAGTTGGCTTCTTCAGAAGCCAACTGATCTGGATCTACATTGTTTGTAAAGGCAAGACCTACCCGGGTTCAGCAGGACCAGGGTGAACTATTCACATTTTTGTCATAGTGTTTTATTTTATTCTTTTTTTATTCATTTATTTATTTGTTAATTTCTTTATTTTTATTATTATTATTTTTCTTTTTTTAATTTTTTTGCTGTATGTATTCAACAAGGTCCTTTTACTGTAAATGCAAGTATGATAGTCCAATGACTAGATCAAACAGGTACACAGTCATGGTCTGGTCTATATAGGATACCATAAAGCTGGTTTTACTTGGTGCACCACTTTTGCTACTTAAGTATTCAAAATGCATCAAAAACAGACATAATATATAACCATAGAGGGCTTAAAAAGAAAAAAAAAATATTTATCATAGTAAGTAATACATATTTCAGTCAGAGTTAAACTGTGATTATGGCAGCAATCTTCCCATGATTTAATACAGAATTTCCCTGCACACGGCCTTTGATATCATGTGATCAAACTACCTGCTCTAACCACTACTGTAGGGGTCACTAAACAATGCTTAGCACTCCGATTAAAATTTTCAGCAGACAACATTTTGAAATACTTTTCTTCTTTTTTCTCAAAAAGCTGAGACTGTTCTAATGGGTACCCACAACATATTTTTTCATGGAGAAATAAGAAAAATATTATGTGGAACCTCTTTAATCTGGAGTTATGGTGACAAAATCAACTTCAATGAGCATAGCTCAGGTCACTTAACACTAAGCATTTAGCACTGGGTAAAATTTCTCCTTTAGGAGCAGTCTGATCTGGGTCCACACTGTTTGCCTGTATGCAAAAATAGGTTTGAAAAGTTTGCAAGAATATTCAGCAGGCGACATAAACAGACAACATTTTCAGATGCAGGTTTTCTTGGCGTTTTAAGGGTTAACATTTGAACAAGTCTATTTACTATGTGTTGAGTGGTCTAAAAACTGTTTGATAAGTGCCCAAGTCACAGACTTAACACTTAGCACTCTGGGTAAAATTTTCAGCAGACGACAGTTTGAAATATTTTTTTTATTTTTCCCAGAAAACAGTTTTTTATCTTTAATGCAAATTTGCATGACATATCAAAACCTGTTGTCTGGGAAAAATAAGAAAAATATCATTAATTTATTGTCTGTTAATTAGCCAAGAGAGTGGTAAAGGTTAAAAATAGCAAAGCAACAAGGTAATCACAGTGCTAGACAGGATCTACTGCTCACAGCAATAAGACAACAAACTGGACAAAATATGAAACAAGAGGGCCATGATGGCCCTATATCGCTCACCTGAATCATGTCATACATAGCATTGCTAACAGGGATGCGGTTCTAAAGGTCATGGTGACCTTGACCATGACCTTTGCCCTCAGGGTCATCTTCTGGTCAGAAGAAACATCCCTATGACGTTTGAGGGTCCTAGCCCCAAACACTGCTGAGTTATAAACTTGTTTTGTACTAGAGGTCACTGTGACCTTGACCTTTGCCATTAGGGTCATCTACTGGTCAAGACCAACATCCCATCTAAGTGCAAGTGTTCTAGCCTCAAGCACTGCCAAATTATAAGCTTTTTAGTACTAAAGGTCACCTTGACCATGAACTTTGCCCTCGGTGTCATCTACTGATGAGGACCAACATCAGTTCTAAGCTTGAGGGTCCTATCCCCAATCATTGCCAAGTTATCAAGCTTTTTAGTACTAAAGGTCCTCAGGTGACCTTGACTTTTGCCCTCAGGATCATCTACTGGTGAGGACCAACATCTCTACTAAGCTTGAGGGTCCTAACCATAAGCATTGCAGAATTATAAGCTTTTTCTGGTACTAAAGAACACGGTGACCTCAACCTTTGACTTAAAGGTCATCTACTCTTCAGGTCCATCCTCCCTGTTAGTTTGATAGTCCTAGGCCTAATCATTTCCAATGGTTTTTTGCTTTATGTAAAACAAGTGACCACACACCCCCATCCCCCATGGGTGGGGCCTCTTTTCACCCAAGGGGCATAATTTGAACACTTATGTCAAAGGACCTCTAGGCAATGTTACATACCAAATATCAAAGGCCTAGGCCTTGCACTTTCAGTCAAGAAGATTTTTTTTTAAGTTTTTTCCTATATAAATGTACGCAAAACATGTCGGCCCCAGAGCAGGACCATTTTTTACCCCAGGGCTATAATCTGAACAATCTTGGCAGAGATCCACTAGTTGAAGCTATGTACCAAATATCAAAGACCCTGGCCTTCTGGTTTCAGATAAGAAGATTTTTAAAGGTTTTCTCTATATAAGTCTATGTAAAACATGTCAGCCCCAGGGCCGGGCCATTTTTGGCCCCAGGACAATAACGAACAATCTTGGTAGAAGTCCACTAGGTGAAGCTATATATCAAATATCAAAGGTCTGTGCCTTCTGCTTTCAAACAAGAAGATTTTTTAAGTTTTTCCCTATATGGGTCTATGTAAAACATTTTTAGTGACCCCCCCAGTGCAGGGCCATTTTTGATCCCAGGGCTATAATTTGAAAAACTTTGGTAGAGGTCCACTAGATGAAGCTACATACCAAATATCAAAGACCTGGGCCTTCTGGTTTCAGACAAGAAGATTTTTTAAGTTTTCAATTGAAAAATTATTTTTAGCTCCAGTGACCTAGATGTGCAATGGACCAGAACGGTTTGAGCAATTTTGGTAGAGGGTCACCCAAGGAACATTTCTGTGAAATTATTCTAAAATCTGTCTAGCAGTTTTGGAGAAGAAGTTGTTTATAGCAAAAGTTGACAACAAACGTATGGACAGATGACGGACAACAGACAGCGGCCTATCACAATAGCTCACCTTGAGCACTTCATGCTCAGGTGAGCTAAAAAAGCCCTGCAGTGAGCAGCCACAAGGCAGAAAGTAGCCACAAGGTCAAATAAGGAATAAAGAAGCCCATGACTAAACACCATATTCTGCGGTATTGGATCTCGGTCAGGCTTGTTTGTGCAAAGACAGTACGTAACTCATTCTACTGAAAGTTTTCTATCTCTCTTGCTTAGAAAATGTACTCATCTGACCTTTCGTATTGCCAAGTTTCTCATGCTAAGAAAATGCACTCATATGATCTTCAATCTGTCATAGTTCAAATTATACCTATACATGTATGCAAATTCTGCTTATACCTTTTTTTGTGTAACATTTCATGAAATGCATGTTAATTTATAATTTACATTGAAATGTTAACCCTTGTCATGCTAAATTAAGATGCCATGCCCACTTCTAATTCTCAGCCAATCAGATTGCTTGATCCAAATTGTTGCTATAAGTTCACATACTTAATGGCAAACAGTGCAGATCAAGATCAGGGCTTCTTCAGAGGCCAACTGATCTGGATCTACACTGTTTGCAAATGCAGGGTGTATCGGGGTTCAGCATGACAAGGGTTAACTCTTAAAGCATCAATCCCAAGGGCAGCAGACAACATTCTAAACATATTTATTTTTTAAAGAAAACAAGACCTTATATTTCATGTGACAGGTCACCTAGAAGTCGATTCACATGAAATGTCAAGCCTTATTTTCTCTGAGAAATAATAATAATAAAAAACATGTTTGAGAATGATTCAATTTTTCGGGTCACTTTGAATTACTGTCCTTTCAATATCACTTGGAAAGATGTTTTGTGCCTGGCGTTTTATTCTAAATAAAATATTTTTTCTGATTGACCGTATCTTATCAGAAACCTTTTGTCTTTTCTATTTTCGTGTTTTGTTCTCAAATATTAACCCAAAAATTAAATTTAAGGCCAAAATTTGGTTTGACCTATACAATTTCTTTAGTAAAGTGATTTTTTTTAATTTTTGTCTAAGAAAATATTTTTTACTTTTCTTTGCTGAATTTGAATTATTGATGTTTCACAACACTATTGTGAAAATTTCAGAAAAATTGAACAAGAGGAACTTATTGAAAATGTGCCTCCAAGTTGCCTACCCTACAGATTTCTGCAGAATTTACATTCATTTTTACTATGGGAAAAAGAAAAAAATATTTGATTTTTTAAAAACTATTGACTCGAATAAAAAATTTTGTGGATAGGTAGCTACGACAAATGGTTTTGCATTAAATCATGACAAAAGTTTGCAAATTTACTTTTTCTGTGTAAATCATCAAGCAAAGCGGCTTTCTGAAAGATGTCGAAAGCAGACGACAGTAGGAGTTTTACTACCCTGTCAGCACTGTTACTGTCATGTTGAGCCAGTCAGTTAACCCTCTCACACTTTTCCTGGGCAGGCTTAGTCCTCTAAGCAGTTAACCAGTACTTGTGTACATAATTTTGCCAGTAAACAAGTCACTTAAAGGACAAAAAATAAAAGACAATATTGTTGTCATTTTTCTTGTGTATATTTTCTCTTAACCCATTTATGACGAGTGGACTCTTCTACCGTTACTGTTTGGACTGGTCCAGTTTCAATATAAGGGGTGTCTGGTTAGTTTTTATTATTACCATATTTTATAGAAATTCTGGTATTTAATGCAAACAGTGTAGACCCTGATCAGATGTCGCATTCTGCAGTGTCTGATCTGGGTCTACACTGTTTGCCAATGCCCCTTTTATGGGACGCTAGGTTTAAATGGGTTAAAATAGATCTGGTATTTCATTTGAATCATCTCCTTGTCCCCTTTTATTTTTGGGGAAAAAATAAGAAAAAATTGACTCAAAAAATTTTCTGTGTGAACTTTGCTGTTTGCTTACTGCAAACAGCAAAGTTAACACAGAAAATTTTTAGGTTATTTTTTTAAAGTCATGCTTAGTTCTTCCCATCAATACCATGTTGTAGACGTCATATTCAAAACAGACTCAGATCTTTAGTAATATGCCCAGGTACTGATAGAAGTTTGATTTATGACCCGAACCATGGTAAAATGTGCCTTTGGGAAATACCGTATTAACCCTACAGATTGGGACTTGACTCCTTATCATGTTAGACCTAAAATTTTAAAAAGTCGATTTTACTACTTATTGACGTGTTTAAAAACCTACTTACGATTGGCAAACAGTGTAGACCCTGATCAGATGCCATATTTGCTCAGGCTGTCTGTCCCAACACAGGATTATTACATTATATAGCCAGGAAACGTCCAGATCAAGTCTGCCCATCTGCACAGGCTGGTCTGGGTCTACCTGTCCACTTAAAGAATTATTGTGTACTATAGAATATAAAAAAATACATAGCCTGATCAGATTAAATGGCGTTACTTTTTTTTTTATTTTTTTATTTATAAATAATGTCCTAAAATTTTGAATACCTTATTCCATACTGTTTAGCCTAAATTTTATATTTTTATAACATTATTATTACAAGTTATTTCTTACAATGCTTCGTGAAATGGCAAATAATGTATACCATTTTGAGACTAATTCTTCAAAAGCAGTCTGATCTAGGTCTGCACTGTTTGCATATGCCATTTTACTGGAAGCTTTGGGGTACGAAATCTTAGGACATTTACCACACCCAATTTTTTTCGAGCAAACGGTGTAGACCCAAATGTGATGTCTGATCTGGGTCTACACTGTTTGCCACTCATCCAAGTAGTCAAATGGACTTGTACAAATTGTAGAACATGTATGGTAAGAATGGTGTCTGAATATTTGTGGTAATTAGGGTATTGGCTGATATGAACCGTTACTATTCGTATACGGTAAATGTCCTAAAATTTCAAACACTTTATTCTCTACTATTCTGGCCTAAATTTTGCTTCTTATGCACTTGTTTCTTAAAATACTTAGTGGAATGGCAAACAGTGTAGACCCTGATCAGACTGCTCCTTCAGGAGCTGTCTGATCTGGGTCTGCACTGTTTGCATATGTCATTTTATCAGAAACTTTGGTGTTCGAATTTTTAGGACATTTACCGTACATCCTGAAGGCACCTTTTCTCACAGCTCAGCTTGTATTCAAAAAGAGAAGTGTGAAGTTCTGAATGCTGAATGGATGGATGAATTTCACAAATGAATAAAGCCATATAGAAAAGATCCAAATATTTATTCCTATAATCAGTCACATTACTTATCTCCAGACATGGCACTTTTTTTCAACTGAAAAGTATTGATATTTTTTTATTTCTTCACAAAAAACATATGTTGTGGTATTCATTAGAAGTGCCTCGATGAGGCGCTTCTAATGAGTACCCACAACATCGGTTTTCATGGAGAAATAAGAAAAATATTTATATTATGCCCCTTCTTTTCTGGGGCTATGCATTTATAAACAAAATAAACAAGTCCTTGGAGATGACTGTATGGTTAAATCTAGTCAGAAAAGATGAACCGATCACTTTTTCGATAATTAACATTTGAAAGTAAACAACTGAAGTAAATAATCAAATCGCTGAAGAAACTCTTGTACCCTTTATTCTGTAACAGCAAACAAGTGGTGAAAAGTTAAAGAAATACAAGATATTTTACATTTAAGCTTCTGGAAATTAACTCATGATGTGAAATTTAAAAGGAATGGTACAGTGTTTATGAGATGAGTTTCTGTCCTCAGGATCTGAGAAAAAGGTGATGTTTTTTAAACAGTAAAATATGACTATTACGATAATATTTGGGACTGCCTAACAGTGGTCTAATATATCAGTAGGGTGGTCTTAATATTGTACCCGTATATGAAATACAATGAACCCTCATTACAATGACAGCAAAAGATGATGCCATTATAATGACTTTGCTGTTGTAAAGAATCCTTAATGGACAGAAAAATATGTAAGAAAGACCTTGTTTTATTCTTATTTCCTCATAGAACATATGTTTTGGATATTTGTTAGAACTGCCTCTCTGAGGCAATTCTAACAAATATCCAAAACATAGGTTTCTTTACAGTATTCAATACAATATTCTTGCATAATTTGTGACTAATTGTTACCTCTTAAGCGAAGGTTTCGTGAGTCAAATTGTCATTATAACGAATTTTGTCGTTGTATCGAGTGTCGGTATAAAGAGGGTAGACTGTAGTAAGAAACAAACCATTTTGGACTGACAAAAGCTGCTCTTAACTCTTAAACTGCCAATCACAACAATCGTCGTCTGCTTTGTCATCTGCTTGTGATTTTAAAAGTAATTTTCGCAAACAATGTGGACCCAGATCAGACTGCTCCTCTAGGAGCAGTCTGATCAGGGTACACACTGTTTGCCTGTATGCAAAAATAGGTTTGAAAAGTTTGCACGAATATTCAGCAGATGACATAAACAGAAGACCTTTTCAGATGCAGGTTTTCTTGGAATTACAGGGGTTAAAGCAGAGTCAGGCTTAATTTTGAATGGTTTTTACAGCAAAATGGTCTTAATTTCAAATGGTCTTACTAGCAGAATGGTATTAATTTCGTGTGGTTTTAATTGTGGAGTGGTCTTAACTTTGAGTGATCTTAATAGCAGAGTGGTCTTACTTCTGAGTGGTCTTAATAGCAGAGTGGTCTTAATTTCAAGGGGTCTTGACAGCAGAGTGGTCTTAATTTTGAGTGGTCTTAAAAGCTGAGTGGTCTTAATTTCAAAGGGTCTTAACAGCAGAGTGGTCTTAATTTCAAGGGGTCTTAACAGCAGAGTGGTCTTAATTTCAAGCAGTCTTAACAGCAGAGTGATCTTAATTTCAAGCGGTCTTAACAGCAGAGTGGTCTTAATTTCATATATATTCTACAGTTATCTATCTATCTATCTATCTATCTATCTATCTATCTATCTATCTATCTATCTATCTAACTAATTCTTTCCTTCCCTCCCTCCCGCTCTCTCGCTCCTGCTCCCTCCCTCGCCCCTCACTCTCTCTCTCTCTCTCTGACCTCTTGCTCTTCTCTTATCCTTAACCCTCTTGCAAGTTGAATATTATATTATGTGGGCGACCAGTGCAGACTGATCATTAAGCGCACAAATTTACAGGCTGATCTGAGTCTATGCTGGTCACATATATCATAAAGTCGTCTTTTATTAGCAGATATACAAACATAAATAATGAGAAATACTACACCCTTCTAACAAAATTATATGATATAAGAATATTTGATTAAAATGTAGCATGCAATGTGAAATTGTACCAGACAACATTCTGAACTTTTGTTTTGTTTGTTGTTTTTTTGTTGTTGTTTTTTTTTCTTCAGCAAAATAAGGCATGGCATTTCATGTGAATTGTCTGCCTAGCAGACAATTCACATGAAATGCCAAGCTTTTTTTCAATGAAAAAAAATGGATTTTTAGAACGTTGTCTGTTGTAGTTGTGATTAGACATTCAGCAGACTAGTTCAAAGTTTGCCAACTATAACCAAAATTTCTCAACAAAATATGAGATGTTTACAGACTTGTGAAGAATAGAGGACAGACAAAATTTTGATCTGAAAAATCAATTTGTTCCAAGATATGGAAAGAAGGAGTGTTATTTAAGGATTATAATAAATTTTAAATGTTAACCTTTACCACGCTCTTAGTTAAATCAGCAGACAATAAATTGATGTTAACCCTAGTCCTGCTGAACCTGGATATACTCTGCCTTTGCAAACAGTATAGATCCAGATCAGTTGTCTTCTGAAGAAGCCAACTGATCTAGATCTGCACTGTTTGTCATTAAGTATGTGAATTTATAGCAATAATCCGGATCAAGTAATCTAATGCAGAAACTTAAAAGTGGGTGTGGCATCTTAATTTATTCAGCAGGACAGGTGTTAATTTTCTTCTTTTGCCCACAAAAACAGGATTTGACATTTCATGCAATTATCTCCAATGGAGACAATCTGCATGAAATGTCAAATCCTGTCTTCTGGGGAAAAGTAAGAAAAATATTTCAATACATTTTCTGCTGAAAATTTTACCAAGATTGATAAGCATTAATTTCTCTTGTGCTGGGAACAATAAGATGACAGAAAATAAAATGATATTTTTTTTTACTTTTCCATCAAAATAGGGTTTTGCATTTCCTTTGAATAAAAAGATATGTATTAACCCTTGTCCTGCTGAATAAATTAAGATGCCACGCCCTTTTCAAATTTTCAACCAATCAGATTATTTGATCCTGATTGTTGATATAAATTCACATACTGAATTGTAAACAGTGTAGATCCAGATCAGTTGGCTTCTAAGAATCTAACTGATCTGGATCTGCACTGTTTGCAAAGGCAGGGTATATCTAGGTTCAGCAGGATTAGGGTTAACTTTACTTTTAAAGGAAAAATAATAAAAATACTTTCCAATTCTGTTAGCAGGTTTAATTTTAAATACAGGGCTCAAGTAAACCCAATATTTTTTTTTACCTCTTTGTTTAAAGAGGAATGGGGCTTGGTTAGTCAGCCCTTAGCTTTTACCACTATTTAGGCAAATTCGACAGATGACAAATTGACGATATTTTTACCAGATCATAGGGTTGAACATTTCATGCAAATTGTCTCCTATGGAGAAAATCTGCATGAAATGTCAAACCATTTTTTCTGGGTTAAAAAAAAAGAAAAATATTTCAAAATGTTGTCTGCCGAAATGTTTTCCTAGCATGCTCAGCATAAAAGCACCTTTCATTCTTGTAGTAGACAACTTCAAACGGGTGACTTCAATATTAACACTTAAAGTGCCAAGAAAAACTGCATCTGAAAATGTCGTCTGTTAATGTCGTCTGCTGAATATTCTTACAGACTTATCAAACCTATTTTTGCATACAGGCAAACAGTGTGGACCCAGATCAGACTGCTCCTAAAGGAGCAGTCTGATCTGGGTCCACACTGTTTGCAAAAATGACTTTTAAAATCACAAGCAGATGACAAAGCAGACGACCTAACCATCATCCATGTCTAGAACAAATTTACATGGTCCAAAAGATAATCGAGTTATTGAGCTTTTTTTTTCTGTATTATCACTGTGAATAGGGATTGACATTTCATGTGACTCATCTGTGAACAAATTTGCATGAGATCCCCATTTGCAAAAAAAAAAAAAAAGTATTAAAAAATATTTAAAATTTCAAAAATTGAGAATTCTTACTTCATTTCAGATTTTGCTGACAGATAGCAAATTAGTGTGAAGAACCAAAAACATTTGACACAACAATTTTCAACCAGTAGAAGGATAAACCATTGATAAGTCAATACCTGAGAACAGGCTTAAACTGACAACATGAGTTACAAAACAGTAGTAAGCAGAGTTTTCCCACCAATAACCACACAAAATTTCAGGGGAAACCAAGAATTCACAGCCCTAGAAGTCAAAGACCCAAGGGCGAGAGAAATTCCAAGAACACCACCAGATATGATGCGGCAAACATCCCCAAGGAAAGATCGAGATCGAGACCGAGATCGAGACCGAGATCGGCCAAACTCGAAACTGGATATGCTAGCTTCACAGCAGGACCAACTACTGAAGAACCAAATGCAAGTTGTTAAAAATCAAGGTGACTTATCAAAACAGCTGAATGATCAAAACGCACAGTTCACGCAAGCTTTAATTCAGCGTGCGATCGGAAACAAGGACTCAATGATAGCACATCTGCAACAGCAACAGGGGCTAGACTGGGAAACTCATACACGGGAATTGTTGGAGCAGCATATAAGACTCATTGTTGCTGCCGTAGGGAAGCTGAATGTGGATATAGAGGTACTTGTATTTTTATTCTACCATATTTCACCTTATTACTGCACTGTGCATTTGGGTTTTTCAACACTACTGGAACAACATGTAGAAAAATAGCCACCTATAAGGGAACCCTTAAACTGCCAATCACAACAATTGTCGTCTGCTTTGTCATCTGCTTGTGATTTTAAAAGTCATTTTTGCAAACAGTGTGGACCCAGATCAGACTGCTCCTGTAGGAGCAGTCTGATCTGGGTCCACACTGTTTGCTGGTATGCAAAAATAGGTTTGAAAAGTTTGCAAGAATATTCAGCAGACAACATTTTCAGATGCAGGTTTTCTTGGTGTTTTAAGGGTTAAAGAAAGATGGGCAAAGGACTTTGTGAGGGGCATATTTAATTATGCTTTTGTGATAAAATAATTTTTTCCGATTTTCTTTATAAAACCATATGTCATCAGTATTCATTTGAATTGCCTGGACCTGTCAAGGCAATTCAAATGAGTACCCAGAACATATGTTTTTATAAAGAATTTGATACAATTACACTATAAACTATAAAATTGTTTGACATAGAAATATGTGCAGTGTTCAGGTCAAATATGGTATTTCAAAATACCGAAAACTGGGTTGTTTTCCATGAATATTTTTTGTAAATTTAAAGGGGGAAAAAAGTTTATAAAGAATGCATCTGCATTAAAATAACTTAACCCTTGTCATGCTGAATAAATTAAGATGCCACGCCCACTTGTAATTTTCAGCCAATCAGATTACTTGATCCAGGTTGTTGATAAAAATTCACATACTGAATGGCATACAGTGCAGATCCAGATCAGTTGGCTTCAGTTGGCTTCTTCAGAAGCCAACTGATCTGGATCTACACTGTTTGCGAAGGCAAGGCATATCTGGGTTCAGCAGGACAAAGGTTAATTTATCAAGCATTGCAGTGCATAAAAAGCACCTCACACTACTGTGACAATGGACCGTGGAACTGTGAAAAGTCTGTGAATTTTCAAGGTTCTGTAAAAACCTCCTGACTGAAGACCATGACATTTTGGAGTGATATTTCTAGCCAACCCTTGAAAAAATTAAATGCCGTGAAAATTTCATGAAAAAAGGACCTGTCAGTTTCACGGGACTATAATGTGAAAAGTTCATGAAAAAGGAGGCTTCACAATTTCATTGATTTTTCATGGACTTACTGAGATATCAGATTTGTGATATCAAACACAATCTTGAGAACCGTAAGAGGTAGAACAAATCTGAGCACAAAGAACGCGAAATAACTCAATTTCTACCATCTGATGGTAAGCTTACCACATTACTCAAATAAACATAATATGTTACAGCACCACCAGCACCCCCTCCCAAAACACACACACGCACAACTGTGAACATTTACAGTCGACACTGGTTATTTCGACCTCGCTTATCTCGAATAACCGCTTATCTCGATGAAAGTCTACATGAAACTCTAACTACAGGTAACAAAATATTGTGGAAAAGAGGAAATTGCTCCTTAGGAGCAATTTCTCCTCTTTTCCACAATATTTTCAATATATCTCTAACTTCAGGAGTCAAATTACATATTTATTTGTGAAATGTGGTTGTTCCAATTTTTTTTTCTTAATTCTACAAATCTGGTATGTCGAGGTACGGATATCTCGAAGTATTTCGGAGAGTCCCTTGGACTTCGAGATAATGAGATTCAATTGTATATACAATACATTAATAATAACTATATGTTCTGAAATTCACAGCATTTTCATGGCAGATTTTAAATTCATGGCTTTTTCACAGATTTGTCATCAGGTTTTCAGGTGGAACGTCTTAACAGCCTTTTCACTGATGTATTCATCACAGATCTTCATGGTTTTGTTATTGTTCTTTTTCAGGACTTGTCATGACTTTCCATTGAAAATTTCTGTGAAAGCCACTCAAAATTTCGCCAAGATTTTTACAACCTTTTCAAATTGTAATTTTTGTATGTACATGCTCATTAATGTTTAGCACTCTGGGTAGATTTTTCAGCAGACAACATATTGAAATAGTTTCCCAGAATGACATTTCATGTAAATTTCATGCAAATTGTCTCCCATTACTTTGGGTTATTATAGTAAGTATGATATTTCATGTATGTTTCAGGCATTAGATGCTGAAATTAGGAGCCGAGATTTTGCTGTAGTAGGAACTAACAAGGCCGTAAACAAACTGGAAGTTCACCATGTCACAATGCTACAGGATCTTAGAGGCCGTATTGTACGCTGTGATGCTGGTATAGGAAAACATGCAAAAGACCTGATGTTTGTGATTGAAGAATTACGAAGATTGGAGGGACAACAGTACAACTCAAGAGAAAAATTGATCAATGAGGCACATAGACTGGAGGCAGAGGTAAGATTTAGACGAAAAAATATTCAGCAGACAACATTTTGACATATTTCTTAAATAAATAGAAGCTCAACTAAGTGTTTTCTGAGAAAAACAGATTTTTTTTCCTCAAGTGTCGATAAAAAAAATGCTTAACTCTTTCCCCGCTAATGGCGACTCTTTTTGTCTGCTGATAACCTTGGCAAAATGTCTAGCTTGATCTGGATCCAAATTGTTTGACAATCTGATGGTATTCCTGAAATTTCTTTTTGAAATCTAAAAACCACAGACCACAAAAAATCATGCAAAATTACCCAGGATGCAAAGAGTTAAGTTTTTCTCATGTGTCAGTAAAAAAATGCTTAACTCTTTCCCCCCTAGTGGCGACATTTTTCCTCTGCTGATAACCTTGGCAAACAGTTTGGATACAGATCAGGCCCGACATAATGTCGGGCCTGATCTGGATCCAAGCTGTTTGACAATCTGATGGTATTCCTGAAATTTTTTTTTTTTTTTTGAAAAAAGTTACTCTAAAAAATCCACAGATGGCAAAAATGTATACAGAATTACCCAGCATGCAAAAAAAAAAAAAAAAAAAAATTCAGTTGGATAAGGGTTAAGCAGATACAAAGATTTTTTTATCTACCACATTAACATTAAGTATTGGGACATCTTATCTATTTACCATACTTATCCTAAATGTTGAAACAGTCTATTCTACACATTTTGTGTCTAAAATATTGCTGTATGTATGGCAAACAGTGTAGACCCTGATCAGATGCCACATTTTGCAGTGTCTGATCTGGGTCTACAGTTTGCAAATACTTAATAGAGCTGTTCCAATACTTAGCAGAGGTGTAAAATTCCGTCAAAATTTACTCGCCCTTATGGTCTGTATTTTTCATTTAGATGCTAAAAATGAAGAATAAGTGAAGAAAGTTCTGAAAATGCCTTAAAATTTACTCTCAAATGCAAGCGGGCGAGTGGAATTTTATATCTGTGCTTAGGATTGTTAGGGTACATTCTACAGAAGAATTACAGTCTGAGATAGAGACTTAATGCACATTTCTGAGGATTTTGACAGATTGAGTTGAGGTTTTATGGTCCAGTCAACAACCCATTAGGATCGTGTCGAGTTGGTCAGTTTACCTAACCACATATTTTTGTGTGCTGGCTTAGTTCTCTAAGCAGTTAACCAGTACTTGTGCACATTCTTTCGCCAGAAACTCACAAATGCCCTTCTTGAATCAGCAGATGGGAGAGAATGACCACAGAAAATATTTCATGATTAATCTCTATGAAAGAATGTTACCGGACCCAGGGATAAACCCGCAACCTCCTGATCATATTTGGGTAAACAATGGGCAAATTACAACAGAGTCACTGTTCATTTGCTCCGTAGTTCATCTCATTAAGATTTTTTGACATTTTTCTTTAACCCTGTACACTTTTAAGTCTTATTTCCTCTGAAAATTTGAAGAAATCAGGGCCCAGTTGTTCAAAGCGTCGTTAGCTTTACGAGCTCGTTAAGGGTCATTTCGTTAACTGTTTTAGCGGATTCAATATATAATATTCTGATATTTTTTGCTGAAAAAATGTGAGTAGCTTTTGCACTGCAAAAGCTACTCACATTTTTTCAGCAGAAAATTTCAGCGTATTTGCCTATCACTCGATGTAAATTTTAACAAATCATTTACTAACGATGTCGTTAGCTTTGAACAACTGGGCCCAGATTGTTTAGTACTTTAAGGGTGGGAAATGCAGACCAAAATGAGTATCTTTGCAAACAGAGGAGATCCTGATGAAACGGCTCTTAATCTTAATGAGCCGTCTCATCTGGATCTACTCTTTTTGCTATTTAGTTTTTGATTTTTGACTGACATCCTTATTTTCAACATTGGACATGTCCAAACTCAACAATGGAAAATTCTTTTTCATAAAGTCAGGGGAGAAAAAGGCAGAGGCATGATTATAGACAAAAAAAAAAAAAAAAAAATCCATTCCATGGGAGATAACATTAATATCCCATGTCTGCAATTTACATCTAAGTTACCTCCCTTGACCAACTATGTTAATCTTTACCACTCCCGTTTTCCACAAAAAATAGGGTTTGATAGTTCATGCAAAGTGTCTCCCTAGGTTTGATAGTCAATTTGAATGAAATTGAATTTGCATGAAATGTCAAAGCCTATTTTCTGGGTAAAATAAGAAAAATATTTCAAAATGTCTGCTTTTTAACCAGCATGCTAAGCATTAAAATAATGCCCTCTCTCTGCCAAACTTGTTCTCTCTAACCAAATCTGGTAAAAAAGATACCTTACTAATACCACTCTTTTCTGTCTCTCAGCAACTATCAATGGCAGGAGAGTTAGAGCGACAAACAGCAGAACAACGATCAGAGTTAAATCATATACGAAGTGATGCCTTTCACCGCCTCAATACCCTCGAGGATAAATCTAAGGCCAACATGCTAGAGGTGAAAGATATGATAGAGGATAACAGATCGACAATGAATGGTTACATAGACAGACTGGATACCAAGTTTACTAATATGATGAATAAAGCGACAGACGGATGGAACAACATTTTGGTAAAATATCTCTTCTTCTTTCATCTAAAATTCCTATATTCTGTTCATCATTAACTATATATATATATATAACTATATATATAACTATATATATATATATATATATATATATATATATATATATATATATATATATATATATATATATTACAAAAACACGCCTATTCAAATATATAGAAAATTTCACCTCCAAAACTGAAAATTTTCAGATAAAAAAATCTGATATTTTTCATATTTCTGCTCAAAACATAGATTGTGGGTACTCGTTAGAACCGCCTCGCTGAGGCGGTTCTAAGGAGTTCCCACAATCTATGTTTTTGAGCAGAAATAAGAAAAATAATGTATACCCCTGTAAACCCCAGTTTTACTATATAAAAGTGGGGTTTAAGGGGGTCAAAATATTATAGGTATGTTTTCATGATATATATATATCTATATATATATATATATATATATATATATATATATATATATATATATATATATATATATATATATATATATATATATATATATATATTAACTCTACAGTCTAAGTCAACATTTTTGTGAGCATCCATTTTGATTTAACCCTTGTCATGCTGAATAAATTAAGATTCCACGCACACTTATAATTTTTAGCCATTATCAGATTACTTTATCCGGATTGTTGCTATACATTCACATACTCAATGGCAAACAGTGCAGATCCAGATCAGTTGGCTTCTTCAGAAACCAACTGATCTGGATCTACACTGTTTGCTAAGACAGGGCATGACGTGTTCAGCAAGAGAAGAGTTAAGACTCTTGAGCAAAAACAGTGTAGTTCTCAATAACATATGTATCATATTTTAACGTAAGTATTCAATTGGGACACCTTATCTACTTACCATACTTGTCCTAAATTTTGAAATAGTCCTTTCTACTATCTGTTGATGTCTTTAAAAATATTGCTGTATGTATGGCAAACAGTGTAGACCCTGATCAGATGCCTAATTGTGCAACATCTAATCTGGGTCTAAACCATTTGCAAAGGCCTACCTTTCCCAACAGCATTATTACTGTACCGCTTATAAACAAAAGATAAATATACTGAAAGGAAAAAGAAACGCAGGGTAAATTTTATTCCTAAATTTCATTCAAGTTTGAAAAAGTTTGTTAAATATTTTACTATGATTACAAAACGGTACATGTATGGAACAAAAGTTCCAAATTTCATTGGTTTGTGATCAACAGGTCTCGAGTTATTGAAGTTCATTGGTAGCTACCCCGCAAATCTTGAAATCAAAATCAAACTGAAAATCAATATCGGGTGTGCCCCCCCTCTTGCTGCCGTTGCTGCCCTAATTCTCCTTTGGATAGAGTTAACCAAAGCATTGACAGTTCGCATCGGGATGTTATTCCATTCATCGATCAACGCATTCCTTAAATGTGCGAGAGTTGCAGGGGGATTTCGGCGCTTCCTAACCCTTCTGTCCAGCTCATCCCACATGTGCTCTATTGGGGTCAAATCTGGACTGTACGGTGGCCATGCTAGTGGTGCGATGTTATTGTTTGCCAGGAAATCCTGACAAACTCGGGCAACATGTGGTCGGGCATTGTCCTGCTGCAGAATCAGATTACGTTGTTGCACAAGCGGGACTGCAACAGGACGCAAGATCTCATCCCTATACCTTACAGACTTGGTTTGACCCCAATAGAGCACATGTGGGATGAAGTTGATTAATAAAAATGTTGAAAGATCTGCAGTATTAGCCTTCAGATGGCTGTATTGGACCTCTACTTCGCCTCTACTGAGCTCGGACTTGTAAAAGGGCCAATATGAAAACATCCATTGCATAACAATATAATATTTACATATATGAAGCCAATTTTAGTTATTTCTGACAGATGTTAGAACTCATAATTCCTTGAAGGAAATATTTCTACTAGAGTATGGAAATATTTCCCAAAACTCACTGTCATGCCAAGTGATGATTAAAGATGGTGTTACGTCGCAAAACTTACTGACATCATTTGAAAACACCAAAAGAACATAAAACAGAATCTGAAAAAACAAAATCATTTTTATTATCTATAAGTTTATACACCTTGACAATAAACATAGAATTTCTTCCCTCTGGATTTTCAAATCGTATAAGTAAATCCGTGCTATTACACTCATTTGTGTACACATTAGATTTGCAACTCTCTCAAGAAATACTTACCATGTTTTAAACTCAAGGCACATAATTCACCTCTACTTATTTAATTCTAGAAAATATTTTCAGTTTCAAGTTGACCAGAAAATAGCAAACGGGATGGACTCACTTGAAGCAAGGTTATATAAAATTGAAGAAAGTATGGCACGAGACAGAGCAAAAATGAAGACCCTTGAACAGGTTAGAGAGCTACAATGGACAGATGAATTTAACCCTAGTCCTGCTGAACTCAGATATGTCCTGCCTTTGCAAACAGTGTAGATCCAGATCAGTTGGCTGATCTGGATCTTCACTGTTTGCAATCAAGTATGTGAATTTATATCAACAATCTGGATTAAGTAATTTGATTGGCTGAAAACTGGAAATAGGTGTGGCATCTTAATTCATTCAGCAGGTCAAGGGTTAAATTAACGCTTAGTATACTGGGTAAAAATTTCAGCAGAAAACATTTTTAAATATTTTTCTTATTTTTACCAGAAAATAAGCATTGACATTTCATGCAAATTGTGTCCTAGCAGCAGACAACATTTTGAAATATTTTTCCCAGAAAATATGCTAAAAATGACATTTCATGCAAATTATTTCATAGGAGGTAACTCTTTCACAATTGTTTTGTCTCACTTTGTCAGTTAACCCTGAAAGCGCCAATCACAATTGCAGCAGACAACAACTGGATTTTTTTTTTTTTTTTAATTATTTTTCAAAGAAAAGTCTTGTCATTTCATAAGAATTGTCTGCTTGGCAAGATATTCTCTCTGAAAAAGAAAACAAAGTATCAAAATACCATCTGCTATAAAATTTTGCTTGGCACCTTAAGGGTTTGACACTGGTTTCAAAGGTCTAGATAAGAAAAGGTATCAGGTAAACATTTCTCTCACAAATACATATGTTGCAGGCACTCATTAGAAGTGCCTCGACAAGACATTTCTAATGAGTACGGTAAATGTCCTAAAAATTCGAACACCAAAGTTTCTGATAAAATGACATATGCAGACAATGTAGACCCAGATCAGACTGCTCCTGAAGGAGCATTCTGATCAGGGTCTACACTGTTTGCCATTCCACTAAGTATTTTAAGAGACAATGGCATAAGAAGCAAAATTTAGGCCAGAATAGTAGAGAATAAAGTGTTCGAAATTTTAGGACATTTACCGTACTCACAACATATGTTTTCTTGGAGAAATAAGAAAAATATCAATACTTTTGGACTGAAAAAAGCATCTTATCAAGAGCTATGCTATTTTGTTATTCAGCTCCTCTTAACCCTCAAAGCGCCAAGAAAATCTGCATCTGAAAATGTTGTCTGCTTATGTCATCTGTTGCATCTTCTTGCAAACTTTTCAAACTTACATTTTGCATATAGGCAAACAGTGTGGACCCAGATCAGACTGCTCCTAAAGAAGCAGTCTGATCTGGGTCCACACTGTTTGCAGAAATGACTTTTAAAGTAACCGGCAGAAGACAAAGCAGACAACAATTGTTGTGATTGGCGCTTTAAGGGTTAATCAGTAATCTGATGAATTTTATCTGTTACAAATCACATGTCAAGTTGATGATGTTGTTTTTTTGTTGTTTCTTTTTTTCAGTAGTGTTTAATGCATATTAGGTAAAATTTTCAGCAGATGACATTTGAAATATTTTTCTTATTTTTCCCAGAAAACACGTTTTGACATTTCATGCAAATTTTCTCCAGTGAAAACAATTTGTACGAAAGGTCAAATCCTGTTTCCTGGGAAAAATAAGAAAAACTTCACGAATTTGTCAATTGTTGAATCAGCCCAGAGAGTGATAAAGGTTAATGGATAGTCTACCAACATATTACTTTTCATACAGGTCTCCAGACAAGAAAAATACCCAGAAAATTACAATGTATCATTCAACAATTTTTGGTTGAAAAAAATCCCCTTATCTGGTTATAACTTACTTTTTTCAGACTATTACACACAATGTGATGGAAGCTTTGAGAGAGAACATGGCATACCAAGATGAGCAAATAGCTAAATCTAAACTAGAGTCCCGCGAAGGTTTCACCAAGCTACAGGAGAGTCTTGATGACCTGAAGAGGATTGTGGAAGGAAAACGGAAACTTCTCGGCCACCAACTGAGGAGAGAAATTGGCAAAGTGAAACAAACAATGTTTATTGAGATGCCACAGGTTGACGGTCACCAAGGGGCAATTACCTATCCACATTAATGGGACCTATTGAGAAACTAATCAGGGTCTTTCCTACACAGGGTTTTAAACAATCTGGAGTGGATCCAGAGAGGGGACTTGCGGGATTCAGTTGAGCCACAATTTGACTCAAGATTCAATTTTCATGAGAAACTTGGAATAAATCTGGCAAACATTGTATACCCTAAATATTAACCCTTGTCCTGCTGAATAAATAAAGAGGCCATGCCTAATTCTAATTTTCAACCAATCCAATTACTTGATCCAGATTGTTGATATAAATTCACATACTTAATGGGCAAACAGTGCAGATCCAGATCAGTTGGCTTCTTCAGAAGCCAACTGATCTGGATCTACACTGTTTGCAAAGGCAGGATATATCTGGGTTCAGCAGGACAAGGGTTAACACACCTTACTCTTTACTTTATATTTCTAAATTTTCTACAAGTTCATTTTACTACCTGTGAATGTGTCTAAAACTGCTCACTAAGTGGCAAACAATGTATACCCTGATCAGCTACCAAATTCTGCAGTATCTGATCTGAGTCTACACTGTTCAGGCCTATCTGTCCAAATACTTATCGTAAGAATGGTAATTTGATCAAACTGAACCCTACTCAGAAATTTTGACCCCAGTAATAAACTATTAAGTAATCCTGTCTCTGCACCCCGCTCAACCAGGGCCCCATGGCTCCCCTCCACCCCTCACTCCCCAAAACCCTACCCTGATAATGACTACAAATAAACTTGTGAAGTTGCTTTGTGTCAGAATTTTGCTGAAATACAAATGTTCTATTTCTCATTTTTAAACAAAACTTTCTTCGAAAGAAAAATAATTAATTTTGATATCTTTATTATTCACTCAATCCTGGGAACGTTTTGGCCTCAGGGCCTTTATGATGTAGGTCGTGAGGCCGAAACGTTCCCAGGAATCTAGTGACCAATTATTAAGATATTAAAACTTTATTTCTTAGTTTATAATGCAACTACCTGTCGAAAAGTATGTAAATTATAGCACTGTATGAGTGTTTGGTTAGATTTTCTTTTATTTTGATTTCCAATCCTGGAAAAAAAGTAAGATAAAATGTCTGCCTTATAAGGGAATGCTCAAAAGAAAGATCAATACAGGCAACAACATTCTCAAATTTGTCGAAACAAATCTTCCTAATTTCGAAAAACATTTCCCCATGGGAACAAATTCTTTCCTTTCAGAACAGATCCGTTTTCAGAAGTGGATTGATGTGCAGGAATGCAAACAGCAAGTCACAAAAAGTTGTCTCCCTTGTAAAAAATGTCAGAAAATCTACCAAGTGTGTCCGTTCCCAATCCATACCCTTTAACCCTTGCTTTGCTGAATAAATTAAAATGCCACACCCACTTCTAATTTCCAGCCAATCAGATTACTTGATCCGAGTTTTTGATAGAAATTCACATATTTAATGACAAACAGTGCAGGTCCAGATCAGTTGGCTTCTTCAGAAGCCAACTGATCTGGATCTACACTGTTTGCTAGGACAGGACATGTCGTGTTCAGCAAGAGAAGGGTTAGGATTGAATATACAGAAAAACATACACTGTATGCATTTTCTCTTGCAGCACACTGCAATAATTTTGGAAAGAATTGCCGGTATTAACCCACTGTAGTATGGAAACCCCTATAAGGGCAATTGGCAAACATTGCAGACCCAGATCAAATGCCAAAGAATGTGGCATCTGATCAGGGTCTCCACTGTTTGCAAATTGTTTAACCATTTTTCTCCAGGAACATCTAAATCTTATAGCCAGACATACTTAAAATTGAAATTGGACTCTTCCAATTTATAGTATGGAGGAGTCTATTCAGTCTAAAATGGGTTAACTGACAATGTGTCTCATGTTTTTTATTCTCAATTTTTTCTGTATTTGGATAGATGTAATTTATATTTTTACATTTCATAAATTTTGTCCATGTTAACTCTGATCCTGCTGAACCCGAATATGCCCTGCCTAAATAAACAGTGTAGATCAAGATCAGTTGAAGCCAACTGATCTGGATCTGCACTGTTTATCAATCAGTATGTAAATTTGTATCAAAAGTCTAGATCATGTAATCAGATTGGCTGGCAATTAGAAATGGGTGTGGCATCCTAACTTATTCAGCATGATAAGGGTTAATATCAGGATAATATCAGGATAACATTCATCCACTTTAACTTGTTACTTACTCATCCTAAAATGTTTAAGTACATTTGAGCCGTAACGTCAGAAATGTACCTTCGAACATATTTGCCCAGTGAAGATTCAGATCAGCCTGCATATAAATGCAGTTTGATCAGAATCTTTCCTGGGCACATTTTGGATAGCCAAGGATGTAAAGTTTCTTCATGCGAACAATGAAGACTCCAATCAGACTGTGTAAATGCGCAGGCTGTTTTATGTCTCCGTTGGGCGCACGTCAGAAGGTATGTTTTCTCACACAGCTGATCATTTGACTTTTGGTATAGTGTTCACCTAGATCATATATGTAGGTCCAGATAAGAGTGGGTATCAGGTAAATATTTCTCTGATTTCTCCATGAAAACATATGTTGCCGGTACAGGGATCAATTTTAGCACTTGCTTACTTGCTAAATGCTAGTTAATTTCCTCAAAAAGCAAGCTGCAATTTCTGTCACTTGCTAATTCTAGCAAGTTGGAAAGATTCTGTTTAATTGTGGAACCTGAGGCATTGTTGCTGAAGTTTTGCAATTTCTTTTCCAAAAGCAATGATGATATTTTTTTTTTATTTTTCACAGAAAACAGGTTTTGACATTACATGCAAATTGTCTCCATAGGAGACAATTTGCATGTAATGTCAAAACCTGTTTTATGGGAAAAATAAGACAAGTATTTTAAAATGTCTGCTGAAATTTTTACCCAGAGTGCTAAGGTTTAAGGCCACATTTAACAGTATTTATAAGTGTAAAAAAGCAAGTGGCTGAAAGGTTTAGCAAGTAAAAAATAATGCTACTTGCTAATTTTAGCAAGCTGTCAAAAAAGTTAAATTTGAACCCTGGGGTACTCACAACATATATATTTACATTTTAAATATAATCGTCTACAATAAAGCAGCAATTTTTGCTAACGTTCATTTCTAAATGCAAAACAATGAGCTATCACGTGACCTAGGCAATCATGTTTGCATGACGTCGGTCATGTATCTCTATGACATTAAGCGTAGGGAATCCACTGCCGGGCTGTTCCATGACCTCTGTTAAGTGAAATTTAATTCCGAATATTAGAAAATTAAGTGAATTCAAATGTAAGGTAGGAGCTGATATTGAATTGATAGTATAAAATATAAATATAAGAATTGAAATTCAGATTTTGAGCTTTCACTGGACGATGAAAAACATTAGCTATTTTAATGTCTCCGAGAAGGCCGGGCTTCTCAGACATTAAAATAGCCTAATGGATGGTGAAAAACATTTGCTATTATAATGTCTCCGAGAAGCTTCGGGCTTCACAGACCTTAAAATAGCCTAATGTTTTTCATCATCCAGTGCAAGCTCACAATCTGAATTTCAATCCTTAAGCCTTGTCCTGCTGAATAAATTAAGATGCCACACCCACTTCTAATTTTTAGCCAATCAGGTTACTTGATCCTCATTGTTGCAATAAATTTGCATACTTGATGGCAAACAGTGCAGATCCTGGCTTCTTCAGAAGCCAACTGATCTGGATCTACATTGTTTGCAAAACAGGGTATATCCGGGTTCAGCAGGACAAGGGTTAAATGTTTTCATGGAGAAATAAGAAAATGTCAATATTTTTTGATTTAATGCTTAGCCCTCTAGGTAAAATTTTCAGCAGACAACATATTGAAATATTTTTCTTATTTTTCCAAGAAAACAGGATATGATAATTCATGCAAATTGTTTCCTATGGAGACAATTTGCATGAACTGTCATAACCTGTTTTCTGGGAAAAATAAGAAAAATATCATCAATTTGTCGTCTGCTGAATTAGCCCAGAGTGGTAAAGGTTAAAACAGCATCTTATCGAGCTATGACCTACATAGTGCTGGCTAAATAGTAAACAGTGCAGACTCTGATCAAATTGCTCTTAAGGGTTGATATTGTTTGATTAAGCATGTCTATATAATATATGCGATTTATATCAATTTATATTCAATAAATTATTTTTGGGAGGTTATGCCATCCTTTCATTAATAAAACATCCATGCCCATTATAAATGATCTGCCTTATGTGCAACAAAAGCATTGAACAGCAATGAACATTCATATTTCTATGCAGCCATGTCAGAGCTATATATTGCTTATGCTCACATCAGACAGGCGTCATTCGAGAACCATCCAAAGAGTCGACGAATGTGGATCATTTTATCAAGAATCCTGCATTTTCCACTGCCAAAATGACAGTCGACCAACCTGGATTAATTGATTTTGATTGCCAAATAATCACTTTTGTCAGTCGAAAATGTGTTCATTCATTCATTCATTTTATTTTTCGTTCAGGATTGCTGGCTATTGGGTGTGATGCTCTTCACCAAAGGAAAGGGGAGAGTGACATCATGAAGAGAAAAGTGACCAAATTGCATAATTATAGGAAAAATGAAAACTCAGACCACATAGACAAGGGAATTAACGGGAAGCTCATTTTTCTTGTTTTTCCATGAAAATCTCTGATCCAGCTCAGGGGTAGTTATAAAACTTTTTTTTCATGCTCAGTTCAGCTGAGCATGAAATTTGCCCTGCTAATAAACCTCAAATTACTAAGATTTGCAAATTCTTTCTTGCTAAGCATAGCTGAGCATGAAAATTTCTCTGCTAATAAATATGAAAATGCCAACTTTGTTGGCATTTTCATATTTATTAGCAGAGAAAATTTCAAGCTTAGCTGAGGAGCATAACAAAAGTTTTATAACCTCGGGGCCTGGTTATTCATTAGAAACATCTCCCCAAGTCACTTCTAATGATTACTAACAACATAATATGTTTTCAAGGAAAAACAACAAATATATTTCTGCATATCCCTCTTATCTATTGTTATACTGAGCCATCTGACAATACCTTATGGTCCAGCATGCATGTTTTCATATCTTTTTTCTCCAAGAAAACATATACTTTGGGTACTCATTAGAAGTGCCTCACTGAGCAATGTATAGATCCAGATTAGGCTTCTTTTCTTTTAATAGAAAAGTACATTTACTGATATTTTTTCTTATTTCTCCATGAAAACATATGTTGTGGGCACTCACTAGAAGTATTTTCATGGAGAAATGAGAAAAATATCAGTAATTTTTGACTGAAATTAAAAAAAAAAAAAAAAAAAGAAAAAAAAAAAAACCTTGTCTGGAATTATGACTACAGATTTATATAATAAGTGTTTCAATCAACATGAGTAACTAGACAAAGTGATCTTGGCTGGCACCAATCCATCAACAGGCCTGATTCTCTCTTACACAATATAACAAATCATACCCAATGTTTGTACAAAATTTCAAAATCCTAGGTTCAGAAGTTGCTGAGAACGAATTTCAAAATCCTATGTCAAGTAGTTCTGAGAAATCTTTGACGAAAAAAATAAGTTAACACACACACAAACAAATTCACAAACACACACAAACATTAAGGAAACCAGAACAGTGTTTTCAGAGGAAAATGTATGTCCCCCCCCCCCCCCCCCCACATCCACCTGCACCCCACTAGTTTGTAGTCCAAGGCAATCAGTTCTTGATTCTGTTGTATTGGGCAGAAATTTGGTAAATGTCTTCTGATTTACTGTCTGAATTAAAAAATTGTGATATTTCTTTTGTATATGGTCTTAAGGTGACTAATTCTAATCAGTTCTTTTTCATGTCCCAACAACATATCTGCACAAGTTTGGTGGAAATCCAGGCATCCCTTCAGGAAATATGGTGCAGACAAGCCATTTCCCAGCATTCTTAGACCTCATATTACCTTGAAAATACGATCAAGGTCACCAAAATCTAATCACTTTTTGCCCATGTTCCAACAATATATTTGTGTTAATTTAGTAGAAATCCAGCCATCCTTTCAGGAAATATGGTGCAGACAAGCCATTTATCAACATTCTAGGACTTTGTATTACCTTGAAAAAGGGGTCAAGGTCACCAAAATACAATTATTTCTTGTCTGTGTCCTAACAATATAGCTGTGCAATTTTTTTGGTCAAAATCCATTCATTCCTTCAGGAAATAGGGTATAGGCAAGCCATTTTCCAACAACCTAAGCCCTCGTATGACCTTGTAAATGGGATCAAGGTCAACAAAGTCTCCTAACAATATATCTGTGCAATTTAAAATCCATCCATTCCTTCAGAAGATAGGGTACAGACAAGCCATTTTCCAACAATCTAAGCCCTCTTGTGCCCTTGAAAATAGGGTCATGGTCACCTAAATCTAATTAGTTCTTGTCCATGTCCCAACAATGTACATTTGTATCTGTGCAAGTTTCAACAAAACCCATCCTTTCCTTCAGGAGACAGGGTGCAAACAAGCCATTTCCCAACATTCTAAGATCTTCTGTGACCTAGAAAATCAGGCATAATTAAAACTGCAAGCCATGCACCATGCCCCGCCACAGCGACATATTCCCTATGCACTTCTGTAGTATAAGGGTTGAAAACAATCTAAGTTAAACATGAAGAGAAGCAATAAACAGTTATTTCATAACTCTTAAAAAAAAAAACACACACACACAAAAAAGTCTAAGTTAAAAAAGCAATAAAAAGTGATAAAAAATAATTTCAAGATTCTGAAAAAAAACAATATACATATCTTCAGACCATCCTAAAAGCGTGTGTAAAGTTTCAAAAGGATTGGCCTGAAAATGTAGGAGGAGTTGCGTGTACAAGGTACATACTCCCTATACATTACTGTAGTATTAGGGTTGAAAAAAGTCTTAAGTTAAAAATGCAAAAAAAGTAATAAAAAATGATTTAAGGATTCTGAAAAAACAATATGCATATCTTCAGACCATTCTAAAAGCGCCTGTGAAGTTTGAAAAGGATTGGCCTAAAACTGTAGGAGGAGTTGCGGGCAGAAGGTACATACTCCCTATACATTTCTGTAGTATTAGGGCTCGAAAAAAGTCTAAGTTAAAAATGCAAAAATTATGATAAAAAATAATTTAAGGATTCTGAAAAAACACTATGCATATCTTCAGACCATCCTAAAAGCGCCTGTAAAGTTTGAAAAGGATTGGCCTAAAACTGTAGGAGGAGTTGCGGGCAGAAGGTACATACTCCCTATACATTTCTGTAGTATTAGGGCTCAAAAAAAGTCTAAGTTAAAAATGCAAAAAATGTGATAAAAAATAATTTCAGGATTCTAAAAAAAAAAATAATATGCATATCTTCAGACCATCCTAAAAGCGCCTTTAAAGTTTGAAAAGGATTGGCCTAAAACTGTAGGTGGAGTTGCAGGCAGAAGGTACATACTCCCTATACATTTCTGTAGTATTAGGGCCCGAAAAAGTCTAAGTTAAAAATGCAAAAAATGTAATAAAAAATAATTTCAGGATTCTGAAAAAACAATATGCATATCTTCAGACCATCCTAAAAGCGCCTGTAAAGTTTGAAAAGGATTGGCCTAAAACTGTAGGAGCAGTTGCGGGCAGAAGAATGGTGGGGGGGCACTGACAGACGGACACTCAAAATTTCAGAGGGTATAACATAATACCCCGCCACTTTTTTGGTGGCAGGACATAAAAAGAAAAATAGCTGTATTTCCACTAACATGCTGAAAAAAAATTGGTCAGTAGGTAGGAAAAACTTTTTTTTATTTTTCTATTTTTTTCTCCAGAAAAGAACAAGGTTGGGCCTCTAATTTTATGAAAATGCGGTGCTTTACTTTTTTATTTTGCATTTTTACTGATAATAGCAGTCGGGTGTTTGAAACAAGGTCGGTCGGGTTAGTAAAAACACTGCTATTTTTTTATGCCTAAGGTCAAGGTCATCAAAATCTAATCAATTCTTGTCCATGTCCCAATAATACAGCTGTGCAAGTTTGGTCAAAATGCACCCATTCCTTCAGGAGATATGGCGCAGATAAGCCATTTTCTAACAATTCAAGCCGTGAGAATAGGGTCAAGGTCACCAAAATTTAATCAGCACTTTTCACCCACCCAATGATGTATCTGTGTAAGTTTGGTCAAAATCCATCCATTCATTCAGGAGATAGGATGCAGACAAGTGGCTATGGCGCAGACAGGATCCGCACAAAAAACAAACTACCCCCTTGCACCCCCCCCCCCCCACATGGTGCACAAAAACTATACACCCCTATATACTTTGTATGCCAGGGGTATAACCATTCCCAAGCTGCTTCAGTTCAGCACTGATTTTTAACCCTGGTCCTGCAGAACCCGGATATACCCTGCTTTTGCAAACAAAGTAGATCCAGATCAGTTGGCTTCTGAAGAAGCCAACTGATCTGGATCTGCACTGTTTGTCATTAAGTATGTGAATTTGTATCAACAACCTGGATCAAGTAATCTGATTGGTTGAGAATTAGAAGTGGGTGTGGCATCTTAATTTATTCAGCATGACAAGGGTTAATCAGCGAGACCAAGCTGAAAATCTGGATTAGTTTTACTGGATCCCTTGGCTTGATACAACTCTTGTACATAATTTATGTACAAGTCATTTGTCCAGACCAGATGCTTGGGGTAACCACTCGTAGTTTTTATTTTTTCCTTCACAATGTTTGTGTGTGTGTTTGTGAATTTGTTTGTGTGTTTGAGAACAGAGATCCACATGACTGAGATGAAAATTGTACAATGATGAAATAAAAATAAAAGATTACATTTAACCCTGGTACTGCTGAACCCAGATAGGCCCTGCCTTTGCAAACAACTTGTAGATCTAGATCAGTTGGTTTATAAAGAAGCCAACTGATCTGGATCTGCACTGTTAGTCATTAAGTATTGGTGTGTGAATATCGACTGAAAGTGACAATAATAAACTGTATTTGTTGTTGAATGAACATACCTAATTTATTCTAATATAAGCCCCCACTGTAATAAATGCCCCTCCTACTTACCTAGGAGAAAAGCATTACTAAATACATGCAAATGGGTTTAGGCCATCAAAACAGCTAATTTTTGGCCCACATTTAGACTCGATACTGCCATTATAGCAGCAATAAATTGCAATGCCTCTAGGGTGTATAGTACAATAAATATGGTAAGTTGAGCAGTAAGCAAATATGTACAGTCAAAAGGTTACCATAAAGTTTTTGAACCAGCCTAAAGATTAAGTTCTTAAACTAGTAATCATTTTGAACACCAAAGTTTCTGACAAAATGGTCTACGCCAACAGTGCAGACCCAGATCAGGCTGCTCCTGAAGGAGCAGTCTGGTCATGGTCTACACTATTTGCCATTCCACTAAGTATTTTAAGAAACAACTGCACAAAAAGCAAAATTTTGTCCAAAAAGGTATGGAATAAAATTTTCGAAATTTTAGGAAATTTACCATACTTCTGTAGCCAGTTAGCTTAGCTATGATCAGCTTCCCATCCCTCTGTCCATCCATCTACTCAATCACCCATTAATCCATGGTGCACTATGAAATGTGCTGGAACATTAATCATTATCAAGATTGTGCACATTTTGGGTACACTATTTGTGAGAAAAATATATTTGTTCAAATTGTACGATGTCATCACAAAACATGCCTATATAATTTTGACCCCCTTAAACCCCACTTTTATATAGTAAAACTGGGGTTTACAGGGGTATACATTAGTTTTTTTATTTCTGCTCAAAAATATAGATTGTGGGTACTCTTTAGAACTGCCTCGTCGAGGCGGTTCTAACGAGTACCCACAATCTATATTTTGAGCAGAAATATGACAAATATCAGAATTTTTTCTCTGAAAATTTTCATTTTTTGATGGCAATTTTTTCAGTATATTTGAATAGGCATGTTTTTTGTAATGTTGTTATCTCACTAATAATGGTGTTTACTGCAACAGTGCATAAAATTCTATGTAGAATATTGTAGTATTTGGGCTTTTTTTACATTTTGCAGTAAAAAAAAAAAAAAATAGGCTGACCTACTTCCCTAAGAAAAATTCATGGGTCGGCAACTAAATACCCTAAGTCAAATTCATGGATCGGCAACTGCAAACAAAGTATTTTTTAATGCCTGGCCTGAATTCAAAATGGTTATTTGTAGGCCTTCATCCTGCAACCCGTACAGCAGAATGTACAATGTACATTATCTGTGTCCTCCTAGGAGGTTAATACATAATGGAAGAAAGAAAGATATTAGTAGATAAGCATGGCAGCTCAGTGGTGAGCGCACTGACCTCTAAGCTAAAGGTACCGGGATCAATCCCAGGCACAGGTAAGGGATTTTAGGTGTCCAAACATGCTTTCCTTCATGTCACTTGCAGGCTGGGATGTTAATTGGCCCCCTGTGCAGGGAAAGTCATCCCCTATGGTAATTCAAAAAGGTTACTTGTAGGTCTTCATTCTGCAAAGTGGAGTGTATAAATGTACACCTGCCTAGAATATCCTAGTACACCTGCCTAGAATGTCTGAGATGGTTTATGGCAGTATACAGAGAAAGAAAGAATATAGCACAGTAATTATTTGCACACTTAACATGCTTCATACCTTCATATCGCTTCAATGAAGTAAAGTAAGCCTGAAAGGCTTGCTGTTAATTATGGTTACTTCTTGTTATGTTTCATCAATAAATGATACCTTTATACCACAGCATAGTGTAAAAATCATGACCAAATGAATCATTCCCTGGTGATACTGTAATTTAACATATTTTCGGAAACAAACTTCATGGCAACCATTTTGAACATTTTTGTTATCTGTCATCTCTATTTTCACTTTCTAAATCTCAAACAAAAGAAATAATACAGACGGTGCAGGATTGTGGTAATGTGAGAAGATAATGGGTGGGCATTTAAATACCGTAAGATATGACTCAGATGTTGATCTGCTGCTAGTAAAATGACATTTTTCTTTCATTGTACTCACAATATAATCAATGTTACTAATTGATCGCCGCCATGTTTTGTAAACAGTCCACATTCTGACTGGTTCCTAGCTTCCTTGTATGTGAAGTCCAGAAGACAGTAACCAGTCAATAGCGGTGGGCGCGTTCGGGTCAATCATTTTTAGTCACCTACTATAAAGGAGTACCTGTGAGATTTGGCGCGAAAATTACTTCGAGGACCTCACTTCGCTTTCATGAGTCAGTGAACAGCAAAAATGCGTTCATGAGTCAATGAACTGCAAAAATACGTTCATGAGTCAATGAACTGCAAAAACTGCATTCATAATTCAATGAACTGCAAAAACTGCATTCATAATTCAATGAACTGCAAAAATACGTGCACGAGTCAATGAACTGCAAAATAATAATTATAATAAAACTGATTTCTAAGATACTGCCAGGGCATGACAGTACATATTTGGATTAACGAATTGCAGCTATGTCTGTAATAATTTTGCATTCTTAATAAGAAAGAAGCATCCATTTCCACGACAGGCATTTAAAATTCACTCTGTTGAAACGGTTGATTTGTACAAGTGTACAATGCTACAGAAAGGTAAAACTAGTAACTCCTTACTGAAGCCGTTTCGGGTAAATGCTCCTCACTGTACACAATGGTCACCATGTTTTATTTTACCCCCTGGTCACAGAGTTTTTGGCAAACGCGTAAAAACATACCATTTTCCCACTTAAGCAAAATTTTTCATATCTTAAACGATGGCAGCGCTGCTCACTGCCCAGCTAGAAACAAAACTAGCCTTTCTCATCGTTTTTTATTTATTTATTTATTTGTTCACACATCGGTACTAAGCTGACCAGTAAGCGCGCCCCTCCCCCGGGGAGGTGGGGGATGGTTCCAGTAATTAACTGCGGCACTTATAAGCTAGATAATTTTATATATCTGTGCTGGTGAAGGTCACTTGAAATACAGAGAAAAGTGTTGCTTTCTACCGATTCTGCTTGGAGTATGCGGGCCTTTTTCGTTGCTTTATTGTTGTAGATCCTGTCTGGTACCGTGATCACCTCTTTGGAGGAGATGAAGCTGTCCAGTAAACACACAACGTCACAACAATGTCGTTACAACGTCGCTGCAACGTCTTGACGTTGTGTGTTTGCTGGGTGTCTGCTTTGCTTCTCTTTGTTTTGTGGCGTTTGCACCGAGGTTTGCACAATCTGTCTTGATTTATTTGCTCTTCCTCTTCTGAACTGGTCATCACGAAAAACATACCTACATGTATATATTTTTGACCCCCATAAACCCCACTTTAATATAGTAAAACTGGGGTTTACAGGGGTATACATTATTTTTCTTATTTCTACTCTAAAACATAGATTGTGGGTACTCTTTGGAACCGCCTCGCCGAGGCGGTTCTAACGAGTACCCACAATCTATGTTTTGAGCAGAAATATTAAAAAAAAAATCAGAATTTTTATCTGAAAATTTTCGTTTTTTGGTGGTAAAATGTTCAGTATATTTGAATAGGCTTGTTTTCGTAATGTGGACTGTCTGCTATGATTGTGGCTATTCTAGACATCTATACTCTTTTTTTCCTGATGTTGGCAGTTAAAGGCATCGTGTTACAGCTTACTGGCTGGAACATCATTTCCCACTTTCTTGCTCATGTACATATCAATGCTAACTTGAAGTTTTCAGCATCCTGTTTTGATTTGTCGGTAGCAAACGCAGTTGCCAGCAAACAAACGAATTTCACACTCTATCCGTCATATTATCAGTCTCAGATTGTATCTAGCTGGGATTATTTATATAAAGATGAAAGCATGAACGACTATAGAGTCATAGTTAGATAGTAGACAGATCGAACATAAGGATCAGATTCGACCCTTGGAGAACACAAGACAAGGCAGGCAGGGGATTCAGAAGGGGATTCGTTCGAAACCTCCCCCCCCCCCCACCCCCACCCCCACCACACACACCTTTAACTCGTTTCATTTGCATGGAAAATTTAGATACATTTGATAAATTTTGTAATGTCGTGTTTTCCCTAAATATTCACACCATTGCTCTTTACCTTATACTTCTTTTCAACATTTTACTGCCTGTGAGTATGTGTAAAATTGCTGAATGAATGGCAAACAGTGTAGACCTTGATCAGAATGCGGCGTCTGATCTGGGTCTACACTGTTCTCCACTCATTCAGCAATTTTACATACATTCACACGTGAATGTGAATTTTTAGGGTATATACGGTATTCTAAAATAATCAAATTTATCCAAAATTGCCCATGAAATGAAATTTTGAGTCAAAGCGGGGTTCTACTGAACTCCATGACTATGTCCAACTATTCATGACCATTTTAATGTGAATACATGTATCAAGTACAGAGCATTTTCCTCATGTGTTAGGAGGTCGCACAATTGTTCCAAATCATTGCCGTTTATAATTTCAGCCACGACCTATCTTAGATTAGCCTACACAGTTCAAGTTAGATTAGTCAAATCGTCCTGAGGGTGGAACAAACGTTCTCAAAAGTTTAAACACATATAGCTTTTGGTCCTGGTAAAATCCACTCCCCACACCCCACCCATTTACACACCGATAGTCATACATGGCTAGTGAATTTGTGCCGATATTAGTCCAGCTTTCCCAGCAGTCTCTTAATTCTCAAAGAGTTTTCTCAATCAGAAGTCTGTCCATATAAAATTTATTCCGGAATTAAGGCCAACAAATGCACTGGAATAAAAATGTAAATTAATCAGGAAGGAAAGAACGAAGGAGGGAACGAAGGAAAGAAGGAACCAACGAAAGGAAAGTCAAGTCAAGTCTGAACATATATGAATCTTTCATGCGGCCTTGAAATGCATGTATATACATATGCACACAACAGGGACTACCAGCTTATCATAATAACATCGAGCTCTATACATACTCTTTATATAGTAAATTGAAACATTTCGTGTCTCAAGGCACCAGCCGTGTGGTAAGAGCGTTTTCAGCGCGAAGGTTGCAGGTTCAAACTGTCCACGCGTTTTCAACGCATTAAAAGACAGCAGTATGGTGTGCCGATAGGGTCAAAAGTCGGGGAATTTAAGTGGGACCAATAATAATACAAGTGGGACTAACATTATTTTTATTTATTTGGGGTATCATACTGAAATAATATCAGTCCCATTGATATTATTTCGACAGCCTTTGTCAGTAACCAAAATATACTGAATCCCACCCAGGTGCGGATTCAGAGTGATTTCTGAAGTGGGTTGGTGGGGGTAGATTTGATCAAATTGTCATACTTATACTACGTATTCTGACAGATAGGTCTGAGCAACCAACGTAGATCCAGATCAGACGCTGTGGAACGCGGCGTCTGATCAGGGTCTACACCGTTTTCCACTCACGTGGCATTTTTTAAGCATCCACGCCTAATAAAATAGACTTGATGAAGAGAAGTATAGGGTAAAGAGTAAAATATGTGAATATTTGGGGTATAAGTAGTTGCGGTCATGGTACCTAAGCCGTAATCCAAACTCATAAATCCATAAACGAATGACGAATCAGAATGTTCAGACCAACAGACATGGACCACAGAATGAGGGTGTAATCAGGCGTCCGTGGATAGTAAGCATTACTTGGTAAGCAAGCTTCGCCCACCATGCCCATTGGTCTGAACGAAGGAAATATCGGTAGAAGCGTATGTCCGGGATTTGGGAAGTCTACTTATGGCGCGTCACTGGCAAAAACATCAGAAACAATTCTGGAAACTGCCACATTGTAGGGATTGACCAGATCATGCTGTCTCCCATAGAACTTCTTAAGTGTTGCTACCAGTTTGGTTTTTTTTATACCCCTGGCTCAACAACTTTGTAGTGAGCACTTTCCCATGCTCCATGAAGTCCTGATAATTTGAACAGATTCTGGCTTAACGGATTCACTGTGAATCGTAAACGCCGTATGCTGGTGCAGAAGGGATATTACTGCTCAGGAATGGAAAGTTAACAATGGGAAAATTGAAGTCATCCCGTTTGTCGTAAAGCCTAGAAGTAAGCTTTCCATTGCCAATGTAGAGATAACAATCCAAGTATGAGGAAGAGGCTGCAGTCTCCGTTGTTTCCTTTATTTCACGTGGATAGATGAATTCTAAATACTCTGCAAATTTTGTGTTTTTCAGAGACATTACATCATCTATATATCTGTAGGTGAAATTGAATTCTTATGCGAGGTGTTTCTTGCCTGCTTGGAGGAGACTTTGTACAAACTCCGCCTCATACGAGTATAAAAACAAGTAGGCAAGTAACGGTGCACAGTTAGTACCCATCGGTATGCCGATTGTTTGCTGAAATATCCGTCCGCCGAACACAAAAATATTGTCGATTAGATATTCCAGCATCTTTATGACATCTGCATCTGAGTATTTTTGTGGCGCATCAGAGTGGTCCCGAACGCAGTATGTGTCTTTGTAGCCAATGACAACATACTGACATCGACGGTTACCATTCTTGTGGAAGAAACACTGGTTAATAATTTCCTTTAATTTAGATTTCAATTTATCATGAGGAATAGTAGTGTAAAGAGTAGAGAAATCGAAAGATTTTGTCCCAAATTTATCTCAATTTTTTTTTCTTTTCTTTCTTTCTTTCTCTACATACTGCCATACGCCCTCTCGGACATTCTAGGCAGGTGTACATTGTACACTCCGGGTTGCAGGATGAAGGCCTACAAGTAACCATTTCGAATTACCGTAGGGTTCTTTAACCTGCACAGGGGGCCTCCAGTTAACGTCCCGATCCGAAAGACGGCGCACTGTTTTCATGTCATACCTGCAAATGACACGAATGAAAGCGTGTTTGGACACCGAAAATTCCCTTGCCTAAGCCTGGGATCGATCCCGGTACCTTTAGCTCAAGAGGTCAGTGCGCTCACCCCTGAGCTACCACGCTTTTTAATTTCCCATGAAAATGAAATTTTGACTCAAAGGAAAATGAAATTTTGAGTCAAAGTAGTGTTCGAGTGAACCTCTCGAATGCCCTCTGAATTCGCCCACTGTCACCCTTATCTGGTTTGAAGGAAATCTTTGTACTAGAATGCACAGCGTGGAGCGCCATGGTACAGTGGTAAACGGTCGGATTCAAGATCGTGAGCAAGCCAGTTGGCAAGTTCGACCTCAGTGAGCACCAAGTGTCAGTTGTGTCTTTGAGTACATTGCTTAGTACTGGTTTCTACCCAAGAAGACCTGCGCGTAATATACACAGAAAATGAGAGTAGTTTATGAAAAAAAAGGCTTTCCGCAAATTAAGAGCGGGAACCAGATAACGTCCCGCCCTTGAATCACGGTAAATGTGTTACTCATGATCACCTATTCGAATGCAACCAGCTTTAATTACAAATCTGATTGGTCAAGCCAATGACAGATGTCAAAGGTCAATGGCGAACGTAGTCCCGCGTTTTAGAAATAGGACACAACAGCTGTTTGTCGTTTACAGTTAAAGTTAAGTTTCTTTGTTGAATGCGTTTGTAATGATTTTATATTTTATCTGTAACGCAACAGTTGTTATTTATGCTTCCCCTTGAGGCGGTTATAAGCGCTGTCACATCACTTCACTGGTGTTTTTCGTCACGAGATTGTTCCGCACCGATGACCAGGAAGTGTGTGTTTACAAAATTGAGATGACTATACATTCTAATAAAGATCCAATTTTAACCGGATTTATTAGTTAGCTTGTTTGACTAAGTGGATTAAATCTGTGTATTCTCTGTCGGATTTCTATTTGAGAGTTTTAATTGTTTTGCGTGTCTTTGGATTATTTTGTTTTCAGTTTTTAAATTTTACAATATTTGTTTTGATACATAATGCAGTTCGAAATTTGATACATCAGGAAGGCTAATAGTGTAAAACAATGGATGAAGAAGTTGTTATAAACCCTGTTAATGGAGAACAGCCTGTCGGGGGAGAAGAACCTGGTAGTAAAGAGATGCCTGTCAATGGTGAACATCTGGAGATGGAAGACGAGGCAGATGCTCCCCTGCGTAGCCCACCTCCAACAGCCCCTAAACCTTCCCGTGAGTCGAGGGGCTCCATGGTTTTCAGTAAGTATTTCTTGTACATTATGACACATTAAAAGTCAAATGATTTTGTGTTGGGGTTTAACGACACGTCAGCCCTTTTGGGTCATTTTGTGTCATCTCCCGGAGAAAGAGACAGAAGAGATAGTAGAGGAGATGAAAGAGAGGGACAGGGAAGAAAGAGAAACAGGAATGAAAGTGAAGGAACAGAAGAAATAAAAACATTCCCCCTCTGCCCTTACCTGCTATAAGGATAGCAGGCCTTGCCGAACTGTAAGCCAATATCAGTTGGATACCCTGGTGACATAAGATACACAACACCTTTGCCATACAAAACCACCCCAAAGTCAAATGATCCAAAATGCTGTATAAAAGCTATGAAAAAAAAGTCAATATTAAAACATTTCAAATGCAACAAAAGATTGAATATACTGGTACTGGTACAGCAAGAATTCTAATCTACCACCAAACTGTTACCAAAGAAGACAGGGTTATTTTTTAGAAGAATGCTGACAGCAAAATCAGTATGTTTTCTGTACCACTAAAAATAACAAGATCACCAAGTGTTTGTTGGTTTGGGGACATTCCGACAAGACCTCCCTTGCTTACCATTCTCCTCATAATTGACTCCACAAAAGTGGCTAGCAACCAATGAGGAAGGTGAAATCAAATGGTTAAGATTATACACCAGTCATTTGTGTCTGCTGTCTCTCCACACACAGGGAATTTTCCTCCATCAAAGTCCTGCTAAATACACTGCACTGTGGGGTCCACTGTATAGTAAAAGCCCAGCTCTTTTTCCCCAGCCCCACAGGGACAATGAAAAAAAAAACAGAATTGGGTACATATTAAGTGTTGGTCCCTGCTATTTTGACGGGAAATATAACCCTGGTACTTTCCCAGTTCAACAGGGGCATTCAAGGTCATAGCCCTGCACATTAGCCTGGCCATGACAGGCCCATCCCACACTCTGGTGGGTTAGGGACAGTGGATAAAAATGACTACTGATTTATTAGATAAACATTGCATGCCATTTTTTACCTGTATTTATTAAAAGGTGACCTTGTAATGTTTGTCTAAGGAAAAAATGAACTGTCATCCATTTGAGCATGGTTAAGTTAACCCTTCTCTTGCTAAACACAACATGCCGTCTTAGCAAACAGTGTAGATCCAGATCTGTATGTCACTAAATATGTGAATTTCTTATCAAAAACCCGGATCAAGTAATCTGATTGGCTGGAAATTAGAAGTGGGCATGGCATCATAATTTATTCAGCATGAGAAGGGTTAAATTCTTGAAGAAGTCAGTTATTCTATATGTAGCTTCAGAGAAAAGGGGGTATCTAAAAAAATATTTTCTTTATTTCCCCCCACAAACATATGTTGTGGTTCACCGAGGTGCTTCTAATGAGTACCCACAACATACATTTTCATGAAGAAATAAGAAAAAAAATATCAGTACATTTTGGTTCTAAAACATGTCTTATTTTGTTACAGTACACTATGAACGTGTGTCACAAAAAGGTACATATAGGAAACTACTATATTTTTACCCTAAATATTAGGACACCTAAACTCCATTTAATACCATTCTGATCAGATGCCACTTTCTGTCCCATCTGGGCCCAGTTGTTCAAAGCTTCGTTAGCTTAACGAGCTCATTAAGGGTCATATCGTGAACTGTTTTAGCGGATTCAATACACAATTTTCTGATATTTTTTGCTGAAAAAATGTGAGTAGCTTTTGCAGTGCAAAAGCTACTCACATTTTTTTCAGCAAAGAATTTCAGCATATTTGCATATCACTCCATGTAAATTTTAACGAATCATTAACTAATGACACCGTTAAAGCTTTGAACAACTGGGCCCAGATCTCTGACCATGGATCAATTTTAGCACTTGCTAACTTGCTAAATGCTGGTTAATTTCCTCAAAAAGCAAGCTGCAATTTCCATCACTTGCTAATTCTAGCAAGTTGGAAAGATTCTCTTTAACTGGCAGAATCTGAGGCATTGTTGCTGAAGTTTTGCAATTTCTTTTCCAAAAGCAATGACGATATTTTTATTTTTCCCAGAAAACAGATTTTGACATTACATGCAAATTGTCTCCATAGGAGACAATTTGCATGTAATGTCAAAACCTGTTTTCTGGGAAAAATAAGAAAAATATTTTAAAATGTCTGCTGAATTTTTCACACAGAGTGCTAAAGTTTAAAGCCACATTTAACAGTGTTTATAAATGAGAAAAAGCAAGTTGGCTGAAAGGTTTAGCAAGTCAAAAATAATGCCACTTGCTAATTTTAGCAAGCTGTCAAAAAAGTTAAATTTGAACCCTGTCTGACACTGCTGTTTGCCTGTTGACCTGTCTGCAGAGGATATGTTTGTTAAGGAGGGGTATTTGGTGATAAGTTTGGGATAATTTTTATTATTTCTCAATGAAAACAGATGGGTACTCATTAGAAACATCTCATTGAGGCACTTCTAATGAGTACCCCCAACATGAGTTTTTAAGAAGGAATAAGAAAAATATCCCAGAATTATCACCAAATACTCTAACAATTCCTCTGTCAGTCTGTACAAAGTCATATGGTTATTATTGTAATAATATGTACTGGGGTACCCTGTAATAATACATGTATACCGTATTTACCAATTGTATTCGGACAGACAGGCCTGAACAAACAGTAGACACTGCATCTCATCAGGGTCTACATTGTTTGCCACTCATCAAGCAATTTTAGACACATCACGTAGTAAATCATAGCTACAGATAAGAGGGGGTATCCACATAATATTTTTCTTATTTCTCCACAAAAACATATGTTGTAGGCACTCATTAGAAGCGCCGCGGCAAGGCGCTTCTAATGAGTACCCACAACATATGTTTTGGTGGAGAAATAAGAAAGATATCAGCATTTTTCGGATGAAAAAAGCGCCTTATCTGTTGCTATGGTAAATTGTACTTTTTCAAATTTTAGAACAAGTATGGTAAGTTAAGGGTAAATACAGTAACCTTCATGTAGGCTCAGCTTTAGATAAGGGGCTTTTCATTTGCAGTAAACAGTATTGATATTCTATAGCACATAAACAGGTGTGACATAATATGTAGGGTTCAGGTTTCCCGCCATCTGTCAACATTTATGTCAACCCTAGTTTTTAGCTCCAGTTTTGATTTACAGTGAGAGATAGAGTCACCAAACATAAAATCAAAACCTGCCATACAGTTTTTGATAGTGACCAAAAATCACTTTGTTATGACTGTCATATTTTACATCAACCATAGGCAAGTGGACTAGTCTAATACCACCAGCAGGGTGTCTGTTTTTTTTTGGTTGCTGAATAGATTAATAATAAGATGACACGCCCACTTCTAATTTCCAGCCAATCAGATTACTTGATCCAGGTTTTTGATAGAAATTCACATATTTAATGACAAACAGTGCAATCCAGATCTTATGGCTTCTTAAGAAGCCAACTGATCTGGATCTGCACTGTTTGCAAAGGCAGGGTATATCAGGGTTCAGCAGGATTAGGGTTAAACGGCTAAATCTCCTGAATCTCTGGATGAAACTTCTACTTACATGTAGTTCATTCTTGCCCTGATGTTAGATACTGGTCTGAAGTTCTACATGTATGTTGTACTATCCAGGGCTTTATCCAGGTATTTTGGGAAACAGCCCCTGGGCGATATTGGGAAAAACTTATCGACAGAACGCCAAAATTGGGAACACAATTTCATCTGAGAAATACTAGGAGCAGAATCCGAACATGTGTTGCTTTCTGGATTGGTTGATGCCTGTTGGGTCTGACCTTCATCCGATTCTGTGTGTCCTCTTGTTTCTTAGATGTTTTAATGACGGCTTCTCTGTAAATTTCTCCGCCTTGCAGCAAGAACTTCAATTTACTTGGTAACGTTTCAGCTGATGATGGCGATGAGGATTCAGCTGCTGCTGGATTAGTCTGAGTGAAACCAAATGCTAAAATCTTCATACAAGAGTTGGCGTCTTGCTTTTTTATCTTTTTGTGTAGTTTTTGCTGTTATGAGATGCTGAGTGTGACATGAAGATTGTTTACAATTGCATGAACATAACCTTTCAAGACCAATATTTTGATTGGTTGATCAAAGTAAAGCTAAGTTTACTAACAATATTTATGTCTCCCCACCATGGGGGGTTGGGGGGTGGGTGGGCATATTGTTTTTAGTGCGGATCCTGTCGGCGTCGGCATAGCCACTTGTCTGCACTCTATCTCCTTATTGAATGGACAGATTTTGGCCAAACTTACACAAATATATCATTGGGAGGGGGAAAAATGCTGATTAGATTTTGGTGACCTTGACCCCATTTTCAAGGTCACAGGAGGGCTTAGATCATTGAAAAATGGGGCGTAGCCTCTTGTCTGCATTCTATCTCCTTATTGAATGGACAGATTTTAGCCAAACTTACACAAATATATCATTGGGATGGGGAAAATGCTGATTAGATTTTGGTGACCTTGACCCCATTTTCAAGATCACAGGATGGCTTAGATTGTTGGAAAGTAGCTTGTCTGCATCCTATCTCCTTAAGGAACGAATAGATTTTAACCAAATGCACATCTACATTGCTGGGACATGTAAAAGAACTGATTAGATTTTGGTGACCTTGACTTCATTTTCAAGGTCACAGGAGGGCTTAGATTGTTGGAAAACGGCTTGTCCACACCCTATCTCTTGTAGGAATGAGTAGATTTTAACCAAACTTGCACATGTACAATGCTGGGACATGTAAAAGAACTGATTAGATTTTGGTGACCTTGACCTCATTTTCAAGGTCATGGGAGGGCTTAGATTTATGGGAAAATGGTTTGTATGCACCCTATCTCTTGAATGAATCAATGAATTTTGACCAGCCCTGTACAGCTATATTGGTTGAGACATGGAAAAGAACTGTTTAGATTTTTAGACATTTTTAAGGTCACAGTAAGGCTTAAATTGTTGGAAAATTGCTTGTCTGCATCCTATCTCCTAAATGAACGAATGGATTTTGACCAAACTTCTACATCTTAATTATTGAGACATGGAAAAGAACTGATTAGATTTTGATGACCTTGACCCCATTTTCAAGGTCACACTAAGGCTTAGATTGGTGGAAAATGGCTCCTGCACCTTGTCTCCTGAAGGAATGAGTAGATTTTGACCAGACTTGCACAGCTATATTTTTGGGACAGGCATCGGAACTGATTAAATTTTTGTGATCTTCACCCATTTCAAGGTCAGACTAGGGCTTAGATTGTTGGTAAATGGCTTGTCTGCACCCTGTCTCCTAAAGGAATAGATTGATTTTGACCTTACTTGTACATCTATATTATTGTGACACAGAAAAGAACTGATTAGATTTTGGTGACCTTGACCCCATTTTCAAGGTCACACTAGGGTTTAGATTGTTGGAAAATGGCTTGTCTGCACTGTATCTCTTGAAAGATTAGATGGATTTTAACTTAACTTGCACAGCCAAATTGTTTTGGCATGTAAAATAACTAATGTTATTTTTTGTGACCTTGACCCCATTTTCAAGGTCGCAGGAGGGCTCAGATTGTTGGATAATGACTTGCCTGCACGCTATCTGCTGAATGAATGGATGGATTTTGATCAAACTTGCACAGCTATATTGTTGAGACAGAGACAAGAACTGATTAGATTTGTTATGACCTTGATCCCATTTTCAAGGTTACACAAGGGCTATGATTTTAGAAAATGGCTTGTCAGCACCCTATCTCGTTGAGGAATGGATGAATTTTGACCAAACTTACAGAGAGCAACAGATAATTTTGGGGGCATTTGGGTATTTAACCCCGTCAAAATTTAGTCAGTTGGGTAAAATCACATCCCAAAATGAAAATTAATTGGGTTAAAATTATAAAACAGAAAGAAAGAGCAAACAAAAAACCTGATTTAGGTATCTAAAACATGGTATTTCTTTATACCCTTTTATTGTTTTTTTTTGGTCATATGAAGAATAAAGACACCTATTATGTGCAGTAATCATAATATAAAGTTGTAATCGTGTGCTTTTCTGGCCTTGAAATTTTTATTTTTACCCTTGAATTTGGTAATAATTCGGTACTTTGTCAAATCAATTGGGTATCAATACCCAAGTTTTTGAAAATAATTGAGTATTTTGCTCAAAATATTAGGGTATTTTACACATATATATTAAATTATTTTACACGTATACTCCCGTATCTCTTGTCCTGCTTACATATAGGTATATTGTGACCTTGAGTTTATTATAGATGCAATCTATTTTAACAATATGCCTGTTCAAACTGGTGGGGGGACATAGGTTTTCCTCCGAAAACACTGTTCTAGTTACGTATTTTTATCTGTGGGCACATCGTTTTTGGCCCCAGCCTACTTGATATAAATTTGATACTGCCAGTATACATAGCTGGTAACCAGTATAATCATTAATTGTTTGCAACTACACGTGGTTACAGATACTGCATTTCAGGTCAACACATTGTTTTTGTTTCTTTTCTTTTTTTGTTTGTGACATTTTTTCTTTATTGTTTTGGGGGAAAAGGTATGATGAAATTGGGTTTGGCGTTGGGAATGGGGCTGAATTTTGGCCCCGCTGACCAGGCAGGAAAATGCCCTGCTATCCCAACCAACATGAGTGATTTTGAGGTCAAGAGTGCCCTTGAGGTCAAGTCATAGACTTAGAAAAAAAATTATGTTAAAAGTTATTAGAGGCAAAGCATGATTTGAGTGAGCTACACTGTGAATCTTGCTCAAAATGTTTGTCTTGATGATTTCTAGGTCTAGTTCAAAACTAGGTCACTTGGAATCAGAAACTAAATGTAGGTCATAAGGCCAAATCAAAGGAAAACCTTGTTGGCACTCTAGAGGTCACATTTTTGAAGTGATCATCATGAATCTTGCTGAAAATGTTTGTCTTGATTTCTAGGTGAAGTTTGGAACTGGGTCACTTATGACGTATATTTCATGGTCCAGTGACTTTCTTAAGTTTTTCCGTTTAGGTCAGTTTCTCAGTAACTGTTGGGCATACAGAGTGATATTTGGCACTTGTGAAGTGTTTGTGTTTAGGTCAGTTTCTCAGTAACTATTGCTCCTACAGCCAATGCTACTTAGCACATGCATACATCTTAGCATGGCCTCTTGAGTGCAGTCATCCATATTTGACCTTGACCTCTATTTCACAGTCCATTAGACATGTTACATTGTCTTACTTATTGATATAATCTTTATGAATTTTGGTCAGAATGTTTGCTTGCTCGGTTCTAGGTCAGGTTCTCTTATTATACTCAGGTGAGCGTTACCGGGCCATCATGGCCCTCTTGTACATATTTTAAACTAAAGATTTGGGCATAAATCTCTGTAAGCAGGGTTCTCGGGGACGCAGAATCCTGCGTCCCGGGACGCATAAATCATGGTCCGGACTCCTAAAAATTCCCAAAGCCGAGTCCGCCGGACGCATGTTTTTTTCCCGTGGGACTACTACTAATTATGATCGTATTATTTGACTGAAGTCTAAAGTCCGCCACGTGTTATTCGTACCGTCGGTAGTATCTTAAAAGAACAGTAGTAATCCGCCGCGTGCTTTTCACACCTGCGGCAAGTACCGTTATTTGCTAAGTAAGCGATAGTTAAACAGGTGTTGGCAGTTCACACTTCAGTGATCGAGTAATTAAAGCATGCAACTGACACCGGTATGCGACCCTTTCCCTCACAGTGTATTGCTTGCACCGACGACTGAATCATCGAAAACGCACACGCAGGTGTCATGCTTGAGGACGGCGTTTTTTTTTTTGTTTTTTTTTTTTGTTATTAATAGATTTTTTTTCCATTTCAAAATTTTCGGACGCTGAATTTTCGTCACTAAAATCAAAAAAGCCCGCTTACTGTTTTCTGTTAAAAGCCGACAAATGTACCTTATCCCTTGGCGAGATAACAGTCTGCGCATCTAAACAGTTATTCCTGCTTGTCACTAAAAAAAAAAAAAAGTCCCAGCGAATCTATCCCGTAAGCCATGTGAAGAGTCTGATAGGACTGCTCAGATGCACCCCGGACGACGCTATACAATTTGGGACTGTTCTAGTATAAGTTACATTTTCTATTGCTCCCGCATGCTGAAAGCGCGTGCTCGTTACGGTAGCGCGTGCTCGTAAGGGTAACGTCATTTGACAGCGTGGCGGGAAACCGTTTAGGGAGAAAAACGAACTATTTCCATGTTGCATTGTAGAGCATTTTCTTGGATATGAATCAGACACATATTTAAAAACAGAACTAAATTATCAAGACTTTTACGGCAATTCAAAGCAGTAGATCGAAATTTCAGTTAGTAAAGAAGTCCCGGACATTTTTTTCGTAGCATGTATTGATCGCAGCACGGTGCAAAAGTAAACATTGAAATGACGTTTTGCGGGAAGCTCAAAAGAAGTGTCCATGATCAGAATGTGCGGATAGATTGCATATATAAGTTTACGATAGCATATAACGGAGCTTTCGTTGGTTTTGATTAAAATATTTTTTTAATGTATTCAGAACACTCGAGATCACTTAATAGACAGTGACGAACGGTGGGGTATTAAATTTAAGTGCGACGATCTTTACCATGCAAGTAAAATAGATTAGGATTGTCATGTCTCCCTGATCTGCAAAGATGTCTCTAGTTCCCCATGAGGGAGATATGACGTCATCCTAATTTCTGGGCCAACTCCATTGAATTAACAACATCAGGATGTGTGATAATGACTACCAGTTGGTTACATGCATTGCTCGGAATAACACATAATGCAAAGCACCATAAAAAAAGTATGTGAAAATAAGGAAACTGATTCTCCATCAGGTATCTATAGAATGAAGTTACCGGGGACATGCTTACTATCAAAGGAGAATGAAGTTACTGGGGACATGCTCAATATCAAAGGAGAGTAATAAAAAAAAAAAAAAATTAAAAAAAATGGGACTCCTATTTTGGGGGAGTGGGACTCCTACTTTTTGGCTGGGACTCCTACTTTTTACAAAAATGGAGTCCCGGACTCCTCCTTTTAAAATCCTAGTGAGAACCCTGGTAAGGGCCTACTTGACAGTCCCAAACACATTAAAACAGTGAAAAACAACTGTCCATGCTTCAGGTGCCTGTGCCGTGTGGTTTTATTTTTACTATGTAATTTACAATCATCAGACCCACCATACAGGGCCCAGTTGTTCAAAGCGTCGTTAGCTTAACAAGTTCGTTAAGGGTCATTTCGTTAACTGTTTTAACGGATTCAATACACAATATACTGATATTGTTTACTGAAAAAATGTGAGTAGCTTTTGCACAGCAAAAGCTACTCACATTTTTTCAGCAAAAAATTTCAGCATATATGCGTATCCCTTGATGTAAATTTTAACGAATCGTTAACTAACGACATCGTTAGTTTTGAACAACTGGGCCCAAATCTTCCCATGGAGTCAAACACTGCAGTATCATTGTATGACTTTGATCTGCTTTTCAGTCTGACGTCAGTGCTCCAGCTAGGATTTTAGGGCATTGGGATGCCGGGTAAGGCACTTTCTGCGCGGTCATACAAGAATGAGGGCACCAAGTGTCATGTGATATGCTCAGTATCATGACATGTTACAAAATATAATCCCATTCCACAATAAATGCCTCAGACTAGAATACATATAAAACTGACCTTTACACATTGATAACTTTTTAATTTTTGTCCGATTTTCATGAAATTTTCAGCAAAATATGGTGTTTTATGTCTGGAGTTCAAATAAGGTAGAAGACAGCTTCAGAAGGGCAGAGGGGCAGCAGGAGAGTGCAAGAGGGGTGGCCTGCCCCTCTATATAGGGCTAGCTGGAGCACTGGACCTTGATGTTTTTGTCATCTTTTATATGCATTTAAACTAAAGCAAAACGCATTGGCTAAAAAGTAAAAAGTGAATTTTTAAGTCTTCTGAAAAATTAAGCAAAGTTGATAAGATATTTTGTAGCTGAAAAGCTTAGGGAGAATACTGGTATCATTCTGTTCTCGTCATCCACAGGTTGCGAACCCCATGGACACATGTCTGCCGAGCAGATGGATGAACAACGGAAGCAGAATATTGCGTACGAGTACCTGTGTCATCTTGAAGAGAGTAAAGTGTAAGTACAGTATGTAATCATAATTACAATTAACCCATTGTATACTGAATAGACTCTCCCACACTATATATTGGAAGAGTCTAATTTCAGTTTTAGGTACGTCCGACTATAAGGTTTACATTTTCCTAGAGAAAAATGGCTAAACTATTTGCAAACATTGGAGACCCTGATCAGACGCCACGTTCTGTGGCATCTGATCTGGGTCTGCACAGTTTGCCAGTTACCCTTTTACGGGTCTCCCGACTACAATGGGTTGAGCGGAAAGGTATAGGTTTCCACATAGTATTTTTCCATGAAAACGTATGTTGTGGGTACTCGTAGCATTAGAAGCCCCTCGACAAGGCGCTTCTAATTAGTACCCACAGCATATTATCATGGAGAAATCATAGCTGCTTCTAGTGGGTACCCACCACATATGTTTTTGTGGAGAAATAAGAAAAATATCAATAATGTTTTGTTGGAAGGAAACACTTTATCTGGAGGTTTTGTGAAACTTGTCTATGGACTATTTGCATCATGCAACTTTGTTCCATGCTCCAGATAGGGTGCCTTTTTCAACCAAAAAGTACCAATATTTTTCTTATTTCCACATGAAAACATATGTTGTGGGTACTCATTAGAAGCGCCTCATTGAGGCGCTTCTAATGAGTACCCACACCATATGTTTTTATGCAGAATTAAGAAAAATATTTACCTGATATGCCTTTTTATCTTGAGCTATGGGGATCAATCGATGTATGACTGTATTGCTCAGGAGGTCAGAGGGAGCTTCATTTCCCTGCAAACATGTTAGATATGGATGCTCATTGGAACCACAACGGGGTGATGCCAGTGTCAGAGTACCCAGAGTCTTTGTTTCTTGTTATAACAAAGCAATAAAGTATCAATACTTTTGCATCAAAAAAAAAAGAATCTTATCTAGAATTGTGTGCATTGCTGGTTCTGTAAACAAATTTGTCAAACTCCCACATTCAAAATTGTTTTATGCCCAGCCTTTGCCTTAGGTAGACATATGTCTAGTTAAGAGGACGTATCAGGTAAATATTTTTCTTATTTCTCGACAGAAACATATGTTGTGGGTACTCATCAGAAGCACCTCACCGAGGCAGGGTACTCATCAGATGTACCTCACTGAGAAGGTGTACTCATCAGAAGTGCCTCATGGCTGGGTACTCATCAGAAGTGCCTCACGGAGGTGGGGTACTCATCAAAAGCACCTTGCCAAGGTGCTTCTAATGAGTAACCACAACATATGCTTTTGTCAAGAAGTAAGAAAATTATAAACATGTTGTAGGTACTCATTAGAAGTGCCTTGCTGAGGTGCTTCTAATGAGTATACACAATATATGTTTTCATCGAGAAATAAGAAAAATATAGCTATTTTTCGGTGGAAAATAATATCTTACGAAGAGTTATGGTGGACATCTAAGGCCCAGACTAGCCAGTTTGGTCAGGGCCTTCTCTTGCTTCTTTTGTTTATTGACCAGCACAGTAGCTTAATTGGTAGAGTGTCTGCTTTGTGGCTAGGAGGATTCTATCCCTGGTCGAGTCATACCAGACATTATCTGCTCTTTAACAGCACCAGTAAGTTGAGAGCAGTATCTGGATAATTATTCTTTTAATTCTCCACAAAAGCATATGTTGTGGGTTCTTATTAACCATTGTCATGCTGAATAAATTAAGATGCCATGCCCACTTCTGATTGTCAGCCAATCAGATGACCTGGTCCAAGTTGTTGATATTAATTCAAATACTGAATGACAAACAGTGAAGATCCAGATCAGTTGGCTTCTTCAGAAGCCAACTGATCTGGATCTACACTGTTTGCAAAGGCAAGGTATATCCGGGTTCAGCAGGATAAGGGTTAATTAGAAGGGCCTCACTTTCAGGAAGAAGTAAGACTAATATGACCCTTGAGAGCAATCAAGACATAAAATTGAAAACAGCTGAAGTAGCAATATTTCTGGGCCTGACTAGCTGATTTCCACCTAATTAAAGCCTTATATGGAGATATGACATTTGACACTTTGCATGCTGGGTAAAACTTCCAGCAGACAACATTTTGAAATATTTTTTTCTTATTTTCCTTAGAAAATGTTTTGTCATTTCATGCAAGTTGTCTCCAGTAGAGACATTTAGCATGAAATGTCAAATCCTGTTTTCTGGGAAAAACAAGAAAAATATTGTGAAATGTCGTCTGCTGAAAATTTTACCCACACTGCTAAGTTTTGATAGTTTTTGTATCCTCTTTTTGCAAAGAATTTAAGACTGCAGATAACCAAAAAAAAAAAATATATTTTAATGTTAGCATGTTGCGTAAAAATTTCAGCAGACAACACTTTGAAATATTTTTCTTATTTTTCCTTGAAAACAGGTTTTGACATTTCATGCAAATTGTCTCCACTGGAGACAATTTGCATGAAATGTCAAAGCCTATTTCTGGAAAAAATAAGAAAAATATTTCAAAATGTCATCAGCTGATGTAGCTAAGAGAGTGGTGAAGTGAAAGTTAAGTGAAAATTGTGCCCCTGGGGCATTTGCCAAAAGTGAATGCCCCAATCAGGCTGTGTGGATCACCTGAGCAAGTCTGATCGATGCCTTGGTTTGCTGTCTGCTGAAAGAATTATTGGATGGTCGGATACTATAGAATAACTTCAAAACCACACACATGGGTCTAGATAAGGGAGGGTATCCAGTAAATATTTTTCTTATTTCTCCATGAAAACATATGTTGTGGGTACTCATTAGAAACGCCTCAGCGAGGCACCTCTAATGAGTACCCACAACATATGTTTTCGTTGAGAAATAAGAAAAATATCAATACTTTTGGATTTAAAAAAGCGCCTTAACTAGTGCTATGATGCCACAATCTGATCGCGACTTTTGCCAAAAGTCGTGATCAGATTGTGTGGCTTTTAATGCCCGATCTTATCTTCACTGTCCGCATATCCCCTGAAGACAGTTTCACATAATGTAGCTTGTTTCATAATATCATATTGAATTTCACCCTAAGTATTCAGAGGGTCGGACCTTTTATAGCAAACAGTGGAGATCAAGTTAGAAGTAGCAGAAGGTGGAATCTGATTGGTCGCTTGGATCACATGTGGGAAAGCCAAGTTTTGCTTACGGATGGTCAGGTGGTTTTTCTCCGGGTTCTCCGGTTTTCACCCACTTTTGATGAACGATCAACTTGATATAAGTGAAATATTCTTGAAAGGGCTATAAAACCCAAATCAAAAAAAAAAAAAAAAAAAAAGAATCTGATCGGGCTGTACAAAGTTTAGGGCAAGTATGGTAAGAAATGAAAGTGTCTAAATACTTATTGTAAATGCGGTATGTTTTTATTTGGATCAAAAACCCCATTTTATCTCGGAGGAGAATTTTGTGATAATACTTGGATAATTTTCTTATATCTCTATAAAAACATACGTTGTGGGTACTCATTAGAAGCGCCCTGGCGACGCACTTCTGAGGTGAGGTCCTTCTCATGAGTACTTACAACATAAAATGTTTTAATGGAGAACTGGATAAAGTAATCTGATAATTATCGTCAGATACTCCTACTTTAACACTTGTCATGCTGAATAAATTAACATGCCACGCCCACTTCTAATTTCCAGCCAATCAGATTCCTTGATCCAGGTTTTTGATAGAAATTCACATACACCACAACCTCTTTATAACACTGTTGTTGGGGTCCATAACATAAACCGTATTAGTTAAACAACCGTGTTATATCCGAACAAAAATGTATAGATTATATTGAAAAATGACCATTTATGGTCATTTTTCAATATAATCTATACATTTTTGGGATCCATCTCTAAACCGTGTTATATCCAAAACTGTATTATAACGAACCATGTTATAAATAGGTTGAAGTGTATTTAATGACAAACAGTGCAGATCCAGATCAGTTGGCTTCTTCAGAAGCCAACTGATCTGGATCTACACTGTTTGCCAAGACAGGGCATGTTGTGTTCAACAAGAGAAGGGTTAAAACAACACCTTTATATTATCTAGAGTTATTCTTATGAAGAAAGATAACATCTGCCTTTCAAGGCTTTTCATGGTATGATTGACTTTAAACTCCAGAGAAGAAGGACTATCCACGTAATTTTTTTCTTATTCTTCTGCAAAAACATATGTTGTGGGTACTCATTAGAAGCCGCTCAATGAGGCACTTCTAATGAGTACCCATAACATATCTTTTCATGGAGAAATAAGAATAATATCATTATTTTTTGATTGAAAAATGGTCTTATCTGGAAGTATGGCTTGTACTGATTGACTTTTCAGGAGTAAGAAAGTAAGATCTAAATAAAACCTGAATAATTTATGTGTTAAGATGAATAATCAATCTCTGAATTACCTTGGTGGTTTGTTTTTTTATAGTGGTGTACAGTATTTCTTTAAATGCTGTGGTTTTTATCCTTTTTACCCACCAGAACCTTCTTTGGTCCCCTTACAGTACTACCCTGTCTGATCCCATCAAGTGAGAAGAAGATACACTGCTAATTTTTCTTTGGTGGCTGGTGGTGTTGAAGTCTCTTCAATCTGCAGCAGGTGGGGGAAGGGAGCATGGTTGGTGGGGTTGAAGTAAGGGTTCTGTCTGCAGCAGGTGGGGGAAGGGGGCATGGTTGGTGGGTTGAAGTAAGGGGTCTGTTCAGTCTGCAGCAGGTAGGGGAAGGGGGCATGGTTGGTGGGGTTGAATTAAGGGTTCTGTCTGCAACAGGTGGGGGAAGGGGGCATGGTTGGTGGGGTTGAAGTAAGGGGTCTGTTCAGTCTGCAGTAGGTGGGGGAAGGGGGCATGGTTGGTAGGGTTGAAGAAAGGGGTCTGTTCAGTCTGCAACAGGTGGGTGAAGGGGGCATGGTTGGTGGGGTTGAAGTAAGGGCTCAGTCTCCAGCAGGTGGGGGAAGGGGGCATGGTTGGTGGGGTTGAAGTAAGGGGTCTTTGCAGCAGGTGGGGGAAGGGGGCATGGTTGGTGGGGTTGAAGTAAGGGTTAAGTCTGCAGCAGGTGGGGGAAGGGGGCATGGTTGGTGGGGTTGAAGTAAGGGGTCTGTTCAGTCTGCAGCAGGTGGTGGAAGGGGGCATGGTTGGTGGGGTTGAAGTAAGGGTTCTGTCTGCAGCAGGTGGGGGAAGGGGGCATGGTTGGTGGGGTTGGAGTAAGGGGTCTGTTCAGTCTGCAGCAGGTGGTGGAAGGGGGCATGGTTGGTGGGGTTGAAGTAAGGGTTCTGTCTGCAGCAGGTGGGGGAAGGTGGCATGGTTGGTGGGGTTGGAGTAAGGGGTCTGTTCAGTCTGCTGTAGGGGGGAGGGGGAAGGGGGCATGGTTGTTAGGGTTGAAGTAAAGGGTCTGTTCAGTCTGCAACAGGTGGTGGAAGGGGGCATGGTTGGTGGGGTTGAAGTAAGGGTTCTGTCTGCAGCAGGTGGGGGAAGGGGGCATGATTGGTGGGGTTGAAGTAAGGGTTCAGTCTGCAGCAGGTGGGGGAAGGGGACATGGTGGGGTTGAAGTAAGGGGTCTGTTCAGTCTGCAGCTGGTGGGGGAAGGGGGCATTGTTGGTGGGGTTGAAGTAAGGGTTCTGTCTGCAGCAGGTGGGGAAGGGGGCATGGTTAGTGGTTGAAGTAAGGGCTCTGTCTGCTATTTCTGAAGTGTTGTCTGCTCTCCCTCATCCTCTTCTTTTTGTCTCTTTCTTTGCATCTACTAGCTCTTTGAAGTACATGCATTTACCCTTGTCCTGCTGATCCCGGATATACCATGCCTTTGCATACGGTGTAGATCCAGATCAGTTGGCTTCTTCAGATCTGGATCTGCACTGTTTGTCATTAAGTATGTGAATAGATATTAACAATCTGTATCAAGTAATCTGAGTGGCTGAAAATTGGAAGTGGGTGTGGCATCTTAATTTATTCAGCAGGACAAGGGTTAAGACAAGTCCAGGAGTCAGAGACTCCCAAAAATTGCTCTGGGACTTCCAAATATTGAAGCCTGGAAGTCAGGACCTACATCTTGTCAAACATATTTGTCATTTGTAAAGCAGATTTAGCCAAAACACTTGTTTTATTTAGCATTTAAATGATATTTTAAGTCCCTTAAAGGAAAGGAAATTGACGTATTGATAGAAGTTATGGTAAAATGTGAAATATTAAGTTCAGTTGTACTTCCAGATAAAAGTGCAAGGAAGTCCTGACTTCCTATGTTTGAATTTGTCTTTTGACCATTTTCTTCCCCTTTTTTGGGAAACAATGCAAAGTGATCCACAAGCCCAATATCTGAGTCTGTCGTAGCAACAGATAAGAGGGGGTATCCACATAATATTTTTCTTATTTCTCGACAAAAACATATGTTGAGGGTACTCATTAGAAGCGCCTCGCCGAGGCGCTTCTAATGAGTACCCACAACATATGTTTTTGTCGAGAAATAAGAAAGATATCAGTATTTTTTCGGATGAAAAAAGCGCCTTATCTGTTGCTATGGTCTTTGTCCACAAATGCCGGTTTTATACTAAAGCTTTAAGACATATTATCCAAACCTTTTTAGTTGCATTTATTTCATAATGGTCATTTCCCGCAGGGTCTAGCAGCATTCTTTCATAGAGATTGATCATAAAATTTTTTTCAGTCATTTTCTACTGATTCAAGAAGGGCAGTTGTCAGATTCTGGCAAAAGATTGTGCGTAACATCACGAAAACATGCCTATATAATTTCGACCCCTTTAAACCCCACTTTTATTTAGTAAAACTGGGGTTTACAGGGGTATACATTATTTTTCTTATTTCTGCTCAAAAACATAGATTGTGGGTACTCATTGGAACCGCCTCATCGAGGCGGTTCCAACGAGTACCCACAATCTATGTTTTGAGCAGAAATATGAAAAATATCAGATTTTTTTAAACAGAAAATTTTCATTTTTCGGTGATAAAATTTTCAATATATTTCAGTAGGCATGTTTTCGTAATGAGTACTGGTTAACTGCTTAGAAGACTAAAGCTGCCCAGGAAGAATTGTGATTAGGTAAACTGAATGGCTCGACATGACCTTGATAATGTTGACTGGGCTGTTACACCAACCCAAAATAAGAAGTCATATTGTCTAAACCTTTTATTGGATTTATTTCAAATGGATCAGTTGTAGATATTGGTCCATAGTTTCATACAGTACCACTCTCTCACCCTAATACCTTGAAAGGTCAGTTTTTATGTTACGCTTTTACATTAAAATTTTAAGCTCTGAATCTCCTGAATATCTAGATTGATTGACGGTAGTTGTTGCTGGCCTTGGTGGCTCAGTATGCTACATAATTACTTCTGTAGATGACACTTCGAAATATTGCCTTGTTTTTCCCAGAAAATAAGATTTGACACTTCATGCAAATTGTCTCCATGTGAAAAAAAAGTTAGTTTCAAAATGTCGTCTGCTGAAATTTATACCTAACATGCTCAGCATTAAAGACTGAGGTTAAAGCTTCATTAGCGGGATACATAGCTCCAGATGAGATTTTGTATGCCGAACTGTATTCACCTTGTTCTTGCTTTCCCACCTTGGCTTGGCCAGTCGAATAAATACCCAGTACTTCCATTTTTATGGAGAAATGAGAAATTATCGTAATAGTCGCCTTATTTAGATTTAATTTTGTATCATTATAACCACAGCTCCAGATAAGTGGGGGTATCCACATAATTTTCTTATTTCTCCACAAAAACATATGTTGTGGGTACTCCTTAGAAGTGCCTTGCTGAGATGCTTCTAATGAGTACCCACAACATATGTTTTCAAGGGGAAATAAGAAAAAATATCGCTATTTTTTTCGGTTGAAAAAAAGTGCCTTATCTGGAGATATGATTATAACTGTATAAGGTAATAAGTTGTGCATGGCTAACAGCTATGCATCAGGTCATATCTGAAAAAATACTCTCACAGCTCCAGGAAAAGTACCGTCTTCAACCGAAAATTGTCCATATTTTCCTTATTTCTGCATGAAAGCACAGTGAGGCGCTTCTAATGAGTACCCACAACATGTTTCAGTGGTGAAATAAAAACATTTGTTTTGGGATATCCCTCTTATCTACAGCTATGATGTCATACTGCATATATTATGCAGTATCTGCGGAAAATGATTTATTCTGCTGTCATATCTTGTCTGCCTGCATGTATACTATGTGTGTTGGGGTGGGTGGGGTTGGGGAGGTTTTGTCACCTTTTAAATCTTTTTTTTATTTATCAGGTTTGTTACTCTGTCTGGGAGTTGTGAGGGAACTCAAACTAATGATGGGCCCAGTTGTTCAAATTTAACAATGTGGTTAGTTAAGGTATTGTTAAAACTTTGATCATTAAATATGGCATATATGCTAATATTTTTGCTGGAAAAATGTGGGTAGCTTTTGCATTTTTCAGCAAAAAATACCTGTGAATAAGATATTGTATTTACAAGAACAGTTTGCATTTTGACCACTAACGAGCTCATTAAGCTAACGATGCTTTGAACAACTGGGCCTAGGACTGTTATTGGATTTAAAGATGGTTTCTTAAAACAAGAGTCTGCATAATATTATCCAATTTCCATTAAAAACATATGAGGCGCTTCTAATGAGTACCAACAACATAATTTTTTATGGATAAGTAAGGAAATCACCAAATACTACTCATTCTAATGCACTTGCGTATGTAACGAGATGTCTAATTGGACAACGTCAAAAATTTGCGATGGTATATTCTGCGATATACTGTCGGAAATCCAACGTGATCACATAACGTTGCTTCTCATTGGCTGGCATTTGGTTTTACGCAGCTCACAGCTTTTGTTGCTTTGTGCAAATAGTACATTTTTCAACAGAAAAAATGAATAGAATGCATTAGAATGGGGAAAACTGCATTCAAATTTGTCATTTGGGGAGGTAAATCGGCGGTTTTACGGTCGCAAATTTTGTTTTATGGCTCCGTTGACGTGTCGTTGTGAAACGAAATTTCCAACCATAAAACCGCCGATTTACCTCCCCAACCACCCTAAATGACAAATTTGAATGCAGCTATCCCCTAATTAGCAAGAAAGGTCTGGGTGGTTAAGCTCCTGACTTCGGATCATGAGGTTCCACTAGGTTTGAATCTTGCTGGAGGCAGAATTCCTCTTATAAATGTCTGTATGGTGCTTCATTGCACAGAGCATTTCATTATCACCCTTCCGTTGTCTCGGTATGACTTAAATAATGTTAAATTGGGCGTAAAATACCAGATCATCATCATCATTCTTTTTAGCAAGTCCTCTGAATTTGTCAGAGAAAATATAAATGCAAAATATGAAGTTTGACTGCAGCAAACTAAATTATTGTATAGCTATAACTATTAAATGTTTAGAAATGAACAATAAAATCCGAGGAACAATAATGCCGATATTTCTCAATACCAGCACGCAATATCAAAAGTGCATGCTTTCTTTAGATCCGTAATGCTTGTTTGTCGACCATTAACAAATCTCAAACTTTATTACCATTGTGGAATGTTGGCGTATGATGTCAAAATTGATGACGTCATTTTTTTTATTTGACATCGTTAAATATGAGGTCATGCTGGACCAAAACATCATATAAATTAATCTTAAAGTTTGAAAGTAGCAAGTGAAGCATCAAACTGATTTTTGCTCAAATAATTTGTTTTTACAACTAAATTCACTGCAAAACAACAACAGTGCAAAAATGATATGATGCTGATATTGCACTAGTGCAAAAATGATATTACTTTCTGATAGCAGTTTTGCACTGTTACAGAAAACGCTATTTACAGTGTCAAATTAAACAAAAATACAGAATAAGAAGCAAAACGAGAGAACAATATTTATAGTAATATAATAAAAGTGTTATTGTACTGATATTGGTGAATATTGTTCCTCGTTGGGATATCGCAAGCTCGCGTCCTTCGATATCCCTACTCGGGACATTATTCACCAATATCAGTGCTATAACCCTTTATTATTAACTCTTTGCATGCTGGGTAATTTTGCATGCTGTTTTTGTATTCTGTGGATTTTTTTTTATCAAATTGAACTTTATTAAAAAAGAAAAAAATCCTTCAGCAGTACAATCAGACTGCCAAACAGTTTGGATTCAGATCAAACCTATTTTCTGGGAAAAATAAGACAAATATTTTAGTATCGTCTGCTGAAATTTTACCCATAGGCATATAGGGGTAAAATTTCAGCAGACGATACTTAAATATTTGTCTTATTTTTTGGAGGTCGCGGGTTCAACCCCCGCCGAGGTCGGCAACATTCTTTCGTGGAGATTGATCATGAAATATTTTCTACGGTCATTCTCTCCCTTCCGCTGATTCAAGAAGGGCAGTTGTCAGTTTCTGGCGAAAGAATGTGCACAATAGTGGTTAACCGCTTAGAGGACTAAGCCTGCCCAGTAAACGTGTGGTTAGGTAAACTGACCGCGCCCGACATGACCCCATTGGGTTGACTGGGCCGTAAAACCTCAACACAAACAAACCCATAGGCATAGCACTAGTTCAGGCATGTTTTTCAATCCAAATGTATTGATATTTTTCTTATTTCTCCACGAAAACATGTTATGGGTACTCATTAGAAGCACCTTTTCGTGGAGAATTAAGAAAAATATTTACTGGATACCCTCCCTTATCTAGACCTATGCCATAGGTGGTGTGTTTTTGCTTTTGGTAGGAAAGTTCATGCCTCACTTGAAGCCAGTTCAGGGGGGGTGGGGCCTTTTTCTCATCTATCTTATTCCTTTCTCTCTCTTTCACTCTCTGAGACCCTCTCTGGAAGATGGTTCAGCATTAGTGTTGCCATTGATGATCAATTATAATCGATCATCAGTCACGTTTGCCTCTTGTAACTGATGATCGGAAAGATTTTTTATGGTCGACTAATGAGAAAATTCTATTTTTAGAAACATATTTTTCTCATGTTTTATTTTTGTATGCAAGTTATAAAGAAATGAAATTCAAAGTTGTTTATTTGGGACATTCTAGATTTGTGGTCAATCAAAGTGAAAAATTTGATAAATAGCATTAAAAAGTCAACCCAGAAGTACTGATATTATTCTTATTTCTCCATGAAAACATATGTTGTGTGTACTCATTAGAAGCACCTCGCAGAAAACATATGTTGTGGGTACTCATTAGAAGCACCTTGCAGAGGCACTTCTAATGAGTACCCACAACATATGTTTTCATGGAGAAATAAGAAAAATATTATCTAGATACCCCTTTTATTGATCTGGAGCAATGAATAAGTACCTAGAAGAGGGCTAAATTAAATGAATATATTTTCTACAAGTCGATTATTAATCGGTGATTAGTCGGTTTTACAAAATCGATGATCAATTATGAAATTCTGGCCAATTCCCAACATTACTCAACATAACTGAAGTATTGTTGACAGGGCTGTTAAACCTCAACTCAATCAAACAAAAATCAAAATTTCTATTCTGTGGCAATATATATAAAAAAAATGTGAAGGGCGTTTAAGTTTTAACCCATGATATTTTATCAGTAATATACACATGTACCAGAAAAAGGATGTTGAGTGTTGAACATTAAGTTGTTACTTCCTGAGAACCACTAACACTTTGCATGCTGGGTAAAAAATTCAGCAGATGACATTTTGAAATATTTTTATTTTCCAGGAAAATAGGATTTGACATATTATACAGTTGTCTCCTTTGGTTAGGAGACAATTTGCATGAAATGTCAAAGACTGTTTTCTGGGAAAATAAGAAAAAATATGATCAGTTTGTCGTCTGCTGAACTGCCTCATAGCATTGTAAGTATTAGGAAGTAACAGCCTTGAAAATGAATAAGGAAAAGCAGGTTTAGCCCTTAAAGTGCCAAGCAAAATTTGTAGCAGATGATATTCTAAATTCAATTCTTTTTTCTGAGAAAAAAAGTCTGGACATTTCATATGAATCATCAGCTTGACTATTCATATGAAATGTCAAGTCTTATTTTCTCTGAAAATTAAAAAAAAAAAAATTCTGCAAGAGAAAATTAAAAAAAAATTCAACAGTGTTGTCTGCTGCAATTGCAATTGGCTTTTTTAAGGGTTAAATATTATCAGAATGACACATATAATATTTTTAAATTTTTCTTTTGTTTTTCCAAGAACATGATTTGATAGTTCATAATGACATTTTATGTTTCCTCAACACAGATATTACATAGTGGACATTTAACCCTTAAAGCGCCAAGAAAATCTGCATCTGAAAATGTCGTCTGCTCATGTTGTCTGCTGCATCTTCTTGCAAACTTTTCAAACTTTCATTTTGCATATAGGCAAACAGTATGGACCCAGATCAGACTGCTCCTCTGATCTGGGTCCACACTGTTTGCAACAATGACTTTTAAGGTAACCGGCAGATGACAAAGCAGACGACAATTGTTGTGATTGGTGCTTTAAGGGTTAAGGTGGTAGGTTTGTTGTAAGGGCCTGCTGTAGTTGCAGCAGGTTGCGGAAGGGGCCATGTTAGTATTTCCACTGTTCCTGTACAGTCATTCCCTTTGTCCCTATTTCTTCTTCTGTACTAGCTCTGTCCCTTATATTCATTTTTTTCTGGGTTCAACACAAAATGGCCCATAATTGTATAAAGATTGATGTGTCATTAACACTTACCACGCTATGAGCAGATTCAGCAGAAGATAAATTGGTGATATTTTTCTTATTTTTCCTAGAAAATAGTATCCGACACTTTATGCAAATTGTCTCCTTGTGTCGGATCCTATTTTCTAGGAAAAACAAGAAAAATATTTCAAAATATTGTCTGCTGAAGTTTTTACCCAGCATGCAAAGAAATATTAAACAAGAATTGTTGTAATGATTCCGATGAATGCTTTATTGCATACATTTTTATTGCAGAATTAACTGAAACTAGACATGCTTAAAAAACACTATGCTCCAAACTATATGCTTGTCCCCACAAAATGCCAAACATTGAAAAGGTTGTAACTCTCACAAAATTAATCCAGTTTATGTTTCAAGAGTCAAACAATTGATTAACTCCTGACAGCCCAATAAGCTCACCAGGTTTCATGGCCCCAGTTCCAACAGTTATCAAGTACCTTGGTGGCTTATTCTGATATGTGTCTGACTTGTATCAGGAGGTCCTGGCTCGGTCAGGCAACATTCTTTCATGGATATTAATAATGAAACATTTTCTCTGGTCATTCACTCCCTTCCGCTGACTCAAGAAAGGCATCAGTTTCTGGCAAAAGAATGTGCACAAATACTGGTGAGCAACTTAGTAGACTAGGCCTGCCTTGGAAAAGTGTCGTTAGGTAAACTGACCGGCTCGACATTACCCTAATGGGTTAACTGGGCCGTAAAACCTCAACAGTCTATCTGACAAGAAATTAGTGTGATGAGCCAACAGATTAACGACCAAAAGGCAGTATGCCCCTTAGGACTAACAACCCAAAAGCAGTATACCCTTCCAACTCCAGCCTCTGAAAACCTCATCTGGAGGGTATCAGTATGTTGTGTGTACTGTCCTGTAAATTATTCAAGGTGACACTTAAATCTAGCCTAAACAGTTTTCATTATGCTAATTTATTGTTTTATAGGAATACAGCAGCTAATTTACAAGCAGTTAGTGTGTGAACATACAAATGACCTTCTTTAACCCTTAAAGTGCTAATCACAACTGCAGCAGATGACATTTTGAATTTTTTTTATCGCACCTGCTTGTAGCAGGGTGCGATATAGGCGTCCGATTTTCCGTCCGTCCGTCCGTCCGTCCGTCCGTCCGTCCGTCCGTCCGTCCGTCTGTCAACATTTATGTCGACGTTCGACATTTATGTCAAAGTTAGTATTCTAATCAACTACAAGACTAAACAACCATCAAACCTTGCATGAAACATCTCCCTGACCTCCTGACTTTGCGACATAGGCGTCCGCTTTTCCGTATGTCTGTCAATTCGTCCGTCCGTCTGTCAACATTTATGTCGAAGTTCGACATTTATGTCAAAGTTAGTATTTTAATCAACTACAAGACTAAACAACCATCAAACCTTGCATGAAACATCTCCCTGACCTCCTGACTTTGCGACATAGGTGCCCACTTTTCCATTTGTCTGTCTGTTCGTCCGTCCGTCTGTCTGTCTGTTAACAGTTCTGTTATGTCGAACTTCGACATTTATGTCAAAGTTAGTATTCTAATCAACTACAAAACTAAACAACCATCAAACCTTGTATGAAACATCTCCCTGACCTCCGGACTTTGCGACATAGGTGCCTGCTTTTCCATTCGTCTGTCCGTTCATCCGTCCGTCTGTCTGTTAACAGTTCTGTTATGTCGAAGTTGGACATTTACGTCGAAGTTAGTATTCTAATCAACTACAATTCTACAACAACCATCATACCTTGCATGACACATCTCCCTGACCTCCTGACTTGGCAGGTATGTTGACCCAGTGACCTTGACCTATATTTTGCGCTCCATTGACTTTGACACAATTTACGTTGACGTTCCAGATCTTCTCAACTATAAGGCGTACAACTACCAAACCTTGCATAGTGCTTCTCCTAGATGTACTGACTTGGCAGGTACCTTGACCCGATGACCTTGACCTATATTTTGCGCTCCAGTGACTTTGACATATTTTGCGTCGACGTTCGATATCTCCTCGACTATAAGGCCTACAACCATCAAACCTTGCAAAGTGCTTCTTCTCAATGTACTGACTTGGCAGATACCTTGACCTGGTGACCTTGACCTATAGTTTGGCTGCAGTGACTTTGACATAATTTATGTCACTGTTCCAGATCTCCTCAAGTGTAAGACCTCTAGCCACCAAACTTTGCATAGTGCTTCTCCTAGATGTACTGACTCGGCAGGTATCTTGACCCGGTGACCTTGACCTATATTTTGCGCTCCAGTGCCTTTTACACATTTTATGTCAACGTTCAATATCTCCTCAACTGTAAGGCCTACAACCATCAAACCTTGCATAGTGCTTCTCCTCAATATACGGACTCCACAGGTACCTTCACTGGGTGACCTTGACCTATATTTTGCGCTCTATTGACTTTTACACCTTTTACGTCACCCTTCCATATGTCCTCAACTGGCCCGAAGGCCTTCAACCACCAAACCTTACATAGCACTTCTTCTTGATGTATTGACTCGGCAGGTACCTTGACCTGGTGACCTTGACCTATATTGTGCACTCCAGTGACTTTGACACATTTTATGTTAATGTTCGGTATCTCCTCAAATATAAGACTTACAACCACTAAACCTTGCATAGTGCTACACCTCATTGCACTGGCTTGACAGGTACCTTGACCCGATGACCTTGACCTATATTTGACACATTTTATGTTGATGTTTGATAACTCCTCAACTATAAGGCCTACAACCACCATACCTTGCACTGTGCTTCTCCTTGATGTACTGAATTAGCAGGTACCTTGACCCGTGACCTTGACCTATATTTCATGCTCCAGTGACTTTTACACATTTTATGTCAACGTTCCATTATCATTGGGCTGTATGATACGAAAAGTCAGTGCTGAAGATATAGCCATTAGAAGGAATGGGACTGGCATGGAATATATGTGCCCCACTAGGCACTTTGTCTACATTTTTTTCAACCCAGTTTTCCAAGTAAGCACTGCTAAGAATGAAATAAACTTATTTAATAACCACGTTCTGATTGTGGCTCCTGTGACTTTTGCCCCAGCAGGTGCGATGACGCCTTCCGCGGAATTCTTGTTTTTTATATTTGTCAGAGAAAAAAAAAAAACTTGACATTTCATGACAATTGTCTACTATAGAGACAGTTCACATGAAACATCAAGGCTTTTTATTCCCCCATCATAAAGTGGAGGAGGGCATGTAGTTTTACCTTCATACATCTGTGTCAGTCCTTGTGTCTGTCCGTCACACTTTATGGTACTGTACATGTGTCTGCAACTCCTCCAACAGTTTTCAAGTTAATGATGTGAAAGTTTTACTGTAGTAAGGATATAGACAGAGCATATGCATAAAGATCACAGACCTCTGATTGAATTATTATTGTTAAAGTTACATACCCTTGCTTTACTAAAGAAAAATTGTCTTATACAAATGACACAGTAGGGTTCGTGTCTAAAGGTCACAGAACTCTGATCTAATTTTTTATCGCACCTGCTTGTAGCAGGGTGCGATATAGGCGTCCGATTTTCCGTCCGTCCGTCCGTCAGTCCGTCCGTCCGTCCGTCCGTTCCCACGAGCGGGTACTTGCGTGGCTTACCATCAGCATTTTAGATACTTAAGTGGCAAAATGGTCATACCAGGCTAGCCACATAAGAGAGAGATATGGACAGGTAATCCATACTTAATCTGGCTAAATAAAGTTATTTTAATTTGTAGGCACATAATAATGGTCAGAAATCCATCCATTCCTAAGGACGTCCAAGTACCCTCGGGTACCATCTTTTTTTATGCGCCTGCGCAGTAATACATCTTTTGAAAGCCACTTAAAATCAGTAGCCCCTTATGAACAGTTAATCTATACCTAACGTGGCTAAATGGCTAGCCACATACGAGAATGGTAGCTACTGACAGGTAATCCATACCTAATGTGGTTAAATGGCTACCCACACAAGAGAAAAATAGCTATGGACAGGTAATCCAAAGCCACTTAAAATCAATAGCCCCTTATGGACAGTTAATCTATACCTAACGTGGCTAAATGGCTAGCCACATAAGAGAATGGTAGCTACTGACAGGTAATCCATACCTAATGTGGTTAAATGGCTACCCACACAAGAGAATAATAGCTATGGACAGGTAATCCATACCTAATGTGGCTAAATGTAATTTGTAGACACATAATGATGGACAGTAATAGGCACTTAAAATCAGTAGCCACTTAATGATTTTTGCCACAAAGTGCATAGCCACGTATGTACCCATTCGTGGGTCCGTCCGTCCGTCCGTCCGTCTGTCAACATTTATGTCGACGTTCGACATTTATGTCAAAGTTAGTATTCTAATCAACTACAAGACTAAACAACCATCAAACCTTGCATGAAACATCTCCCTGACCTCCTGACTTTGCAAGAAAGGTGTCCGCTTTTCTGTTTGTCTGTCCATTCGTCCGTCCGTCTGTCAACATTTATGTCGAAGTTCGACATTTATGTCAAAGTTAGTATTTTAATCAACTACAAGACTAAACAACCATCAAACCTTGCATGAAACATCTCCCTGACCTCCTGACTTTGCGACATAGGTGCCCACTTTTCCATTCGTCTGTCTGTTCGTCTGTCTGTCCGTCCGTCCGTCCCTTAACAGTTCTGTTATGTCGACATTTATTATCGCACCTGCTTGTAGCAGGGTGCGATATAGGCGTCCGATTTTCCGTCCGTCCGTCCGTCCGTCCGTCTGTCAACATTTATGTCGACGTTCGACATTTATGTCAAAGTTAGTATTCTAATCAACTACAAGACTAAACAACCATCAAACCTTGCATGAAACATCTCCCTGACCTCCTGACTTTGCAACATAGGCGTCCACTTTTCCGTATGTCTGTCCATTCGTCCGTCCGTCTGTCAACATTTATGTCGAAGTTCGACATTTATGTCAAAGTTAGTATTTTAATCAACTACAAGACTAAACAACCATCAAACCTTGCATAAAACATCTCTCTGACCTCCTGACTTTGCGACATAGGTGCCCACTTTTCCATTCGTCTGTCTGTTCGTCCGTCCGTCTGTCTGTCCGTCTGTTAACAGTTCTGTTATGTCGAAGTTCGACATTTATGTCAAAGTTAGTATTCTAATCAACTACAAAACTAAACAACCATCAAACCTTGTATGAAACATCTCCCTGATCTCCCGACTTTGCGACATAGGTGCCCGCTTTTCCATTCGTCTGTCCGTTCATCCGTCCGTCTGTCTGTTAACAGTTCTGTTATGTCGAAGTTGGACATTTACGTCGAAGTTAGTATTCTAATCAACTACAATTCTACAACAACCATCATACCTTGCATGACACATCTCCCTGACCTCCTGACTTGGCAGGTATGTTGACCCAGTGACCTTGACCTATATTTTGCGCTCCATTGACTTTGACACAATTTACGTTGACGTTCCAGATCTTCTCAACTATAAGGCATACAACTACCAAACCTTGCATAGTGCTTCTCCTAGATGTACTGACTTGGCAGGTACCTTGACCCGGTGACCTTGACCTATATTTTGCGCTCCAGTGACTTTGACATATTTTGCGTCGACGTTCTATATCTCCTCGACTATAAGGCCTGCAACCATCAAACCTTGCAAAGAGCTTCTTCTCAATGTACTGACTTGGCAGATACCTTGACCTGGTGACCTTGACCTATATTTTGGCTGCAGTGACTTTGACATAATTTACGTCAATGTTCCAGATCTCCTCAAGTGTAAGACCTCTAGCCACCAAACCTTGCATAGTGCTTCTCCTAGATGTACTGACTCGGCAGGTATCTTGACCCGGTGACCTTGACCTATATTTTGCGCTCCAGTGCCTTTTACACATTTTACGTCAACGTTCAATATCTCCTCAACTGTAAGGCCTACAACCATCAAACCTTGCATAGTGCTTCTCCTCAATGTACGGACTCCGCAGGTACCTTCACTGGGTGACCTTGACCTATATTTCGCGCTCCATTGACTTTTACACCTTTTACGCCACCCTTCCATATGTCCTCAACTGTAAGGCCTTCAACCACCAAACCTTATATAGACTTCGTCTCGATGTACTGACTTGGCAGGTACCTTGACCTGGTGACCTTGACCTATATTGTGCACTCCAGTGACTTTGACACATTTTATGTTGATGTTCGGTATCTCCTCAAATATAAGATCTACAACCACTAAACCTTGCATAGTGCTTCACCTCATTCCACTGGCTTGGCAGGTACCTTGACCCGGTGACCTTGACCTATATTTGACACATTTTACGTTGATGTTTGATAACTCCTCAACTATAAGGCCTACAACCACCATACCTTGCATTGTGCTTCTCCTTGATGTACTGAATTAGCAGGTACCTTGACCCATGACCTTGACCTATATTTCATGCTTCAGTGACTTTTACACATTTTACGTCAATGTTCCATTATCATTGGGCTGTATCATGTATGATACGAAAAGTCAGTGCTGAAGATATAGCCATTAGAGGGAATGGGACTGGCCCGGAATATATGTGCCCCACTAGGCACTTTGTCTACATTTTTTTCAACCCAGTTTTCCAAGTAAGCACTGCTAAGAATGAAATAAACTTATTTAATAACCACGTTCTGATTGTGGCTCCTGTGACTTTTGCCCCAGCAGGTGCGATGACGCCTTCCGCGGAATTCTTGTGTCAAAGTTAGTATTCTAATCAACTACAAGACTAAACAGCCATCAAACCTTGTATGAAATATCTCCCTGACCTCCTGACTTTGCAACATAGGTGCCCGCTTTTCCATTCGTCTGTCCGTTCGTCCGTCCGTCTGTCTCTTAACAGTTCTGTTATGTCGAAGTTCGACATTTACGTCAAAGTTAGTATTCTAATCAACTACAATTCTACAACAACCATCATACCTTGCATGACACATCTCCCTGACCTCCTGACTTGGCAGATATGTTGACCCAGTGACCTTGACCTATATTTTGCGCTCCATTGACTTTGACACAATTTACGTTGACGTTCCAGATCTTCTCAACTATAAGGCGTACAACTACCAAACCTTGCATAGTGCTTCTCCTAGAGGTACAGACTTGGCAGGTACCTTGACCCGGTGACCTTGACCTATATTTTGCGCTCCAGTGACTTCGACATATTTTGCCTTGACATTCAATATCTCCTCAACTATAAGGCCTACAACCATCAAACCTTGCAAAGTGCTTCTCCTCAATGTACTGACTTAGCAGATACCTTGACCTAGTGACCTTGACCTATATTTTGGCTGCAGTGACTTTAACATAATTTAGGTCAACGTTCCAGATCTCCTCAAGTGTAAGACCTCAAGCTGCCAAACCTTGCATAGTGCTTCTCCAATATGTACTGACTTGGCAAGTATCTTGACCCGGTGACCTTGACCTATATTTTGCGCTCCAGTGCCTTTTACACATTTTACGTCAACGTTCAATATCTCCTCAACTATAAGGCCTACAACCATCAAACCTTGCATAGTGCTTCTCCTCAATGTACAGACTCTGCTGGTACCTTGACTGGGTGACCTTGACCTATATTTCACGCTCCATTGACTTTTACACCGTGTACGTCACCCTTCCATATGTCCTCAACTGTAAGGCCTTCAACCACCAAATCTTATATAGCACTTCTTCTCGATGTACTGCATCGACAGATACCTTGACCTGGTGACCTTGACCTATATTGTGCACTCCAGTGACTTTGACACATTTTATATTGATGTTCGGTATCTCCTCAAATATAAGACCTACAACCACTAAACCTTGCATAGTGCTTCACCTCATTGCACTGGCTTGGCAGGTACCTTGACCCAGTGACCTTGACCTATATTTGACAAATTTTACATTGATGTTTGATAACTCCTCAACTATAAGGCCTACAACCACCATACCTTGCATTGTGCTTCTCCTTGATGTACTGAATTAGCAGGTACCTTGACCCGTGACCTTGACCTAAATTTCATGCTCAAGTGACTTTTACACATTTTACGTCAATGTTCCATTATCATTGGGCTGTATGATACGAAAAGTCAGTGCTGAAGATATAGCCATTAGAGGGAATGGGACTGGCATGGAATATATGTGCCCCACTTGGCACTTTGTCTACATTTTTTTCCAAGTAAGCACTGCTAAGAATGAAATAAACTTATTTAATAACCACATTCTGATTGTGGCTCCTGTGACTTTTGCGCCAGCAGGTGCGATGACGCCTTCCGCGGAATTCTTGTATTAGCTCAGCTGAGCAAAAGCTCAGGGTAAGCTATCGTGATCACCCATTGTCTGTCGTCTGTCGTCCATCTTCAACAATTAGTTTGTTAACACTCTAGAGGTCATAGTTTTGACCCAATCTTGATGAAACTTGCTTGAATGTTTGCCTGTATGAAATCTAGGTCAAGTAATGTTCGAAACTTTAAAAGGTCAAAAAGTAGGTCATCAGCCTAAATCAAAGGAAAAACTTGTTAACACTCTAGAGGTCACATTTTTGAAGAAATCATGATGAATATTGATCAAAATGTTTTTCATGGTGATTTCTAGGTCAGGTTCGAAACTGGGTCACTTAGGGTCAAAAAAGTAGGTCACCAGCCTAAATCAAAGGAAAAACTTGTTAACACTCTAGAGGTCACATTTTTGAAGTAATCATGATGAATATTGATCAAAATGTTTTTCGTGGTGATTTCTAGGTCAGGTTCAAAACTGGGTCACTTAGGGTCAAAAACTAGGTCACCAGGCCAAATCAAAGGAAAACCTTGTTAACACTCCAGAGGTAACATTTTTGAAGTAATCATGACTGTCGCGCAAAATGTTTGTCTTGATGATTATAAGGTCAGGTTTGAAACTGGGCCACTTGGGTAAAAAATTAGGTCACTGTTTGTCTTGATGAATTCTAGGTCAGGTTCAAAACTAGGTCATTTGGGGACAAAAACTAGGTCATTGTGCCAAATCAAAGGAAAACCTTGTTAACACCCTAGTTGCTAGAGTTAGATACCTTGGATTGGCTTAGAAAGTTTGCCTCGTACACATGGCATAGTAGGGTTTGTGTCTGCAACTGATCAAATTTTTATTGCTAGTTACATACCCTTGATTTACTTTAATAGAAATGTTAATAAAAGCACTCTTCTTTTGCTTTTTGTTCAGAATAATAAATCTACATAGCCAAACTGGCAATAGCTGGGACATTCATCCCCTTTAGGGATCTTCTAGTTGCAAAAGAAAAGTGCCGATATTTTTTTTCTTTCTCCTAGAAAACATATGTTTTGGTTTTCATTAAAAGTGTCTCACTGATGCACTTCTGATGAGTACCCACAACATTTGTTTTCGTTGAGAAATAAAAAAAACAAACATTATTTAGATAACCCCTATTACCTTGAGCTGTGTAGGAGTGTTGCTATGTAGATATGGATTGTTGTATTTTCTGGAGCTTTGTAGGAGGGTTGCATTTTTTCAGTTTCAGCACGGTTACCGTGGTTACTCACTTTTTTCTTCATCCTCTAATTGTCTTTTTCCTCTCATCTGCTAGTTTTTCTGTCTCTTATTCTCCCTTTCTAATGCAGACCACAATGGTGGATGTCAGGTTGCCGTGGGCAAATTCAGCAGATGACAAATTGGTGATATTTTTTCTTTTGTTTCTCAGAAAACAGGAGTTGACATTTCATGCCAATTGAGACAATTTCCAGAAAACAGGATTCTGAGAAAAAAAAAATGAGAAATTTTTGCAAGATGTCTGTTGAAAATTTTACCCAGCAAGGTAAGCATAAAAAAAAGAATTCACTCAAATTGCTGATAACTTTAGCCTTGTTCTCATTTGTCACACATTTGGTTAAATCCTTGTAAAGGTCTAGTGTTTAGTTGTTTAATGGAGATAACTAATGACCAGATAATTAGAATTCTTGCCCTTTAGGCAAGAAATATATCATAATTGAAAGCCAACCATAAATAAAGTCTCATGTAATTATATATTGATAATAAAATTATGTATTACTCAGGACCCTGGTTTTTAAGGGGACAAAAACTGCCAAAATACAAATGCACTCCAAAATGTATGTTTCTTTGAAAGTCTTACAAGTTTTGGACTTGAGTCGTTAATTTTATCACCCTCTGGGCAAAGTCAGCAGGTGAGAGTTTGATGAGATTTTTCTCAGAAAAAAGGCTTTGACATTTTATGCAAATTGGGTTACAGCATATGGAAGGCAGGCCCAATATTCTTCTTTGGTCATCAGGTTGCGGATTCAATCCCTGCCGGGTCAGGCAGCATTCTTTTATGGAGACTGATCATGATGTATTTTCTATGGTCATTCTCTGCTGATTCAAGAAGGCCAGTTATCAGTTTCTGGTGGCAGTTATTAGTTCTCTGGGTGGCTCAGTCAGATGTGTGTTCAACTGGTGATCAGGAGGTTGCAGGTTCGACCCCCGCCGGGTCGGCTTCATTCTTTCGTGGAGATTGATTATGAAATATTTTCTACAGTCATTCTCCCTTCCGCTGATTCAAGAAAGGCAGTTGTCAGTTTCTGGCGAAAGAATGTGCACAATACTAAGTGTTAGGATACCTTAACTCCTGACCATATGATGCTCAGCGTGAGGAAAAGGCCCTTATGCCATATGCATTGTAGATTATGGTAATGTCCTAACATTTTAAATACTTTATTATGCCCCTAGCTTCGAATGGAAGGCATAGCAACAGATAAGGCACTTTTTTCATCTGAAAACTGCTGATATCTTTCTTATTTCTCAATGAAAACATATGTTATGATACTCATTAGAAGTGCCTCGGTGAGGTGCTTCTAATGAGTACCCACAACATATGTTTTCCTTGAGAAATAAGAAAATTATTATGTGGATACCCCCTCTTATCTGTAGCTATGGGAAGGGCATATTGCTTTGGGCTTGTCTGTCCGTCTGTCTGTTCATTCATCGGTACGAAATCTTGTGAGCAAGATATCTCGAAAACTATTTCAGCTTGGGCCTTGAAACATGGTGAGCTTATTGGTGATGATGAGTAGATCTGATTAATTTTCAAAAAAAAAATCAGATTAAAGAGTTATGCCCATTTCCAACTTTGACACTTGTATGGATAAGCGTATAGTTGGGGTCATAGTGTTATACAAATTTCTGGTTCCATACATTTTTTTTAAGCTTAAACTTTTTTTTATGCAGTTTCTTAAACAGCATATAGGAATAGCAAACAGTGTAGACCCTGATCTGACTGCTTCTGCAGGAGCAGTCTGATCTGAGTCTACACTGTTTGCATAAGCCATTTTGTCAGAAACTTTTGTGTATGAAATTTAAAGACATTTACTGTAATTTACAATGTTTGTAATTCTTTGTAAGCCTTTTAGTGGGAACATCTTTTTTTTTCATTTACTAAAGGTCATTAGGCGTATATAATTTTACATAACCTTAAAAGGTTTTTGACATTTACCACTCTCTGGGCAAATACAGTATTTGACAAATTGAGGATATTTTTCTTATTTATACCAAAAAATAGGCTTTGACACTTTAGGCAAATTGTCTCTTTGACCTGTTTTCCAGAAAAAAAAAAAAAAAAATATTTTAAAATGTTGTCTGCTGTAATTTTTTTATTAATGTAAGCATTAAGCTGATGGCTAATTAAATAAATTGGTAAATAACAAATCCGTTATAATTTTCTTTTCTTTTCCCAACAGAAAATAGAGCTAATATTTCGCGTCTAGCGAATCTTTTGAGATGACTGCCTTGAGAGGTCAAACTCTTTTTTCCAGAAAAAAAGAATAGAAAAATATTCTAAATTATCTGCTAATGTTTAAATTCTGTAAGTTAAATGTTAATTTATCTGTAAATACATGTAGACAATGAATGAATAATCAAGCTAAAGGGCAGAGACAGGAAAATCTCACTTGGTGAACCATGCAGACAGGCATAGCTCCAGATAAGGTGATTTTTTTTTTTCTTAACCCTAGGCCTGCTGAATCTGGATATACCCTGCCTTTGCAAACAGTGCAGATCCAGATCAGTTGGCTTCTGAAGAAGCCAACTGATCTGGGTCTGCACTGTTTGCCATTAAGTATGTGACTTTATATCAACAATCTGGATCAAGTAATATGATTGGCTGAAAATTAGAAATGGGTGTGGCATCTTAATTTATTCAGCATGACAAGGGTTAACAACTTCCTTTGAGAGAAAAATCTATATGATTTCTAGTATGAGTATGTTGAGAAATAGAAAAATTGCAAACTTTTCTCATCTACCAGAGGACCTGTAAATGAGGAGTATTTGGTGATAATTCTGGGATTATTTTCTCCAATTCTCCATAATAACATAGGTTGTGGGTTACCTCATTAGAAGTGCCTCAGTGTGGCACTTCCAGTGAGTACCCACAACATATGTTTTGATGGAGAAATATTATCCTAGAATTATCATCAATTACTTCCCCTTAGCAAGCCATGTGTCTGTCTAAAACTAATCTGGAGCCCTGGTAGTTAATAGCTCCACCCACCTGTCATGAGACAGTAACAGAGCTCTAGGTAAAAGCATATGTTGTTGGTACTCATTTGAATTGCCTTGACAACTTGAGTACCAACAATATAATATGCTTTTATAAAGAAAATCAGAAAAAATACTGCATTTGTATCATTACATAATCATCTTGTGAAGTTATCTTCTTATCCTTCAATACACACTACAACCTCTGTATAACACGGTTCGTTATAACACGGTTTTGGATATAACACGGTTCAAAGATGGATCCCAAAAAATGTTTAGATTATATTGAAAAATGACCATAAATGGTCATTTTTCAATATAATCTATACATTTTTTGTTTGGATATAACACGGTTGTTTAACTAACACGGTTTATGCTATGGACTCCAACAATAGTGTTATAAAGAGGTTGTGGTGTAGTTCTTATCAGGTGGATATTTTACTACAATTCACCCTTGTCCTGCTGAATAAATTAAGATACCACACCCACTATTACTTTTCAGCCAATCAGATTACTTGATATGGATTATTGCTATAAAATCACATACTTAATGGTAAACAGTGCAGATCCAGATCAGTTGGCTTCTTCAGACGCCAACTGATCTGGATCTGCACTGTTTGCCAAGGCAGGGCATATCCGGGATGAGCAGGACTAGGGTTTTCTATTAATTTTGAAAATCCTAAGCGCACAGCGGGGTAATTAGATCAAATATGGTGCCGGCCTCGGTGGTGCAGTTGGATGCGCGTCTGACTGGAGACCAGGAGTTCATGGGTTCGACCCCTGTCGAGGTCGGCAACATTCTTTCGTGGAGACTGATCATGAAATATTTTCTACGGTCAGTCATTTTCTACGGTCAGTCTCTCCCTTCCTCTGATTCAAGAAGGGCAGTTGTCACTTTCAGGCAAAAGAATGTGCACAATACTGGTTAACCACTTGGAAGACTAAGCCTGCCCAGTAAACGTGTGGTTAGGTAAACTGACTGCGCTCAACATGACCCCATTGGGTTGACTGGACCGTAAAACTCAACATAAACAAACAAAGGTTCAAATATGGTACTTTTATTTAGAGCTACATACAGCTATTTTTTTTACCATTACCATATTACCCTAAGTATTCAGACAGAATGCAGCATCTGATCAGGGACTTCACTGTTTGTCACATATCCAGCAGTATCTTAAATACATCAACTGCCGTAGTCAAATCATCGGACTTACTCAAATTTGAGGAGACATAAGTTGCACAATGCATAAAAAGGGCCATTATGCAATCATCATGAAAGACATGCTTATGTAATGTTGACCCCTTTAAACCCAACTTTTATATATTAAAACTGGGGTTTACAGGGGTATATAATATTGTTCTTATTTCTGCTCAAAAACGTAGATTGTGGGTACTCTGAGGCGGTTCTAAAAGAACCAACAATCTATGTGTTGAGCAGAAATATGAAGAATATCAGGATCTTTTTATCTGAAAGTTTTCACATTTTGGTGGTAAAATTTTCAGTATATTTGAATAGGCCGGTTTTCGTAATGTTGCGGACAACACAGGCCCTGATTGGCTTGCACAATTACATAGGATGATCTGGACTTTCATTGTCCAATTACAGAATGAATGGATACTGCAGCATATGTAGATGAACAGAGAATTTACAGATCAGACTACAAGGTTGGGCACGCTAGTCTAGGATGGGCACGCTAGTCTGGACCTTCGCTGTTCGATACTGTTTGTCATTCCACTAAGTGCTTTAACTGTTTGCATGCTGGGTAATTTTGCATGCTTTTTTGTTGTCTTGATTTTTTTTTTTTCTAATTTTTTAAAGAAAAATCTTTCAGGAATACCATCAAAGCGTCAAACAGTTTGTGTCCAGATCAGGCCTGACGTTTTGTTGGGCCTGATCTGGGTCCAAACTGTTTGCAAAGGTTGTCAGCAGACGACAAAAGTTACCACCAGTAGGGAAATAGTTAAAGGTCTTTATGCATATATAATTTTACATAACTTTAAAATATAACACAAGGCATCGCAGAAGATATAAATCCCCTTGCCCTAGAATACTTGGGCAAACACTGAACTGTGAGATTTCATGACATATAATTGTTATATGAATGAAGAAACAAGAAGCCTGTGACCTTAATGTAAAGGTCATTTATGCCCTTGACATTAAAAGCTTCAGTATTGTAAACATTCAGACTTTCAGGTTGAGAGAGATTTATAGATCTCACATGATAAAAAACATTTCAGTCATGTCAACACTGACCTTGAGCACAGAAGCGATGACAAAGTTTTTTCTAAAAATAGTCCGTTACCTTGAACTTGAGCCCAGCAACCTGAAAATTGAACTTGCTCAAGATATTATAATACCCAACAATTGTGTGAAGATACATTAAAGTCCATTGATAAAGGCAGGAACTAGAGCGATGAGTTTTTTTTTTCTAAAAACAGCCATTGACCTTGACCTTGAGCCCAGCAACCTGAAAGTTGAGATTGCTTGAGATATTGTCAAACCACAAATGTGTGATGTGAAGTTATATCAAAATCCATTGATAACTGTAGGGGCTAGAATGATGAAAATGTTTTTTCTAAAAATAGCCAGTTATCTTGACCTTGAGCCCAGCAACCTGAGTTAAACTCGAGATATTATCATAACCAAGATTTATGTGAAGTATCAAAATCCATCAATAAATGTAGGCACTAGAGCTATAACAAAGTTTTTCTGAAAATAGCCACAACGACCCTGAAAGTCAAACTTGCTCGAGATAGTATCATAACCAACATTTGTGTGAATTTACATTAAAATCCATCAATAAATGTAGATGCTAGAGCAATGACTAAGTTTTTTCTAAAAATACTCACAGTGACCTTGACCTTAAGCCCAGGATCCTGAAAGTTGAACTTGCTCAAGATATTGTCATACTTAACATTTGTGTGAAATAATATTAAAATCCGTCAGTAAATTTAGGCGCTAGAGCGATTACAAAGTTTTTATAAAAATAGCCACCTGTGACTTGACCTTGAGCCCAGGACCCTGAAAGTTGAACTTGCTTGAGATATTATCATACCCAACATTTGTGTGAAGTTATATTAAAATCCATTGATAAATATAGGCACTAGAGGGATGACAATGTTTTTTGAAAAATAACCACAGTGACCTTGACCTTGAGCCCAGGACCCTGAAAGTCAAACTTGCTCAAGATATTATCATACCCAGCCGGCCTCGGTGGCTCAGTTGGATGCGCCGTCCGACTGGAGACCAGGAGGTCGCGGGTTCAACCCCCGCCGAGGTCGGCAACATTCTTTCGTGGAGATTGATCATGAAATATTTTCTACGGTCATTCTCTCCCTTCCGCTGATTCAAGAAGGGCAGTTATCAGTTTCTGGCGAAAGAATGTGCACAATACTGGTTAACCGCTTAGAGGACTAAGCCTGCCCAGTAAACGTGTGGTTAGGTAAACTGACCGAGCTCGACATGACCCCATTGGGTTGACTGGGCCGTAAAACCTCAACACAAACAAACAATTATCATACCCAACATTCGCTGGGTCGGCAACATTCTTTTGTAGAGATTTGATTATAAAATATGTTCTACGGTCCTTCTCTCGCTTTCGCTGATTCAAGAAGGGCAGTTTGTCAGTTTCTGGCGAAAGAATGTGCACAATACTGGTTAACCGCTTAGAGGACTAAGCCTGCCCAGTAAAAATGTGGTTAGGTAAACTGACTGCACTCAACATGACCCCATTGGGTTGACTGGGCCGTAAAACCTCAACCCTAACAAATACCCAACATTTGTGTTGTTACATTAAAAATCCATCAATAAATGTAGGCGATGACAAAATTTTTCTAAAAATAGCCACAGTGACCATGACCTTTATCCTAGGACCCTGACAGTTGACCTTGCTCGAGATATTGTCTACACAACATTTCTGTGAAGTTAAATTAAAATCCATTGATAAATGTAGGCTCTAGAGTGATGACAAAAGTTTTTCTTAAAATAGCCACAGTGAGCTTTACTGTGAGCCCAGGACCCTGAAAGTCTAATTTGCTCAAGATATTGTCATACCCAACATTTATTGCTCAAGATATTATCATACCCAACATTCGTGTGAAGCTACATTAAAATCCATCAATAAATGTAGGCTCTAGAGCAATGACAAAATTTTTTCTAAAAATAGCCACAGTGACCTTGACCTTGAGCCCAGGACCCTGAAAATCGAACTTGCTCGAGATATTGTCATACTCAACATTTGTTTGAAGTTAAATTAAATTCCATCAATAAATGTAGGCGCTAGAGCAATGTTTTTCTAAAAGTAGCCACAGACCTTGACCTTGAGTCCAGGACCCTGAAAGTTGAACTAGTTCGAGATATTGTCAAACCCAATATTTTTGTGCATCAGCCTCGGTGGCTCAGTTGGATGCACGTCCGACTGGTGATCAGGAGGTTGCAGGTTTGACCCCCGCCAGGTTGGCAACATTCTTTCATGGAGATTTGGTTGTGAAATATTTTCTGTGGTCATTCTCTCCCTTCTGCTGATTCAAGAAGGGCAGTTGTCAGTTTCTGGTGGAAGAGTGTGCACACTAATGGTTCACCGCTATAGAGGACTAAGCCTACCCAGTAAATGTGTAGTTAGGTAAACTGACCGAGCTCGACATGACACCATTGGGTTGACTGGGCCGTAAAACCTCAACACAAACAAACCAACATTTTTGGTGAAGTTATATTAAAATCCATCAACTAATGTAGGCTCTAGAGAGATGACAAAGTTTTGTCAAAAAGTAGCCACAGTGACCTTGACCTTGAGCCCAAGACCCTGAAATTGGAACTTGCTCGAGATATTGTCATACTCAACATTTTTATGGTTATATTAAATTCTATTATCAAATGTAGGCACTAGAGCAATGACAGTTGCCGGCCTCGGTGGCTCAGTTGGATGCGCCGTCCGACTGGAGACCAGGAGGTCGCGGGTTCAACCCCTGCCGAGGTCGGCAACATTCTTTCGTGGAGATTGATCATGAAATATTTTCTACGGTCATTCTCTCCCTTCCGCTGATTCAAGAAGGGCAGTTGTCAGTTTCTGGCGAAAGAATGTGCACAATACTGGTAAACCGCTTAGAGGACTAAGCCTGCCCAGTAAACGTGTGGTTAGGTAAACTGACCGCGCTCGACATGACCCCATTGGGTTGACTGGGCCGTAAAACCTCAACACAAACAAACAAGCAATGACAGTTTTTCTAGAAATAGCCACAGTGACCTTGATCTTGAGCCCAGGACCCTGCAAGTCGAACTTGCTTGAGATATTGCCATACCCAACATTTTTGTGAAGTTATTTTAAAATTCATCAGTAAATGTAGGCGCTAGAAAGATGACAAAAGGTGAACATAATGTACGTATGTACGAATGAACATACATATGTATGTACTTAGGTACAGGACAAACCCTGTATCCCCTCCACAACTTCGTTGTGCGAAGGGATAATAATAGAACCATCTTATAACACACCACCTGATGCATCAATAACTTGAGTCTAGCAAAATTTGCTGCAAAATTAAGATTTTTTTGGTGAAAGCACACAGCACTATTGGCTTAGCTTAACAAGAATTAATTTTCTTTTTGGCTACAAAAAGGGTCTTAGTAACAGTTCAGATAAGGATTCTGATTAGACTGCACAAATGCACTTGTAACACTAAACATAGTCATGATTTCAAATCACACTTTCAAAACAAAATATTTTCTATGTATGCTGGGCAAAATTTTCAGCAGATGACATTCTAAAATAATTTCTTATTTTTCTCAGAAAATATGTTTTGACATTTGATGCAAATTATCTCATAAAGAGACAATTTTCATAAATTGTCAAAGCCTGTTTTCTGGGAAAATAAGAAAAATATTAAGTCTAAAGCCTAGTCTAAAGAGTGGTAAAGGTTATGTCACTGAATAATATTTTGATTTCCAAAAAGAAAAATGCACTCTAGGACACTGTCATATTGTTTCAAAATGAACATGATACAGTTATGCTCTGCAGGACTGCATTTTTGTTGTTATTGTATACTGTCTTTTTATCAAACTGGTTTTAATTCTTTACACACAATTAGTAGAAGACAAAATGAAATTTTTATACTCATTTTTTACTGGCAAAATAGGACTGAACATTTTGTTTGGATTGTCTCCAATATCCCCTTCACCTTTTGCTTCCCGAAGTGCTAGTGTGAATTTTCTGTTGGAAAAAAAATACAGATTGATAGATTGATGGCATTTTTATGACTTTGACCTTGGACCCCTGCAAACATATGCTCCCCACAGCCCTGGGGTTTAGAAATGATATGGTGAGGAAGGTTTATGAAAATCCATCCAACAATGTAGAAGATGGAGGAACAGATATAGATCAGTTCTGGGATTTGAGCTCTGACTCCTGACCCTAGGGTCAGGGACAGAATCAGTGTGGCATTGCAGGATCCTAGTGTATAAGGAAGGCATAGACCATAGAGCAAATATGATTAAAATCCATCCACTAGTGCAGAAGGAAATAGAATAATGGACTGATTCAAAGATTTCAGAGGTGCAGTCCTAGGCACTCTCAATGACCTTGAGATCAAGGTCATGGACTTAGAAATTTTGCATTTGCTCAGGTGGTGGCTCTGGCCTAGGGTATACATGACCCTTTGTCACTTGTCTGGTTAAATTCTGCATACTGAAAGTTCAGGAAAGGCATACAAAATGTGTCAACCAAAACTCTAAAAAGTCTAGAATCTTTTTTGGTTGTTATTCATGATTTTTGATCAAGATAGGTGAAGGTGAGGTGATAATTGTTGTGATGAGTTAGGATAAAATCTTTTTGCACTTAACCCTTAAATTGCCAAGAAAACATACATCTGAAAATGTCATCTGTTCATGTCATCTGCTGAATATTCTTGCAAACTTTTGAAACCTATTTTTTCATACAGGCAAACAGAGTGGACCCTGATCAGACTGATCCTAGAGGAGCAGTCTGATCTGGGTCCACACTGTTTGTAAAAATGACTTTTAAACTCACAAGCAGATGACAAAGCAGACGACAATTGTTGTGATTGGCAGTTTAAGGGTTAAACACATCTTGTATGTACTCATTGGAATTGCCCTCCGAAGGTGATTCTGATGTATACCCACAAGATAAGTTTTGGTGCAAAAATAACAAAAACTAACTGTCTTCTGAATTATACCATTAATATCTAGACATACAAATCATACTGTAAAAGTGGGTCAGCTTTTCTCATTTTTCTTAGAAAATAGAAGGCAGGACATTTCTTTTAAATATAGTTTTGAGAGAAATTCATATCAGACTGTAAAAGTGGGTTAGGTTTTCTAATACTCTTAGAAAATAGGAGGCTGGATATTTCTTTTAAATATAGTTTTGAGAGAACTATCATATTTTATTCATGAATATGATTTATTTACTTAAATATTATTTTGCTTATAATTAAATTCAGAATGCCAATGCATTCTAGTCGTGCCATGGCTCCAGATAAGGCCCGCATTTTTTTCCAACCAAAAAGTCTTGATATGTTGCATAATTTGCCACAAAAACATGTATTGTAGGTACTTATTAGAAGCACCTTGTGGAGGTGCTTCTAATGAGTACCCACAATATATGTTTTCATGGCAAAAAAAAAATAAAAAAAATAGAGGATACCCTCTCTTATCTTTATCTATGTTGTGCAGAAGTAATATATATTCTAACTGTCAATACTGGGATCTGGCAATGTCAACAAGTCAATTAATTATAAATGATGATTTAATTGGCAGGTAAAATAGAAATTTCTAACATTCTCAAAAGTTTTCCACATTAATAGGTCACTACTGAATGATCTTATTAAAATAATCTATTCAACAACTTTATGTATAAATAATTTGTTCATTCTTGTAATGTGCTTCTGTTGAAGATTTGGAAGCCAATCTTTACTGGTTGTCCATGAGAGTTTAAATGAAGCTTCACTCAAATTACCTGTAATAGTAATTATTGCCAAAAAAAGAACAAAACTACCATAATGGGCCAAAGTATTAGGACAGACAGGCCTGAGCAAACAGTGTAAGCCCCGATCAGATACCACAGAATGCTACATCTGATCAAGATCTACACTTAGTGAAATAGACTTGTTCAAATTTTAGGACAAGTATATAGAGGACTTGGTAAGGAGGAGTATTCATTATGTAAACACGCCTATGCAACTATATTGTAAATTTCACCACCAAAAAAACTGAAAGTTTTCAGATACAAATGCTGATATTTTTCATATTTCTGCTCAAAACATAGATAGTGGGTACTTGTTAGAACTGCCTCCTTGAGGCAGTTCTAAAGAGTACCCACAATCTATGTTTTTGAGCAGAAATAAGAAAAATAATGTATACCCCTGTAAACCCCAGATTTACTATATAAAAGTGGTTTAAGGGGGTCAAAATTATATAGGCATGTTTTTGTGATGACTTGATGATAATTCTGGGAATAATTTTCTCCAGTTCTCCTTAACAAAACATAGGTTGTGGGTACTCATTTATAAGAAGCCCCTCTCTAAGGTGCTTCTAAAGAGTACCCACAACTTATGTTTTAATAATCTCAGCATTATCACAAGATATTCACTCCTCCTTAAAGAGCCCTCTGTGTGATAATTATTAGGACAACAGCATTATCAATGCAGTCTCAATCAGCTTTAGTAGATTGTGGTATGGGTCGACAACAGGATTACCGTCATAGTCACAATATTGTATAATTACAAGAAAACATTGATGTAAAGCTCCCTATAGATAGTAGTATAGTGAAAAAATGTTATAATTTATGAAAGGTTGTAATTATACAAGTTATCGCAACGCTCAGCGATAAAAACATTATAGACGTTATCAGAGCTATGTAAAAAAAAAATCAACTATGATCGTCTGTTTTCTAGCCTACATACATAATTACATGCCATCCATAGCCTAGGATGAACATACTATATCCGAAATCATCTATGTAGCAGTGTTTCGTTCTTTTCTCCACTCATAACGTTTTCTTTCGGCCCAAATCTTTCCATGCTTGAATATCAAATTAAACTGTATTATTAAACCAGCTTATAATCCGTTCGATTTGAGAATGCATATTTCCATATTTTGTTTTTTCTTCGTAGTATGACGAAAAAAACGAAATGAAAAAAATTCAAACATGCAGTGATTTTTTTAGGCGTGCGTCCTGCGTCCGGTACGCATAATTTCGTCAGAGGACGCAAAAAATTTGTCTTGGTGAGTCCACGGGACTCATACAAAATCTCGAAGGTACGTACGTTTTGCTTTTTGAAGTCTACTTTCATTTTCGTAAAAAGCGAATGCACAAGCGGTGTTTCAGTACAGTATTTGGTAAAACCCAGTACTGAAAGAAGTCGTATCTTTTCGGTACACCGATTTTACCTGTATAGTCAAATAATCAATACCAGGTTGTCCAGTATCGGAGGAAAACTTAGCGGACACTCAAGTATTGGTTTTTATTTATCGTAACACCGTTTGACCTCGCACAGTGTCAACGTGAAACGGCGATCGTTTATTTTCAAAAGAAGAAAAAAATGCCCCCGAAAAAAATCATAAAACTTGATCCTAAACAGCACACGCTGTTCGGTCTGCTTGGCCAACAAAAGCAGACCGACACAAACAGCAAGGCCTCCAAGTCTGAGACTGGCGATCTCGACGATAACTCCCAAACTGAACCCACGCCAACAAGCTCAGATAAACAAAAAAAACAAAGATCCTTCCAGGATGAGTGGACCAAATATTATAGCTGGCTTGCTTATAATAAAGATGAAAACTATATGTATTGTACTTTATGCACAGAGGCTAAAAAGCGAAATGGAATGTCCCAGGATGCAAAATGTAGGAACTTTCAAAATAGTACACTGACTCGTCATGCAGGACTTACTGAGCATAAAATATTGATAGAGGCCCCCTCTCTTAGAAATGACCTCAGAATTGTCAATGAAAAAAAGGACTCAAAAGAGGAGCGTGCTATGCAGATTGTCTTTCGCTGCTTACATTTCCTTATCGGTGAAGACATAGCACTGGTGAAATTTAAGCCACTAGTAGAATTTCTGCATAATTTAGTCAAGGATGGATATGACCTGAATGATATGGGTGTCCTAAAAATGTCAGATATTGGATATGAGTCCTCCTATACATCTTCAGAAATCCTAAGTTGTATGGCAGATGTCGTTGAAGACAACCTAAAATCCGAATTAGAAGAATCTGAGGTAGTGACAGTTCTGGCTGATGAAAGCACAGATATCGCTAATCACAAAAGACTGGTTGTATATGCCCAGATAATTTCAGAGGACATGGCACCTAAGACACGGTTCGTAGCTAATGTAGAATGTCAAGATGCAACTGGGTCAGGCATTGCAAAAAGTATCATGAACGAGTTAAATAAACGAGGTGTTCCAAATGAGAAGATCATGAGCCTTGGCTCCGACGGAGCTTCTGTAATGACAGGCAAAATAAATGGTTGTGCAGCTGTAATGAGGCGAGAGAACCCCCACTTAAGTAACATTCATTGTGTTGCCCATAAACTTGCATTGTGCACTTCACAGGCTGCTGAGAATATCCCCCTTTTGAAAAAGCACCAGCAAATTTTGACTGATCTGTTCTATTACTTCAAAGGCAGCGCTAAGCGGGCAGCAAAACTCCATGAAATACAGGTTCTTGTAGATGACCCTGCCCTAACAATTAAGGAAATACACTCTGTAAGATGGCTGTCATACTTCAATGCTTTAACTGCAGTGTTTCGAACAATTGATAGTTTGATGACTTACCTTGCCGATGTTGGTGTGAATGATCCAAAAGCAAATGGACTTAAAAAGAAGATTGCTACGGATCAGTTCATATCAATATCTTATATGATGATGGATGCAATGGCCCCTGTGACAGTCCTTTCTCAGTTCTTTCAGACCGAAAATGTAGATGTTGCCCTTGTTAGGGTTAAACTGGATTTATGCTTGGGAGACTTGGAGAAAATAAAGGCAATGGAGTCTCCCTACTTGTCTAAACTGAAAGAGGACTTATCAGAAACTGAAAGTACTTTTAAAGAACATCAGGTCACTCGAACAGGGTTCAATCTGCAAAATGTAACTGAAGACTTTATTAACTCACTGACCAGCAATATCAAGTCTAGGTTTCCAGATAATGATCTTCTGGCAAATTTCAGTGTTCTAGCACTGCGCCCAATTTCTTTCTTATCTCCCAAGGAATTGGACGACTTTGGTACGAAAGAAATTCAGAGTCTGTGTGACACCTATGGTTCACAACAAACAGTTGTTTGGAAGGAAGGGGGTTTGGAGCATCAGAAAACTTCCCAGTCCTTAATTGACTCAGAAAAGACCCTTGTTGAATGGAAACTCCTCAAGAAAGTTGTTCTTGCTGAACAGTACAGTAGAGATTCATTAGTTAATTTGTGGCAGTCAGTTGTTAAGTACCACAGGAATCAGTTTCCAAATTTAACAACACTGGCAAGGTTGGCTATCACATGTGCTGTTCACACTGCAGGGTGTGAGCGTGGATTTTCAGTTCAGAATAGAATCCTGACAACCTTCAGAAACAGGTTGTCAGTAGATACTCAACAGCAACTAATGCAAGTGAAATTAGAAACTGATAGTGGTCACAAATTGCAGCAGCAACAAGCACCAGACAACCAAACTAAGACATCCACAGCCAGGAAACAGTTTGATTTTCATGCAGCTTTGAACAAATGGCGACAGGCCAAGAACAGGAGAATCTTCAAATTGAAATCTTTAAAAAACTGAAAAGTGTTTTTGGACTGTAGTCATTAAATGTGACAGCTGCATTACAATCAAACTAATCTTAACTGACTTCTTTTGTCTGCAGATATTGTGTTTTTGAAGCATCACAGACTAGTTAAAAGTAAAAAATATTTGCATCACAGTCAATCAAATCACAGGAGATAAAATGTATAAACTTCATTTGTTTTACAGTCTAGTCAAAGCAGCAGATAAAAAAGTTTACGTTTTTTGTTTACAAATATTTGTTTATCACAGTCTAGTCAAAGCAACAGACAAAAAAGTCTCTGCTTTATATATCACAGTCTAGTCAAAAGCAGACAAAATGTCTGTCCTTTAATCATGTATCACAGGTATTTGATCATCTATCACTAAAACGGAAGTTTTAAGAAAAGTTTAACATTTTCACAACTATATGTGTGAAAACATTTTCTTAATTCTTCAGTTTTAATAGACAGTGGACTGTGGTACTATAATTTCACATTTCTCAGGAAGTTTTCTGGAAAGAATTAAAGCAACTCAGTCACATTTATTTACTTTTATTGCACATCCAATTAAAATATCAAGAAAGTAATTATAAAACACTGTTACACAAGTTTGAACGAAAAGTCTAGGACGCAACAAAATGTTTGACCATGAGTCCCAGGTTGGATGCAAGGTTTGAGTTTGGGATGCATGAATTCTGGACCTAGCGAGTCCCAGGACCCATAAGGGCAAATTTGTAAAAAAATCACTGAACATGTACGAATATTGACAGCAACAAGCACATTTCAGGTCAAATGGTCAAACTGGGGCTCCTACGGGAAAACTGCTCATTTCTCTTTTAAATGAGCAAAACCCACATTGCTACATTCATTCTACACAGTACTTCCCATTTTTTATTAGCTCACCTGAGCCAAAGGCTCAAGGTGAGGTATTGTGATCACTCACCGTCCGTCGTCTTCGTCGTCCGTCTGTCCGTCCGTCCGTTCACAATCTTTAAACAACATCTCCTCCTAAACCACTGATTGGATTTTGACCAAATTTCACAGGAATGATCCTTGGTTGATCCTCTTTCAAAGTTGTTCAAATGGTTCCGGTCCATTGCATATCTAGGTCACAGGAGCTAAAAATAGATTTTTTAACTAAAAACTCAAAAAATCTTCTCGTCAGAAACCACTGGACCGATTTCAATAAAATTTTGCAGAAATGTTCCTTTGGTGATCCTCTACCAAGATTGTTCAAGCCATTTGGATTCGTCAAAAAACATGGCCGCCAGGGGGCGGGGCTTATTTTCCCTATATATCTATATAGAAAACTTTAAAAATCTTCTTGTCAGAAACCACTGGATCAATTTCAATATAATTTTGCAGAAATGTTCCTTTGGTGATCCTCTACCAAGATTGTTCAAGCCATTTGGATTCGTCAAAAAACATGGCCGCCAGGGGGCGGGGCTTATTTTCCCTATATATCTGTATAGAAAACTTTAAAAATCTTCTTGCCAGAAACCACTAGACCGATTTCAATATAATGTTGCAGAAATGTTCCTTTGGTGATCCTCTACCAAGATTGTTCAAGACATTTGGATTCGTCAAAAAACATGGCCGTCAGGAGGCGGGGCTTATTTTCCCTATATATCTATATAGAAAACTTTAAAAATCTTCTCATCTGAAACCACTGGACCAGTTTCAATATAATTTTGCAGAAATGTTCCTTTGGTGATCCTCTACCAAGATTGTTCAAGCCTTTTGGATTCGTCAAAAAACATGGCCGCCAGGGGGCGGGGCTTATTTTCCCTATATATCTGTATAGAAAACTTTAAAAATCTTCTTGTCAGAAACCACTAGACCGATTTCAATATAATTTTGCAGAAATGTTTCTTTGGTGACCCTCTACCAAGATTGTTCAAGACATTTGGATTCATCAAAAAACATGTCCGCCAGGGGGCGGGGCTTATTTTCCCTATATATCTATATAGAAAACTTTAAAAATCTTCTTGTCAGAAACCACTGGACCGATTTCAATATAATTTTGCAGAAATGTTCCTTTGGTAATCCTCTACCAAGATTGTTCAAGCCATTTGGATTCATCAAAAAACATGGCCGCCAGGGTGCGGGGCATATTTTCCCTATATATCTATATAGAAATCTTTAAAAATCTTCTTGTCAGATACCACTAGACCGATTTCAGTATAATTTTGCAGAAATGTTCCTTTGGTGATCCTCTACCAAGATTGTTCAAGACATTTGGATTCGTCAAAAAACATGGCCGCCAGGGGGCGGGGCTTATTTTCCCTTTACATCTATATAGAAAACTTTAAAAAATCTTCTTGTCAGAAACCACTGGACCGATTTCAATATAATTTTGCAGAAATGTTCCTTTGGTTATCCTTTACCAAGATTGTTCAAGCCATTTGGATTCGTGAAAAAACATGGCCACCAGGGGGCAGGGCTTATTTTCCCTATATAATCTATATAGAAAAGTTTAAAAATCTTTTTGTCCGAAACCACTGGACCGATTTCAATATAATTTTGCAAAAATGTTCCAGTGGTGATCCTCGAGGAAGATTGTTGAAGCCATTTGTATTCGTCAAAAAACATGGCCGCCAGGGGGCGGGGCTTATTTTCCCTATATATCTATATAGAAAGATTTAAAGATCTTCTTGTCCGAAACCACTGGACCAATTTCAATATAATTTTGCAAAAATGTTCCTTTGGTGATGCTCTACCAAAATTGTTCAAGCCATTTGGATTCATCAAAAAACATGGCCGCCAGGGGGCAGGGCTTATTTTCCCTATATATCTATATAGAAAACTTTAAAAATCTTCTCGTAAGAAACAGTTGGACCGAGTTCAATGTAACTTGGCAGGAATGTTGCTTTGCTGACCTTCTACCAAGATTGTTCAAGCCTTCATGATATGTCAAAAACCATGGTCCCCAGGTGGGCGGGGCTTATTTTTCGTCTATATCTGCATAGAAAATTTTTAAATTCTTATTGTCACATACCCCACGACCGATTTCAATATTACTTGGCTGGAATGTTGCTTTGGTGAACCTCTATCAAGATTGTACAAGCAGTCATGATTCGTCAAAAAGCATGGCTGCCATGGGGTGGGGCTTATTTTCCCTATATATCTAAATAGAAAACTTTAAAAATCTTCTTGTCAGAAATCACTGAACAGATTTCAGTATAACTTGGCAGGAATGTTCCTTTGGTGACCCTCTACCAAGTTTGTTCAAGCTTTCATGATTCGTCTAAAAACATGGCCGTTAGGGCGTAGAGCTTTATAGCTATATACAACTTTTTAAACCATTGGACCAATTTCAATATAACTTGACAGAAATGTTCCTTTGGTGACCCTCTTTTAAGATTCAGTTCAAGTCGTCAAGATTTGTAAAAAACATGGCCGGGGGTGTGGTGGAGGGGGGTGGGGGTGGTTAGTGCTATAAAGTTTATACAAAATTCCTAGAGCAGTGAACTTGGCTGAAACTTCAACAGTAAATATGCAAATCTGTTTGGTCAGGTGAGCGATATAGGACCATCATGGTCCTCTTGTTTCACTATGTTACCAATAGCACAGTTCTCTGCTGCAAAAGTGTGACTTTGAATAATAATGATAAAAAAGTGAGGGGTGAATAGTTATATATAACCCCACTAAGAGCCCCGTAAAACTGGAAGAAAACCGATGTTCTCCAAATGCATACACATTTTACAAAAACAACCTCAAATAGCTACGCCGGGCTCCAGCCTGGCATAAATGAAAGTGATTTTTTTTTTTACAGAAGGTCCATTTCTTATCAATTTGAACATCTGTGAATTGCTGTTGGCTCTTTTATGATTGCCATAGCTCTAGATAAGTCACTTTTATGTACCAAAAATCTAGTAAAATATCTTCCTAATAAGGGCACACTTTAAAGGAACATGAGCGGAGGACTTCCTGAGGGGCGTATTTAATGATGCTTATGTGATATATATTCTGATTTTCTTTATAAAACATGATTATGTTGTGGGTACTCGTCCAAATTGCAACGTCGAGGCGATTCAGATGAGAACCCACAACATATGCTATGATAAAGTAGATAATATTACATGAACTGTAATCTGAAGCCTACAAAATTGTTTGACTGTGGGCTTATAAGGGTATGTGCAGTAATTAGGTTGAACACGGTATTTGTTCCTTATCTCTTCTTCCTTCGATGCCATGTTAAGGCTGTGCTTTTTGATTGTGGCTTTCCTGGGTAACCATCATGAAAGCATGGCTATATAATTTTGACCCACTTAAACCCCACTTTTATATAGTAAAACTAGGGTTTACAGGGGTATACATCATTTTCCATATTTCTGCTCAAAAACATAGATTGTGGGTACTTGTTAGAACCGCCTCGCCGAGGCGGTTCTAATGAGTACCCATAATCTAGGTTTTGAGTAGAAACATGAAAAATATCAGAGTTTTTTATTTGAAAATTTTCAGTTTTTGGAGGTGAAGTTTTCTATATATTTGAATAGGCATGTTTTCCTAATATTTATTTATATTTATGGAGGTATTGGTAATTGCAATAAAATCAGATGACAAGCAAAGTGTATGAAGAGATAGTTATAAAACAGCTATGTGTCAGCTTGTGTAAAATGTTTGGATCAGAGTAAACAATAAAATTACCCATTTTAAAAGTACAGCACTTACATGTTAAATATTTAACTAGTATTTAAAAACACATAAAAATTTACAAGAGAAAAATTGTAAAATTATTGTGTGTCTAGATAAGTAGCTTATTTCATGGGAATATTTTTTTGCCTCTTGTTGGTGAAGTCATAATGTCACATTTTGCCAGACTCGTCTCACAAACTATTATCAATTTGCATGTCGGGTAAAAATTTCTGCAGACGATATTGTGAAATAGTTTTCTTATATTCCCTAGAAGATAGGATTTGACAATTAGGAGACAATTTGCATGAAGCGTCAGACCCTGTTTTCTTGGGAAAATAGAAAATATCATGAGTTTGTTGTCTGCTGAATTTGGACATAGTATGGTGAGTGTAAAAGATAATTTAGATGAGACGTCAACGCATTTCTGTTTGTAGGGAAAAACAAAAAAGAAGAAGTTTGTATTTTCTGTTTCTCAAAAAAAAATATATATTAATTACTTACCCTTACAATGCAAACCTGCACAGGCTGAGACTTGATGCTGGAATCAATAAAGATGAGGAAGACTGGGTTTGGGTACAATGTAGACCATTTATTCAGCCAGCGCAAGCATTATGAATAGACAATTGTAATCTCATGCAATATATATATATATATATATATATATATATATATATATATATATATATATATATATATATATATATATATATACATGTATTAATAAAATGAACTAAAACACTTCATCTAGAGTCCTGCTTATCTCTTGGCTTGTTTAGTGTGAGTGAGTAGTACATTGGTTGGAGAGGGGGTGGTCGGGTGCGGCGAAGGTGTAGTGTATTTTACGTCACCGGGGCATCCAACTGAGATTGGCTTACAGTTGGGCAAGGCCTGCTATCCTTGTAGCAGGTAAGAATAGAGGGGGAATGTTTTTATTCCTTCTGTTTCTTCACTTTTGTTCCTGTTCCTCTTTCTTCCCTGTCCCTCTCTTTCATCTCCTCAGCTATCTCTTCTATTTCTTTTCTCCTAAAAGACACTTCGACACAAAATCACCCACAAGGGTTGACTTGTTGTTAAACCCCAACTCAATCAAAAAAACATTGGTTAGTGCACTGTCTTACAATCCCTGGAAGCATGATAGTGCAGTGGTTAGGGCACTTTTTAGGGTCCCTGAAAGTGTAATAGTGCAGTGGTTAGTGCATTGTTTTGGGATCACTGGGAGTGCAGTTTCTTACAGTGTCCTGGGATCCACAGGAGCATGATAAAGTAGTGAGAAGTGAACTGTCTTGGAATCCCTGGGATTGTGATAGTAAATTAATAGTGGTTAGTGCACTGTTGTAAGGTCCCCAGGAATGTGATAGTGCAGTGATAAGTGCACTGTCTTGTGATTGTTGGGATTTTGATAATTGATTGGTTATTGTACTGTTTTGGAATCCCTGGGAATTTGTAAATGGATCAGATATTGTACTGTCTTGAGATCCCTGGGAATTTAGTGGATTGGTTATTGCACTGTCTTGGGATCCATTGGAGCATAATAGTGCTGTAGTTAGTGCAGTGTCCTGGGATCCCTGGCAGTTATGGTGAACAGACTGTCTTGAGATCCAAGGAGTATGTAAAGTAGTGGTTAGTGCACTCCTGGAATTCCTGAGAGTATGACTGGCTTTGTTAGTGTAATGTTGGGATCCCCAGGAACATATGATGGTGCATTGGTTAAGTGCACTGTCTTGGGATCCCTGGGATGGTGATAGCGCTGTGGTTGTTGCATTGTATAGGGATCCTTGGGAGCATGATAGTGCTGTAGTTAGTGCACTGTTATGATCCCTGGGAGCATGATAGTATAATGTATAATGCACTATCTTTGATCCCTGGGGGCATGATAGTACAATGATTCCTGTGCACCATCTTGGGATCCTCAGTACAGTGGTTAGTACATTACCTTGGGGTGACAAACGTTGCCTGAAAAAGTACCTCATTGTAAATGTTCTAAAATTTCATACACCAAAGTTTCTGACAAAGTGGTGTATGCAAATAGTACAAACCCAGATCAGACTGTGCCAACACTGTTTGCCATTCCACTAAATATTTTAAGAAATTAATGCATTGAATGCATAAAGAAGCATCCTACAGAAAAAATGGTTGAACTATTTGCAAACAGAGGAGACCCTGATCAGATGCCACATTCTGTGGCATCTGATCTGGGTCTGCACTTTGCCATTTACCCTTTTACTCAGGCGAGCGAATTGTGGTCCATGGGTCTCTTGTTAAACGTTGTCTGTTAATCTTTAAATTTGTATGCTAACGGTGAACTAGCCCAGAGAGTGGTAAAGGTGAACCCTTGTCCTGCTTAATCCGGATAGACCCTGCTTTTGCAAACAGTATAGATCCAGATCAGTTGGTTTCTGAAGAAGCCAACTGATCTGGATCTGCACTGTTTGCCATTTACTATATGATTTTATGTCAACAATCTGGATCAAGTAATCTGGTTGGCTGACAATTTGTCGCTTGAATATCATAGTGTTGTAACGTCAAAATTTCAAAAATTGAGATATTTATATCAGTGTGACCAGGCTATCAAGCTCTTCATGGTCATTTAGGTTATATCACTTAACACTAATATGAAAAGAATTATTTAGGGTAGCATACTGTTCTGTCTCAAATTTTGACTTTGAAATTAGTATCCGACTGTTGTATAGGAGTAAGCAATCAGTGTTGTGCTTTCCTATCACATGATCAAGTTTCTGAAAACTTTTTAGCTTCATAGTGTTGTATCTGAAAACATGTAGCTGAATTTTAGCTTCATTCGGTTGTATCTCAAAAGAATTATTTAGAATATCATACTGTTCTGTCAAAAATTTTGACTTTGAAATTAAGTATCAGACTGTTGTATCAGGGTGACCAATCAGTGTTGTGCTTTTTGGTCACATGATCAAGCTTCTGAAAACATTTTAGCTTCATAGTGTTTTATGTGAAAGGAACACTATGATACTCAAACAAACTTTATGTGTTTTGATTTTCAATGCAACAAGAAAACATTTTAATCTTCAAAATCTGAAGTATTAGATAATGTCATTTTTTTCAAACTTTGCATACAATTTTAAAATACTTTGATCAATAAATAATGAAAATTTTGCAGAGCAAAGTGTTATTTAACAACAAAGATACAAGGGTCACAAACTTTGGTTCCGTTGTTCTCAAAAGTAGAAAAAAAGCTAGTTAGAACATTATGATATTAAGGCAATGAATTAGAAGTGGGCGTGGCATCTTCATTTATTCAGCAGGGTAAAGGATAAGAACACTGTTAATTAACCACTTATCAAGGAAATAAAATATAGCTTATCTCATCATTTGATTATATCAACATGAAATAAAGATGACAACTTTTATTGTTTGTACACATTGATAAGAATATGACACATCACTGATAACAGAAAGGGTTCCATATGATAGCTCTAAATGAAAGTGGTTGTCAGGGAAACAGTTTTCATATATTGTCATAAAACTTTTTATACTACAACCTTATATATCTTTTGGAAATAAAAAGGTAGATACCAAAGTAATTAACTTATTATTGTATTTTTTTTTCAATAAATAACTATGTTTTTTGTTTTTCTTTTTCTTATTCACTACTATCCCCATCTCTGCCCATGACCTCAGGGTCAAGGTCACAGACTTGGAACTTAAGGCAATTTCAGCAAGCTTAAGAGTTTTGTTTAAGACTCGATTTTAACTTTAACTTGGAAACAACTTATGCAGTTAGTTGGTCAGACATGGCTCAGCCTTGTGACATGGACTTGTGGGTCATGAAGTGAAGGTCAGCATGACCTATATTTCACAGTCCAGCGATTTTGTCTTATATCTTGAAGTCTTTTTCATGTATGTCAGTGTTAGAAATTAACTTTTTTTATAAGTAGCAAGTAGTTGCTACCTGGTCTGAAAGTAGGTAGCAAAATGCATCTTCATGGCAGCAAAAGATGTTGCCCCAGTGTCATGGGTTAAACCTTCACAAGCTAAGCATATTTAGCAGACAGCATTTTCAAAGTATTTTTCTACTTCAGCAAAAATCAGGATTGACATACATGTGAACTGTCTGCTTAGCAGACAATTCACATGAAACAACAAGCCTAATTTGCACTGAGGACATTCACAACACAAAAGTTGATAGTGTTCAGGGCACTATACCAGGTAGCAACTTTTTGCTACCAACAGCTTTACCAGGTAGCAAACTGAATTTTCAGGTAGCAAATTTGCTACTTGCTACTGTTAATTTCGAACCCTGTATGTACATCGTACTTTGGGATTATGAACCTGTATGACTCTAGGTTTGACCTCAGAATGGATGTAGGTCACTGTGACTTTTATTTCATGGTCCTGTGATTTGGCCTTATATCTTGAATGTTATTTAATGTATGAACATCCTTAGTTAGGATTATGAATCAGTATGGCTCGATGTTGACAGCAAAGTAGATGTAGGTCACTGTGACCTATATTTCATGGTCCAGTGATTTTACAGCTTGAAGACAATTTGATGTATGAACATCATACTTTGTGATTATGGGTCAGTATGACACAACATTTGAATTCAAAATAAATGTAGGTCTTTGTGACCTATATTTCATGGCCTAGTGATTTTGTCATGTCGCCAACACTATTTGATGCATGAGTGCCATATTTTCAGATAATGAGACAGTGTGACCCAAAGTTTGACCTCAAAGTAAATATATGTCAACATAACATATATTTCACGGTCTAGTGATTTTGCTGAACACCATTATTTGATGGTTAATACAGGGTTCGCACAGGCTTGAAAAGTACTTGAAAATGAAGGGCAGTCTTGTCTTAAAAAGCCCTTGAAAACTGACCATAGACCTTGAAAAGTACTTGAATTTCACATTTTCTTGTGTTCTAGACAATTTTAAATCTCTGTGAGAATCAAAAGTAAAGTTCCTAAAAAAATCGGCAAGTTTCGAGTAAAGACAGATGAGCAGGAGTTCCATAACTAAAGAGTTCGAATGTGCTGGGCGCGAAAACAAAGTTCGAATACACATAGGTTCGAATGATTCGTACTTGATGTTTGGATTGTCTCCCTTGCAGACTGGTACTTGGCGATTTTGACAACTTTTATTACTGAAAAAGGTCAATTCAAATAACCAGACTGAACAAAAAACAAAAATGGCGTCTGCTGTTGTTTAAAGTGTGTTTTTTTGGACCCGGAATTTATTTCTGCGTAATGGAAATGTGTGTTTATAGCAGAGAGTGGCAAAAACGATATTCTTGGGTAAAGGAAATGAACAGTAAACATAAGGCGCACTGTCAACCTTGTAATAAGGACATCGACACAAATGGGTGAAAGTTCATTATGGTCACAGGCGCAGGGAGAGGCCAGAGGGGCATAAGAAACAAGAAAAAGTGATATCTTGGACATTCGTAAATTTCTCTCAGGTTAAAACAGAAACTGCAACCACAGCTTAATACTATTGGTTTTAAGAAAGTTCATTTTAACAGAAATTATCAGTTTTTTTAGCCCAAATATTTTCACTGGATGTGGAAGCAATGAATGACAGTGCCAGATTTTACGAATTTGTGTAAGTATTATAGTCCTTGAAAACTTAAAGTTGGTCCTGGAAAAGTCCTTGAAAAGTCCTTGAATTTGACTTGGCCTTGCCTGTATGAACCCTGTAATATCATAGTTGATATAATGGACCAGTGTGACACATCAGATTGATCTTATCAGATAAATGTAGGTCAGTGACCTATGGTCCAGCAATTTTGCTTTATGTGTTGACTTTTTGATGGAGAAACTTTGGATAATGGACCAGTGTCACTCAAAGAGCGACCTTGTAAACTGTATATGGGTCAGTGACCTATATTTCATGGTCCATTGATTTGGCCTTATATCTTTGTCATGGACTTAAATTATTTCTATGCCCCCACCATCAGATATGCCTAAAAAGAGATGTGAAATTAGCTGTTTTTATCTTTTAATGTGAGGGTCATTCTTGTTTAGAGAGATCTCATTTAGAGGTCTCCAATTCAGCCTTGCATTTTGAAATTTAGTTGATTTAGCCAAGATTTTGCATGTAAAGAACAGAAGACTATTAAAAATCAGCTTTAACATTTATCACGTGTGACACGTAGACCAAGCTTTTTGTGGAAGCTTATACTTGTAATTCTGAAGTCTTTACTTGAACTTCTTGTGTCTGTCAACCTGTGGGTGTTACTTACTGGACCTGGATGGATACAGATTAGCTGACAGCATAATGCTGTGGTGCTGACCAAATTTCAAAGTGACAGATTAACCCTTGTCATGCTGAATAAATTAAAATGCCCCATCCACTTCTAATTCCAGCCAATCAGATTACTTGATCCAGGTCTTTGTTAGAAATTCACATATTTAATGACAAACAATGCAGATCCAGATCAGTTGATCTGGATCTACACTGTTTGCTAAGACAGGGCATGTCATGTTCAGCAAGAGAAGGGTTAACTTAGAAGTATTGCAGTGCCTAGACAGTGGAACTGACTAGAGGTATTGATGAACTCTTGCTTACTGGCTTACTATGATTTTCACATATTTGCAAGATTATTAAAAGTTGTGCTTTGGGATGATAAGTGACATTGCTGTGGTGACCCATTTTCATTTATTTACGTATGTAAATATCCCTATTTTATGATATGAAAATTTTGTTGAAAAATAAAGAAGTAGATATATTGGGTGTCAGGATGGGACAGAGGATGTGTACTTTATGAACAGCCCTCATACATGCTGAATGTTTACTTAGCTTACTCACCTACCTTGTCCTGTACTCTTCCTGTTTGTTATTTCACCAGGGCCCAGTTGTTCAAAGCTAACGATGTCGTTAGTTAACGGTTTCGTTAAAATTTACATCAAGTGATACGCAAATATGCTGAAATTTTTTGCTGAAGAAATGTGAGTAGCAAAAGCTACTCACATTTTTTCAGCAAAAAATGTCAGAATATTGTATATTGAATCCGCTAAAACAGTTAAGGAAATAACCCTTAAGGAGCTCGTTAAGCTAACGACACTTTGAACAACTGGGCCCAGGCTATCGTCATTAGTAACATAGCTCTTGATAAGGCACTTTTTTTCTACCAAAAATTATGTATATTTTTCTTATTTCTCAACAAAACCATATGTTGTGGGTACTCAACAGAAGCACCTCATCAAAGCTTTTCTCATGAGTACCCATAACATACATTTTAATTGAGAAATATTAAAGAAAAAATATTTATCAGCTACTGCCTCTTAACTTGAACTATGAGTAAATAAAGACAAATTATTTGTCATCAGTGATAAGAGAAAGGAAGAAATTAATTTCAAGCTGAATGAGATTACAGCCTCCGGTCTTGACAACAGCTGGACATGGCCAACAATAAATTAGCTTAACACTCTGGGTAAAAGTTTCAGCAGACAACATTTTGAAATATATTTCTTATTTTTCCCAAGGAACAGGCTTTGACATTTCATGCAAATTTATCAACAATCTGTATGAAATGCCAAATTCTGTTTTCTGGGAAAAATAAGAAAAAATGTCATCAATTTGTGGTCTGCTGAATTAGCCAAGAGAGTGGTAAAGGTTAACAGTAGTCAAACATTGCTACATTCTGATGGCAATTAGCATATGACTGACATATGAATTTTTTTGGTTTATATATATTTTTCTTATAACCTGGTACTTGACATTTCCTTCAAATCCTCATTTGATGAAACAATTTGAATGAATAAAATTATAAGAGGAATGGATGCAACTGCAAGGGAAATAACTGATATGGAAATATTTTTCTTCCTTCTTGTTTGGGACTACTCTTGAAGGAAAGAGTTTGCTCCCTTCAAGAGTAGCCCCAACATAAAAATATTTATTTAGATACCCCTCTTATCTGGAGTTATTCTGAATGAAAAACTATTTTAACCCCAGTCCTGCTGAAACCGGATACGTCCTGCCATTGCAAACAGTGTAGATCCAGATCAGTTGGCTTCTTCAGAAGCCAACTGATTGAAGAAGCCAACTGATCTGGATCTGCACTGTTTGTCATTTAGTATGTGAATTTGTATCAGCAACCATGATCAAGTAATCTGATTGGCTGAAAATAAGAAGTGGGAATGGCATCTTAATTTATTCAGCATGAGAAGGGATAAAATATCTGGTAATACTGAAATTCAGCTGCTTAAATTTTTATCAAGTAAACTTGTGTTTTTTTCCAGTTAATTCTGTTTCATCTGAGTAGTCCTTAATGGATATTTAATGTTTAATTGACAATTTTAATTGATTAGATCATGGAAACATTTGTACATAATTGAACAAAGGAATCTCTTTTTAACTTAGATGGTATTTATAAGCTCAGCCTCTATTTCAGTTATGTAAATATTAGAGACTGACTGTTGTGAAAACGAAATATTTTCCCATGTTCAAGCTCCATAATGTAATATTGCTCACATTTGGATTTTTATACCCCACCCCACTCGATACTGGCGGGGTATGTGCCGGGGTATTATGGTATCATGTTGGTCATCTGTGTGTCTGTCTGTCCGTCTCTGTTGTATGCCCGTCCGTATTTTCATTTCTGGATGATAACTTGAGTAAATATTGATGGATTTTCACCAAACTTGGTGTGTGCATTGATATTGTGGAGATCTGGCTTGGGATTGCTAATGGGCAAATTCATCGGTTTTTGATAGAGTTATCTGCCCATGTCATGTCCGTATTTTATGTTTCTGGGTGATAACGAGTAAATATCAATGGATTTTTACCAAACTTTGTATATGCATTGGTATTGTGGAGAGCTGGTTTTGGATTGCAAATAGGCAAATTTCATCAATTTTTGACAGAATAATCATCTGCTTGCAACATGATAATGATGGGGTATTACCATTTTACGTTGTAGAAGATTTTGAAAACAGTGTAGATCCAGATCAGTTGGCTTCTGATGCAGCTAACAGATCTGGATCTGCACTGTTTGTCATTAAGCATGTGCACTGTTTGTCATTCAGTATGTGAATTTATATCAAGAATCTGGATTAAGTAATCTGATTTGGATGTCAGTTAAAAATGGGCATGGCATGTTAATTTATTCAGCAGCGGGGTTAATTTTTGTGTGTCCAACAACTCTGCTGGATGAGTGGCAAAGATTATAGACCTAATCATATGCCACATTCTGCAGCTTCTGATCTTGATCTATACTGTTTACTTAGGTCTGTCTGTTTGAATACAAAAGTTTTCTGATCTCTGTCTACACTTTTTACTCGGGTCTGTTTGAATACTTAGATTGTTAACCCATAACTACAGCACACAGCATTTTGATTTTTTATGTGTATTTTTCCAAGAAAATAAGACTTGACATTTCATGTGAATCATCTGCTTTGCAGATGATTCACATGCAATGCCAAGTCTTATTTTCTCAGAAAAATAATTTAAAAAAAAAATAGAATGTCGTCTGCTGCAGTTTTGCTTAGCACTTTAACCCTTATCCTGCTGAATAATTTAATTAGCCACATCCATTTCTGAATATTCGCCAATCAGATTACATCATGTAATGTTTTCATACAAATTTGGAAACTGAATGACAAACAGTGTAGATCCTGAACAGATAGCTTCTTCAGAAGCCATCTGATCTGGCTCTACACTGTTTGCAAAGGAAGGGTTTGTTGTGAACAGCAGGATAAGGGTTAAGGATTAAATGTGGTAATAGCTGGATGTTTCTGCAATTTTACAAAATATGGATCCTTGCTGCTGAGCATAGCTCTTGATAAGATGCTTTTTTCAGTCCAAAAGTATTGATATTTTTCTTATTTCTCCATGAAAACATACGTTGTGGGTACTTATTAGAAACGCCTCGACGAGGCGCTTCTAATAAGTACCTACAACATATGTTTCCTGGAGGAATTAGAAAAATATTTACCTGATACCCACTCTTATCTACACGTATGCTGTAATCGTTAAATATGCAGCAACATGAGAAAACATACCTTCTGATGAGCGCCCAACAAAGACTCAGATCAGCCTGCACATCTGTGCAGTCTGATCAGTCTGTTGTCCCAAGAAGAAACTTTACTATCCTAAATGTGCCCAGTGAAGATTCTGATCAGACTGACTGTGCAGGCTATTCTGAATCTTTGCTGGGTGCACATGTATGAAGATACGTTTTCTGACTTTGCGACTCAAATGATTGTTTGATATTCAGCCTCCTACGTCCATTTCCTGCAGACACTGACAATTTTTAGACTGTCCTTGCAAAAACACACCTTTATATTTCATAGGGATATATTTGTGTTTCCAGATAAAATTTATTTACTTTTTTTTTTAATCAAAAAGTATTGATATTTTTCTTATATCTCCACATCACGAAAACATGCCAAAATAATTTTGTCCCCCTTAAACCCCACTTTTATATAGTAATACTGGGGTTTGCAGGAGTATACATTATTTTTCTTATTTCTGCTCAAAACATAGATTGTGGGTACTTGTTAGAACTGCTCAAAACATAGATTGTGGGTACTCATGAGAACTGCCTCAGGCTATGTCGAGTATGAATTAGGTATTTTAATAGTCTGAAAAAATTCTTGACCGGAAGGGGGTTCAAAACCACAACCCTCCGCTTGCAAGCTGAGAGCATTAACCACTAGGCCACCCAGCTCACATGATTGGTGCTTCAAGGGTTAAGATTCTTATACTGTGTAGGCCGTTAGGAAAGAGAGTCACTTCTTGACCTGTCTTTACTGATTTTATAATGCCAAGGTCTATTTTACTATCCCTCGCCTTTGTTTCATACCAATACATGCAATGCAAAAAGAGACTTTAATATATTGTATACTCAAGCCTATTCATGCCCAATCTGGCCCGAGGTTCTAAAACTTTTTTCATGCTCAATTCAGCTGAGCATGAAATTTGTCCTGCTAATAAATCACAAATTAATAACAATTTACAATTCTTTCTTGTTAAACATAGCATAGCATGAAAATTTCTCTGCTAATAAATATGAAAATGTCAACTATTGTTGGCATTTTCATATTTATTAGCAGAGAATATTTCATGCTCAGCTGAGTTGAGCATGAAAAAAAGTTTTATAACCTTCTAGCCTGATCAGGAATTTCACTGTTAGATAAGGTAGCCAAGACTCAGCTGAGCATGAAAAAGTTTAATAACCTTCCGGCCTGATCAGGAATTTCACTGTTAGATAGGGTAGCCGAGACACTGTAGAAGGATGCACAGGTTGATTTGGATCTTCTCTGTTTACATTGGCATTAAAGCCTGTTTTGACATGTCAAAGCAGATCTATATATACATTAATATAGAATCCTTTTAGCTGAAACATGCCTCCTTTGAAGCTTTACTGACCTTTCAAATGATAATATGTCTGTTGTTTTGACCTTTTCTGGCTTTCAAGTTTGTAATATCTTGAGCCATGTTGGCAAGAAAAATATTCATTGATTAATATACAGAACCTAATACTTATAGTTTGTATATTTTGAACAGAATAGAACAGAACAGAACTTTATCTGTCTCAAATTGTATAAAACAATACCATGAAGAATTAAACTCTGATCGAAGTAAGACAATAGATTATTTCATAATGTGAGTGCACAGTTTACAGGGACTAAAATTTGCTTAGAACAAAAATTATGAATCTACTTAGCTGTTGTAGTAATTTAACATTCATCAAGGACAGTAATTGTTGGAACTTTATTATATTGAAGGATGTTGTAGATAATACCTTCTAACATATGTTTGTCAACGTCCTTTGAAGAAATGCCATTCAAGCAAGTAATGGAACTCGTCTCCCAAAACATTCTGATTACATAAAGTACAAAACCTTTGTGATCTATTAATATTTTTCCAGCACCTCCTCTATTAGTAGCCGAAGACTTTATCATCATCATCATCATCAGATTTTTGATTACAGGGGCAACATCCACACCATTGGGCCCCCTTTCAGGTAGCCGGTTTGCTGCAGGGATGGCAGATCTCATGCCAGATCTCCAGGTGTGTCTATCATGAGGCTTCCATTCTCTGCATTCCCTCTTGACAGCTGCTTCCATCTCATCTTGGACCTCCCTTGTCTTACTAAAATTGGCCTAGTCACTTGTATATAATGCAATGAGAAAAAGTGACTGATGATGATGATTTGGTATTTTATATCCCATACAGCATTATTAAATTCATAATGAAATATGGAAGGGTGATAATGAAAGGCTCTGTGCAGTGGAGTACCAAACAGTCGGGAGCTGAATTTTGCCTACAGCAAGGACCCAGTACGTCTTGATCTGGAATCAGGAGCACTACTTGACATCCAGGATGCCTAAAAAAATAAAAAAAATCAGTTCATAATATAGTAATTTCATTAATCTGTTCATAATTTAGTCCGGCTTGATGCAAAACTGAAAATCTATAGAGCCATGGTGCTGCCAACACTATTGTATGCATGTGAAACTTGGATGGTTTACCAACGGCACGCCAAAAGACTGAACTTCCATACATGCTGTCTTAGAAAACTTTTAAAGATGAAGTGGCAAGACAGGATTCTAGACACAGAGACACAGAAGTCCTGAAAAGGGCAGGGATGCAGAGTGTACATACTCGTCTGAAACTGGCACAGTTAAGATGGACAGGCCATGTTACCAGGATGCCTGAGGAACGTTTGCCAAAGAAAATCTTCTATGGAGAACTAGAAATGGGCAAATGCTCCCATGGTTGTCAGAAGAAGCGATACAAAGACACCCTCAGAGCCTCCTTTAAGGACTTCAACATACCAACAGAGTCGTGGGAATAAATTGCACAGGACTGAGCAAAGTGGCGAGGCCTTATCAGAAGAGGTGCTAGTGAATATGAGGCAAAAAGAATCAGCAAAGCCGAGCAAAAACATGCACAGCGCAAAGCCAGAGCTAAGGCATCACAAACAGAGCTGTCTTGCTCTGTCCTCTGTTGTTCCATCTGCAACAGACAGTTTAGAGTTAGAATTGGGCTAATCAGCCAGCTTAGAACACACAAACAGTAACATTTCTTGCATATGATTAAGATTGGTCATTGTCAGTAATGACAGACAAACTATTATATTATACATGAAGAGAAATAAATACAAGCTGATTTGTTTAAAAAATTATTCTTATCACACCTATAAGATGCAACATGAGAAAATGTACCTTCTAACATGTGCATCCAATAAAGACTCAAATCAGCCTGCACATTTGCATGGTCAGATCAATTTTTGCTGTCCACATGAAGAAACTGCATCTTGGTTTTCCAAAATGCACCCAGTGAAGATTCTTATTAGACTGCATGAATGCACAAGCTGATATGAATCTTTGCTAGGCGTATATGTCGGAAGGTAGTTTTTCTGAGGTTGCAGCTAATAAAGGATGTGTGTCAATTAGAAGGGCTAAAGGACCCCTTGTCAATGGAAGAGACTAATTTAAAATAAAAAAAAGGGTATGTGAATAGCCCTAGTCCTGCTGAATCCGGAAATACATGTATGTCCGGCCTTTGCAAACAGTGAAGCAGCCAACTGATCTGGATCTGCACTGTTTGCCATTAAGTATGTGACTTTATATCAACAATCTGGATCAAGGAATCTGATTGGCTGAAAATTAGAAATGGGTGTGGCATCTTAATTTGTTCAGCAGGACAAGGGTAAATAGCAAAGGGCATAATCAGAATGAACAGTTTGATGTACACTCTCACAAAAATCCTGTTGAGCATGCATTGCATATTCATAGTACCATATAAGACAGTTTCCAACCAAAACATTGATACTTTTACCATTTTTCACAAAATTGTATCTTGAGGGTGCTCATTAGAAGCTCTTTGGAGAGGCTCTTCAATTGAGTACTCACAACATAGGTTTTCATGGAGAAATAAGAAACAAAAAAAATTACCTTGGTACCTCTTATCATGATCTATGCACATTGGCAGATTATTACAAAGATCCTGAAGAGGCTGCTCATAATATTTAACCATTGTAAAAACTAAAGATCAGTGTTCACATTGTAAAAAACTAATCACATTGTAAAAACTAAAGATCAGAGTTCACATTGTAAAAACTAAAGATCAGTGTTCACATTGTAAAAACTAAAGATTAGAGTTCACATTGTAAAAACTAAAGATCAGTGTTCACATTGTAAAAACTAAAGATCAGAGTTCACATTGTAAAAACTAAAGATCAGTGTTCAACTAAAGATCAGTGTTCACATTGTAAAAACTAAAGATCAGTGTTCACATTGTAAAAACTAAAGATCAGTGTTCACATTGTAAAAACTGTTCACATTGTAAAAACTAAAGATTGGTGTTCACATTGTAAAAACTAAAGATCATTGTTCACATTGTAAAAAGATCAGTGTTCACATTGTTCACACTGATCTTCAGTTTTTACAATGGTTAAATGGACTGGAAGTTTGAATTTCACCATGCCTGTCCAATATATGCAGAATCATACCACTAAGGCTGTAATTGTATGAGAATTGCCTCATTACCTGTGTTTGTGGTGGAGGGTGGGGATGGGGGAGGGTATACAGTTTTCTCATCGGCTGTCCGTATATCTGCCTGTTTGAAAGAACTGCTTATTGCCACTTCTTGTTTGGTGGGGAAGATATACACTGTAGATCCAATATATCGCGGTGCTTGGGGTCCAAGTTCTGCTACCGCGATATATCCGGATCGCGATATAAGCTGGGGTGGTAGTTTGCTGAGACGCCGCTAATCAATCAACACCAAACGGCTGTCAGTAAAGCTATCGGCCACATTACATCAGTATAGTAGGTTTAGAATTACTCAATGGCAGTATTTACACTGGGAGATTATGTCTACCAATTAACTTTAATCGAGACTAGCTGATAAACGACGTTTAAAATCATTTGTTCGCGGAAATGTCAAGCGAGGACGCCATTTTGGATGAAGGGGGGCAACTCGCATATCCTAAGGATAGAATAGAATAGAATATCATGGACTTTTGCTGAGGCAATTCGGGTTGCTTCCCTTCGCCATTTTCGTCTGCTGCGGGCCCAAAAACTATTCTATTTATCTTTTGATCTTTTTAATTCTTTCATACTTTATTTATTTTTATTTGTTAAATTATTACTTGCTGGGAAAGTGTAAAGTGGGAGGGCTACGAACTGGGTGTTTAGGACAGATAGGCAACATCATAAGGCTACTCTTTTCTTATTATTTGTTGGTCCTGAAAAGGACCGTTTTCGTCTGCGGGGGCAGAATTAGGGCCTAATTTCTAAAGAAAAAATCTGTCAGCATTGTCTGTCTGCAGGATTCTCGTGCCTCAGCCTTTGCCCGATGTAAAATATTTCTCAGATGAGTCACTTCTACGGACTTCTTGAACGAATCGTCTGTAGGGTGTAGCATGGAGTGATATTTCTGCGCCTGGTGTTGTATGTTGGGACCAGATATTGGAGTCCCTTCTGTCCTGGCTTGTGTGAACCAGGTCATAACGGCCTTGTCTAACTCCTTGTCTTGGGCTCCTCGCAGGCGCTTTCTCTTCTGCTCTGGGTTGTCCATTTCTGATAAAGAGGATCGTAGTCTGTCTTCATCTTTCAACCATCCCCGTAGCGTGGCCTCTGGAACGCTGAATTCTTTGGTCACCGCAGATCTTGATTTTCCATTCTTGACTTGGTCGATGATGTCGATCTTGTCCTTGATGCTGAACTGCTTCCTCTTTCTTGAATTTTCGGGCTTGTTCATAGCTGACATTTTCACTTGAAAGGCGTGATAGATCACAATGAGGATGCTCTGCATGATTGCAAGTTAAATAGACGGCGCGTGGACATCGTTAATTGATTGAGCACTGAGAACATGTACTCAATTATGACACTGATTATGACAAGTGCGGCGATTAATATTAATTGATTGCCAATTATTATCAATCTGTGTACTGATTGACACTAATTGGATTGTTTGGTCATAATGCGTGACGCGATTTCGCGTTTGGATATGCGCGAAAAATCAATACCGCAACGAATTACAGTCATTTTTTTTTTTTTTTTCAAATTAAGTAAAAAAAACATTTACTTATTTTTTTTTTTTTATGGTCATGGTAAATTTGGGGTCCACGGACGATTCGCGATATACTGGATATCGCGAAATAACGGACCGCGATGTATTGGATCTCCAGTGTACTGTTTTCTTGTTGGCTGCCATATATCTGTCTTTCTGAAAGAACTGCTTATCAACACTTCTTTGTTTTGCGGATAATTTTCTTATTTCTCTGTAAAAAGCATATGTTGTGCTACTCACCAGGTGCATTCTAATGAGTACCTACAATATACATTTTTGTGCAGAAACAAGAAAAATATTCATATTTTGGGTCGAAAAAAAGTGTGTTCTCTGGAGCTATGCATTTCTGTTGTACAAACTCTTATCTAGGCTTGTGTGGCTTGTCCAGTGAATGACAAATTGGCATGTCTAAATTAGATTTCTATATTTGAACTATATTATCCAAAATATGTGAAAAGAAAATAATATTGTGTGCTGGCAAAGCTACAATTATCATTTGATGCACAACACACTAAAAGGGCCCTTATGCAGTTTGCAGACAACACAGGCCTTGATCAGCCTGTGCATAAGAGCAGGCTGATCTGGGCCTGCAGTGTCTGCATGCAGAATCAGTGGATACTGTAGTATATTTTGCAGGGAACAGAAAATGCCCAGATTAGACAGCACAGATGCAGTCGCTGCTCTGGACCTACATTGTCTGAAATGGCATAAGGGCCCTTTTCATGCATTGCAGATCATTTAATAGTACACACATACCATAATTACTCTAAATTCTTGGACATCTATTTAGATCCAGATGAGGCACCTCTTTCAACATAAAAGTCTTGATATTTTTCTTATTACTCCACAAAAACATACCTTGTTGGTACTCTTACAAGTGCCTTGGTGAGGCACTTCAAATGAGTACCCACAACATTTGTTTGCATGGATAAATAAGAAAAATATTGATGTGGTGCTATGGCCTGAACCCCTTACTAAAATAACCCTAAATTTTATACTGTTTTGCTATTAGCTAGTTGTAGTGATATGTCACTAAGGGTTGGTCGAATGGCTGAGTATGTAAACCCAGATCAGGCTTATCTTTCATGGAGCAGTCTGGTCTGTGCGTACAGTCTATGGTGAGGCATGTCTGTCAAGGATAATTACGGTAAAATCATATAGAACAGCTGTTCACAATCCATATAGAAAATCTGCCCAGGAAAATGTACCTGATTACCATGTGACAGTCACATAGCTTTAGGAAAGATGGGTAAAATGTAAAAAAAAAGAAAAAAAAAGAAAACAAAAAAACATTCTATTTCTCCATGAATAGATATGTTGTGGGTACTCATTAGAAGCGCCTCACCGAGGCGCTTCTAATGAGTACCCACAACATATGTTTTCATGAAGTAATAAGAAAAATATCAATACTTTTTTGGTCAAAAGATGTGTCTTACCGGGCGCTATGCAGGTCTCCAAGAATCTAAGCCTTGTCCTGCTGAACCTGGACATATCCTGCCTTTGCAAACAGTGTAGAGCCAAATCAGTTGGCTTCTTCAGAAGCCAACTGATCTGGATCTGCACTGTTTGCCATTAAGTATGTGAATTTATAGCAACAATCTAGATCAAGTAATCTGATTGGCCAAAAATTAGAAGTGGGTGTGGCAGCTTAATTTATTCAGCAGGACAAGGGTTAAGAGTAATTGTGAGAATTTAGAGTAATTGAGATAGATGTATACTATCAAATGATATTGTAGCTTGTGAGCACACAGCATAACTTTTTGTTGAGAATATAAAAAAATACTAGTTAATTTTGATTGAAAAAGCACCTTATCTGACAAATGGGAAATAGGTCCATATTGTGGGAATATGCTTCTCTTCATCATTGTGCTTGAAGCCTTTTCACGAGAGTTCCACTCTGGGGTCCTCTATGCCGATGATCTTGATATCATCGCTGAATCGCTCAAGGAATGTGTCAGGAGGCTCCTGACTTGGAAAGAAGCAATGGAAAAGAAAGGACTGAGAGTAAATGCAGGAAAGACGAAGATCATGATCTGGGGTACGGGCCTGGACCTCCTGCAGAGTTCAGGCGAGTTTCCATGCGCCGTCTGTTGCACTGGAGTGGGCAGCAACAGCTTCTTCTGCAATGGCTGCAAGCACTGGGTGCACAAGAAATGCAGTGGGCTCAAGCGCTTGACAAAAGACCCTGACTACAGATGTACACGGTGCCAGGGAACTGCACGCCCCTTGGACAGCAGACCACAGAGGGATGTCCGAGTTGGACCTGACAAGCTGGAGATGGTAGCTTCCTTTTGCACTTACGAGACATGCTCTCAGCAGCAGGTGGCTGTGAACTTTCAACAACACGTGTGAAAACCGCCTGGAAGAAGTTCAAGGAGCTGCTACCAGTTCTCTCTTCACGCCACCTCTCTTTCAAGACACGTGGCCGTGTGTACAGCTCTTGTCTGCGGAGCACAATGCTCCATGCCAGTGAGACTTGGCCATTGACAAAACCAAACCTCCAACGTCTGCAGCGGAATGACAGGGCAATGATGAGACAGATCTGCAATGTCAGGCCGCAACACGTTGTCACAACCAGGTCCAGTGAACTACTTGGGCGGCTTGGCATTGAGGATCTGGACCTCCTTCTGAAGGAGAGAAGGCTCCGCTGGTACGGACATGTGGAATGCTCCAATGGTGCATTCAAGACAGCCTTTCACATACAGGTTGAGGGAAAATGTGGGCCTGGGAGGCCCAATATGACATGGAAGCAGCTGACAGAGAGGGATTGCAGAGAGTGGAAGCTCTCGGCTATCAACCCTCATGATAGTAGAAATATGTGGAGATCTGGTGTGAGATCTGCCATGCCATGCCTGCCTGCAGCAAGCCAGCTGTCTGGAAGGGGGCCTACTGATGTGGATGTTGCCCCAGTACCTTCATGTCAATCAAAAATCTGATTATGATATATTATGATTGTGGAGCATTGTATTTGCTCTAAGTATTTGGCCAGATGGCCTGAACAAGCAAGGTAGACCAACATCAGATGTCACAGAATGTGATGTCGGAGTCTACACTGCCTGTCTCTCATCCAGCAGTTTTTCATGTATTACTGCACAGGAATTGTTAAGGAGGAGTATTTGGCGATAATTCTGAGATAATTTTCTTATTTCACCATAAAAACATATGTTGTGGGTACTCATTAGAAGCGCCTTGCTGAGGCGCTTCTAATGAGTACCCACAACATACGTTTTTATGGAGAACTGCAGAAAATTATCCTATAATTATCACCAAATACTCCTCCTAAACAATTCCTCAGTAGTAAGTAGTAAACTGGACTTGTTCAAATTTTAGAATATGTATGGTAAGGCGTTCAGATGTTCTAATGGAGTAAATATGATACTCAACTGAATATTTGAATTGTGTCATAAAAGTATAAATAGTGATCCCCAAGCTCAACCCTGGGAGCTCAACACACTGACCAAGGTCTTTACTGTTTACATAGAGTATCAGATAATGAAGAATTTACTGGTAAATAACAATGGCCCTTGTCAGACTAGTGATGAACAGATGGATGCAGAGTTTCACTGTATGCATTGTGCACCCTTTTAACATGATAGTACTCATTTTTCTCCATGAAAAACATGTATATAGTAAAACTTCACTGACTTAACACCAATGGCTTGTTTACCATGGCCGATTCAAACTCAGTTTTGAGACTCTAGGAAATTCTTCCTATACTCAGCTGCTCAAGGAATTGAATATCAAGAGATATTTTAGGAAAAATTTCTTATTTTATCACAAAAATGGTTGTTGTGTGTACTCATTAGAATTGCCTCATCAAGTACACTGAACGTACGGTTATTTTATAGAAGATTGAAAAACATCCCTAAATCATCTTACTTTGCCTCCTGACCTGGGGCTGTAGTCAAATCCCAGTGGCTTGAACTACCCATGTCTAGAACAAAGTTCCATGATCCCAAAGATGTTTGAACCATTGAGTTGGCCTATATATAGAATAAAATCAAATATCAGTATTTATATAGCTCTAAACACAGGATATACTCAGATGAAATTTTTCCTATTTTCTCATGAAAATATATGTAATGGGGTACTCATTTAAATTGCCTTTCTAATCACCCAACGAAGAAATTCTAATGAGTTCCCTAACCAGCTGGTTTAGTGCTCCCAACTGCAGAGCATGAGGTCTGTGGTTTGAATAATTCTGGACAGTGTTTCATCGCACAGACCCTTTCATTATCACCCTTTTATTGTCTCAGTATGACTTTATTGTTGTTAAAAGAGACATAAAACACCAAATAATTATATATTAATCCCCTTGATGCACATATTTTAAGGAGAATGACAGAAATACCATATTTACCCTTTTTATGACAGATAGGCCAGAGCAAACAGACTCTGCTGTAAGATTGTAAGTGGTATCGCAAACCATAAATTTAATTCTTAGCATGCTGGGTAAAAATTTAAACAAAAAACGTTCTGAAATATTTTTCTTGGGAAAAACAACATCAGTAATATACTTAGAGATTACTATTAAAGATTGATTTGAGGGGTGGTTGGGTGGTGCGAAGGTGCTGTGTATCTTACATCACTGGGGCGTCCAACTGATATTGGCTTACAGTTGGGCAAGGCCTGCTATCCTTGTAGTGGGTAAGGGTAGAGGGGGAATGTTTTTATTTCTTCTGTTTCTTTACTTTCATTCCTGTTCCTCTTTCTTCCCTGTCCCTCTCTTTCATCTCCTCTACTCTCTCTTCTATCTCTTTTCTCCCTTTCTCTGGGAGACGACACAAAATGACCCTCAAGGGTTGACGTGTCGTTAAACCCCAACACAATTAAAGATTGATTTGATAAACCGTATATGGGGTAGGTGATAGAATTGCATTAGTCCTTGAAGGATAATCACAACTGCAGGTGACATTTTTATTTTTTGTTTGATAATTATTTTTTTATTTTATTTTTAAGCAAAAATAAGACTTGATTCACATGAAATGTCAAGGATTACCATATTTACCATATGTATTCGGACAGACAAGCCTGAGCAAACACTTTAGACCCAGATGAGACGCCGCAGAACGCGGCGTCTCATCAGGGTCTACACTGTTTGCTACTCATCCAGCAATTTTTAAACACAAAATCGGTCGGTAAATTGTTCTTGTTCATATTATAGGGCAACTATAGTAAGGAGTTGAGCTGTCCCAATACTTAGGGTATTTTTCTCTCTAAAAAAAAAAAGAATGTCCTGAGGGAGTGCTACAGTTTCGCTTAGCACTTTAAGTGTGACACTTAAAAGCAAATGGAAATTACAGCAGATTACACAGTCAAACCTCGATGGCTCAAACCTCTTTGGGACCATGAAAATTTGTTCGAGACGTGTGGTTTGAGTCACTGAGGGTTATTTATGGTGCCAAGTCAGGAAGCAAATGGCGATAATTTAGGGATTGTTTTTCAATTTTCTACATAATTTAGGGATTGTTTTTCAATTTTCTACGCAGTAATTGTATGTTGAGTGTACTCATTAGAATTGCCTTGATGAGGTGATTCTAATAAGTACACACAACATACAATATCATGATAAAATAAGAAAATTTCCTTAAATATTTGTTTTCTTGAGCTATCGGAAGAATTTCATAGGGACTCAAAAACAAGTTCGAATTAGCCATGGTAAACGAGCCATCGAGGTTTTACTGTAGTTTTTTTTTTTCAAGAGAAAATATTGAAGGTTAGATATTTCATGTGAATTGTCTGCTAGACAGATGATTCACATGGAATGTCACCCTTATTTCATTGGGAAAATAAAAAACAGAATCCTTTCTTTTGCTGTTACTTTTATTGTGGTAAAAAACATATGTTGTAGGTACACTTTAGATTTTACTCAGCAAAACACTTCTAATGAGTACTTACTATGAGTAAAAGAAAACATTTATTTTCCCCACAAAATAGCATTTGACGTTTGATGCAATTGGTTTTAAATGAGACAATTTGCATAAAATGTTAAATACTGTTTTCTGGGAAAAACTAGGTAATGTCTACCCCATGCTAAGCATTGATATCTGGAGAATGCAGTGTAAGCATTGGCAAAATTTTTACTGTTATGCAGCAGGCATTGATAAAACAGACAGTGGGTAGCCAGTCTGGGCTTTCACTGTCACGCAGCAGAGTCATTGACAAAACAGTAGGTGACCAGTCTAGTCTTTCACTGTTAAGGCAGCTGTTTCCGAATCTCCATTGTCTGGTTGTCAGACATTTGAAATATAATAATGAGCCCCAACATGACACAATCTGCCTTTGGACAGTATGCAAATTGCATATACCCAGACTAGTCTGTGCAGCTGCACTGCAGATAGTTTTAGGAAACACTGCAGTATTTAGTTGCATAGTTCTTGATAAGATGCTTTTCTCAATCCAAAAGTATTGATATTTTTCTTATTTCTCCATGAAAACATATGTTGTGGGTACTCATTAGAAGCACCTCAACGAGGTGCTTCTGATGAGTACCCACAACATATGTTTTCTTCGAGAAATAAGAAAAAATGTTTACCTGATACTCTTATCTAGACCTGTGTAGTTATTCAGGTATCAGGGTGGTGGTAAGAGCATGCTGTACATGCAGCAGGTGTGGGAAGAGAGCATGTCAGTATTTCTTCTGTTCTGCACTGTCATTAACCCTTGTCCTGCTGAATAAATTAAGCTACCGCGCCCATTTCTAATTTTCAGCCAATCAGATAACTTGATCCCAATTATTGCTATAAATTCACATACTTAATGGCAAACAGTGCAGATCCAGATCAGTTGGCTTCTTCAGAAGCCAACTGATCTGGATCTACACTGTTTGCAATGGCAGGATATATCCGGGTTCAGCAGGACAAGGGTTAAATTTTTCCAGTATTCTCCTCTCTCTTTCTCTCTTTGCTCTCATCTGTTAGCTCATCCATCCCTTTTCTCCTTTTCCCTGGAAAATGATACAAAATGACCCACAGGGTTGACATGTCTTTAACCCATAATAGTCAGGAGGCCCGTAAAAGGGTAATTGGCAAATAGTGCAGACCCAGATCAGATGCGGCAGAATGCGGCATCTGATCAGGGTCTCCACTGTTTGCAAAGTTTAGCCATTTTTCTCTATGAATATGTAAATCTTATAGCCCGACATACCTAAAATTGAAATTGGACTCTTCCAATATATAGTGTGGGAGAGTCTATTCAGTCCACAATGGGTTAAACAGGAACTCAAACCTACTGTATGAACAGGAAATCATGGCGAATTTACTGCACATATGGCCTGATCAGACTGTACATGTGTGGTCAGGGCTATGTATGCAGCATTTACAGTACAGACAGCGAGACATTCCTATTTGTCTCATTTCGCGGTGACAATCTGTCCCGGTGACTGTACCCGCTGTCTCGCTCAACAGTTTCCCTGTCCCGGTGACGAATATTAAGACAGCGAGACAGGTAGAATTGTCCCGATGACTCGGCGATACCCAGCGCGACATTTTATTGCATGATTATGTAATCAATAGTGTGGATTTCCATTCACCTGGACAAAAATACTTTGCTCATGCCAGTTTTATTAAAATAAAAATCTGGGTCTTCCCAGTATCTTTAAAACGTTAAGAAAATAAAGAAATAATAAAGAAAAATGTTTTTGTCCTGTTATAATTTCCTTGAATATGTTGCTTAATACAAATCGTTGTTCTTATTCATATATGATACAATGTATAAGAACAAGGGTACAAAATATACGTATACTTGAAAATGGGATTTGTTTTGCAAAGAAAATTTGGTTGTACATGTATACATGTATTTGTACGCATGTGGTAGAATGTCTAAAGATGCCTTTTGCCCAGTGAAAAAGCACCTTGTTCGTGACTGGTCTAAAGAAAACCCAGGTAGCCCCATTCACTGTTCGAGCACGTAACATGGGTCTCAACAAAGCCCCATATAAAAAAGTACCGGATTCTTTGGCTTAGTCTAGTCCGGCCACACAAGTGGGTCCGGCATGGTCATTTTTACTTAATGTGCCGTAGAAAACAAAACAAACACACAAAAATCACAAAGAGAATCAAACTTTTGCCCCCAATCGACGAATTACATATTTATATTTGGTATTCCTGTAACGACTTTTTCGCCTGCAACAACTGCACGCGCTCAATATAAATGACGTAATGTGGTAAAAGACCGGGAAATTCTCACTCGCGTGCAGCAACCGCACGTGTCAATATAAATTTACTTAAAGGGGCGCTTCTGCTATCAAAGAGGCATTGAATCAGTAAGACAGCACATGTGTAAAGGGTGCCTGTCACACACAAACAAAAAAAAAGAAAAAAAAAAACACTACGCACAGAAGGGGCAATAGAGGCTAATGACAATTCAAATGAGTGAGTGATTTTTAGTACGTCCCACTAACAGCTAGGTCCTACGGAGATGTGGACCTTGGTGCAAAGCCCCATATGAAAGGCTTGAGAAGCTTGGAATCGAACTCATGACCCCTGGTGACAAAACGAGCAGCTTTACCACTACACAACCAAGGCGTCATTTCCCAATATTTCATACTGTTAAATATCTAATAAAAGGACTGCAGACATTTCACAATTCCCCGCCTCTGCACTTACATCAAGCAAGTGCCATAGCTCTGTTAATGAATTAATAAAATTTCAAGAATATATCTCAAATAGTTTTCAAGTTACAGAGCCGACAGAAATATATAAAATATTTTCGGTGATCAAAGGGCCGTAACTCCAAAAGCAGGCTCTATCGTCAAAGTATATGAAAGAAAAGAAGGGCAGTTATCAGTTCCTGCTGAAATGATTAATAGCTTATGAATAAGCCCATCCCGGAAAAGTGTGCGTGCTCGACAAGAGCGAAATAGTGTTGACTTGGCCGTTTAACTCCAGTTCAAACCAAAATTACGTCGGTACAATGTTCTCATGTCTGAAGTAAGATTTACAATGTGCGTTCACTGAACAGGACAAAATGTACACTATTACAATGTACGTGCGACCAGCAAAAACTCGGGCCAGTCTCTGCATCGACCCACTATATGAAGCAAGCTTCTTGGATAGCCCGGAGTCCAAAGAAGGTGCATACTGTACGATCAGCGAATGATCTGGTCAGAATGTGCTGTTGCAGTCGCACATTTTATCTCGCTTTGGACAGCCCGACTATCAAAGTTAAATACGATCAGCGAATTCTTTATCAAAATTTTCAGTTGCGCAGACTGACCCGAGTCTTCGCTCGTCGCACAAGACGTTTTGTTTAACCCAGAGATTGTAGGAGGCACATACGATTAGCGAAGGCTCTGATCAGACTACTGATGTGCAGGATCAGAGTGCATGTGCAGGCTGATCCGTCTCTTCGTACAAGTTTTATCGTAGGTTTTGCCATGCACAGACTCATGCGTGATTTGTTTGTGCAAACCATAACGCTTAGCACTGGGTAAAATTTTCAACAGGCGACATTTTGAAATATTTTTCTCATTCTTCCAAGAAAACAGGATTTGCGTTTCATGCAAATTGTCTCCATTGCATGAAATGTCAAATCCTGTTTTCTTGGTAATAAAAAAAAAAAAATAACGAATTTGTCGTCTGCTGAATTTATAGCCCAGATAATGGTAAGTTCGATACCCGCGAGCACCAAGTGTTGTGTCCTTACGCAAGGCACTTTATCCTCGTAACAGTATTGGTTTCTACCCAGCTCGCTACCCAGGAAGACTGCCTAGAATGTCCGCGAGGACATATGGCTGATCATTTTGAAGACGCTTTTCCTCCGATGCTAGGTTTATACACATGTCTCTTTTACTCGTTAATTTAATTTCGGCCTTAGTTTTGCATATCGAATGTTGAAGACACAAAAACAGAACGCTTTACATGGAAATGAAAGTTTTGAAGATTGCTCTGTAAGCCAATAAATGTGTTATTACTGTACATATTTTAAGAGAATAACATAACATAATATTCATTTTGTACCCAGATGAATGCGGGGTAACGTCCTCACACTGCAGGTGTTTATTCTTTTAAGGGAGCTAACTGCAATTGACTATCAGAAGGGAGTTAACTGCAATTGCTTACGTTGGAATAACATTTTTTATGAATCGCGCCAAAAGAGGGGACATGCTTATACAATAGGATTAAACACCCTTCCGCCAGAAACTTGTAACTGTCACTCTTGAAGCAGTGGAAGGAGCGAATGACCGTTACAGTAGCAAATACATGTGTTTCATGATAAATCGCTACAATTTGTGGGGATCGACTCCGCGATCAGGTCTCGCGTTCGATTCCCGCCCGTGCGATACCATTTTTTTCCAATAAAGTCAGTGCAAACAATTTCTAGCTCGAAAGGAGACATGTCATATTTGCATGAGGGTAAAAAGAAAGAGCATTCCAGAGAGCGAGAGAGAGAAAGAGAGAGAGAGAGAGAGTATGCAAAACTTGTAAGATTCTGGCTTGTCCATTTTAGGCACATCCGGCTATGAGATTTAGATATTCCTACAGACAAATGGCTAAACTGTTTTTGCAAACAGTGAATACCCTGATCAGACGACGCGTTCTATCATCTCGATATATGACTTAAGTATTTTTTTTTTTTGTTTAAAGTGACATAAGACACCAAGTCACCATCGTCAAGTGTTGTTTTAAATGGACAGTCCTAACCCTGGTCCAATCATCAACCGTCCAGCCCCCGATCCGAGCAGTGTAGATACATTTCAGCCTGTCCAGTTCTGTCTCCCTTGTCAAATGAAATGTATCCATACTTTAACCCTTGAAGCAAGCGCTTAGTATATTCAGCAGACGGCATTTTCGTTTTTTTTTTTCTTATTTTCCAGTGTAAATCAAGCTTGTCATTACATGTGAATCGTCTGCTGGGCAGACGTTTCACATGAAATGTTCAGCCTTATTTTACTGTAAAATACTAAAACAGATCGGCATCTCTACAATTTTCAGCAGTGCTTCGGGATCAAACTACTTTCTTGGCCGCAGCAGCAGCACGTGCAAAGTGACACGAGAAAAATGGGCCAGACCGATAAAAGTGATTGTCACATGAAAATGAGTATAGGAAGACTTAGGCGGCCACCACCCCTAATCCAAAACTTAAACGGGGCGATTAGAAATCACCGGAGGCTTTGGTCCAAATACGTCGCCGGCCTTACGCACTGGGGCTATCAGCTGTTGTTCGGATATGCCTTTTGATATTCGCGGCTGAAATATTAAAAAAAAAAAAAAAAAAAAAAACAGTCGCAGAGTTGGTCCTCGGAAGCAGAACTATTTAAGTGTGTAGATTTTGCAGTCTGTTCCTGCTGCTGCCAACACTAGTTTAGAGGGTATTTATTGTATTCGCAGTTGTAACAATTTTTGTTTGGTTACTCCAAACCACTCGACGGAAAATTGTGGATTGTAAAATTGGTTCGCGGATTGAAAATAATAATAATAATAATGTTTTTTTTTTTTTTTTTTTTTTTTTTTGTTACCTGAGCCCTACTGGAGGTACAGTAAAATGGTCAATACTGGTAAAAACTTCATATCTTACGGTCAAAAATGTCGCGCTGTGACTCGCTGTGTCTCTTTGAAAGGCAATAAAATTCTCGGCCGGATTAGTGTCTCGCTCAGCGTATCGCTACAATGTCTCGCTGAGAATACCTGTGCGTCTCGCCAGCTGTCTAGCTCGTCTCGGTGACAAGACGAAGCAACACCGTGACGGAAAAAATGGTCATGGTGACGACCGAGATCTATAGGAATGTCTCGCTGGCTGTACTGTACATACCTCCCCCAGGAAAGTTTTGTCATTGAGATAGAAGACTTGATAATTCTAGGATATTGTCTCAAATTCTGCCTAAGAGGTGCTTTTTATGAGTAATCACATGTATGAAAAAATAGTAAAAAAATATCCCAGAAATATACCAGAAATATTAGTCCTTAATCCGGGTCCTGCCTTTGCAAACTGTAGATCCAGATCAGTTGGCTTTTGATGATGCCTGCTGATCTGGATCTGTACTGTTTGTCATTAAGTATGTGAATAACCTGTATTAAGTAATCTGATTGGCTGAAAATTAGAAGTGGGCATGTCATCTTATTTGAAGCGTCTGGGTGGCCGAGTGGTTAGCGCTTCTGATTTCTGATCACGAGGTCACAGGTTCGAATCCTACTAAAGGCAGAATTCAGCTCATGACTGTATGGTGCTTCATTGCACAGAGCCTTTCACTATCATATCCTTTCACTCTCTTAGTATGGCTGAAATAATGTTGAAAGGGATGTAAAACACCAAACCATCATCATCATCATCTTAATTTACATGTACCGGTATTCAGCATAGCAATGGTCAACAAGTCCTGTGATTGGAGCAGTCTCTGTCGTGAAGTATAGATTATAAGTTAGGCCAATTAAAAAAATATGTGTGTTTAGGGTAACATGTTAGATAAAATTAGGTAGGGTAGGTAGGGATTCTTTTTTTTTTTTTTTTTTTTTTATGAAGTAAAATACCATAAATACCAAATGTATTTGGACTTCACACTTAATTCACATAAAATTTTACCAAGTCTGTTTGATTATCCTTAAATGTTTCTAAAAGTACTGACAGAATGGCAAACAGTGTACACTGTTTGCTCAGCCCTCCTTGTCCAAATGTTTAACATTAATATTGTTTTTGAGAAAACATGAAAAAAATTGCTAGGTTTCACCAGGAAAATTAGGTAGAGTAGGGTTACCCTAAACACCCATAGTTTTTTATTTGGCCTTACCTGCAGCTACTATCCAGGCAGGGTACATTTTTTATACCACGCCACACAATAGTGGCGGGGTATTATGGTTTCACGTTGGTCGTCCGTGAGTCCGTCCGTCTGTCCGTCCGTCATACGTGCGTCCATTTTTCTTTCCGGATGATAATTTATGTAAATACCAATGGATTTTCACCAAACTTGGTCTGTGCATTGATATTGTGGAGATTGGTTTGGGATTGCTAATGGGCAAATTTCGTCAATTTTTGATGGAGTTATCTGCCCAAGACACGCCCATATTTTCGTTTCCGGACTATAACTTTAGTAAATAACAAGGGATTTTCACCAAACTTGCTATATGCATTGACATTAAGGAGAGCACATTTGGGATTGCTAATGGGCAAATTTCGTCAAATTTTTACGGAGTTATCTGCCCTAGACACGCCCATATTTTTGTTTCTGGATGATAACTTGAGTAAATAACAAGGGATTTTAACCAAACTTGCTATATGTATTGACAGTAAGGAGATCAGTTTTGGAATTGCTAATGGGCAAATTTTGTCAAATTTTTACGGAGTTTTCTGCCCGAGACACGTCCATATTTTCTTTTCTGGATGATAACTTGAGTAAATAACAAGGGATTTTAACCAAACTTGCTATATGCATTGATATTATCAAGATCTGCTGTAGGATTGTTATCTGTCCATTTATATTATCAAGAACTGGTTTACGATTGTTATCTGTCCCTCCGTCATTTTCTTTCCAGACATTTTTGCAATGATAACTTTAATACATAAACAAATAATTGCTATGGCGGGGTATTATGCTTGCGGTGCTTTTATTGTATATTTGTAAAATTGCAAGGAAAATAGTAGCTTCATGTTTCTTGATCATTGCAGATGGATGGAGGCTTGCATCAATGAGGAATTACCTCAGACAACAGAGTTAGAAGAAGGGCTGAGGAATGGTGTGTACCTGGCCAAATTGGCCCACTTCATGGCCCCTCAGAGAGTTCCCCTTAAGAAGATTTATGATAGAGAACAGGCAAGATTTAAGGTGAGTTATACCCCTTGAAATACATGGTACTGTAACATAGCACCAGATAAGACAAGGTATCCATTTTATTTTTTTCTTATTTCTTCATGAAAGCATATGTTGTGGGTACTCATTAGAAGGACCTCTGTTAGGCACTTCTTATGAGTACCCACAGCATATGTTTTCACAGAAAATAAGAAAAATATCAATTCCTTTTGGTAAATAAAACAGTGCCTTACCTGGAGCAGTGCAATATGCATGTTTATCCCTCAGTAAAGGTGCTTAGAAGGCTATTCCTGTGAGGTAGGTCGCTGTCCCATTTTCCTTTATGATTGGTTTCCTGTATGATTCAGCCAGTGTGTAATCCAAAAGACATCCAATGCAATTGGACTGAATATCTATCCAAAAATGAAGGTTTGGAGTTCGGAAGGATACCCATCCAGGACTAGACTGATATACTCTGCCTTTGCAAACAGAAGCCAACTGATCTGGATCTGCACTGTTTGCCATTCAGTATATAAATTTATGTCAACAATCTGGATCAAGGAATCTGATTAGCTGACAATTAGAAGTGGGTGTGGCATCTTAATCTATTCAGCATGACAAGGGTTAAAGCCACTGGTAGATGTTTTTGCCATGTCTGCCAAGGAAAAAAACTTGTAACTTCCTGTTTGCATTTCTGCATGCTAAGTCTCTTCTGACAATGGGTCTACTCTCTACTCTATGAGGAATCTGGGAGCAAATCCTTTCCTCTTGTAATAGACTCCTTATCAGAAGGTATGTAAAATCATTTTAACAGAGTTGCCTCCCCAGAAAATGGGTTCATTCACCTTAACCCTAGTCCTGCTGAACCTGGATATGCCCTGCCTTTACAAACAGTGTTGATCCAGATCAGCTGAACTGATCTGGATCTGCACTATTTGCCATTCAGTATGTGAACTTATAGCAACAATCTGGATCAAGTAATCTGATTGGCTGAAAATTTGAAGTGGGCATTGCATTTTAATTCATTCAGCATGACAAGGGTTAACATAGCACTAGTTAAGGCGCTTTTTTCGATCCAAAAGTATTGATATTTTTCTTATTTCTCCACAAAAACATATGTTGTGGGTACTCATTAGAAGCGCCTCGGCGAGGCGCTTCTAATGAGTACCCACAACATATGTTTTCATGGAGAAAACCGGATACCCTCCCTTATCTAGACCTATGGGGTTAATGCATTTCCAATTTGCTAGTTGTAAGGTAGGAGCATTGGTCTTCTTACTTTATAGACATGGTTTACCCTTTACCTGGCTACAAAGGGTATAAGATGGTGATTAACTTGACAAATGATTTGCTAATTTCCTTGTGGAAATATAGGGCTTTCCTTATTTACCCTAACATACATCTTTATTGGACAGCTTAAATCCTTACCATAATTTTGCAAAAAATTTGAACGAATCCAATGCCACTTATTGATGACAACAAATCCAATGCCACTTATTGATGACAACAAATCCAATGCCACTTATTGATGACAACGAATCCAATGCCACTTATTGATGACAACGAATCCAATGCCACTTATTGATGACAACAAATCCAATGCCACTTACTGATGACTCTTAACCATACTTGTTCTAAATTTCAATAAGTCCAATTTACCACTTATTTATTATTTAAATTTGAATTTAAAGTTTTTATTTAAAAACTGCTGGATGAGTGGCAGTGTAAACCCTGATCAGATGCTGCTTTCTTGGGCATCTGATCTGGATGTACACTGGTTGCTCAACACTGTTCAAATATTTTAGTAAATATGGTAAATTACATCAAGTAATAAATTTGTAATGTGATACCATAATTAACCATGGCAAACACCTCTGCTGAAACTTTTTACAAGGGTTGGCCCTGCCCTCATTGGATTTTAGCAGGAAAGGTCTTGCCTCACTTGAAGAAAGATCAGAGGGTGGGGCCTTCTCTTCTTTTCTCACTCCTTTTCTCTGGGAGATGGCGCAACATGGCTGAAATATTGTTCACAAGGACATTAAACATCACAACAATTGTCGTCTGCTTTGTCTTCTGCTTGTGATTTTAAAAGTCATTTCTGCAAACAATGTGGACCCAGATCAGACTGTTCCTTTAGGAGCAGTCTGATCAGGGTCCACACTGTTTGCCGGTATGCAAAAAATAGGTTTGAAAAGTTTGCAAGAATATTCAGCAGACGACATAAACAGACGACATTTTCAGATGCAGTTTTTCTTGGCGCTCTAAGGGTTAAACCTCATCTAAAACAAACAAACCATGGCAAGCTCTATTTTCAAGAAAATGGGAGAAAAATATTACAATAATTGTGTGTTAACCCTTTCATCCCTAAGTTTCTGAAGTGGACTCTTCCATCTTTGAATTTGGACATGTAGGCTGATGCAAAGAAGGGTTTTAGTCTAAAATCAAAAACAGAATAGCAAACAGAGTAGATCCTGATGAGTCAGCTCATCTCATCTAGATCTACGCTGTTTGCACATGTATCTGTTTTGGTCTGCCAGGCTGAAAAGGTTGATGGTCGCCTGCAGAAAAATGTGAAAATAGGTCATCATTTTAAAAAAGAATATGAACATTAATTTCTAATAAATTTTACTACCTTTAAAATGCCAAGAAAACCTGCATCTGAAAATGTTGTCTGTTTATATCATCTGCTGAAAATTTTTGCAAACTTTTCAAACCTATTTTGCACACAGGCAAACAGTGTGGGCCCTGATCAGACTGCTCCTAGAGGAGCAGTCTGATCTGGGTCCACACTGTTTGCAAAAATGACTTTTAAAATCCCAAGCAGATGACAATTGTTATGATTGGCAGTTTAAGGGTTAACTCCTTGAAGCAAATAGATAGAAACGAATGTGTGTAGCTCTAGATAAGATGCTATATATTTAAGCTGAAAAGCTATTAATATTTTTTTTGATCTATGCAAATTAGTTGTCATGGCTACTCATTCTATTACAGACCTTTCTCTGAAGCGATTCTTATAAGTTCTCACAAAATGTGTTAAAATAGTAAGAAAAGATAAGTACAGAGGAATCATTTTATATCATTGGTTTTGAGTATAACATGGTTTAAAGATTGAGTCCTTTAATATAAGACAGTTCCTTATAGCATGGTTTTAAATATTACATGACTTAAGGATGGACCCCTAGTCCTCTAAGTCATTAAGCAGTACTTGTGCTCATTTTTTTACCAGAAACTGACAACTGCTCGTTTTGAATCAGCAGAAGGTAGAGAATGACCATAGAAAATGACCTCAGAAAAAATTTCATGATTAATCTCCTGGAAAGAATTTTGCCAGACCTGATGGGGATCAAACCTGTTAGCTCCTTATCACCAGACTGACACACATCCAACTGAGCCACCAAGGCCTGCTTGTGATTTTAAAAGTCATTTCTGCAAACAGTATGGACCCAGATCAGACTGCTCCTTTAGGAGCAGTCTGATCAGGGTCCACACTGTTTGCTATGTTGCTTTGGATTCCAGCGATAGTGTTATAAAGAGATTGTGGTATTGCCAGTACTGTTCTCTAGAGCAATATAAAATGGGAAGGGGGTCTGGTGATGAGGCATTCACTGACTAATACCGTATATACCCCAAGTATTCGGATACCTGAACTCCTTACCATATTTGTCCAAAAAAAAAAAAAAAAAATGAAAAAAGTATTGTACTACCTCTTGATGTGTCTAGAAGAGTGCTGGATGAGTGGCAAACAGTGTAGACTCTGATCAGATGCCATGTTTTGTGGTGTCTATCTGGCTCTACACTGTTTGCTCAGGCCTGTCTGTCCCAATAGTTAGGGTTATTTTTGTAATGCAATGTGTACTGGAATACAAAGGCTATAGCTCCATATAAGTGGGTATCCAGATACTCATTTTTCATATTTTTTCTCCGTAAAATCATGTTGTCAGTGAGGCACTTCTAATGAGTACCCACAACATATGTTTTATGAAGAAATAAGAAAAATGTCAACATTTTTCGGTTGATAAAAGCATCTTATCTGGAGTTATGATTAAGGCCCTGATCACTTTCCCCAGATATTTTGGCTGTTTTGGACCAACCAACCTTGGCTAGTACAGTTTTGTCAAGCTCTCCTTGGCCCATCTTAATGCTCCATTTGATGTATGATCTGTTTTGAGGAAGTCCCTGTTATAATTTGTATGGATCATTGCTACATCAGTATTAAAACCTGTTTTCCTTGGGGTATGGCCGTACGGTAATGTTATCTTGTGTTTTCAGCTTAGTCTTTTGTATGAAAATACTGCAAGTGCTGTTGCACTACCCATGTCATCAGCATTGTTCTTGGTGGAAACCCAAAATAAAAATGTTAAAGTTTTATGTTAAGATTTAATCACAGATACTAACAACAACAACAAACAAAACAGGAAGAAGTTTTGCATATTGCCCATTGTTGGTGTTACCATTCATAAATGCTGAACATTTCATGCGAAAGTTGTTTTAACCCTTAAAGCGCCTAGCAAAATTGGTAGCAGACGACATTCTAAGATTTTCATTTTTTATTTTTCAGTGAAGTCTTGATATTTCATGTGAATCGTCTGCTTGGCAGACGATTCACATGAAATATCAAGACTCGTTTTCATCTGAAAATAAAAAAAAATCAAAATTGTCGTCTGCTTTAGTTGTGATTGGCGCTTAAGGGTTAAAGATCTAGAGTAATAACCTTAAGTATTGGTACAGCCAGGCCTGAGCAAACAGTGTAGACCCAGATCAGATGCAGCAGAATGTGGCATTTGATTAGTCTACACTGTTCGCTACTCATCCAGCAGTATTTCAGACACTCAGACAGGAAGTAAAATGAACTTGTTCACATTTTTGGACAAGTAATGGTAAGGAGTTTAGTCATCCCAATATTTAGGGTTAATACTGTATATCTTCTGACTGTCTGGTGCATTAACCCATTGTAGACTGAATAGACTCTCCCACACTATATATTGGAAGAGTCCAATTTCAATTTTTAGGTATGTTCAGTTATGAGATTTACATATTCCTAGAGAATAAATGGCTAAACTATTAGCAAACAGTGGATCAAACTGCAGCGTCTGATCTGGGTCTGCACTGTTTGCCAGTTACCCTTTTACGGGTCTCCCTACTACACTGGGTTAAATAGTTATTACTTGGACATATACTCATATTATACAGACCCTTTTAGAGATTTATTCAGTCTAGCACCAGTGGACTTGTTATATTTGGTAATGATTCTTGGATGAGCTCTAGAGACGATGTTCTGTCCGTCGTCTGTCCATCTGTCTGTCCAGCCAGTTATCCATCGATCCATCTGTCAGTCTGTCCATTAACACTTTCAAATGACAATTTTTCAAAGCGGCTGAAGCAATTTGTCCCTAATTAGATAGGAATGTTGCTTGGATAGGGGGAGTTAAAAGCAGCTAAACTTATGGTGATCTGCCTTTTTGTTTGGTTGCTTTGACAACTGAAAGGTCCCACAGGCTTATAATAGGAAAATGGTTAAATTGCATTTTCTGAATAAAATGTGACGTAATGTGAACGATATTTGGCAGATATGATCATTTGATGATTGTCTACTCAGTTTATATGTTTTATGATCAGTTGCCATGTGTTTTATGACCAGTGGCCATTTTGTTTTGTTGCCATGGCAAAATTAGAAAGTAGAAAATTTGTGAAGCACCAGAAGGCATAGAAGACCATGCGAAGCATCAGCAGGGAAAGAAGACCCTTTAGCACACCAGCAGGGAAAGAAGATCTGCTTAAGCTTGTCTCTTGTATGGCCCTGTAAAGAGACATAGGAAGTGTAGCTTAGGAGGGAGTGCAATTGAAATACCTCTTCTCCCACTTATTCAATGAAGATGAGAGCTTGTCAAGTTGTTGCATTCTGGCGAAGATAAATAGATTATAAAAAGAATGACTCTTGAGAGCAGTGAACACACACAAAGACAAAAATAGCTGAAGTGTCTAAAACTTACAATATGTGATTGAAGTAGCAAAAGCTTCAAGTTGCAATCAAAACTTTATTTTGCAAGGGTTATCTTCCCTTGCCACTGCAAATTCCACCAAATTTCATGTCTATCCTACTGTTGAAAGGGGGATGAGAGTTTGTTCAAATGGCCATGCTCCATTGACTATCATTCCCATATATGGTAAAAAAATATAAAAAAAACACATTATTCTTCAAAACCAAGAACTACTCAAAACAATGATCCTTTTATTAATTGGAAAAATGTTGCATAACATCTGCATATCTGCTGTGGCTATTTCACTCAGGTGAGCAAGCCGAGGCCTGTGGGCCTCTTGTTGCAATTTTGTCATAAAAACAAACATTATGGGTACTTGTTAGAATTTCATCAATGCAATGTTAGAATTGTCATGAGGCAATTCTAATGAGTATCCACAATATATGTTTTAATGGAGGACTCTACAAAATACCTTCACTATGGCAAAGAGTTTTGGAATTTGTGAAAAAAAAAAATCAAAAAAAAAAATCATGAACCCTTGTCCTGCTGAATAAATAGATGCCACACCCACTTCTAATTTTCATCCAATCAGATTACTTGATCCTGATTCTTGCTATAAATTCACGTACTTAATGGCAAACAGTGCAGATCCAACTGATCTGGATCTACACTGTTTGCAAAGGTAGGGCATATCCGAGACCACCAGGACAAGGGTTAACTCCGGTCAGCATTCCGAATTTCAAGGCTCTAACTCAGACACTTATGGAGATACAAATACATGGTGCTAACAAGATAAGAGTGACGAACAAATGAACAGATGAACCGCTCAAAAGTACATGTGTATAATGTACACCACACCCTCTTTATAACACTATTGTTGGGGTCCAAAGCATAAACCATGTTGGCTATCCAAACTGTGTTATATCCAAACAAATATGTTCAGATTATATAGAAAAATGACCATTTATGGTCATTTTTCTATATAATCTATACATTTTTGAGATCCATCTTTGAACCATGTTATATACAAAACTGTGTTGTAAAGAATCATGTTATAAAGAGGTGTTGGTGTAATATGCGTGTCAAATTTCTTCCAAGTTGGGGGCATAACAAATGTCATTACCTGATTGACACATTAGGCCAAAATGAAAGCACAAGTCTTGCACAGTCCAATTAAAATCTCATTAACTTTTAGCCAATGGGGATATCTCTTAAAGCAGCAACTTGGCCAAAGTAAGTAATAAAAGGCAATTGTCTGTGATGCTATGGAAGACAAATTAGACTTGTAAATGAAGTTATAATTGTATTGCAATTTTCTTCCAGAAGGAAGAATCCTGCTGAAAAAACAGAAACAATTAAAAACAAAACCTTGTATTTTTCAGAGAAAATAAAGCTTAACCTTTCTATGAATTGTCTACTTAGTATTTTACAGAAAAAATAAGGTTTACATTTTATGTAAAAATAAGATTTGACATTCCATATGAATTGTCTGCTTTAGTATTTTTCAAAGAAAATAATTTCTTTAAAAAAAAAAAAAAGTGTGACAGTGTTGTCTGCTGCAGTTGTGATTGGCACTTAACACTTACCATGCTATGGGCAGATTCATCACATGACAGACTATGATAGTTTTCTTAACTTTCCTAGAAAATTGGATATGACACTTCATGCAAATAGTCTCCCAAGGAGACAATTTGCATGAAATATCATATCTGATTTTCCTGCCACATCTGGATCTATACTGTTTGCTTAGGGCTCTCTGTTCCACTACTCAGGATTATTTTAAAGTCTTTAGCATGACTCAGTCACGGTTTGAACCCATTACATTCAGCAAAAAACCAGATGAACCCTTAAGATGCCAAGAAAACTTGCAACTGAAAATGTCTTCTGATTATGTCGTCTGCTGAATATTCTTGCAAACTTTTCAAACCTACTTTTTTGCATACAGGCAAAGAGTGTGGACCCAGATCAGACTGCTCCTAAAGGAGTAGTCTGATCTGGGTCCACACTGTTTGCAGAAATGACTTTTCAAATCACAAGCAGGTGACAAAGCAGACGACAATTGTTGTGATTGGCGCTTTAAGGATTAATGCAGGTTCATAACTAGTCCTCTTAATTTTCCTTTTATCTGCAATCCTGAGCTTTGTCTATAATCACAACTGCAGCAGATGACACATTAATTGTTTTTTTTTTTCAGAGAAAAGAAGGCTTGACATTTCATGTGTATCATCTTCTAGGCAGACGTTTCACATAAAATATCAAATCTTATTTTCTCTGAAAAATAAGAAAATCAATTTTAGACTGTCATCTGCTACATAATGGCTTAGCACTTGAAGCTTTACCTCTCTCTGGGCTATTCAGCAGACAACAAATTGATGGTATTTTGATACTTTTCCTAGAAAACTGGGGACAATTTGCATGAACTGTAAAATCCTGTTTCCTTGGAAAAATAAGAAAAAATTTCAAGGTCGTCTGCTGAAAAATTTAGCCAGCAAGCTAAGCCTTAAGGTCTAGACTGTCTTCATTTTTGTAGGCAACACTGCACAATATTCAATAAGATGCATCAATTACAAACAGACTTACCCTAAGCACTCTGGGTAATATTTGCAGCAGACCACATGAAATATTTTTCTTATTTTTCTCAGAAAACAGGATTTGATATTTCATGCAAACTGTCTCCTTGGAGACAGTTTGCATGAAATATCAAATCCAGTTTTCTGAGAAAAAATAAGAAAAAACATCGTCAATTTGCCGTCTGCTGAATTAACCCGTAGAGTGGTAACTGTGCCATATTTATCCTATGTATAGGGACAAACAGGCCCAAACAAATACTGTGGATCCCGATCAGATGCCCCAAAACGTGGCATCTCATAAGGGTTTACATTGTTTGCTATACATATGCCAATTGTATTGAAAATGACTTTTCCAAATTTTAGGAATTTTTTTCAAATTTTAATACAAGCATAGTAAGGAGACAAGATGTTGTTTTGGTGGTTTTACATATCTTTCAACATTATTTAAGTCATATTGAGATGATGAAGGGATGATAGTGAAAGACACTGCACTGACTGCAGTGAAGCACCTTACAATCATTGGATGAATTCTGCCACTAGCAGGATTCAAACTCAGGACCTTGATATTCAAAATCAGAAGCACGAAGTGCATGGCCACTTGTGTGCTTTTAATGAGTTAATCCTTCCTTGTCCTACTGAATCTGGATATACCCTGCCTTTGCAAACAGTGTAGATCCAGATCAGTTGGCTTCTGAAGCCAACTGATCTGGATCTGCACTGTTTGTCACTAAATATGTGAAGATGCATCAACAATCTGGATCAAGTTATCTGATTGGCAGAAAATTAGAATTGGGAGTGGCATCTTATTTATTCAGCATGACAAGGGTTAAAGTGCTAGACTACCTAGGATAAAGACAGTATTATACAATCTACTGTGAAGATCTTCACTGTTTGCATATGAATTTTATTGTCCACCGCCTTTTCGAAGCGGACTTGGTATTCCGCTTTCCGTGGTGCGTGAAGAGTGATGAGTGATGTGTGGTTCCGAGTTTATAGTAGGTACCTTGTGAGCGCAACTCCTCCTACAGTTTTGGACCGATCCTTTTGAAACTTTACAAGTGTTTTAATCATGGCCTGAAGATTTGCATGTGATTTTTTACAGACTCCTTAAATTAATTTTTTCCACTTTTTTCACATTTTTAACTTAGACTTTGTTTGCATGGTTCTGAGTTTGTAGTGGGAACCTTGTGAGCACAACTCCTCCTACAGTTTTATATGGATCCGTCTGAAACTTCACAGGCATCTTAATCATGATCCGAAGATATGCATGTGCTTTTTACAGAATCTTGAAATAATTTTTTTCAAATTTTTCTCATTTTTAACTTGACTTTTTTTTCATGCTTCAATACTATGAAAGTGTTTATGTAGTAGGTACCTTGTGAGTGCAACTCCTACAGTTTAAGACCGATCCTTTTGAAACTTTACAGGTGTTTTAATCATGGTCTGAAGATATGCATGTGCTTTTTACAGAATCCTTAAGATATTTTTTTTTTCACTTTTATCACATTTTAACTTGAGACTTTTTTTAATAGTTCCTAGTTTATAGTAGGAACTTTGTGAGTGCTACTCCTCCTACAGTTTTATACCATTCCCACTTTTTTTTTTTTATCCTTTTTTTTGCATTTTTTACTTTTAACATAGACTTTTTTTCATGCTTCAGTACTATGAAAAAGCATATAGTAGTAGGTACCTTGTGAGCACAACTCCTCCCTCAGCATTTTTTTTGTACATTTTAAGGCTTTCTGATGGATCTTTAATCATTTGTCATTGGGACTTCTGATGCCCAAGCCACCAGCGTCTACAGCGCTTTGATTGCAATAATAAGCTTGTCTGTAGCGTATGTCTGAAAGTATTTTACTCTTTCACTAACATAACTCTCCCACTACTGTGCATCATTGGGGAGCATTCTACGGTTTCACCGATGCTCTTGTTTGGAAGATTTTTAATAGGGGTGGGGGGGGGGGGGCATAAATTCTCTGAATTTGCTTGTTAATGCTTTGGCTCCTTCAAATGACATTTTGAAATACATTTCCTTATTATTTTTTTCCCAGAAAATAATTGCTTTTAACTTTGCAAACAGCTGTCAATCTGCCTGTAATGTGAAACCCTATTTTCCAGGAAAGTGAGAAAACTGTCATTTGTCGTCTGCTGATTTCAACTTCAAAGTGTAAAGAGTTTAGTCCTCATTTTTGTTGGAAACAGCTTGACAGAAAGTACATTTCTTCTGATGTCACAAATCTGTCATTTATCAATGAGGACTTCAGATAAGCAATGATTTAAGCCTTAACACTTAGCATGCTGGGTAAAATTTTCAGCAGACGACATTTTGAAAATCTTTCTTATTTTTCCCAGAAAATAGGCTTTGATATTTCACATGCAAATTGTCTCCTGAAATATCAAAGCCTATTTTCTGGAAAAATATGAAAAATATTGTCAGTTTGCCGCCTGCTGAGTTTGCCCATAGCGTCTTAAGTGTTAAAGCCCTAAGCAAATTTGTTGCAGACAGCATTCTGTATTTTTATTATTATTATTTTTTTTAGAGAAAATAAAGCGTTGGCATTTCATGGGAATGATTTGCTTGAAATACCAAGTCTTATTTGCTTTGAAAAAAATAAAAATAAATAAAATCAATATTTCGTCTGCTGCATTGTGATAAACACTTTAACCCTTGTCCTGCTGAACCCGGATATACCCTGCCTTTGAAAACAGTGTACATCCAGATCAGTTGACTTCTGAAGAAGCCATCTGATCTGGATCTGCACTGTTTGCCATTAAGTGTGCAAATTTATAGCAACAATCTGGATGTAGTAATCTGATTGGCTGAAAATTAGAAGTGGGCATGGCATCTTAATTTATTCAGCAAGACAAGGGTTAAGGGTTAAGAATACTGGACATCAACAGACTCTGTCTTGTGCAACTTGTCTCAGAGAGACTGCTCGAATAAGAAGAGACTAATTTACAAGTTTTCAGAGCAAAATAAAATGATACTAACAATTTGTTCGGCGGCTCTAATATTGCAGCAAAAGTTGCAATAGCAAGACCCGGAAAATCTGTCATCAAATGTCTGCAAACTCTGATTATTTTATTCATGTCTGCAAACTCTGATTATTTTATTCATGTCTGCAAATTCTGATTATCGTAGTGTAGCTGTCAGTAATATCAGTAACGTTCAGCATTCTGGGTAAAAATTGCAGCAGAAGACGTTTTGAATATTTTATTTACTTTTTTTTCCAGAAAATAAATTACACATTTGGTGCAAAATGACTCGTAAGGAGACAATCTTCATGAAGTGTCAAAGCCTATTTTCTTTGAAAAATGAGAAAAATATCATCAATTTGTCGTCTGGTGAATTAGCCTAGAGTATGGTAAAAGATAAATACTCCTACCTCTTTTGAACTGAACTGAAATATCTTTAAGAATATGTTACAAATTTAACCCTAGTCCTGCTGAACCCGGATATACCCTGCCTTTGCAAACAGTGTAGATCCAGATCAGTTGGCTTCTGAAGAAGCCAACTGATCTGGATCTGCACTGTTTTCCATCAAGTATATGAATTTATATCCACAATCTGGATCAAGTAATCTGATTGGCTGAAAATTAGAAGTGGGTGTGGCATCTTAATTCATTCAGCATGTCAAGGGTTAATATGGTATTAGTTGCAAACAGTGCAGACCCAGCTTCCAGACATGGTTTTACTGTGGAACAAATCTTGCATTCTGTGAACACTGGCTGGTAGCTCAAGATAAGAGGGTTATAATCCAGGGCCCAGTTGTTCAAAGCGTCGTTAGCTTAACGAGCTCGTTAAGGGTCATTTTGTTAACTGTTTTAGCCGATTCAATACACAATATTCTGATATTTTTTGCTGAAAAAATGTGAGTAGCTTTTGCACTGCAAAAGCTACTCACATTTTTTCATAAAAAAATTTCAGCATATTTGCATATCACTTGATGTAAATTTTAACGATTTGTTAACTAACGACATCGTTAGTTTTGAACAACTGGGCCCAGCTAAATATTTTCTTATATCTCCACAAAAACATACATTGTGGGTACTCTTTGGTACCACCTCAGTGAGATGCTTCTATTGCTTACCCACAACATATATTTCATGGAGAAGTAAGAAAACTGTCAATACTTTTAGATGAAAAAAGTGCCAAAGCTGGAGCTTTGTTAATTTACCCTTAAAGCGCCAAGAAAATCTGCATCTGAAAATGGTGTCTGCTTATGTCGTCTGCTGCATCTTCTTGCAAACTTTTCGAACTTACATTTTGCATATAGGCAAACAGTGTGGACCCAGATCAGACTTCTCCGAAAGGAGCAGTCTAATCTGGGTCCACACTGTTTGCATCAATGACTTTTAAAGTAACCGGCAGAAGACAAAGCAGACGACAATTATTGTGATTGACGCTTTAAGGGTTAAGAGAAAATAATAGGTATGACATGCCAAAAAAGGAGACATTTCCAGAGCTCCTGGGCTCACTATTAGCAAGTGATATGTAGGGATTGATAAGGAGCAGGGCATATGGGGGTAGGAAGGTGGGCGGACATGTAAACCACAATGATTTTTGTTCCCCTGGTCCCTGGGGCAAAGTTAGAAAAGCATTAACCAAAGGGCCAGTGACAAATCCCAAAATAAAAAAAATTGGGACTTGAGACAGCATGCCATCGAACTGTAGGACCTCTAATATTCATTTAAAAATTGGGCATCTTGGAATGAGAGATGAACTAAAATGAAATCATTAATAATTTAATAGAGGACTTGTAAAATAGGAGTGTTTGGTGATAATTTTTCTTATTTCTCCATAAAAACATACGTTGTAGGTACTCATTAGAAGTACCTCAGCATATGTTTTATTGGAGAACTGGGCCCATTTGTTCGAAACTAACGATATTGTTAGTTAACATATCGTTAAATCTTTGATCATCTAATATTTTTGCTGAAAAAATGTGAGTAGCTTTTGCAAAAGCTACTCACATTTTTTCAGCAAAAATACCTGTGAATTAGATATTGTACTTAATAGACCAGTTAACATTTTGACCACTGATGAGCTTGGTAAGCTAATGATGTTTTGAACAACTGGGCCCTGGAGAATTGTCATCCAGTAGTCCTACTTAAGTCCTCAGCATTAATTCAGCAGAATTTCCAAAAGGAACTTTTTTGTTGTTTTTGAACACACATACAATGCTGTAGAGATATGCATTTCTGACAAAAACATAACGTGTGTTTTATCCATAAGGGTTTCAGTTTTCCTTAACATTTATGAAACCACCTGCTGACAAATTTAAAACCCTCTGAAAATAACAACAAAGGGATTCAATATGTAATAAAAGCTGGCAGTTTGTGAATATAATACTTTGCTAATATGTCCATAGTAAATGATCAGTGGAATAAAATCTAGCATGATTAATCTAATGAGCTGCATTAGCCAAAAAGAGACTTAGGCTAAAGTGAACGATGGCTAAAGTGAACAATAAAGTTGCATAACTGAGGCCAGTTGTTCAAAACTTAACGAAGTTGTTAGCTAACATGATGTTAAAATTTCTATCATGAAATATGGCAAATACATTGACTTTTTTTTCTGAAAAAAAAAAAAAATGTGAGTAGCATTTGCAACTAACTTTTTGCAGCAAAAATATCAATGTATTTGAAAATAATCTTAGCTACAACAGTTAACAGATTTGTCATTAATGAGCTTGTTAAGCTAATGATGCTTTGAACACCTGGGCCCTGAAGTTTTAGGTAGAGTTATAGCCTTTTTATTTCTGGGTCGATTTTAATCAATGATCCAAAGTTACTAAAGAATTATCTTGAGTTATATTACTGTTGTACATCTGACTATCCCTGACCAATAAAGTTAACAGCTATTTATAGTTAATGGTTATTTATAGTCGCACTATTCTTGTGGCTTTGAAGTCAGAATGCTTTGTAAAGAGGGTTTATCTGTAAAACCTGGACTGGGCTTAGTGCTGTGACATTGGCAAACAGTGCAGACCCAGATCAGACACCACAGAATGCGGTATCTGATCAATATCTGCATTGTTTGCTCAAAGTACAGAAAGTTAAGGGTTGAATGAAACAGTCTTAAATCAGGACCATTTTCCGAGCCTACAGTCAGAGATAATGGACCTACCAGTGCTATCAGTTCTGATTTTGCAAAGTAATGAAAATCACAGAAAGAGTCAGTGTGATGTAACTTCACAGGAATGATCACTATGATGCCTTTTTGCCTTATTCCCTCTGTATAGAAAAGTACCATTTGGGAGACAACTTTTAACACTTGAAGCACCAAGCACAATTTGTAGCAGACGGCATTCAAAATGATTTTTTTTTATTTTTCAGAGAAAAACAAGTCTTGACATTTCTTGTTTTTCTCTGAAAAAAAAAAAAAAAAAAAAATGTCGTCTGCTGCAGTTGTGATTGGCGCTTAAGAGTTAAATTGCTGTCATTATAGTGTATACAAGTATTATAAGTTGAGCAGTCTATGAAAAATAGCACTGGACCAGTCCATGACCTTTCATAAAGAGCTTCAGGAAAAATGACAAATACCTTGGGCATGGACAATAACATTTGTGATAAATGACATAAAATTAGAACCATAAAGGGTAAATATTGTTCTCAGTGTTTAAAATAAGAAATTAAGATTTAGCACATTTACCCTTAATATTTGGACTAATTACTTGTCATAAAATGTGAATAACTCTATTTTACTGGAAGTTGCTGTGCCGTAAATTTAATTATTGTCCTGCTGAATAAATCAAAATGCCACGCCCTCTTCTAATTTTCAGCCAATCAGATCACTTGATCTGGATTATTGCTTTAAAACATACTTAATGGCAAACAGTGCAGATCCAGATCAGTTGGCTTCTTCAGAAGCCAACTGATCTGGATCTACACTGTTTGCAAAGGCAGGGTATATGCGGGTTCAGCAGGACAAGAGCAGTACCAGATGAGGGGTAAAATACCATGAAATACTAATTAGAAGTAGACTTGACCGGATCTGTGACAGACGGAAAAGACTGAAACAAGATCATCAGTAATTAAGAGTAGGTATTGGGTGGATATTTTTCTTATTTCTCAACGAAAACACACATTGTGGGATACCATTAGAAGTGCCTCATTGAGGCACTTCTAATGAGTACCCAGAACATGTGTTTTTGTTGAGAAATAAGAAAACTATTGATACTTTTGGGTTGAAAAAAGCGCTTTAATGTGAAAAGATATGGAAACAAGCCCATCAGTAGCTGTTTCTTTTGACCATCTCGAGGTGTCTTGTCTGTATGTTACAACTATGCCGTTGTGTCTTGTCACTGCTTGTTTTTCATCTCTTCTTGTTCCTCAGTTGCCTGTGCTTTATGATTGCGGCCATTTCTAGGCAACTTAATTTCTATTTTCTCAAGAGCAGGAAGACATAATGAGTAACAGTCGTATCTTATTTGCCCACCATGTGGATACTTATTAGAAGGGCCTCAGTTTTCAGTTAAAAAAGTCCCTTATCTGGAGCTACGCTTATTTCATGCTATTTCTATCAAATTTCTTTACCTTTATTTACTACAAATCTAAAATGACACAAATAGACAGCTTAGTGTTTTATTTTTTTACAACTTCCCTGTTAACCCTTGTCCTGCTGAACCTGGATATACCCTGCCTTTGCAAACAGTGTAGATCCAGATCAGTTGGCTTCTGAAGAAGCCAACTGATCTGGATCTGCACTGTTTGCCATTAAGTATTTGAATTTATATCAACTTTCCAGATCAAGTAATCTGATTGGCTGAAAATAAGGCGTAGGCATGGCATCTTAATTTATTCAGCAGGACAAGGGTTAAAATAAAAAGTGAGAAAAAAAAATAGAATTTTCCCATTAGTTGACAATGAAAATTCTTTTATATCATCAAGAAGCAAAAGTGACTGATGATCGCTTGTAACTGATCTTAGAGTCAGCACTATTTTTAGCTCACTTCAGCTATGCTCAGGATGAGCTGTAGTGATCACTTTTTGTCCGTCGTCTGTCCATCCATCCGTTAACATTTTCAAATGACATCTTCTCTGAAGCCACTGAGCCAGTTTTGCTCAAATATTATATGGAGCCTCCTTATGTTGGGGGAACGAAAGATTGCTACAATGGTCATGGTCCATTGACCAAGATGGCTGCCATGACCATATATGGTAAAAACATATAAAAATCTTCTTCTCCAGAACTGAGGATGCCTTGGGGCTGATTTTTTTGCACAAATCATCGGGGACGGGAGATCTACCAAAGTTACTAAAATGATGGTAGTACATTGACGTTTGACCTTTTTATGGCGAGGTCAAGTTTGCTTCCCTGTGGATTTGTATGGGCTCCATACATTTGTATGGGAAAAATGTTGAGGACAACAAATGACTTCTCCTCTGAAGCTGCTCCAGTGTTACTCAAATTTCATGTGGAACCTCCTTGAGGAAGGGGAATGAAAGATTGCTAAAATGGTCGCGGTCCACTGACCAAGATGGCCGCCATGCCCATATATGGTAAAAACATTTAAAAATCTTCTTCTCCAGAACCAAAAAAGCCCAATGGGCCTAATCTTTGCATAAGTCATCGTGAACTGGTGGTCTACCATAATTGCTAAAATTATGGTCCTACATTGACCTTTGACCTTTTACAGCAAGGTCATAATTGCTTCCCCATGCATTTGTATGGAAAAAATGTTGAGAATTCATATTTTGGACATCGCCTGTATAATCCAACTGAATTGAAACTTAATGATGAGGATTAGGGCCCCTAGTAGACACAAAATAGCTAAAACTGAGCGGATCGAAAATCCAAGATAGCCGCCGCAGCCACCGTCTTGAAAATCAATTTTTGACATCTCTTTCCAAACCTTTATATATGCTTTGAGCTGAAACTTGCTCTGTAACAAAAAGATGACTTCTGGATTGAAACCAGCTAAAATCATGTCAGTCAGAAATCCAAGATGGCTGCAATGGTTCTGCTCCATTGAACAAGATGGTTGCCAGAGCTAAAAATAGAAAAATCTTCAAACAACATCTCATCCTTGGCCAATGGCCCAGTTTCAAAATATTGCACAGAAGTGTTCCTCCAATAGCCCTCTACCAGAATTGCTAAAATGGTTCTGCTTGGCTAAACAAAAATGATGGCCAGAGCTAAAACTACAAAAAAAAAAACAAAACCCTTTAAAAGGCCTACTCCATGGCCAGTGGCCCAATTTTTGTTTCCCTGCCACTGTGCTGTTTACATGTATAAAATCATGATTCTTCAGAAACCACTCAGCCAATTTCCACCAAATTTCACATTGATCCTATTGTTGAAATGTGATTGAGAGTTTGTTCAAATGAGCAAGCCGCATTGACTGTCATGCCCAAAACTTTGTCTTCAAAACTAAGAACTGCTTAAATGAAGATCTTTTCATCAGTTGCGATAATAGGATTGGCAAAAATGTTGCATAACATCTGCATATTTGCAGTGGCTATGTCACTCAGTTGAGCGAGCCGTGGCCTGTGGGCCACTTGTTCTTAAGACTGAGCCCAAACTTCATCAATGCATGCATCCCTTCCCCCCCTCCTCACTTGCCATAATACATTAATCCTAGCTCTTCATAAGATGCTTTTTTCAGTCCAAAAATATTGATATTTTTCTTATTTCTCAATGGAAACATATTTTGTGGTTACTCATTAGAAGTGCCTGATATTTTACCTGATACCCCTCTAGATCTGGAATTGGACAACTTAACTTCTTACTATACTTGTTAATATTGATGTCTCCCCGCTTTAGGGTTCAGAGACATATTGTTTTTCCCCCAGGCTGTCTGTCTGTCTGTCTGTCGCATTCATGTCAGCTCTATAAGCTTCATATAAATATCAATCAACGTGCAGAGCTTAAGAACCATAACCTTATAGATATACTTTTTGAGTTATTTCCCTTGGACTACAAAATCCTATCTGCTCTTTAACTTGAAAACCCTTCAAGCAAACTTCACAAAACTTCATATAAATATCAACTAACATTAGACAACATGCAGAGCGCAAGAACCATAACTCTTGCATTAATACTTTTTGAGTTATTTCCCTTGAACTCTATCACAAAATCCTGTCCACTCTATAACTGGAAAACCGTTCAAGCTATCTTCAGGAAACTTCATATAAATATCAACCAACATTAAGTGACATGCAGAGCGCAAGAACCATAACTCTTGAATTTATACTTTTTTAGTTATTTCCCTTGGATTCTGTCACAAAATCGTGTCTGCTCTATAACTTGAAAACCGTTCAGGCTATCTTCATGAAACTTCATTTAAATATCAATCAACATTAGATGACATGCAGAGGGCAAGAACCATAAATCTTGCATTTATACTTTTTAAATTATTTCCTTTGGACTCTATCACAAAATTGTGTCCACTCTATAGCTTGAAAACCATTCAAGCTACCTTCACAAAACTTCAAATAAATATCAATCAACATTAGACGACATGAAGAGCGCAAGAACCATAACTCTTGCATTTATACTTTGAGTTTTTTCCCTTGGACTCTGTCACAAAATTGTGTCCGCTCTATGACTTGAAAACCATTCAAGCTATCTTCACTAAACTTCATATAAATATTAATCAACATTAGATGACATGCAGAGCACAAGAACCATAACTCTTGCTATTATACTTTTTGAGTTATTTCCCTTGGACTCTGTCACAAAATCGTGTCTGCTTTGTAACTTGAAACCTGTTCAGTTATCTTGAAGAAACTTCATGTAAATATCAATCAATATTAGATGACATACACGAAATTTCATAAACGAAAGGATTTCGTTTAACCGGGAATCTTTTACATACCAGTTTACAAGGAAAAAAAAAAATGAAATAAACACACAATCTTTAGCTGTAAGGCTGTATTTCCATCTCAGATAGGAATATTTCTGTTGTGGTTTCCAAAATCTTTTTATCCAAGGCTGTACAACTATGTTCTATTCAAAGGCACTCCATGAATGTGTCACAATGTGTGTACTAATTGACAATTACTTTTGAGCACACCGCTAAATTTGTGTATTAACAAAGCTGCTTTCTGATTGCTGCAAAATTTGAGGGGTCATCTCAAACATAACCATTGTGGACTGTGGATGCTAGTCAAAACGGCCAAATGCATGTAGTGTTTATGTTCGGCTTTTGCACAGTTTTGGGCTTTCCATCATTGACTTCAGTCTTTACAAACTTACGTACATGTTTCAAATGATTGGACATAGTCCCGGTGCTGCCTCCCGAGTATGACACTTCAACTTTACACATGTTACATTTGGCCCTCTTTTTTCCATCGGGGGTGGAGACAGCAGAAAAATATTGCCAAACTGGCGATCTCAGGTTTTTAACAGAAGCAGCTATTATGAGAGAGAAAGAAAAAAGGAAGTGACGAATGAATGAGGTAAGATTTTATTGATGATGTCATTACTGATCATGTGTCAATCATGTGCTTCGTGTAAACGAACTGTCGTTTTCGTAACCGTTTTCTACACAAACACTACACGCTTCCGGGTACAGGTTTACACGTGATAGCCCTAATGCCATGCCCACTTTTAATTTTCAGCCAGTCAAATTACTTGATCTAGGATGTCCCTTGCCATGCTGAATAAATCATGCTTGGCCCACTTCTAATTTTCAGCCAGTCAGATTACTTGATCCAGGTCAACCCTTGAATGCTGAATAAATTGAGGTGTTAGGCCCACTTCTAATTTTCAGCCAATCAGATTACTTGATCCAAGTTAACCCTTGCCATGCAGAATAAATTAAGATGCCTGGCCCCCTTCTAACTCTCAGCAAATATATTACTTGATCGAGGTTGTTGGTACAAATTCATATACTTTATGACAAACTTCTTCAGAAGCCAACTGATTTAGATCTACTTTGTAAAGGCATTTCAGGGTTCAGAGGCCCAGGGTTAAGTATTTAACATTCAGACAAAGGTTCCAGAACAAACAGTGTAGACTCAAACTGCACTGTTTGCCATTCAGTCTATGGGTTTTAGAAACTTCAGCAAGTTATCAGATATACTTGTTAAAATTTTAGGATAGGGATATTATTATGTTGGTTTACGTGGATGTTAGCATCCAAATAGTTAGTGAAGATATCTTGAAAAGCTGGTCATTGCTCTGCTTGCATCTCTGGAGACATATTATACACAATTTCTTGACATAAAATAGCTCTAGATAAGAGGAGATGCCAGGTAAATGTTTTTCATGTTTCTCCATAAAAACATATGTTGTGGGTACTCATTAGAAGCATCTCAATGAGGCACTTCTAATAAGGACCTACAACATATGTTTTCATGGAAAAACAAGAAAAATATAAATAGGTTTTGAATAAAACAAGTATTTTCTTGAGCTTTGACTTGCAGCACAAAACAAAAGTAATAGAAAGCAGAAAGTGACAATGTATTTATTGATTGGACAGATCTCCCAGAAATATATGCCATACCAGGGGTATTAACCCTTGTCCTGCTGAATAAATTAAGATGCTACGCCCATTTCTAATTTTCAGCCAATCAGATTACTTTATTCAGATTGTTGATATTAATTCACATACGTAATGGCAAACAGTGCAGATCCAGATCAGTTGGCTTCTTCAGAAGCCAACTGATCTGGATCTACACTGTTTGCAAAGGTAGGACATATCCGGGTTCAGCAGGACCAGGGTTAACCATTTATTCGCTTATGACGAAATTTACAGGTACCAAATCAGTGACTTTTTCTTAATTTTTCTCTGAAAATAGGGATGATGTTTCATGCAAATCATCATCCTATGAGATGATTTGCATGAAATTGCAAACCTATTTTTCTTGGGAATTTTTTATTCTGCTAATATATAAACACATCATATTAAGGGTAAACTTAAGGGTAGAAACATGTAGCACTCTCCAGATAAAATCAGCAGATGACAAATTAATGATATTTTTCTTAATTTTTCCAAGAAAATAAGACTTAGCATGTAAATTGTCTGAGACAATTACATGAAATGTCAAGCCCTACTTAAAAAAGTAAAAAAAAAAAAAGAGTAAAAAAAACCAACAACAAATAAATGTTATCTGCTGCTAAGTCCAGCCAGTTAAACCTTAATAGTCTCTCTTCACTCATTTCTAATGCCACAATATTACATTTTGTAATTGGTTTGTAATACTTACCATATTTACTCTAAATATGCTGGGTGCCATAGCACAGTCAGTACCACGTCTGACTGCTGATCCAGGGTTTGTAAGTTCGATTCCCAGCTCGACCAGTTGGCCATATAATTTTCAGGGAGATTGATCATGAAATAACTACTATGGTCATTCTCCTGCTTCCATTGATCCAAGAAGATCAGTTGTCAGTTACTGAGAAAGTATGTATGTGCACAAATACTTTTTGATACTTAGAGGATGGATAATTGGGGGTAGGTTAACTTACCAGCTCACATAACCTTATCAGTGTTGACTGTGCTGTAAACTTCAACTCAAATCAAATTACCATAAATGATCTAATTACCACACATGCCCCTATAAGTGCACAGTCAAGCAATTTTATAGGCTTCAGATTGCAGTCTGTGTAGTATTATCAACTGTGGGTACTCATCTGATTTGCCTCAACAAGTTGAGGCAATTCAAATGAGTACCACAACAATATTTTCTATGGTCATTCTCTCCCTTCCAGTGATTCAAGAAGGGCAGTTTTCAGTTTCTGGAGAAAGAATGTGCACAATACTTGTTAACTGCTTAGAGGACTAAGCCTGCCCAGTTAATGTGTGGTTAGGTAAACTGACCACGCTCGACGTGACCCCATTGGGTTGACTGGGCGGTAAAATATCATCACAAACAAACAAACACTTGTTGAGGTAATTCAAATGAGTACCCACAATATATGTTTTTATAAAGAAAATCAGAACACATATAGCACATAAGCATCATTAAATATGCCCCTCAGGAAATCTTCTGCTCATATGCCTTTAGTGTGTTTACAACATTTTCCCCCACTAATTTTGAAAAACTTAAGCACGCTGTGCGGTAATTAGGCTGAGTACGGTACCCTAAATATTAGGACATCTTGACTCCTTACTATACTTGTCTTTGAATTTGAACAAATCCTTTTTACTACCTGTTGATGTGTCTAAAAAATATCTGGGCCCAGTTGTTCAAAGCGTCGTTAGCTTAACGAGCTCGTTAAGGGTCATTTTGTTAACTGTTTTAGCAGATTCAATATACAATATTATGATATTTTTTGCTGAAAAAATGTGAGTAGCTTTTGCAGTGCAAAAGCTACTCACATTTTTTCAGCAAAAAATTTCAGAATATTTGCGTATCACTCGATGTAAATTTTAACGAATCGTTAACTAACGACGTCGTTAGCTTTGAACAACTGGGCCCTGGAGGAGTGGCAAACACTGTAGACCCTGATATACAGATTGGACACTGGATTCTGTGGCATCTGACTTGAGTCTACACTGTTTTCTCATGCCTGTCAGTCCTTATACTTAACCCTTGTCCTGCTGAATAAATTAAGATGCCGCACCCACTTCTAATTTTTAGCCAATCACGTTACTTGATCCAGATTGTTGTTATAAATTTACATACTTGATGGCAAACATTGCAGATCCGGATCAGTGGGCTTCTTCAGAAGCCAACTGATCGGGATCTACACTGTTTGCAAAACAGGGTATATCCGGGTTCAGCAGGACAAGGGTTAAGGTGTATATGGAACATGATTTGATGAAAACTCTAGGCATTCACAATAACCACAGGTGCTTGAAGTTTACTCCAAAAGCGAGAAACTCCACTCTATAACCTGTATAGGCTTCATGTATTTATATTAAAATATGAAGCCCATTAGACCCTAGATTTGGCCTTTTTAGCTCACCTGAGCATGAAGTGCTCAAGCTGAGCTCTTGTGATCAGTCAATATGTCTGTCGTACGGTGTCAACAATTTGCTTTAAAAGCCTACTCCTTCTACACCCCTGGACCAATTGACTCGACACTTGGTTGGAAGCATCGGGATGACCTGTAGATCAGAAATAGCTAAAATTGTTCCGATCGAAAATCCAAGATGGCCGTCATGGTGGCCATCTTGAAAATCTTTTTTTCGCTTCTTCTCCTGAAACAAAAAGCCAGTTGACTCAAACTTTGTAGGAAGCATCAGGGTGACTTGTAGATTAAAAATAGCTAAAACCGTTCCGATCCAAATTCCACGGCAGCCATCTTGAAAATCTATTTTTCGCTTCTTGTCTTGAACCGAGGGGCCAGTTGACTTGTAACTCGATAAGAAGCATCGGGGTGGGTTGTAGATCAAAAATAGCAAAAAACATTCCGATCTGAATTCCAAGATGGCCTCCATGGCGGCCATCTTAAAAAAATTATTTTTTTCGCTTCTTCTCCTAAACCAAAAGGCCAATTGACTTGAAACTTGGTAGGAAGTATTGTGGTAATTTGTAGATAAATAATTGCTAAAATGGTTCCACTTGGAAATCCAAGATGATCGTCATGGTGGCCATCTTTAAAATCTGTTTTTCCCTTCTTCTCCTAATCGGAAATCCAAGATGGCCACCATGGCGGCCATCTTGAAAATTTCTTTTTCCCTTCTTCTCTTGAACCAAAAGGCCAATTGACTTGAAACCTGGTAGGAAGCATCATGGCAACTTGTAGATCAAAATAGCTAAAATCGTTCCAATCGTAAATCCAAGATGATCGTCATGGTGGTCATCTTTAAAATCTGTTTTTCCCTTCTTCTCCTGAACCAAAAATGCCAATTGACTCTAAACTTGGTAGGAAGCATCAGGGTGACTTGTAGATCAAAAATAGCTAAAGTCATTCTGATCCAAAATCCAAGATGGCCACCGTGGCAGCCATCTTGAAAATCTGTTTTTCGCTTCTTACCTTGAACAAAAAGGCCAATTGACCTGAAACTTGGTAGGAAGCATTGTGGCAACTTGTAGATAAAAAATATAGTTAAAATCATTCCAATCGTAAATCCAAGATGGTCGCCATGGCGGCCATCTTGAAAATCTATTTTTCACTTTGTCTCCTGAACCAAAAGGCCAATTGACTCGACACTTGGTAGGAAGGATCTGGGTGACTTGTAGATAAAAAAGAGCTAAAATTGTTCTGATCAGAAATCCAAGATGGCCCCATGGCTGCTGTATTGGAATTCTATTTTGCACTTCTTCTCCTGGCAGTTGTCAGTTTCTGGCGAAAGAATGCACAATACTTGTTAACCACTTAGAGGACTAAGCCTGCCCAGTAAACGTGTGGTTAGATAAACTGACCGTGCTCGACATGACCCTATTGGGTTGACCGGGCCATAAAACCTCCACACAAACAAACTTCTTCTCCTGAACGAAAAGTCCAGTCTATCTGGTAATCAGGTGAGCGATACAGGGCCATATTTGCCCTCTTGTTATAGGTTTAGGACTAACCTTAAGCACCTGTACAATAACATAGGAGTACCATATTTACCGTAAGTATTCAGACAGACGGGCCTGAACAAACTATATAGACCCAGATCAGACACAGCAGAATTTGGCAGCTGATCTGGTCTACACTAATTATACCCACTTCAAACTGCGTTTTAGTGAGTGATGTGTGTGGGGTTATGCTGTTTTCACCTGTGTCCATCCATCTGTCCCTCTAGGCTAACAAAATGGGTGTTATTTGACTTTTGTCTGTACATTTATGTGACTGGGCTAACAAAATAGCTGTTATTTGACTGTTGTCCATACATTTATGTGACTGGGCTAACTAAATGGGTGTTATTTGACTGTTGTCCGTACATTTATGTGCTGGGCTAAATAAATGGGTGTTATTTGACTGATGTCCGTACATTTATGTGCTGGGCTAACTAAATGGATGTTATTTGACTATTGTTCGTACATTTATGTGACTGGGCTAACTAAATGGGTGTTTTTTGACTATTGTTCGTACATTTATGTGACTGGGCTAACTAAATGGGTGTTATTTCACTGTTGTCCGTACATTTATGTGACTGGGCTAACAAAATGACTTGTCTGTACATTTATGTGACTGGGCTAACAAAATGGGTGTTATTTGACTGTTCTCTGTACATTTATGTGACTGGACTAACAAAATGGGTGTTATTTGACTGTTGTCTGTACATTTATGTGACTGGGTTAACAAAATGGGTGTTATTTGACTGTTGTCCAAAGATTTATGTGACTACAGTCACACAACCCTAAACTGAGCAGTTTATTCCATCTAAGAGAGTGTTATGCGACACATTTTTCATTTTATTTGACTGAAGGGTCAAATAAAAAGAAGTGATATAACCAAAAGTCACATAATACCCATTTCATTAGAATGTTCGTCTGTCTGTCCCTCCACCCACTGTTACCTTTTGGTCCTGCGTGGTTATCTGATAAGCACTTCTTATAGACACTTCCAGCTGCTTTTCATCCAGCAGAGTTTTAGACAACCTATGAGGAGTACAATGGAGGAGTTGTTTATACTTTAGGGCAAGTATAGTAAGAAGTTAATGCCACACCCACTTCTAAAATTCAACCAATCAGATTACTTGATCCTGATTGTTGCTATAAATTCACGTGCTTAATGGCAAACAGTGCAGATCCAGATCAATTGGCTTCTTCAGAAGCCAACTGATCTGGATCTACACTGTTTGAAAAGGCAGGACATATCCGTGTTCAGCAGGACGAGGGTTAATATGTAGGATAAAACAGGTAACTTGTTTGTAGTTTTATTCAGTACCTGACAGGCAGAATCACTCATTCTACATTACCATAATAACCCAAAGTATTTGGAATGATAGGCCTGTGCAAATGGTGTAGACCCAGATCAGACTCTGCAAAACACTGTGTCTGATCAGGGTCTACACTGTTTGCCGTACATACAGCAATATTTTAGACACATCAAGAGATGGTAAAATGGACTATTTTAAATTTCAGGACAAGTGTGGTAATTAGATAAGGTGTCTCAATACTTAAGGTAAATACCATAGTTTGGTTGAATTATTTTATTTACCTTATGTTTAAGACAGACAGGCCTGAGCAAACAGTGTAGATCTAGATCAGATGTAGCCAAATGATCAGGGTCTACAATGTTTGCCACTCATCCACCAGTTGTTCCACACATATACCGTATTTACCCTAAGTACACTGCACCTGAAGTCTTTACCATATATGTTCTAAAATTTGAACAAGTACAATTTACTACCCAATGTTGTGTCTAAAAATTGCTGGATGACTGGCACACCTGAGCAAACAGTGTAGACCCTGATGAGAAGCAGCATTCTGCAGCGTACCATCTGGGTCTACACTGTTTGCACAGGCTTGTCTGTCCGAATACATACAATAAATAGGGTAACAGGTATCAGCACACTGAATACAGCAGCCAGTTCATCTGGAGTGATCTAAATACAAATTGTCACAGCAGACAGACAGTGATGATATGCAGTGCCACAATCTATTTCACTGATGAGAAGCAGAAGTACAAATCAATGAAAATTAACTTATATAATGATTTGTCTGAAAATAAACACAATTTCCTGTGTTTACCTTGTCTCACATACCAGATTTACCCTACATACTCGGACAGACAGGCCCGAGCAAACAGTGAAGCCCACAAAGTAATAAAATGAATATACAACACAACATCTTTTTGACACTATTGTTGGGGACCAAAGCATAAACCTCATTAGCTATACAACCGTGTTATAACCAAACAAAAATGTATAGATTATATAGAAAAATGACCATTTATGGTCATTTTTCTATATAATCTATACATTTTTGGGATCCATCTTTGAACTGTGTTGTATCCAAAACCCTGTTATAATGAATAGTGTTATAAAGAGGTTAATGCATATATAAACAATATCAGAACCACCCCATGCAATGATCTGCAATATAAAAAAAAACACCAGGGGGATGGATGCTGGTGGGGGCTAAAAGATATATTATGCTCGCAGATTGTTCTGTTGTACCTTTGGACATCTGTACCCAACGAAGATTCAGGATTATCCTGTGCACTCGGGTGGCCTGAGTGAGAACCTTTATTGTGCACATTTTGGATAGCAAAGAATACAAAGTTTCTATCATGCGGACAAAGAAGATACTGATCAGATTGTGTAGATGCACATCGGAAGGTATTTTTCTTGCATTGGATTTCATGCTTAACCTTTAAAATGAAACCAGGCATTTCACAATTGTTTTTGTCCATACCCTGGTTAATAAGCAACTTTTGTGCTCAGTCAACAGCTGTTATTATAGAAACAAAACCAATTATTAAGCTTTCACCCATAATATACATGTATTAATCCTTGCCATGCTGAACCGGATATGCCCTACCTTTGCAAACAGTGTAGATCCAGATCAGTTGGCTTCTGAAGAAGCCAACTGATCTGGATCTGCACTCTCATGTCATTAAGTATGGGAATTCGTATCAACAACCTGGATCAAGTAATCTGATTGGCTGAAAATGAGAAATGGGCATGGCAATTTATTTAGCATGGCAAGGGTTATAGAAACAAAACCAGTTATTAAGCTTTCATCCCTAAATATAAGCCCATAATATATTACCCCTAGTCCTGCTGAACCCGGGTATGCCCTACATTTATAAACAGTGTAGATCCAGAATCCAACTGATTTAGATCTGCACTGTTTGTCATTAAGTATGTGAATTTTTATCAGCAACCTGGATCAAGTAATCTGATTGGCTGAAAATGAGAAGTGAGAATGACATCTTAATTCAGTTAGCATGGCAAGGGTTAAGGTGGTGATTATCATGGCTCCAGAAAAAAAGCAATAATATTTGTTTTTTCTAAAGCATTAAAATGTTCATATGTACCTGTTGCTGCCTCTAAACAAAATGCTGGAGTATGAACCCTGATCAGATGCCGCATCATGTGGCATTTGAAAATAAGACTTGGTATTTCATGTGAATTGTCTGCTAGGCAGATGATTCATATGGAATGTCAAATCTTATTTTATCTGATCATTTTAAAAAAAAAAGTCCTGCTACAGTTGTAATGTCTGGAAAGATTAAGTTTGTACTTAGACTAATTGTCTACACCCTTGGGCGTAGATAATCTTCGTTTTGGTTCGAACACAGAAGTGATTTAGTTGTTGACCCACAATGCACCATTGACCTTATGCATGTTGTTTACAAGTAAGCCCAAAAGAGATGTGTAATTAGCTGTAATACCACATTTTATTGTGAGCTAGGGTCTTTCTCATTTAGACCATATATCATTAAGACCTCTTCGATTCACTCATAGTGTTTTGGAAGTTTGCCTTTTTAGCCAAGATTTGCATGTAAAGAACCCAGTACTGTTAAATTCAGCTTTAACATTTATTGTGTGTAAAAGATAGATCAAGGTTTTTGTGAAAGCTTATACTTGTGTCTTAGTTACCCCTCCAAAGTTTTATTGGTGCAAGAACCACTCCATCTCAATAACCATGAATTTAACCTTTACCATTCTCTGGGCTTTTTCAGCAGAAGACAAAACAGTATTTGACATTTCATGCAAATTGTCTCCAGTTGCATAAAATAAATCTTGTTTTCTGGGAAAAATAAAAAGAAATATTTCAATATGTCATCTGCTGAAAATTTTACATTAAAGTCACAGGCTTAGAGAGTTTTCATATGATGGACAAGCACAAAAACAAGTGATTTATTACAGATTATAATGATTTCTTTCTTTCTTTTCAGGCCCGAGGTCTCCATTTTCGACACACTGACAACATAAACCAATGGTTTGTGGCAATGGAAGAAGTTGGTCTGCCTAGTGTAAGTTAATTACCATATTCGACCTAATTACCGCACTGTGCGCTTAGATTTTTTCAAAATTACAGGGAACACTCGGCTGTGGTAAAATACGTATCTACCTGCTAAGGATACACTATTAAAAAAAAGTCAGAAAAGTCCTTGTTTGATGATAATTATGCATTTTTTTTTTTTTTTTCTAATTTTATTTATAAAGGCATATGTTGTGGGTACCCATTTGAATTGCATCGACAAGTCGATGGAATTCAAATGAGTACCTACAACATATGGCTGTAATCTGAAGACTACGGAATTTCTCGACTGTGCGCTTATAGGGGTATGTGCGGTAATTAGATCGAATACGGTATTGCAAAAATTCTAGTTCACAGTGGGTATGGTACCATAGCTCCAGATGAGAAGGGTTATCTGTATAACATTACTCTTCTAAAACGTGTTGTGGTACTCATTAAAAGCACCTCGTCGAGGCACTTCTAATGAGTACCACAACGTGTGATTTCATGGAGAAATAAGAAAAATATCAGTAATTTTTGGAGTTATGGATACCCAACAGAAACACCTCATTGTGGCTCTTCTGATGAGAACTACAACATGTTTTCATCGAGAAATAAGAAAGATATCCATCATGCTGTTAAAAAAAAAAAAAAAAGCACCTAATCTGGAACTAAATGCAACAGGTTATCAGTACTTGCTTTAACCCATTTTAGACTGAATAGACACCCCCCCCCCACCCCCACCCCCCCACCCCCCCACTGCCCTGCCTCCCCACACATACACTATATATTGGATGCCTCGAATTTCAATTTAACCCATGGTATACTGAATAGACTCTCCTACATGATATATCAGAAGAGTCCAATTTCAATTTTAGGTATGTCCGGCTATGAGATTTACATATTCCTAGAGAAAAATGGTTCAACTATATGCAAAAAGTGGAGACCCTGATCAGACGCCGGGTTCTGCGGCGTCTGATCTGGGTCTGCACTGTTTGCCAATGACCCTTTTAAGGGTCTCCCGACTACAATGGGTTAAATATATCAGGCTATGTGATTTAGAAATTTCTGGAGAAATATACCTAAACTATTTGCAAACATTGGAGACACTGATCAGACACAGCATTCTGCAGCATCTGATCTGTGTTTGCACTATTTGCCAGTTATATTTTATGGGTGTCCAGATTAAAATGGGTCAAGAGTACTGTCTCACTAAATACCAGGCCCCAGTCACTACATGATATTTTGTCAGGTTATAGTTTGCTAATACCCACTGAGCAGTTCTGAGCTGTTGTGGAGGCCTTACACTGTACTTAACACTTAAGAAGCACTGGGTATTAATTTCTTATTTTTCCAGAAAACAGACTTTGACATTTCATGCAAACTGCCTCCAATGGAGACAGTTTGCATGGAATGTCAAATCCTGTTTTCTAGGAAAAATAAAAAATATGTCCTCTGCTGAATTTACTGCTGAATAGAACTATGATAGTTGAAAATAATTAAAACATTTTAAACAAATTGTTCTTGAATAAAGGAGTTAAATTTAATGATAATATGGTAAAGTTATTGACCAAATTTGTCAATCTATATGTTCAGAGGTTTTAAATACCATAAATTTGGTCTGAATTGCTGTTTTTATTATATTGTGCTTGTGCAGCAGACGGCATTTTATTTTCTCCAAAAAAAAAAGAAAAAACAAAAAAGGCATTTTATTTTCTCAAAAAAAAAAAAAAAATTGAATGTCGTCTTCTACACTTTGCTTGGCACTTCAAGGGTTACCGTTTTTACCCTTAATATTGTAACACCTTAATTCCTTACCATGCTTGCCCTAAATTTTGAATAAGTCTATTCTACTACCAGTTGAAATGTCTGAAATATTGCTGGATGAGTGGCAAACAGAGTAGACCCTGATCAGATGCCATGGAATGCAGCATCTGCTCTTGGTCTATACTGTTTTCTCTTGTCCAAATATTTAGGGTTATACCAGTATTATGTTATTTGTACAGATATTTTATCCTGAGACGACAGATATCTACGACAGAAAGAACATGCCCAGGACCATATATTGCCTTCATGCTTTAAGGTAGGTTTGTCCTTTTTCCATAGGGTGATCACTAAGGCTGGCACAATTTACCCTTAAAGCGCCAAGAAAAATTGCATCTGAAAATGTCGTCTGTTTATGTCGTCTGCTGAATATTCTTGCAGACTTTTCAAACCTATTTTTGCATACAGGCAAACAGTGTGGACCCTGATCAGACTGCTCCTAAAGGAGCAGTCTGATCTGGGTCCACACTGTTTGCAAAAATGACTTTTAAAATCACAAGCAGATGACAAAGCAGACGACAATAGTTGTGATTGGCGCTTTAAAGGTTAATCGGATAATCAATTAATTGATCGATAAATTCCACAAATATGATTATCGTTACAGATTTGCTAATAATCGATCATTTGATTTTCATGTCTGTTACTTTATCACTTTTACCCTTAGTATTGGGTCACCACAACTCCTTACCATACTTTATTAGCTCACCTGAGCACGAAGTGCTCATGATGAGCTATTGTGGTCAGACAATGTCCGTCGTCCGTCGTTCGCTGTGCATCATGCGGCGTCAACAATTGCTTTAAAAGCCTACTCCTCCTACACCCCTGGGCCAATTGACTCGATACTTGGTAGGAAGCATCGGGGTGACTTGCAGATAAAAAATAGCTAAATTCACTCCGATCGGAAATCCAAGGTGGCCGCCATGGCCGCCATCTTGAAAATCTATTTTTCGCTTCTTCTCCTGAACTGAAAGGCCAATTGACTCCAAACTTGCTAGGAAGCATCGGGGTGACTTGTAGATCAAAATTAGCTAAAATCGTGCCAGTCGGAAATCCAAGATGGCCGCCATGGCAGCCATCTTGAAAATCTATTTTTCACTTCTACTCCTAAACCCAAAAGCCAATTGACTCCAAACTTGGTAGGACGCATTGGGGTGACTTGTAGATCAAAAATAGTTAAAAGCATTCCGATCCGAAATCCAAGATGGCCACCATGGCCGCCATCTTGAAAATCTATTTTTCGATTCTTCTCCTGAACCGAAAGGCCAGTTGATTCGAAACTTGGTAGGAAGCATTTGGATGACTTCTAGGTCAAAAATAGCTGAAATCAGGGAAATTGTAAATCCAAAATGGCCGCCATGGTGGCCATTTTGAAAATCTATTTTTCGCTTCTTCTCCTAAACCCAAATGCCAATTGACTCGAAAATTGGTAGGAAGCATTGGGGTGACTTGTAGATCAAAAATAGCTAAAATCGTTCCGATCGGAAATCCAAGATGGCTGCCATGGCCGCCATCTTGAAAATGTATTTTTCACTTCATCTCCTGAGCCGAAAGGCCAATTGACTCCAAACTTGGTAGGAAGCATCAGGGTGACTTGTAGATCAAAAATAGCTAAAATCGTGCTGAGCGGAAATCCAAAATGGCCGCCATGGTGGCCATTTTGAAAATCATTTTTTCGCTTCTTCTCCTAAACCCAAAAGCCAATTGACTTGAAACTTGGTAGGAAGCATGGGGGTGACTTATGGAAAAAAAAATGGCTAAAATCGTTCCGATTGGAAATCCAAGATGCCACCATGGCGGCCATCTTGAAAATCTATTTTTCATTTCTTCTCCTGAACAGAAAGGCTTATTGACTTTAAAGTAGGTAGGAAGCATCAGGGTGACCTGTAGATCAAAAATAGCTAAAATCGTCCCTATCAGAAATCCAAGATGGCCGCCATGACAGCCATCTTGAAAATCTATTTTTCGCATCTTCTCCTGAACTGAAAGGCCATTTCACTTGAAACTTGGTAGGAAGCATTGGGGTGACTTGTAGATCTAAAATAGCTTAAATTATTTGCATCGGAAATCCAAGATGGCCACCATGAAACTCTTTTTTTTTTTCGCTTATTTTCCTGAACCAAAGGGCCAGTTGATTTGAAAATTGGTAGGAAACATCGGGATGAATCGTAGATATAAAAATAGCTAAAATCGTTCCAGTCGGAAATCCAAGATGGCAGCCATCTTGAAAGTCTATTTTTCCCTTCTTCTTCTGAACTGAAAGGCCAATCGACTCGAAACTTGGTAGGAAGCATCGGGGTGTCTTGTAGATAAAAAATAGCTCAATTTGTTGCAATAGGAAATCCCAAATTGCAGCCATGGTGGCCATCTTGAAAATCTGTTTTGAACTTTTTCTCCTGAACCGAAAGGGCAATTGACTCAAAGTTCATTGGAAATATCGAGGTGACTTGTAGATCAACAGTAGCTAAAATCATTCTGATTGGAAATCCAAGATGGCTGCCATCTTGTTTATGTTTATTATATTTACCTGGCACTGAGTTGTTTACATGTATAAAATGGTGATTCTTCAGAAACCACTTAGCCATTTGCCACCAAATTTCACATTGATCCTACTGTTGAAATGTGATTGAGAGTTTGTTGAAATGATCACACTCCATTGACTGTCATGTCATATATATTCTTCTTCAAAATTAAGAACTGCTTAAATGATGATCTTTTCATTAGTTGAGACGACAGGATTGGAAAAATGTTGCATAACATCTGCATATCTGCAGTGGCTATGTCACTCAGGTGAGCGACTCGTGGCCCATGGGCCTCTTGTCTAAAATTTGAACAAGTACAATTTACTACCCAATGTTTGTCTAAAATTAGCTGACTGAGTGGCAAACAGTGTAGACCCTGATGAGATGCCGCGTTTTGTGGCGTCTCATCTGGATCCTTGCGGTTTGCTCCATCCTGTCTGGCAAAATTCGTACAATAAAGTATAACATATGGTAAAAGTTATGCTCAGACAGACAGGTAAAATTATGACCTAATCTTAAGTGATTTCTAATCGATTATCGATCACATTGGCAGGACTGATAATCGATTATCTTTTCAGCTCTGATTAGCCAGCCCTAGTGATCACATCTGACATCAGGGGGAATGTGAGGTTATAAGCACACCTGTCCAGATGTAAGGGAGGGTCACACTGTGTCTCTCTGTAAGGAGGGTTAAAACATGACACGAGAGGATCAGAACAACATTGTCATCCTGACATCAGAGACAGACAAGCTGTGAGAGAGGGTCGGCATACACCTGCCTATAAAGAGGGTCAAAACACTTGTTGCAATGGAGGGTCAAGATATAGGAGATATGAGGGAGGGACAAAAGGGTGTTACTGTTAGAAGAGATGTTTAATTACATTTTTCATAAAGAATGGTGAAGATGCACCTGCCATAAATGAGATTAGAATACACCCACTACTTGTTAAGCCCCAACCCACTTTAACTCTGATCCTGGTGAACCTGGATATGCCCTGCCTTTGCAAACAGTGTAGCTCCAGATTAGTTGACTTCTGAACTGATCAGGATCTGCACTGTTTGCCATTAAGTATGTGAATTTGTATCAACAACCTGGATCAAGTAATCTGATTGGCTGAAAATTGGAAATGTGTATGACATCTTAATTTATTCAGAATGACAAGGGTTAACCAACTTTAGTCTGGATAACACTAAAAGAGTAATTGGTAAACAGTGCAGACCCAGATCAGATGTCAGAGAATTTGGCATGTGATCAGAATCTACACTGTTTGCATTAACCACAGGAATTCCATTAAAACATAGTAATAATAAAATCTATAAACAGACACCCTGCTACTGAAAATGGAATGGTCCTCAGAGTTGTTGTATACATGGTAGAAGAGTCCATTCAACATAAATGGGTTAATAATTATATAAAGTCAGAAGACGATTAATGATTGTTCTGTTTTCTCCAAAAATGAGATTTGACAACAATATTTTACTTGAATTGTCTCTCAAGATATTCCACTTACCACCTTCAAGATAATTTGAGTGAAATTTGAAATCAGATTATCAAAACCAGTTTTTTTTTTAAAATAAAAGGAATCTTTTAACCCATTGTAGTCTGGATTCCCCTAAAAGGATAATTGGCAAACAGTGCATACTCAGATCAGATGCCTTAGAACGTGGCATCTGATCAGGGTCTCCACTGTTTGCAAATCGTTCAAACATTTTACTCTCGGAATATCATAATCAAATAGTCTGACATACCTAAAATCGAAATTAGAATCTTCCATTATAGTGTGGGGGAGTTCATTCAGTCTACAATGGGTTAACCTTTACCACTCTGGGCAAATTCAGCAGACAACAAATTGATGATATTTTTCTCAGAAAACAGGTTTTGACATTTTTCAATCAAATTTTCTTTTTAGAAGATAATTTGCAGGAAATGTCAAAACCTATTTTCTGGGAAAAATAAGAAATATCATCAGTTCATTACGAAAACACACCTATTCAAATATATTGAAAATTTCACCTCCAAAAACTGAAATTTTTCAGACAAAAAGTGATATTTTTTCACATTTCAAGGCGGTTCTAATGAGTACCCGCAATCTATGTTTTTGAGCAACAATAAGAAAAATAATGTATACCCCTGTTAATCCCAGTTTTACTATATAAAAGTGGGGTTTAAAGGGGTCAAAATTATACAGGTATGTTTTTGAGATATGTTGTCTGCTGAATTTGCCCAGAGGGTGGTAAAGGTTAACTATGGTAATTTTCTTCAGCCTTGAAATTTGTTTCTTTCAACCATTATCATTCCATGGGCTAATTCAGCAGACTACAAATTGATATTTTTTTCTTATTTTCCACAGAAAACAGGATTTGTCATTTCATACAAAATGTCTTCATTGGAGACAATTTGCTTAAAATGTCAAATCCTGTTTCCTGGAAAAAATAATAAAAAAAAATATTTGCTGAACATTTTAGCCAGGGCCCAGTTGTTCAAAGCTAACAACATCGTTAGTTAACGATTCGTTAAAATTTACATTGAGTGATACACAAATATGCTGAAATTTTTTGTTGAAAAAATGTGAGTAGCTTTTGCAGTGCAAAAGCTACTCACATTTTTTCAGCAAAAAATACCAGAATACTGTATATTGAATCTGCTAAAACAGTTAACAAAATGACCCTTAACAAGCTCGTTAAGTTAACGATGCTTTGAACAACTGGTCCCAGAATGCTAAGTGTTAATAAAAAGTCAAACTTTATTTACAGTATCAAATTATTTGTAAATAGGTATCAGTTAATTGGAAATGAAATCTATACCAAACAGATGTTTTGATGAAAAGAACCAAAAACTAAAGGCCTTTTTCTTATATCTCTGTCCAGCGTTGTTGGTACTCATTGAAATTGCCCAACCCATATGATTCTACAGAGTACCCATACATGTTGGAGAAATAAGACAAATATTTTCAATACTTCATCTGTACTAATTCAGCAGACAACAAACTGATGATAATTTTTCTTATTTTTTCCAGAAAATAGGCATTGAGGTTTCATGCAAATTGTCTCCAAACAATTTACATGAAATCAGGCCCCCAAGGGGAACCTTTAAAACTTTTAAAAACCTTTAATTTTCTTCAGATCCTTTAAAACCTTTAATTTGGCTGAAAAACTATAGAAACCTATAATATGATTAGAAAACCTTTATTTTTGGCAAAATATCATAAGGATGGACAAATGGGCAAATGAACAAATGGAATGACAATGACTATATATCCACACAGCATACTGATTTATATGCATGTGGTATTAAAGTTTTTTCTATGACAAAGGAGACAAAGTCTTGGATCAACTAAAATATTGAGACACAGTATGTGGCAGATCCAGAATTGTGAATTTACATAGATATGGTCCATCATCATCATCATCATCATCATCATCATCATAATAGGATTTTTGATGAACATGTAGGTACAGGGATGACACCCACATCGGTAGGCCCCCTTCCAGGTAGCTGGCTTGCTGCTCGCATGGCAGATCTCACTTAGATCTCCAGGTATGTCTATCATGAGGGTTGATAGCCAAGAGCTTCCATCATCATCATCGTCATTGGATTTTTGATTAACGTGCAGGTACAGGGACAACATCCACATCACTGGGCCCCCTTCCAGCTAGCTGGCTTGCTGCAAGCATGGCAGATCCCACACCAGATCTCGAGGTGTGCCTATCATGAGGGTTGATAGACAAGAGCTTCCATCATTATCATCATCATCGGATTTTTTATTAACATGCAGGTACAGGGGCAACATCCACATCAGTGGGCCCCTTTCCAGGTAGCTGGCTTGCTGCATGCATGGCAGGTCTCACACCAGGGCCCAGTTGTTCAAAACTAATGATGTCGTTAGTTAACGATTCGTTAAAATTTACGTCGAGTGATACGCAAATATGCTGAAGTTGTTTTGCTGAAAAAACGTGAGTAGCTTTTGCAGTGCAAAAGCTACTCACATTTTTTCATCAAAAAATATTCAGAATATTGTATATTGAATCTGCTAAAACAGTTAACGAAATGACCCTTAACGAGCCCGTTAAGCTAACGACCCTTTGAACAACTGGGCCCTAATCTCCAGATATGTGTGTCATGAGGGTCAATAGCTGAGGGCTTCCACTGTCTACAATCCCTCTCTGTCAGCTGCTTCCATGTCTTCTTGGGCCTCCCAGGCTCATGCTTTCCATCAGTCTATATGTCACAGGCTGTCTTGACTGCACCATAGGTGCTTTCCACATGTCCGTACCAGCGGAGCCTTCTCTCCTTCAGAATGAGGTCCAGATCCTCAATGCCAAGCCCCATAAGTAACTCTTTGTACCTGATTGCAGATCTGTCTGATCATTGCCCTGTCATTCCGCTGCAGACGTTGGAGGTTTGGCTTTGTCAATGACCAAGTCTCACTTGCATGGAGCGTTGTGCTCCGCACACAAGACCTGTATAAGCAGCTACGAGTCTTGAAAGAGAGGTGGCGGGAATAGAGAACTGGTAGCAGCTCCTTGAACTTCTTCCAGGCGGTTTTCACCAGTGTTGTGGTTGAAAGTTCACAGCCACCAGCTGCTGAGAGCATGTCTCCTAGGTCGCAAAAGGAAGCTACCACCTCCAGCTTGTCAGGTCAGAAGTGAACTTCCTTCTATGGTCTGCCGTCCAAGGAGCATGCAGTTCCCTGGCACTGTGTACATCTGTAATCAGGGTCTTTTGTCAAGCGCTTCAGCCCACTGCATTTCTTGTGCACCCAGTCCTTGTAGCCTGCAGAAAATGCTGTTGCTGCCCACTCCAGTGCGACAGACTGTGCATGGAAACTCGCCTGAGCTCAGGCTGAACTCCTAGGATGTTTTTATGCATATAGTATCACCGCTGTCCGTCCGCCCATCCCTTACGTAACACTTTTAGTTTCCGTGCGATATCTTTTGAAAGGATTGGTGTATTGGATTGAAATTTTATACACAGGTATATAATCATAAAATGTAGGCCAAGTTTGATTTAGGGTAAAATCCACCAATTATTTTGGGAGTTATGGCCCTTTTCAACTTTGAAAAATTTTCAACTTTGAAAAATGGTTTCCATGCGATATCTTTTGAAAGGATTGGTGTATTGGATTTAAATTTTGTACACAGGTATATAATCATAAAATGTAGGCCAAGGATTTAGAATAAAATCTGTCTATTATTTTGGGAGTTATGGCCCTTTTTCAACTTTGAAAAATGGTTTCCGTTCCATAACTTTTGAAAAGATTAGTGTATTGGATTCATATTTTATACACAGGCATATAATTATAAAATATAGGTCAAGTTCGATTTAGGGTAAAATCCACCAATTATTTTTGGAGTTACGGCCCTTTATCAATGTTGAAAAATAGTTGAAAAATGGTTTCCGTTCGATATCTTTTGAAAAGATTAGCGTATTGGATTCAAATTTTATACACAGGTATATAATCATAAAATGTAGGTCAAGTACGATTTAGGGTAAAATCCACCATTTATTTTTGGAGTTATGGCCCTTTTTCACCTTTGAAAAATGGTTTCCGTTCCATAACATTTGAAAATATTAGTAAGATTCATATTTTATACACAAGCATATAATTATAAAATATAGGTCAGGTTTGATTAAGGGTAACATTCACCAATTATTTTTGGAGTTACGTTCCTTTATCAATGTTGTAAAACAGTTAAAAAATGGTTTCCGTTCGATATCTTTTGAAAAGATTAGTGTATTGGATTCAAATTTTATACACAGGTATATAATCATAAAATGTATGTCAAGTTGGATTTAGGGTAAAATCCACAAATTATTTTTGGAGTTATGGCCCTTTTTCAACTTTAAAAAATGGTTTCCGTTCCATAACATTTAAAAAGATTAGTGTATTGGATTCATATTTTATACACAAGCATATATTTATAAAATATAGGTCAAGTTTGATTTAGGGTAAAATCCACCAATTATTTTGGAGTTATGGCCCTTTATCAATATTGAAAAATAGTTGAAAAATGATTTCAGTTCGATATCTTTCGAAAAGATTAGTGTATTGGATTCAAATTTTATACAGGGGTATATAATCATACAATGTATGTCAAATTGGATTTAGGGTAAAATCCACCAATTATTTTTGGAGTTATGGCCCTTTTTCAGCTTTGAAAAATGGTTTCCATTCCATAACTTTTGAAAAGATTAGTGAATTGGATTCATATTTTATACACAAGCATATAATTATAAAATATAGGTCAAGTTTGATTTAGGGTAAAATCCACCAATTATATTTGGAGTTACAGCCCTTTTTCAACGTTGAAAAATAGTTTCAGTTTGATATCTTTTGAAAACGTTAGTGTATTGAATTCAAATTTAACACACAGGTATATAATCATAAAATAGAGGTCAAGTTCCAAGTAGGATAAAATCAACCCATTATTATGGGAGTTATGGCCCTTTTTCACCTTCATGAGATGTTTTTCTTCCGATATTTTTTTTAAAAAAGATTTATGTGTCCCTTTTTTCAACTTCATTTTTAGCAAAATACCTGCATGTGGTTGAGGATGGCCCTGGGCGGGGGCATCTGTGTCGTACTGACACATTTCTAGTTATGGCACAGTAACAGGAAACGAGTTGAAAAATTCAGCCTTTTTTTGCTCTTTATTTTGTTTACAATTCACCTGAAAAACCTATATTTGACCAAACAGCTTTTATAAAAAAAAACTTTATTTTCAAAAGAGCCTGCTAGGGGGGGCTGTGAAATGTTAAAGTGTATCTTCTTTTTGAAGAATAAGAAAAGTATTTCAAGTGTTGTCTGCTGAAGTGTTTACCCAGCATTTTTAGTGTAAATCTTAGGCACTCTCTGGGCAACTACATCAGATGACAGATTGATTGTGTTTCCCAGAAAACAGGGATTGACATTTCCTTAGGAGACAATTTGCATGAAATGTCCAACTCTATTCTCAGAAAGATAAGAAAAATATTTCAAAATGTTATATCTGCTGAAATTTTTACTGAGCATGCAAAGTGTTAACCTTGGTGCACTTTATCGAATTTGCAGATGCCAAATGACACATTTTTTTGTTTAATTTTTCACCAAGAAAACCAAGATTGACATTTCAATCAAATTTCTTGTATCCCCAAAGAACAAAGTTTCAGTGAAATGTCAATGGCTATTTCTTTGGAGACAGTTGGAATAAAGTATCAATTTCTATTTTAATATCGTCAGTTGACATTTAAATTCTGTATGCTAATGGTTACAATATCTCAAATGTAAATTGCAGCAATTAAATATAGCTTATTTTGCATAGCCAATTAGGGAAAATTGGTTCCAAAACTGATGTAAATCAGTTGGAAATAAATATACTATCAAGTACTTGTTAAGGCTTAACATACTAGGTAAAAATTCCAGCAGATGACATTTTAAAACATTTTTCATATTTTTCCCAGAAAATAGGCTTTGACCATTTTATGCAAATTGTCTCAGTAGGAGACAATTTGCATAAAATGTCAAAACCTATTTTGTCGGGAGAAAATAAGAAAAATATCATGAATTTGTCTTCTGCTGAATTTGCCCATAGATTGATAAGGTTAAAGCAAATAGTGTGGTGGAGTTGAATGTTAAGTGTTTATAGCTTTAAATACTTTAGGTCAAGTATTGAGGTCTATCTAGTCTCTTAACTTGCGTCTTTGATAAGAAAAAAACATTCTGTCACAGATGGCAACATTACATACCAAGAAGCCTCCAGGTGGCTGATTGGTTAACCCTCTCTACTTTGGAGCATGAGGCCTCAGGTTTGAACCCTGCTGGAGGTGGAATTTAGTTCCTGACTGTAAGGTGCTTTATTGCACAGAGCCTTTAATTATCACACATCCATCATCTCAGTATAACTTGAAAAATGTTAAAAGAGATGTAAAATGCTAAACCATCATCATCATCATTAGCATACCAAGTAACTTGCCACAGACAACATTCTTAGTTTATTTCAGTGTTTTAGGGTTTTATAAGTTGCGCAGATTCTATAGAAAGGCTCCATAGAACCTGTGAAAATGCACAACCTTTTAAAACCCTTTATTCTGAAATAATTTAAGAATAAATGCTATGTAAATGATCTCTTTTAATATGAATTTCAAGAATTTACTAGTGTTCAAAACATTACATGTTATTTCACACATTCCATGTTAAGATCATATTCCATATTTAACCTTCACCACCCTGGGCAAATTCGGCAGACCAGAAATTGATGATATATATCCTTCAAAACAGTGTTTGACATTTCATGCAAATTGTTTCCGTAGGAGACAATTTGCATGAAATCTCAAAGCCTGTTTTCTGGGAAAAAATATTTCAATTATGTGAGTAGTATAGGCTGCCACTATGGACAAATGGCAGCCTGTACTACTTATGTGGTCTGCTGAAAATTTTACCCAGACTGTTTAAGCGTTAAAAAATCCATAGTTAGTAATGTTCATGATGATGAGTAGCCATGCAGATGATTAGTTTTTATACCCCGCCACATGAGAGTGGCGGGATATTATGGTTTCACAGTGGACGTCCGCATGTCTGTCCATCCGTCTGTCTGTCTGTCCGTATTTCATTACTGGATGATAATTTGAGTAAATATCAATGGATTTTCATCAAACATGGTATGTGCATTGATATTTTGGAGATCTGGTTTGGGAATGCTATTGGGCAAATTTTGTCAGATTTTGACGGAGTTGTCTGCCTGAGAGAAGCCCATATTATTGTTTCCAGAAGATAACTTCAGTAAATGTCAAGGGATTTTCATACATTGATATTTAGGAGATCTGGTTTGGGATTGCTAATGGACAGATTTTGTCAGTTTCTGACTGAGTTATCTGCCCGAAAAATGATAATGGCGGGGTTTTTATGTTTTAATTTTCTTTCGTGTTAGATTTAATAGTACTATCTGCCCTTGCCACATTGTCAGTTGTTTTGCACAAAAGGGGTCTGCCAGGGTATTAATCACATTCAGTGATTGCTGTAGTCAGGGTTCATACATGTCAGGGAAATCTAATTTTTTTCAAGGTCAGGGAATTCTGCAATGTATCAGGGAAAAATGAAATTTTGGGAAAATTTCAGGCAGATGTCAGGGAATTTTACATTTGATAAAGCTAGGATGTTTGGTCCAGATGTTTCCTTGCTAAATTCATTAAATTTCTTGCTCTTATATAGTCAGGGAAATTTGAATTTACGTCAGGGAAATGTCAGGAAATTTTGGGCAATCCGAAATGCATGAACCCTGGTAGTTCTATTCTGATTTATCTTGTCTATTTCAGTTTATACTTGTTCAAGCTAGGAATGGCTCCCCAGATAGAAGATTTGTATGGAAAAGTTAACTTTACAGGTATAATTACCGTATTCATCCGAATAACCGCACTGTGCACTTAGATTTTTCGAAACTACTGCAACAAACTTGTAGTAAATATCTACTTAATAAGTGGCCACTTAAAAGACAGATCAGCACTTCATGAAATATATGATATTTTTGTAACTTTTTTTTTTTTATAAAAACTTCTGTTGTGGGTTGAGACAATTCTAATGAGTTCAGCAATGTTTTTATAGAGAATTGGATAAAAGTAGAGGGACTTTTATCTGAAGACTGTAAATATCTTGACTGTGCTCTTAAATGAGTATGTGTGGTAATTACATTGAATACGGTATATATATATATATAGTAAATATATATATATATAGTAAATATATATATATATAGTAAATATATATATAGTAATTCACTGAATTAGTAAGTTTTGCACAAGAGGTTGGATTTTGAATCCTGGTATTACAGAAGCTTTAGCTTACTCATGGCTCCAAATAAGGCACTTTTTCCAACTGAAAAGCCCTGATATTTTCTTATTTCTCCACAAAAACATAACATTGTGGGTACTCATTACAAGCACCTCTCTGAGGCACTCCTGATGAGTACCACAACATATGTTTTTGTGGAGAAATAAGAAAAGTACAATGTATTATGTGGATACTCCCTCTTATCTGATGCTAATTGTCACCTGCATATACAGTATGACCTCAATGGCTCGAACCCGGATGGCTCGTTTACTGTGGATGATTATCGAACTCGTTTTCAGTCCCTACAAAATCCTTCCAATAGCTCAAGAAAAATATTTAGGGACATTTTTCCTTATTTTATCACTAAATTATATGTTGTGTGTACTCATAAGAATTGCCTCATTGAGGCAATTCTAATGAGTACTCTCAACATACAATTATTGTGTAGAAAATCGAGAAAAAATTCCTAAATTATCGCTATTTGCTTCCTGACCTGGCACCATGATTTTCCCTCAGTGACTCGAATTACCCATGTCTCAAACAATTTTCTATGGTCCCAAAGATGTTCGAGCCATTGAAGTTCGACCTGATCAGGGTCTCCAATTTTTGCAAATAGTTTAGCCATTTTTCCCTAAGAATATCTAAATCACATAGCCTGGCATACCTAAAATTGAAATTTGACTCTTCCAGTATACAGTGTGGGGGAGTCTGTTCAGTCTTAAATGGGTAGAGGTGATTGTTAAATACAGGTGCCTGTATAATGTTATGAATTCTATGCTGTTAAATGGCTGAGTGGATTACAAAGTTCAACCTTTACCACTCTCTGGGCTAATTCAGCAGATGACAGATTGGTGATATTTTTTCCAGAAAATTGGATCTGACATTTCACACATTTTGCATGAAATGTCAAATCCTGTTTACTGGGAAAAATAAGAAAAATATTTCAAAATGTTTTCTGCTGAAAATTTTACCCAGAGTGCTAAGGGTTAATAAATGAGCTACATATAAAAAAAAAACAGTCTTTTGGAATATTTGACAAGTGTGGACTCAGATCAGTCTGCACATTTGCACAGTCTGATCAAAGTCTTCACTGGTCACTACTACAATATCAGGGCCCAGTTGTTCAAAGCGTCGTTAGCTTAACAAGCTCGTTAAGGGTCATTTCGTTAACTGTTTTAGCGGATTCAGTATACAATATTCTGATATTTTTTGCTGAAAAAATGTAAGTAGCTTTTGCACTGCAAAAGCTACTCACATTTTTTCAGCAAAAAATTTCAGCATATTAGCGTATCACTCGATGTAAATTTTAACGAATCGTTAACTAACGACATTGTTAGCTTTGAACAACTGGGCCTTGGATGAGTGGACTTTAAATATTCTGTTAGCTGATTGTATATGTCGTTAGGTCATTTTTCTATTTGGAAAGTCTCCTATACTTTCAGTTTTATTGCCGTTTGGTGATAAATCTTTTGTTGAAGTATAAAACACTTCAGTTAACCCTTGAAGTACCAATCACAACTGCAGCAGATAATTATTATTATTGGAATTTTTTTAATTATTATTTGAAATATTTTATCATTTTCTCAGAGAAAATAAGGCTTGACATTCCATATGAATTGTCTGATGGGGATATTGTGAATGCCCCCATACATCAGCCATCCATTCATCTGTCCATTCACATGAATTATCAGTTCTAAATTTTCTCTGAAAAAAAAAAAAATTAAACCATTTTGTTTGTTAACTTATCCCATTTTTCTTTCCTGTCTGCTTCCCATATGGGAGATAGCATGACATGACTGATGACTGAAGTATTGCTGACAGGGTGTTTTATATGTTAAAAAAACAACAACAACAAATACACATACACATGCACGCACGCGTGCATGCACACACACACACACACACACACACACACACACACACACACACACACACACACACACACACACACACACACACACACACACACACACACACACACACACACACACACACACACACACACACACACACACACACACACACACACACACACACACACAATAAAGAACACAGGGACATTCTTTTTGAGAGATTGGTTATGTGAGTTTTATGTCTGTTGCATGTTTCAATACACAGACAAGTTATTTGCTTCTACCCTGACATGTAACATATTTTACGATGTCATTTCACATCTCAGCACCCAGACAGACATTTCTGATATTTTATCATCAATTTACCTTACTTTCATTGTACATTGTTGTTGCTTAAGTGCTACATTGCTTCCTTAGATTGTAAATTTTGTGTGGGATGGTCGATAAGTCCAGGTAAAGTGTTTAAAGAGAAAATATTTGGGCCCTGCCAAGCGAAAACATGCCTTTGCAGCATGTGTGGACAGCAAAGGCCCAGATCAGACTGCGCAAATGCGCAGTCTGATCTGGGCCTTCACTGTCCACTAAAAGAATCATTGGATACTATAGAATGTATCAGTTGAGAACAAAGGCTTGGATGAGATTATGTCTGTGCGCAGAATGATCTGAATCTGCACATTTTGTTTTCACTTGATGTGGCCAATTTTGTAGTTTTGCACCGTAACCTGTCCTGTGAGTATTTGCAAGTTGTTGCCTTGATGAGGCAATTTCAATGAATACAGACAAGATAGACACCGCAGCCTCTTATAACATTATTGTTGGGTACAAAAGCAAAAACTGTGTTAGCTAAAGTTGTATCCAAATGACAATGTATAGATTATATAGAAAAATTTCCATAAAATGTATAGATTATATAGAAAAATGACCATAAAATGTATTGATTATATTTAAAAAATTACCATCAAATATATAGATTATATAGAAAAATGACAAGAAAGTGTATAGATTATATAGAAAAATGACCATTAAATGTATAGATTATATAGAAAAAATAATCATAAAATGTATAGGTTATATAGAAAAATGACCACAAATAGTCATTTCTCTGTATAATTTATACATTTTTGTTTGATTACAACACTTTTGGGGTCCTCCTTTACACCGTCTTATATCTGAAACCATCTTATAATCTATCGTCTTATAAAGAAGTTACAGTGTATTATGTTGCGAAAATAACAAGAATCATCCTAAATTATCATCTTAGTTATTTCCTTATCTGGAGCTATGGATTTTGACCTGGACATTGTTTTTACAGAGGAAGAGATCAGTGCCATGAGACAGGAATTAGACAAATATGGAATCCAGATGCCAACATTCAGTAAAATTGGTGGAATACTGGCTAATGAGGTAAGGACCTCTTCACATTAGGCCAGACAAAAAAAAAAGTGTGTTTAGGGCAACCCTACATGGTGAAACCTAGCAATTTTTTTTTTTCATGTTTTCTCAAAAAAAAAAAAAGGTGTTACTGGGATATATATATTGTGCTAAATATTGGGACAAGTAGGTATGAGCAAAAAGTGTAGACCCAGATCAAACTGCTCCTATAGGATCAGGGTCTACACTGTTTGCCATTCTATCAGTACTTATCAGTACTTTTTGACACTCCATATAAAAGGAAAAGAAAAAAGAAAAAAAAAAGTATCCCTACCTATCTACCTATTGTTCTCTAATATGTTACCATAGCATACATATTTTTATGCCCCCCACCTGCGGGGCATATAGCGTTTCGCCGTGATGTTACGTCCGTACGTGCATATGTCACTTTCGTAACCAGGTTCAAGTTTACCTGCAAGTTTAGGTGCAAATTTACATCTGCATTTCTCTTGCAGCTAATAACTTTTATACCTTCTGGGCTAGAAAGTTGAAACTTTGTATGACACTTACCTACATCAAGACCTTTTAATGTATGGTACCGTTGCCCCAGGGTCATGCCCCTGGGTGGGGCTAGGGGTCAGGGCGGGGGAATCCCTTACTGTGGACACATTTCTAGTTTATTTGGCCTTACAGCCTTTCTCCATAGTGCAGTTGGTAGCGTGTTTGACTGCAGATTCAGGGGTTGCACTTCAGAAATCCAGCTCGGCCACATAGTTTTCATAGAGATTGATCATGAAATAATTTCTAGGGCCATTCTCCCTCTTCTGCTGACTCAAGAGGAGTACTTGTTACTTAACTGCTTAGAGGACTAAGCCTGTCTACGAAAAGTGAATTGTTTAACTGACCAACTTGACATGACCTTAACAGTGTTGACTGGGCCGTTTAACTCCAAATCAACCAACACCAAGCTTCATGGTTCACCTCAGTTGGTTCATTTCATTTGATTTAGTGCCACAGAATATGACATCTGATGGGTGTCTGCACTGTTTGCCACAATCCCAGCAGTCTTAAAACAAAAAAAGACTTGTTCAAATTTTACGATCAGTGTGTTTAGGAGTTAACTTAACCGTTTAAGCTCTAAGCAAAGTTGAAGCAGACGACTCTGAATTGATTTTGATATTTATCAGAGAAAAGTCTTGATCTTCCATGAGAGCCATCTGCAGACAATTCACATGAAATATCAAGCCTTATTTTCTCTGAAAAAAAAAATAACTTGATTGCGCAGTCGATGGCAAGCCATTGCAAAATCCCTATGCTTGGTGGTAATGTTGCTAATAGTGTGACTGACGGATGGACTGACAGCCAGACAGACTTGCTCTATCACACCCTTACTAGGAGGGAAAGTCATGTAACAAGTTTAGTTAAATTCTGCTCAGTGCATTAGGAAGAGAGAGTGTGATGGATGGACAGATACCCTACAACCTCTTTATAACACGGATCGTTATAACATAGTTTTGGATATAACACGGATCAATTGATTGTGTTGGGGTTTAACGACACGTCAACCCTTGAGGGTCATTTTGTGTCGTCTCCCAGAGAAAGGGAGAAAAGAGATAGTAGAGGAGATGAAAGAGAGGGACAGGGAAGAAAGAGGAACAGGAATGAAAGTGAAGAAACAGAAGAAATAAAAACATTCCCCCTCTACCCTTACCCACTACAAGGATAGCAGGCCTTGCCCAACTGTAAGCCAATATTAGTTGGACGCCCCGGTGATGTAAGATACACAGCACCTTCGCACCACCCGACCACCCCTAACACGGATCAAAGATGGATCCAAAAAATGTATAGATTATATTGAAAAATGACCATAAATGGTCATTTTTCAATATAATCTATACATTTTTGTTTGGATATAACACGGTTTATGTCATGGACCCCAACAATAGTGTTATAAAGAGGTTGTGGTGTAGTGACCTTTTGACCCTATCTGAAGATCGCATGGAGCAGAGTGAAAAATAATGTTGCTCTTGCCCACCCTTACCACACAGGGAAGTTATGTGGCAAGTTTGGTTGAATTCTGCCTGCTGGTTTAGGAGGAGATAGCACAATGGATGGACCGAGGTGTTTACAATATCCCCATCACTAAAGCATAGGAATGAAAATATTGATGATCAACAATAGTGAAGATATAAGGTTACCGTACAGTCAGATTTTCATATATATGCACTAGAAGACACATTTTCTCATGATAATTATTATGACTAACTTTCCTAAAAAGTTATTTGTCATTTTTATTTGCAGATGAGTGTTGACGATGCAGCATGTAAGTACCTGTAAAATTATTGAAAGGCTCTCTGATGTTCAGAACTTTTCAGTGAAGATCAAAATCCATTTAATAATTATATAGCCCCGCTTTGAAAAAGTTAGGCTCTACTGGATTTGCCATGTCCTTCCGTGATTCTGTGACTGCAAAATTAAAATGCATTTAACTTTATGTTTGTGGTCTACTTCATTGAAAGTTATACTACACTTGGTCTCTAAGGTAAGTAAGGTGTAGTCGCAGAATTGTGGCCAAGGGCCCATAACTCTTGGATTTATGTCCCTTGATAGGTTTTCAAAATTTAAAATGCAGTTAGCTTAACTTTTATGTTTGTGGTCCTACTTCAATGAACCTTATACCACACTTGGTCTCTAAGGTAAGGAAGGTGTAGTGGCAGAATGGTGGCCAAGGGCCCATAACTCTTAGAGTTATGTCCCTTCATAGGTTTTCCAATTTTGCCATTCTTGAAAAGTTTCGTAACAGATTTCTCAGGAACTTTGAAAGCTAGAAAGCTAAAAGTTTGTTTAAACACGGACAATGACTGGCTGTATCATGCATACCAGAATAGCGGCCAAGGGTCCATAACTCTTGGAGTTATGTCCTTTGGTAGGTTTTCAAAAAATTAAAATGCATTTGCTCAATAACTTTTATGTTTGTGGTCCTACTTAGATGAAACTTATACCACACTTGGTCTCTAAGGTAAAGAAGGTGTAATGGCAGAATGGTGGCCAAAGGCCCATTACTCTTGTAGTTATGTCCCTTTACATGTTTTCAAATTTTGCCATTCTTCAAAATTTTCGTAAGATTTCTCAGGAACTATGAAAGCTAGAAAGCTGAAAGTTCGTATAAACATGGACAATGACTGGATGTATCGTGTATACCAGAATAGGGGCCAAGGGTCCATAACTCTTGGAGTTATATCCCTTGATAGGTTTTCAAAAAAAATTAAATGCATTTTGCTCAATAACTTTTATGTTTGTAGTCCTACTTGATGAAACTTATACCACACTTGGGGGCTTTGAAAAAGTGGTACATGCATGGACGAGGATTGATGGTTCTTGTATTCAGGAATCAGGGTCAAGGGCCCATTAACTCATGGATTAAAATCCCTTGATAGGTTTTACGATGCCATGTTACCATGTTCTACAGTGGTGTTATCTGGTAAGGATGCAGCTGGGCTATAGTCAGATCCTCTGACAGCTCTAGTTTTAAATGATTTTGAGGCAAGAAGAATTTGGAAGTATCCAAAATCAGAAATCTTTATAAGAGAAAAAAAAATATGACACTATGATAAATGTTTTAAAAATTGGAATAGTAAAAAACTTTGCTTTCAAACAAGAATAGCATGAAGAATAACTCTTACATCTACAATCATCTAACTTGGCATACTTTTTCTTCCTTATAAGGACTAAAACAGTGTGGCCTCATTTAATGAACAAACCTATTTTTAGCTTACCTGAATCAAAGGCTTGTGAGGTGAGCTTAAAGAATAGGCTCAGTCCATTGTCAGTCTTTGTTCACACTTTGAAACAAGAATATCTCTTAAGACTACTTAGCCAGTCTGAAACATCATTCTTGGCAGATCTCAATTATGATAACTTTAAAATAAATCAAGAAACAATAGATGAGGATCATGGTCCAGTGACTGCCTGTCCTTTTATGTATTTTTAACTCATTTATAATACTGGCAAGGTGTGGCAGGTGCCATTTAAAAACAAAAATGTTGTTGTTTTGCTTTGTCTTTATTCCAGCATATGTCGGTGTAAAAATTGTTACTTGTTTTTTTCAGTGCATGCAGCCATCATTGCCATCAATGAAGCTATAGAAAGTCAGGTTACGAGTGACATCATTGCAGCCCTTGGCAACCCAGCAGCCATGTTGCTAGGTATATCAGATGACTTGGGTGATAACTACGCAACACATTTATATGAAGCCAAACAGACCAAAGCTAAAAATGCCAAGAATAAGGTAAACTGTGTCTTTTAACCCTGGTCTTGCTGAACCCAGATATGCTGGGCCTTTGCAAACTGTAGCTCCTGATCATTTGGATCTGAAGAAACCATCTGGATCTGCACTGTTTGCCATTTAGTATGTGAATTTGTATCAATAACCTTTATCAAGCAAACTGATTGGCTGACAATTAGAAGTGAGCATGGCGTCTTAATTTATACAACATGAACAAATAATGCCTGCTGTCCCTTAATGCTTAACATGGCAGACCCAAATCAAATGCTATTGAATGTGGCATCTGATCAGGGTTTACAAAAGACCAAAGCAAACAGTGTAGATTCAGATTAGATGCCATGAACATTGCGTGAAGTACATTTAGATTTTAAGGAAAATGAAGAAAGAAAAAAAAAACAGACACCTTAAATTTAAATTAAAAATGTCCAAAGAATTTGGTGGAAGATCCCACTAGGTATTAATGGATTAATGCTTTGCAAGCAGTATAAAAATATTAGAAGATGATGTTTAAAAATATTTTTCTTATTGTCCCTTTCCACTAGTGAAGCAGGGGACATTGGTAATAGTAGCATTCCATCCATCAGAGATTCTGTGGTTCTGTCACAATTCATGTCAGGGCTGTAACTCTTTAACTCTATGGAATATTTTCATGAAACTTCACACACTACAGAGCTTGATGAGACAATATGTCATGATCATTTTGAACTGAAATCTAACAGTTGTGAGATTTACAGCTTCTTTTATTGCAGTGGGGGACTTTGGCCTTTTTGTGGCAATTTCTTGTTTCCCTAGAATATAGGGATATTTCATATCTTATTTTATGTTGAAAATGAGAACATATCATTCATGCCATCTGCTGAATTTAATGGTAATGTCCGCTATATTGTTGAACGTAATGCTAACTTCAGCTCAAGAGCCTCAGGAAGTTAATAATTGGTTTGATTTCTGTTTATCAGGCAGCCGGCAAAGATGTGGAAAAAGAGTTTGACGTCTATGATGAAATGCTGACTCAAGCAGAAATACAAGGAAACCTTAACCAAGTTAATAGTAAGTTTTAGTACTTGCTTGCTGGGTAAAAAATTCAGCAGAAGACATTTTGAAATATTTTTCCTAGAAAATAGGATTTTACATTTCATGCAATTGTCTCCTAAAAATTTGCACGAGGTGTCAGATCCTGTTTCCTAGAAAATAGGATATGGCACTTCATGCAAACTGTCTCCATAGGAGACAGTTTGCATGAAGTGTCAAATCCTATTTTCTAGGAAAAATAAGAAAAATATCAGTTTATTGTCTGATGATTTTTGTTTTAATGCCAGTATCTTTGTTGTGTATGCAGCTGCCTTCATAGAAATGGTTTCCGGATAAATATTTTCTCTAGTTTCTGAATGAAAACATACCTTCTGGATACCCAACAGAATCTTCGCTAACTGCCTTCATCAGAAATGCCAATATTTTGTAAGAAAAACAAAACCATGGTTTGGTGCTTGACAGGTTTTATACTTTTGTAAAATTTGTTACATATTTTATGTTTATGTTGTATGCTCTTCGGCATAAGAAAAGCTGTTATATGACATGCAGACATACCATATTTACCTGCAGACACTGTAACTCCTAACCATACTTCGAGGGTTGAGCGCAAGACTATAGTAACTCAAACATATTTTTGAAACCCTTGTTTAGGGGCAACAAGGACCCCTTTGTAAACAATGCAAATTTAGGTGCCATTGCTCATACGAGCAATGGCACCTAAATTTTCATTGTTTACAGAAAGAAATGTTGTAATCTTCATAACACCTTCATGGTGAGGAGATTAGGTTTGGGAAAAAACAACCATCTGACTTACGCCAGTCTTGCGCTCAACCCTCGACTTGTTCTTAAATTTGAAAAAATCTATTTTACTGCCTGTTAATGTGTCTGAAATAGTGCTGGATGAGTGGCAAACAGTGTAGACCCTGATCAGATGTGTGTCTGATCTGGGTCTACACTATTTGCCAATATTTAGGATCATTTTGGTATTGCTGAACAAAACTATATTTCTCTTATTTCACCACAAAGACAAAGCATGACAATATCTTCAGATGTAAGCCATTCTTGATAGATGGACAGATTACTGTTTGGAGATGCGGCAAATTGCAATTTTTACAAAGAAGTTGAAGCAACCATCAAGGTGCTGAATAAGGGGAAGTCAGCAGGAGTTGGTAGAATTCCAGAAAAACTAGTTTAACCCTTGTCCTGCTGAACCCGGATATACCCTATATTTACAATCAGTGTAGATCCAGATCAGTTGGCTTCCGAAGAATCTGGATCTGCACTGTTTGCCATCAAGTATAAGAACTTACAGCAGCAATCTGGATTAAATAATCTGATTGGCTAAAAGAAGTGGGCGTGGCATCCTTTTATTCAGCAGGATAAGGGTTAAACTGGAGGAGAAGCCATGATGGATGCCATGGTATCAGTAAGAAACAAGATACATTTTGGGCACTCATTAGAATTGACAGGGCAAAGCAGTTCCAGTGAAAACCCACAACATACATTTTCATGGAGAGATAAGAATTATACTTGCATTAACCCTTGTCCTGCTGAATAAATTAAGATTCCACACCCACTTTTAATTTTTGGCCAGTCAGATTACTTGATCCAGATTGTTGATATAAATTCACATACTTAATGGCAAACAGTGCAGATCCAGATCAGTTGGCTTCTTCAGAAGCCAACTAATCTGGATCTGCACTGTTTGCAAAGGCAGGGTATATCAGGGTTCAGCAGGACAAGAGTTTACATAGATACTTCTTATGTCTAGATCTATACATATGCATACAAATCCAGACCAGCCTGTTCATCCATGCATAGCTGCTCAGGAACTTTTCTGTTTGCACATGTAATATATTTGAACTCAGTAGACTTAAAAACACGTCGGCCTCGGTGGCTCATGACCAGGAGGTCGCGGGTTCAATCCCCGCCGAGGTCCGCAACATTCTTTCGTGGAGATTGATCATGAAATATTTTCTACGGTCATTCTCTCCCTTCCGCTGATTCAAGAAGGGCAGTTGTCAGTTTCTGGCGAAAGAATGTGCACAATACTGGTTAACCGCTTAGAGGACTAAGCCTGCCCAGTAAACGTGTGGTTAGGTAAACTGACCGTGCTCGACATGACCCCGTTGGGTTGACTGGGCCGTAAAACCTCAACACAAACAAACAAGACTCCAAAACACATAGAAGGTGCTGATTTGAAGGCTTGTCTTGACCTTTTCTGTGCCATATTATCATACAAATGTTAAATAACTTGCACAGATACAGTCAACTCTCGTTATCTCGAATTCCAAGGGACTCTATGAGACACTTCGAGATATCCGTACCTCGAAATATCAGAGTTGTAGAAGTGAGAAAAAAAAATAAATCGAACAACCACATTTAACAAATGAATATGTAATTTGATCCTGAAGATAGAGATATATTGAAAATATTGTGGAAAAGAGGAGAAATTGCTCCTGTGAAATTGCTCCACAGGAGCAATTTCTCCTCTTTTCCACAATATTTTGTTACCTGTTGTTAGATTTCAATGTTAAAACAGGGACCAGATTTTCACTTCGAGATAAACGGTTATTCGAGATAAGCGAGTTCGAGATAACGAGAGTCAACTGTAATTTCATCTGTAAGGTTAGGCGGCACATTCGAACACCATGATCAGGTTGCATTGATGTTTCTGGGTCTTCTTGGTCTCTGTGCAAACACAAGATCACATTAATCTCCACACTGTATAATGTACAACTAATCTATATTGCAGCTGCCCACTCACTGGACACAATCAATGGTGCCATATTGAAAGCGGACAAGGAAACAATTCTAAAGATGCTCAAGTCACAGTATCTGGGAATAAAGAATGTCAAAGATGAGAATATTGATCATTATGTAATTAAGCTTCAAGAGACTATAGAAACTAAAAAGGTAATATAATTTAGAGGCAGTGTTGGAAAACATACCTGTGCCCTGCAAAGATTCTATCAGAATCTTTGCAGTGCACAATTTGGATTGTCAGGTATGCAAAGTTTTTTTGTGGACAATGAAGACTCTGATCAAACTGTGCAGATGCGCAGGCTAATTTGAATCTTCGTTTGGTGCACATGTCAGAAATTGCATTTTCTCATGTTGTGACTCATTTCTTTTGTGGAATTACCATACTTATCCTAAATATTGGGACAGACAACCATGAGCAAAAGTGTAGACCCAGGTCAGATGGCACTCATCCAGCAGGTTATAAATTCAACTATTTTCAGATTTTTGGACAAGTATGGTAAGAAGTTGGGTGTCACGATATTTTTAGTAAATACTGTAGGTGAGGCAAAATTTGTACTGCAGATAAGTTAACCTTTAATCCTCCCCATGCTGAACAAATTAAGATGCCATGCCTACTTCTAATTATCAGCTAATCAGTTAGCTTGATCCAGGTTGTTGATACAAATTCACATACTTAATGGCAAACAGTGCAGACCCAGATCAGTTGGCTTCTGAAGAAGCCAGCTGATCTGGATCTTCACTGTGCAAAAACAGGGCACAATTGGGTTCAGCAGAAACAGGGTTAAACTTCCATCAAAAAGATTTCTGGCAGAAACAATAAGGCCAAAAATAAATGTCTTGTTTCTGGAAATGTTGAAAAATTTATGAGTCAGTAGGTAGAGAAACTTTTTTATTATGCCCCCAACTTCGAAGAAGTTGGAGGGGCATATTGCTTCTGGGACGTTTGTGCGTGCGTGCGTCCGTCCGTGCGTCCGTCCGTTACGCTTTTTGATGCATAGCATAACTTCTAAACCATACATGCGAGGGTTTTGAAATTTCATGTATGGATTCTTCATGAAAAAATAGCTGACCCGTATTTTTTTTCCCATCAGGATTATGCCCCTTTTCTTGAGTTATGGCCCTTTGAAAAAATATAGATGAAATCTTGTCAGCAAAATATCTCAAAAGCTATTGAAGCTAGAGCCTTGAAACCTGGTGAATAGATTGGTATTGATGAGTAGATGACCTGATTAACTTTTGAATAAATTCTGAAAATTACTTCATGAGTTATGGCCCTTTATAACTTTGGGCATTTTTACAATTGCACACTTTTTGATGCATAGCATAAGTTTTGAACTGTGCATGCTAGGGTTTTGAAATTTCATATATGGATTCCTCATGAAAAAATAGCTGACATGTATTTTTTTTCTTATCAGGATTATGCCCCTTTCCTGAGTTATGGCCCTTTGAAAAAATATGGATGAATTCTTGTCAGCAAAATATCTCAAAAGCTATTGAAGCTAGAGCCTTGAAAGTTGGTGAATAGATTGGTATTGATGAGTAGATGACCTGGTTAACTTTTGAATAAATTCTGAAAATTACTTCATGAGTTATGGCCCTTTATAACTTTGGGCTTTTTTACGTTGCACATTTTTTGATGCATAGCATAAGTTTTGAACTGTGCAGGCTAGGGTTTTGAAATTTCATATATGGATTCCTCATGAAAAAATAGCTGACCCGTATTTTTTTTCCCATCAGGATTATGCCCCTTTCCTGAGTTATGGCCCTTTGAAAAAATATAGATGAAATCTTGTCAGCAAAATATCTCAAAAGTTATTGAAGCTAGAGCCTTGAAACCTGGTGAATAAATTGGTATTGATGAGTAGATGACCTGATTAACTTTTGAATAAATTCTGAAAAGTACTTCTTGAGTTATGGCCCTTTGTCATTTTGGGCATTTTTACATTGCACACTTTTTGATGCATAGCATAAGTTTTGAACTGTGCATGCTAGTTTGAAATTTCATATATGGATTCCTCATGAAAAAGTAGGTGACCCATATTTTTTTTCCTATCCAAATTATCTCCCATTTTAGAGTTATTTCCCTTTTAATAAAATAACATTGAAATCTCGTATATTTGTATTGTTGTTATCGTCATGGGCAAGCATTGTTGGAGTCAAGCAGTGTTAGTGTCAGGCAGTTGGGGGCATAGTGTTTTACAAACACCAGCTCTAGTTTAAACTTTTTTGTGTAGGAAATGCATAAAAATATGCTTGAATTGATTAAAATAATCCAGATACCTCAAAAATATTTTGAGAAAGGCCAAAAAAATCAAGGAGACAGGGTTTCTGGAAACACAACACTTTTCTTTGGCATTATAGTTTTAGTTAATTGCATGTGCTTAATGCAGAGGACTATTAATGACACAGCATTATTGTCAAGAAAACCAGTGGCGGCCATCTTGAAAATCTATTTTTCGCTTCTTCTCCTGAACCGAAAAGCCAATTGATTCCAAAATTGCTAGGAAGCATCGGGGTGTCTTGTAGATCAAAAATAGGTAAAATCGTGCCGATCGGAAATCCAAGATGGCTGCCATCTTGAAAATCTATTTTTCGCTTTTCTCCTGACCGGAAAGGCCAATTGACTCCAAACTTGCTAGGAAGCACCAGGGTGACTTGTAGATCAAAAATAGCTAAAATCGTGCCGATCGGAAATCCAAGCTGGCCACCATTTAGAGTTTGTTCAAATGATCGCGCTCCATTGACTGGCATGCCTTATATATATTCTTCTTCAAAATTAAGAACTGCTTAAATGATGATCTTTTCATTAGTTGCAATGACAGGATTGGAAAAATGTTGCATAACATCTGCATATCTGCAGTGGCAATGTCACTCAGGTGAGCGACCTGTGGCCAGTGGGCCTCTTGTTCTTATTTATCCATGAAAATATGTTTTGTGGGTACTCATTAGAAATGCCTGGGTGAGGTGCTACTAATGAGTACCACATATGCTTTAGTGGTGATTTAAGAAAAAATATTAATCTGGATTTCCCTCTTAACTTGAGCCTTGGGGCCTTCATTGTTTACTGTAGGTACACCATGTTGATTGTGAAAGGTATGGTAAATGTCCTTAAATTTCGAACACATTATACTATTTTGGCTTAAATTTTGTTTTTTATGCAGTTGTTTCTTAAAACACACAGTGAAATGGCAAACAGTTTAGACCCTGATCAGACTGTTCCTTCTGGGTCTATACTGTTTGCATATGACAATTTGTTAGCAACTTTTGTGTATGAAATTTTACAACATTTCAGTAGCGTAATCAGATTGTGTGAATGGGAAGGCTCACCTAGCTCTTTTCTGTTTCCATATACCTTGAAGACCTTTTTTCACATAATGTTAGGTCCAACTAATTTGTTATTATGCCCCCACTATTTTCATTGGGAGTGGGGGCATGTAGTATCACCACTATCAGTACGTACTTAAAAAGGGTTTTTGAAAATATTAGTGTATTGAATTCATATTTTATACACAGGTATATAATCATTATGTTGAGTTTGATTTATGGTAAAATCCGCCATGATTATTATGTGAGTTATGGCCCTTTTTCAACTTCAGTTTTTCAAAAGGCTTGTTTTCCAGTGAGGATGGCCCCTGGGCAGGGGTATCTGTGTCATATTGATATATTTCTAGTGTTTTTTTTTTTTTGTTTTTTTTTTTGATATTTGTAGAATAACAATAATGGAGAGTCTGTATCGTTAGATAAAGATGAGATCCAGCAGGCTGTGAATGCTGCCAACTTAGAGGCTGACACAGAGTACCAGAGTAAGTTACAGCTTGTTTTTATTTAAAAATGGGAGCTGATGGTGAACTCAGCTGATGACAAAACAGATGAAAATTACATGGATATCAAAATGCTGTCTGCTGCAGTCTTTACCCAGCATGCTTTGCATAAAAAAAAGGCTTGTATTTGTATTGATATGGGGTGAAGGAGGTTTAATGCATAGCTTGTTGGGTAAAAATTTTAGTAGACAACATTTTGAAATATAGTTCTTATTTTTCTCATAAAATAGGTCTGTTTTCAGGGAAAAAGTAAGAACCATCAATTTATCATCTGCTACATTTGCCCAGAGTGGTAAAGGTTAAACAATAGAAATATTGGACTGCTTTGCAAAGGGGTCAAAGTGCTGTTTCTATTATCATTTTATTCTTTTATTTCTAATTCACACACAAAAATTTCATTACTGCGTGAATGCATAGCTTGTGCAATTTTCTCTGAGCTGGTTCTCCTGAGTACTTACTACATGGAGTTGCTTGGAAAAACTAAAAAAATAAATATACACCTGAAGTTTCCTTATTTTTTTTTTTTTTTACTTTTTAGCTCACCTGAGCATGAAGTGCTCATGGTGAGCTATTGTGATCAGTCAATGTCCGTCGTCCGTCGTGCGTCGTCCGTCGTGCGGCGTCAACAATTGCTTTAAAAGCCTACTCCTCCTGTACCCCTGGGCCAATTGACTTGATACTTGGTAGGAAGCATCAGGGTGACTTGTAGATCAAAAATAGCTAAAATCGTTCCGATCGGAAATCCAAGCTGGCCGCCATGGCCGCCATCTTGAAAATCTATTTTTCGCTTCTTCTCCTGAACCGAAAGGCCAATTGACTCCAAACTTGCTAGGAACCATCAGGGTGACTTATAGATCAAAAATAGCTAAAATCGTGCCGATCGAAAATCCAAGATGGCCGCCATGGCCGCCATCTTGAAAATCTATTTTTCGCTTCTTCTCCTGAACCGAAAAGCCATTTGACTCCAAACTTGCTAGGAAGCATCAGGGTGACTTGTAGATCAAAAGTAGCTAAAATCGTGCCGATCGGAAATCCAAGATGGCCGCCATGGTGGCCATCTTGAAAATCTATTTTTTGCTTCTTCTCCTGAACAGAAAGGCCAATTGACTCCAAACTTGCTAGGAAGCATCAGGATGACTTGTAGATCAAAAATAGCTAAAATCGTGCAGATCGGAAATCCAAGATGGCCGCCATGGCCGCCATCTTGAAAATCTATTTTTCGCTTCTTCTCCTAAACCCAAAAGCCTATTGACTCCAAACTTGGTAGGAGGCATTGGGGTGACTTATAGATCAAAAATAGCTAAAATCCTGCCTATTGGAAATCCAAGATGGCCGCCATGGCAGCCATCTTGAAAATCTATTTTTCGCTTCTTCTCCTGAACCGAAAGGCTAGTTGACTCCAAACTTGGTAGGAAGCATTTGGGTGACTTGTAGATCAAAAATAGCTAAAATCATGCCGATCGTAAAACCAGGATGGGCGCCATGGCAGCCATCTTGAAAATCTGTTTTTCGCTTCTTCTCCTGAACCAAAAGGCCAGTTGACTCGAAACTTGGTAGGAAGCATTTGGGTGACTTGTAGATCAAAAATAGCTAAAATCATGCCGATCGTAAATCCAAGATGGCCGCCATGGCAGCTATCTTGAAAATCTATTTTTCGCTTCTTCTCCTAAACCCAAAAGTCACTTAACTCGAAACTTAGTAGGAAGCATCAGGGTGACTTGGTAGATCAAATATAGCTAAAATCGTTCTGATCAGAAATCCCAGATGGCCACCATGGTCGCCATCTTGAAAATCTATATTTGGCTTCTGCTCCTGCACCGAAAGGCCAATTGACTCCAAACTTCGTAGGAGACATTTGGGTGACTTGTAGATCAAAAAAAAAAGCTAAAATTGTGCTAACCGGATATCCAAGATGGCCGCCATGGCAGCCATCTTGAAAATTTATTTTTCGCCTCTTCTCCTGAACTGAAAGGCCAGTTGACTTGAAACTTGGTAGGAAGCATTGGGGTGACTCGTAGATCAAAAATAGCTAAAATTGTGCCGATCGTAAATCCAAGCTGGCTGCCATTTAGAGTTTGTTCAAATGATCATGCTCAATTGACTGGCATGCCATATATCTTCTTCAAAATAAAGAACTGCTTAAATGATGATCTTTTCATTAGTTGCGATGACAGGATTGGAAAAATGTTGCATAACATCTGCCTATCTGCAGTGGCTATGTCACTCAGGTGAGCGACCCGTGGGCCTCTTGTTTATTTTTAGAAGTGTCTGGATGGCTAAGTGGTTAGCGCTCATGATATAGAATCATGTGGTCCCATGTTTGAATCCTGCTGGAGGAAGAATTCAGATGACTGTACGGCACTTAGTTGCACAGAGCCTTTCATTATCACCTTGCTGTCATCTCAGTATAACTTAAAAAATGTTGAAAGGGATGTAAAAACAGAAAATCGCCGCCAAATACTTTTCTTTTCTTAATCTTATCCTGATTTGGTAGGCCAGAAATATGCTATTTTTGAAACAGTTGTTACTGACTGTAATATAATAGAAATGCTTATCAAGTTTTCTTACTTTTATTGATGGTTTTGTTCAAGCTGAGGAAGATAATAAAACATAACTAAAACAAGAAGCTACACACCTGTTCATACAAAGAATTAAGTTGTCACATGCAAAATTGTATTGTTATCACTTGCTTTGCCCATGCTGATAAAAAAAAATAAATAAATAAAAAATAAAAAGAGTTGGCTGTAGCGCGATTTTAGGGAAACAGATACATCTTCATAGGAGGTAACTCTGTCAAAATTGATTACCCTTCCGAAAAGTTTCCTTACACCACAACCTCTTTGTAACACTATTGTTGGGGTCCATAGCATATGCAAACAAAAATGTATAGATTATATTGAAAAATGACCATTTATGGTCATTATTCAATATAATCTATACATTTTTGGGATCCATCTTTGAACCGTGTTATATCCAAAACCTTGTTATAATGAACAGTGTTATAAAGAGGTTGTAGTGTATTTGCTTTTTACTTTTGTTTTCATAGAATCATTAGCAGTAGTTTCCATCAACACAGCAATAGAGACTGAGGACACAGCTTTATTAATGAAAACATTGCAGCATTCAAAGTCACAACTACCAGAGGTATACGACTTTGCGGCTTCACTGTACATGGAGGAATTCAAAAATATGAAAGAAGAAAAAGAGGTAAAGACAACAGCCATTCATAGCTCCAGATAAGGCACCTTTACATCCGAAAAATATAGACAATTTTCTTATTTCTCCACGAAAACATATTTTGTGGGTACTCATTAGAAGTGCCTCTGCGAGGTGCTTCTAATGAGTACACACAACATATGTTTTCATGGAGAAATAAGAAAATAATAATCTAGATACCCCTCTTACCCAGGGCTATGACATTTCCTTCATGTGTAGCATTGAAAATTTCTTATCTTCTTTTAAAAAGTTTTGACACTAACAGTTCTAGAGCAGCATAGTAATAGAAATGGTCCAGAGGTCTGGGGCCAGTCCTGTTGGATTTCTGACTTATGCAGTTAAAAATCACAATTTTTGAATCGTATTGTGATGTCATTCAGATGTGACAGGGAGCGCAATGCTCCATTTTATAGTGCTGCAGATTTAAAATTTCACAACTCGTTTACATGTTTGAGATTTAGAATCAAGGAAAAGAGTCAATATACTGAATGAATATTTAGTACTGAGAAAATACTTTTTATTATCTGAAAGCGAATTTATTCCTCCACAGAATCCTTTGTTTTTGTACTCATTAGAGTTGTCATGGTGAGGTGATGCTTATAGTATTTATAACATAGGAGTTATTTTTAGAAGTAAGAGAAATATTTATAGTGGAACTCCATGACATTCACCTCACAACAAAAGACACCACTATATAACTGCCACTTTTCTTATTCCTTGATTCACTGATGCACATGCTGATCTGGACCTTGGCTATTTGCAATCGGCATAAGGGCCTTTTTCCCATGTTGGGCATCAGTCAGAATATCATATGTCAGAAGGTTCTTTTCTAACTAAAAGGATAGCCTGAATACAGCCAATAGGTAATCCTAAGAGGCTCACCACTGTACTTGTCTTTTGAGCGGTAACATTGTTCGGTAACATTGTTTTTGTTTGGTTTTCTTTTCAGGACAGTCTGGATTATGATGAAATCTTTGCTGCAGTGAAGGGTAAGCTTAAATTTTGTTTTTTGGTAAAGAGGGACATGATTGTTCAAAATATATCTTTCTTTACCCCTTTCCTACCCTTCCCCAATTTACACTGCCCTTTAGAATCTGCTATAGTGTGATCAACCTACACATATAACACACCAGAGCCTCTTTAAAACACTGTTGCTGAGATCCAAAGCACAAACTATAGTAAAATTCCACTATTAAGATGACATTGAAAATAAGACCACTCCACTATTTAAGACCAACTTTTGCCAGTCCCAGATCAGTTTTTCTTGGTATTCTACATAGCTACAGATAAGAGGGATATCTGCACAATATTTTTTATTTCTCCACAAAACATATGTTGTGGGTACTCACTGAGGCGCTTCTAATGAGTACCCACAACATTTTTTTTTTGCAGAGAAATAATAAAAAGATATCGATACATTTTGGTTAAAAAAGCACCTATCTGGAACTATGTTCTACATTCAGTATTAGGACCGGCCCACTAATAAGACCACTTTTAGGGAGTACCAGAGGTGGTCTTAATAGCCGAATTTTACTGTATTTTAGCTAAACAACCATATTGCATCAAAAAAAAAAAAAAAAAAAAAATGTACAGATTATACAGAAAAAAGACCATTTATTTATTTGTGTTTATGTGGATAATTTATTATACAGTAAATATTCTAAAATTTCAAACACTTTATTTTCTTATTTTTTGCCTAAATTTTGCTTTTTATGTACAGTAGAACCTTGATAATTCAAAGTAATTTTGAAGTCCCAACTAAAATATTTGTACGCATTTTAACCATTTATTATTCAAGTCTTAATAATTCAAACAAAATTGTCTGGTCCCTTGGACTTTGAATTATCGAGGTTCCACTGTAGTTCTTTCTTAACACTGTAGTTCTTTCTTAAAACACTTAGTGGAATGGCAAACAAATGTAGACCCTGATCAGACTGCTCCTTCAGGAGCAGTCTGATCTGGGTCTGCACTGTTTGCATATGCCATTTGGTGTTTGAAATTTTAGGACATTTACCATAATTTCTATTTATAGTTTTGTCGGCGATTGCTTGGATCAACAAAGCTGTTGATATAGGTGATGCTCAGGGAACGTTTAAAGCGCTGTCAGCACCCAATGCTTGTATCGGTGATTTGGATGAAGAGAACAGTGACAAATATCAAAAGAATCTAGAAGAAGCTAAGTCAGAGAAGAAAGAGGTAATTTGGTACACAGTTTCACTGTAACACTTTAGTCCCTATCACAGGGCCCAGTTGTTCAAAGCATCACCAGCTTAACAAGTGTGTTAACGCCAAACTTGTTAACTGTTATAGCTAAAGATACATTGATATTGATACATTGATATTTTTGCTGCAAAAAATATGAGTCTCTTTTGCACTGCAAAAGCTACTCACATTTTTTCAGCAAAACAATATGAACGTATTTGCCATACTTCAAGATAGGAATTTTATGTCATGTTAGCTAACAACTTTGTTAAGTTTTGAACAATTGGGCCCAGGCTAATGTAAATGTTGAAGTTTCTCCTTACATGTGTACCATAAATATTCAGGACTTCAGCTTTGTTCAGTATTTGCGGGGCTCCATCGCAAACTGCAGATCTAGGGATGGCAAGTTAGAATCCCAACTAGGCACATAATGTTTGGTGAGATTGATCATGATATTATTTCTGTGGCCATTTCCCCCTGCTGTTGCATGAAGGGCAGTTTTCAGTTACTGGTGAAAGTATGTTTACTAGTACTGGTTACCAGCTTACTGTCCTTTCGACATCTTTCAGAAAGTCTTTTTTTGCTTGGTGCTTTACACAGAAGAAGTGAATTTGCAAACTTTTATCCTGATATAATGCCAAACCATTTATCATAACTACCTATGCACAAAAATTTTTATTCTAGTCATTGTTTTTTAAAAAATCAAATATTTTTTACTTTTTCCCCATAGTAAAATTGAATACAAATGATGCAGAAATCTTTAGGGCAGGTCTCTTGGAGGCAGATTTTTAACAAGTTTGTTCAATTTTTCTGAAATTTTCTCAAGATTGTTGTGAAACACCAATAATTCTTATTCAGCAAAGAAAGGTAAAAAATTTCATTTCCTTCGACAAAAATTAATAAAAATCACTTTACTATACAAATTGCATAGGTCAGACCAATTTTTGGCAGTAAATTAAATTTTAGAATAAATAGTTGAGAACAAAACACAGAAACAGAAAAGAAAAATGATTTCTGATAAGATATGGTCAATCAGAACAATAAATATTTTCATTTAAAATAAAACGCCAAGCAAAAATCCTCTTTCCAAGTGATGTCAAAAGGACAGTAGTTTAGATGACTAAGCTTGCCAAGGAAAAGTGTGAGTAGGTAAACTGACTGGCTAGACATGGCCTTAACAGTGTTGACTAGGTTGTAAAACTCAAACAAACTAAGTTCAGTATTTAGCTCTACAGACATCCTTGTCGTAACTAAGGTAGTTTTTAACCCAAACCTGCTGCAAGAGAAAGGATGTTGTAGGGATATGTTTGAACAGCAAAGATCCAGATCAGCCTGGGACACAGGGACAGTCTGATAAGGACTTTTGTTATACATCAATATATTCTACAGTATCCGGTGATTTCATAAGGGGACAGCAAAAGCCCTGATCAGACGGCACAAATGTGCCGTCTGATCTGGGCCGTTGCTGCCCACCTACGCCCGGAAGCACATTTTCGCATGGCTTGGCTCAAGTCTGTCATGTGGTATTCGGTTCCATCATTGACTGGAACTAGTTTCACAAAGCATGTTATTTACTGGTTGTATAGCATTCAAAGGTATGAATTCTGAATTTTCAAATAGGTAGGTAGTTCTAACTACAGTTTTTTCTTGCTCTGAAATCAATTACTTTGAGCATTAATTTTTGACGCAAATGAAGCTCATGGGTTAACGTGTCAGACAGTTGTATATACTGTTGTATATTTGTTTAGTCCAAATATCAGTACCTGCAGTCAGATACATAGGTCTATTTAACTGTTTCTAATCTGGCTACAAAGCCAAATTCTTTGCTTGCTTCTTTGTATGGGTGCATTAATGTCATGGAATTTTTTGTTGACTTGCTAATGTTGTCAATTAATTTTTCAGGAGTCATGCAGTTTGCTGACCCACCATGAGATCACCTCTGCTGTGGATCAAACCAATACTCAAGTTATTGAAGAACATGAACGTAAGTATTATACACTTCTGAGACAAAATACAATGCATATCTTAAAAGAGAAAGTGGCTGTGTTATCTTTTGACTTGTAGGCCCCGAAGACTGCCAGTGTTCATACTCATTTTAGCCTTGTCATGGGAAAAGCTGTCTTTTTGGCCTTAGGGGATATCAGTAGAAATTCTATTCTCAGTGATGGTATTTTTTATGGAAAAATAAAGTACATGTACTAATTGATTGCACAGATCCAGATACTGTACTTTTTTTCAATAGAAAAGTACTGATTGCCTTATTTCTCAACAAATATGTCAGGATACTCATGAGAAGTGCCTCAGGAAACTGATATTTTTCTTATTTCTCCATGGAAATATATTTAGTGGGTACTCATTAGAAGCACTTCACAGAGGCGCAGCTAATGAGTATATCATCTCAGCATTTCTGAAATAGTATTGAAAGGGAAGTAAATGCTACTGAGTATTCACTACATGTATGTTTTTGCAGAGAAATAGGAAAAATTATGCTTGAAATGACCCCATTGGGTTGACTGGGCAGTAAAACCTCAACACAAACAAATCGGGTAAAATTTCCATAAGTAGAATATTAATTTTTCTACTGTAATTGGAATATTTATTGGGGGTATAAAATTTATTGGTAGAATATTTATTTGTTTTGATGCATAATAGCCATAGGTAGAATCAATGAGTGCATAGAGAAAAGTGTTCCTCTGGAGACCTTAGAAATGTTGAAACATTGGGGGTAGAAATATTGGAGGTAGAATATTTATTTTTCTCTCTAATTACCAAACATAACAATATTTGTTTTCAGGCATAATAGCCATAGGTAGAATCAATGAGTGCATAGAGAAAGGTGTTCCTGGGGAGACCTTAGAAATGTTGAAACTCCCAACAGCCAAGTTAGAGAATATAGAAGACCAGCAGGCTTACCAGTACCAGGTGTTACTGGTGCGGAGAAAGAGACAGAAAGCTACGGTATGTGTTTCTCTTAAGAGTGATGGATACATCTGCAAGAGAAATAACTCTCATGGAAATATATACCTCCCTTTTAATAAATTTGGCTACTCTTAAAGGAAAGAATTTGCTCCCTTAGATGGGGTTACTCTTAAAGGAAAGAATTTGCTCCCTCAGGGAGCAAATTCTTTCCTTTAAGAGTAGCCCCCATTTATGAAAGGTTTCAAATACAAGGGAGACAACTTCCAGTCTGCAGAAGTTGTCTTCCTTTGCAAAAGGGCAGTAAATATTTCAATTGTATCCTTTTACTATAAAAAGTCAATGAAACAAAATCTTATATGCTCTAGCAATTAGAATAATGATTGGCAAACATAAACCTCAGCTCCAATGTGAAACACAATAAGTAAACCAATCCAAAATAATAATTGTCACTACATGTATTGATAATTGGCAACATGTCTAGCATTTTAAGATGATGGCCTCCATTGCCAGAAAAAAGAAGCCACTTTGTTTTGTTTCAAAAGCAGTATTGTGTAGTTTATGGTTTTTTGGTCATTTGCAATTACTGTGCCCATTTCAGGATTTTTGAAAATATATATGGGGATCACTGTTGAGGCCTCTTTGGCTGAAAGCAGCTTGTATGGTCTGGAAAACATGACAGTACAGCTACCTTCAGTTTTGTGAATGCTTTCATTGCTCTGATAGGTCATTCCCTTTTAGCTCGCCTGTACAAAGTACATGGAGAGCTATTGTAGTCAACCCCTTTAATTGGCAAACAGTGCAGACCCAGATTAGACATGACATCTAATTAGGGTCAACACTGCTTACATTAACTACAGAAATTTCTATATAGCTGAGCGGCTAAGAGCCAAGATTGTGCTATTCCGGATACAAGCATGAAACTTTCCACAATTGTTAAGCCGATGATTTTCTGATATAGAACCACCTTGACAAATTTCCTCTGCACATGCGCGAAGTAAAATTCACTTCCGGTGTATACAATTTGCACCAAATTTGAGTAAACTGGTAAATACTTGCAGCTGGTGTCAATATATTTGACTCAAAGGGTGCATTATGCCTTCACATAATTACTTCCAATAATGGATAGTTCTGCGCATGCGCAAAAACCTACTTCCGGTTTAGTGTATAATTTCTCCTACATTTTACTGATCAATGGGACAAATGCATGCCTTCTTTTAAACATATATACATGTTTTACATGATGCAGCTTTACGAGTTACAGTAGATGGAAAATGGAAACAGGACACTGACTAACAATGTATGTATGCGCATGCGCAAAACATTACATGTCAATCACCAATGATTTCATCAACTTTTGCACCTAAACTCGCGACTTTGAACTTCCTAATGTCTAAGAATATCTGATTTGATCATTTCATAAAATTGTGCCTGTTATATTTTTGGAGATCATTTACAACAACACGAATAAACACTCACTTAGTTTGGTCCCCCGACGTTTTTGGGGTGCGCATGCGCAGAAAAAAAAGTACATGAAACTTCTGAAATTTGTTTTGCGCTTCAGAAACTGTTTTTGATTTTGTGCTTAGATAGACATAGCCACAGAAAGGCAAAGACCTAATGGAAGTTACCTTAACTATCACAGCCACCGTCACAGGCACAAAGAGCCGTGCATTGCAGGGCTGCTTTGTTGCACTTACAATGCTTAGTTTTGCAACCCTGGAGACAGCCACACCTTACTAATTCAAGTGAAGTTAATGATGCCTGTGGAATTGTGGTCCATAGTGGACAAAACAATCCAGTTTCCTGTTTCATCCAAACCCACTTATCTGGACTTGGTAATGCTGGCGAGAGATTCAGCACTTGTCCCCAGATATGGCCTCCCTGATACGCTGCTCTCAGAATATGTTGGTGCAATGCTGCTTGCGTAGGAGGAAGCCTTTCCATTAATCGACCTTTCTTTGTAAATAATTGCTTTCTAGTAAAGTCAATACTTGTGCAAGTACTTGTTCCGTCATACAGTAGTTTGACGAAACGTTCAATGCTTGATAAACAAGCTGTAGATGGCCTTTCTGGAGCTTTGCATAGTTGCTCAAAGCTTTCTGATACTTCAGGGAAGCTTACCCAAGTTTCCCAAGCACTCCGTTTACCATGGCCAAGGAAGGAAGAGGTCGTGTCACAGCCTGTTAGCGCGTGGAAGAATGGAAGACATTTAGATTTCCTTCTTCCTATCGCTTGTGCCACTAAATGAGATGCAATGTATTTTCGATGTTTTCCAACACCAAAGTCAAGCCAAAGTTCATCTATTCCAAGTTGTTCAAAGACAGACACAGCTAGCACTACAACATCTGTATCAACAGTGCGAACAATCATTTTCTTATGCCCTCTGCTCGCTGCATCTGTAGCATGAACAAACATCCTTGTGTCTGCCTCTTCATGCAAACATGGAGCAAGCGATGTTGTATCTCGAATTGGAGAAACTAACACTTCAATACCATCTGTGACCACGATCTCCTTGTTTGAATCGGACGCCCAAGCAGAAGAAACCTGTGAGAGATAGTGGAATAATTCTTCTTTATTGTCATCAAAGCGCAAGAAATCTTGCCAGTTCTTTGGAACGGCTGTTGACGGGGTAACCCTCCGACGAATCCCTTTTTCCACGCTTCTCTCGTGTTGAGGACTTCAAATTGTCAACTTTATATGTGTCCCAGACGATATCTACTCGGTCAACTGCATTTAGTTGCGACATGATATATGGTTTGAAAATATCTTGGGCGTACTGTTCAAATGTGGTAACTCCAATAGGTTTGAGCATCTGAACAATTGCGGCCCCATCTAAAATGATTGCACTTATTTCCTGAGGAGATTCTGTCAAAAGGGACAAGTGTCTCAAAACAGACAAGAAAATCTGATTTTGCAGAGAATCGTAATTTTCCAGAGTCAGACAAAGACGGTGGAAAGGCTTGGTTCTCGTGTTTGAAGAATTCATCAACATCACCACCTCTATGCTGACATCCGATGTATAGTTTGGAAAATAGAGCAGTGTCATTCTTGGCAAGGGCAAGCTCAGTTTTGCCTTTCGGTTGCGCCTTCTTATCCTGACTGTTAAATAGTACCAACTTATTTCTCGGTATACTGTCGTACAGTGGCGTCGTTCTGCGAAAGAGCCTCTCCTCAACAAATGTATCAAACTGCTCCTGACCGATTCGTTTGATTTCATCTACAGTTTTCCGCATGGCTGAGTCAGCAATATCTTTCGTGTCAAGAGATGACTACTTGCTTCCAGAAATGGATTACCAAATTCTTCGAAGTAGGATACCAAAGCAGTCACTTGTTTAAAGAATGTTTTCTGAACGGCTCCCTGTTGTTCATGGTGACGTGTTTCATCGACATCTTCGGTCGTTAGCTGGTCTTCAAATTCAGCAATTATTCTTGTGATCTCTGGACCCGCCAGCATCCATCGACGAAGTGCACCGGGATTTTCTGTTAAACCCACAGCTCCTCCATCTCCCTTGACATACCCGTTGTTTTGTTCATGTGCGTGATCTATCGCGATTGCAGAAAACAATCTCTGAATTTTCTGAATCGTAAACTTGCCAGCCTTAAACTTGTTTGCGATTTCTGGATGTTTTGATTCAAGACCAATCATATCCCATATATGAACTGGTAAATACCTTGCATAATTGGTGTAATCCAATGCTGACAGCCAAGGTGCAAGCTGTGTCAGTGAGTCGATGTATAGACCGAAATCGGACGTCCGGAGAGATCTGACGAAAATCAAGATGGTGAGTATCAATTCGAGAGTGAGACTCCAGTATTTAAACTGTGGGATAGCCTGTTGCTGCTGCAAACACCAGCCATCAAAGTCTAACGTCATCGGGGCTGGCTGCAGTCTTGTACTCTTCATATGCATGTTTTTGTAAAATAAACAATGCAGCGGCTGTTACCTGATGAGCATGCCTAGTCTTAGTTATGTGGCTGGCTTTAAGGAAAGAATCTGCCATACCAACTTTAGCAACCCCTGCTTGTACAAGACAGTCTGTCCAACCACTGCCATCCAGCCATCCACCGAGGGCTTTGAAAGCTGCCATCTCGATATGAAGACCTCCTAACATCACCACAAATTGGTCCTACTAAATTGCTCTGGCCAGTTTCATTGTACTTGTTTGGCAATGGCATAGAGGGGTTGATCAAAGGTAACAACTGGAATTTGGCCGGGGTTGAGAAATTGGACTGCCTTTCTAACAACACTCATTGAGTGCCTTATCATTGCAGGAGAGTGAGCTTGTTCCTTGAACAAGGGGAGCATAGCTCCAAGAGAAATATTTTGAGACAGCTCATTATGTAAACTGGCATGGTAAGCTGCCCAAGATATGTATTCATCCTTTTGTACGTCGCCCTGCGTCAGTTTTTCGAAAACATTTTCTAGCCAGCTTTTTTCGCATTGAAAGGCATTTGATAAAGACATACCGTTTCCTATAAGATCGCCATTTTGGGGCGGTACCACGGGAGTAGATGATGGGAGAATCAAAGGCGGTACAGTTGTGTACGGTTCTTGTAATGTGTTAATGGCCTTGCTGGTTGAGGATGTTTCAATGACTACGACATCACGAGATTGGCCCTCATTTTCAGCTGTTGGGCGCTGAAACATTGATATGCCAGTTCCATGAAACGAGTCTGTGGCTGTTGTTGAACTCGGATTATGGTCTATATTGTCAACAGCCGCTGTTGTGAAGAGGTTTGTTCTGAGTTTCGGTGGGCATACAACTTGCTCCTGCTCAAAACGTCTACAAACACTATTTGCAAATCCTGCAGACAACTGAAGTACTCTATCATATGAAATACACAGACCTAGGTGAGAGAGTTTGTCGACAAGATCTTTTGTTCGTGTATGTGCATGCAAAAGCAGGCCAAGGTAAATAGAAAGGGGCGTTTCGGAGGATCGCGTATGGCGTTCATGTGTCTGTTTTCGTTTTCGTTTTATTGTGTTGAAAGCAATAAGCTGTGATATGGCAAGCGCATTGTTTGATTGAGCGTTCTGATCTTTGATATTCGGACCTTCATGTATCATGTGCACTAAGCCTAACAAAGACACTGGATCAGAAGATGTTTGACAGTCATCATCAAAACTACCACTGAATACATCTGTGGAAGACCTTAAATCAAACAAATCCCTTCGGATAATCCTTGCTGCTTTTGCCAGAACCACAGCATCATTATCGTAATCCATATCGCATGCAGCACTCAACACATGTCCTATGTCGGATTCTACGCAAAACATATTTATTGCATTTATGACCATTTATAGCGATGTTATTTATAGTAAACAGCCAAAAAGGCATTGCGCATGCGCAATTAATAATTTCTAATGCAGCTTTTTATTTATGAAAATGTTTCAAGAACGGTACAACGTTTCCGCTTAAATCATAGTTTAACTGCACCTATTACAATTCAACGCATGTTCGGTAACAGACCAAAACAAGCAAAAATGGACCGCGCATTCAACAAAAAATGGACTGTGCATGCGCAGTATACATTTTCCAAGTGAGCTGTATATCTGGAAACGCTTTGTCAGTCAAGCTATGCAACTGTACCAAGTTTCATTATTCTTATAAAAAGGTAGACCATGGTGTTGTATCTTACACAATTTTCATGTTTATACCAAAAACGGGTTGCGCGAAAATGCACTGCGCATGCGCAGTGAACATTTGTCAAGGTGGTTCTATATCTAAAAATGCCTAGTCGGTCATGGTCTACAACTGTGCCAAAAACCATGCTTGTATCCGGAATAGCACAATCCATTGAAAATATGGCTCTTAGCCGTTCTGCTATAAAATTCAGTAATGATAAAAACTAACCAGACACCCTGCTATTAGAAATAGAAATAAATGTCCAAAGAGTTGTGGTAGAAGAGTCCACTCGATGTAAATGGGTTTATATGATAAATAGATACCATAGCTCCAAATAAGACACTTTTTTCAACTAAAAACTATGGATATTTTTCTTATTTCTGCACAAAAATGTTTGCTGAGGCGCATCTTATGAGTACCCACAACGTATGTTTTTGTTGAGAAATGAGAAAAATATTTGCCTAACACCCACTCTTACCTAGAGCTATGAGGGTCTACACTGTTTCCCACAAAAATGTATGTTGTGGGTTCTCATTAGAAGTGCCTGAGAGAGGCACTTCTAATGAGAACCCACAACATGTGTTTTCATAGAGAAATAAGAAAAATATTTTCCTGATACCCCTTCTGATCTGGAGCTGTGACGGCATAACTCTTGGATAACCCTCTTACTTGGAGCTCTGGACACTGACTCACAACTGAGTTTTGACTTGTAGGACACAGATGTTGACAGTGCTGAATTATGGGTGGATGAGATCCAATCCTCCGTTGATAATGCCAATGAACAGACAAAAGAAGGTGTTAGATGTAAGTATAGCGTTAACTCTTACCATGCTATGGGCAAAATAGGCAGATGACAAATTGATGATATTTTTCTTATTTTTCCTAGAAAATAGGATCATACATATCGTCACTTGAGGAGACAATTTGTAGGAAAAACAGGAAAAATACTTCATAATGTTGTTTGCTGAATTTTTTCACCCAGTATGCAAAGTGTTAACATCTTCTGAATCTTCTTAGTTTCAGTTTCTGCATCTTTTTCTTTAGGCTTAGGAATACCCTATTTACTCTAAATATCCTAATAGAAATGCTTGAATGAACCAGCTCAGTCTATATCAAAGTTGATCAGAGTCTGCACTGTTTGCCATTGAGCCAGCACTTTTAGCTATATCAGCGGCTAATGAAATATACTTACTTGAACCTCAGGATAAGTACTGTAAGGAAATATTAACCAGGGCCCAGTTATTTAAAGCATTGTTAGCTTAACGATTTTGCTAATTACAAACTCGTTAACTGTTGTAGCTAAGATATTTTCAAATACATTGATATTTTTGCAGCAAAAGTGTGAGTAGCTTTTGCATTGCAAAAGCTACTCATATGTTTTCAGCAAAAAATATCAACGTATTTGCCTTATTTCAAGATAGAAATTTTATGTGCATCCGACTAGTGATCAGAAAGTTGCTGGTTTGACCCATGCTGAATCAGCAACATTCTTTTGTGGAGATTGATCATGAAATATTTTATATGGTCATTCTCTTCCTTCCTCTGATTCAAGAAGGGCAGTTGTTAGTTTCTGGCAAAAGAATGTGCACAATACTGGTTAACCACTTAGAGAACTAAACCTGCATAGTAAAAATGTTGTTAGGTAAACTGATCACGCTCGACATGATCACATTGGATCAGCTGGACCATAAAACCTCAACACAAACAATAGAAACAAGATAGAAATTTTAACATCACCTTAATTAGGTTTTGAACAACTGGGCCCAGATATTTAAAGTAACAGTTGCAACTGTTTTCCTCTGTTAAAACAAGCACAAATTCAGTATTGGTTTGAGATAAAGCACAAAGAAATTGACAAAAAAGATACATGAAAACAGTGAAATCCTAGACCAAAATGCTTTTGTGTCTATAGGGGGGATTGGTCGGGTGGTGCGAAGGTGTCCTGAACCTCACGGCACCGGGGCGTCCAATTGATATTGGCTTACAGTTGGGCAAGGCCTGCTATCATTGTAGCAGGTAAGGGTAGAAGGGGAATGTTTTTATTTCTTCTGTTTCTTCACCTTCACTCCTGTTCCTCTTTCTTCCCTGTCCTCTCTTTCATCTCTTCTACTATCTCTTCTATCTCTTTTCTCCCTTTCTCTGGGAGACGACACAAAATGACCCACAAGGGTTGACGTGTCGTTAAACCCCAACACAATCAAAATTTTGTGTCTATAGTGTGAGGAAAATATTGAACCTGGGCTCCATCTCTCCCTCCTTCCTCATTTCTCTGTCATTCTCTCCCTTCCAGTGATTCAAGAAGGTCAATTTCTGGCAAAAGAATATACACAAGTACTCTCCCGCATTCCTCACATTTCTCTGTCATTCTCCCTTCCAGTGATTCAAGAAGGGCATTTGTCAGTTTCTGGCAAAAGAATATATGCAAGTACTGTTTAGCCACTTAGCGGACTAAGCCTGTCCAGGAAAAGTGTTGTAAGGTAAACTGACTGGCTTGACATGACCTTAAAAGTGTTCTTAATACTGTTAAACTCTAAACCAACCAACCAGCATTGTTATTTTCAGTGTCAATGGGGATAGCAGCAATAAATGATGCAATAGAAGCTGATGATGTAGAGGCATTGATGACTGGTCTAAGTCTTCCCGATGTAGCTTTACAGAGTATTCTTCCAGATTGCAGGCATTCCTACCTGGAGAAATTACAGGAAATGAAGGTATAGCATGGGGGAAATGTACAAACATTGAAAAAACTTCAGAACTGCTTTTTCCCACTTGATATGACCCTAATGGGTTAACTAGGCTATAAAACCTCAACTCATTTTATAGAGCTATCAATTTAGTGCAGAGCTCTAGAGAAGAGGGGTAAAAGGTAGATGTAAATATTTGTCTCATTTTTCCACGAAAACATGTTGTGGGTACTCATTAGAAGCATGCTTCTAATGAGTACCCACAACAGGTTTTAACCCTTAAAATGCCAAGAAAACCTGCACCTGTAAATATCGTCTGTTTATGTCCTCTGCTGAATATACTTCCAAACTTTTCAAACCTGTTTTTGCATACAGGCAAACAGTGTGGACCCTGATCAGACTGCTCCTAGAGGAGCAGTCTGATCTGGGTCCACACTGTTTGCAAAAATGACTTTTAAAATCACAAGCAGACGACAGTTGTCGTGATTGGCATTTTAAGGATTTGTGGAGAAATAAGAAATAACAAAAATAGAGCCGGTCTCAGTGGCTCAGTTGGATGCGCCGTCCGACTGGAGACCAGGAGGTCGCGGGTTCAACCCCCGCCGAGGTCAGCAACATACTTTCGTTGAGATTGATCATGAAATATTTTCTATGGGCATTCTCTCCTTTCCTCTGATTCAAGAGGGGCAGTTGTCAGTTTCTGGCGAAAGAATGTGCACAATACTGGTTAACCACTTAGAGGACTAAGCCTGTCCAGTAAACGTGTGGTTAAGTAAACTGACCAAGCTCGACATGACCCCATTGGGTTGACTGGGCCTTAAAACCTCAACACAAACAAACAACAAAAATAGAAGTGATGATATCCAGGAAGTGCCACAGTGATGAAACAGTCTTCCCAAGGTACTGAAAGAAGATAGATGAGGAACAAACAATGAGAAAAATAACAGACCGAGAAATGAAACTACTGCCTTGGCTCAGTTGGATGCACATCTGACTGGTGATCAGGTCATGGGTTCGATCCGAGCCGGGTCTGGCAAAATTCTTTCGTAGAGATTGCTCATGAAATATTTTCTATGGTCATTCTCTCCCGTTGATTCAAGAAGGGCAGTTGTCAGTTTCTGGCGAAAGAAGTACCCATTAACTTCTTAGAAGACTAATCCTGCCCAAGAAAAAGTATGATTAGGTAAATTGACCATGCTCGACATAACCCTAATGGGTTGACTGGGCTGTAAAACCTCAGCTTAAACAAACCAACTCATGAAGAAAGAAGAACTGTATCAGAGGACTGACCTTGGAATGGTCAGTAGAAAAAACTATAGGGGGCATTCTTGATGTCTTCATTCTTATAGAAATATGAGTTACAGATCATTGTCATTGTCAGTTTATACAGATAAAATAATGTTTTTAAGTCATTTTTAGCTCGCCTGTACGAAGTACAAGGAGAGCTATTGTAGTCACCCCGGTCGTCCACGTTTACGTTTGCGTTTGCATTTGCGTTCCCGTTCCCGTCACACTGCGTTAAAGTTTTTCAAATGCTTATATCTCAACAGTCACTCCTCACAGAGGCATCAAATTTGGAACTTAGATACCTTAGAGGGTCTTCTGAGATTCCAAGAGAATAAACCCCTGGGTTCATGCCCCTGGGTGGGGCTAGGGGTCAGAATCTAGGACACCTTTGTAATACTGTGTTAAAGTTTTTCAAATTCTTATATCTTGACTTTCACTCCTCATAGAGCATTCATATTTAGAATTTGGGTACCTGGACGAGTCTTCTGAGATTCCAAAAGAACATACCCCTGGGTTCATACCTCAGGGTGGGGCTAGGGGTCAAAATCTAGGACACATTTGTAAAATCTTATATGCCTACAGGTTATAGACACAACTGGTTAAACATCAGTTAACTATGTGACATCGGTTTAAGTGTAAGAGAGTGAAGGTCATGGTGACCTACATTTTACGGTCCAGGTCACCTAGATTTCATGGTCCAGTGATTTTGCCTTATATCTTGAATACTATTTGTTGGATAAATGTCACACCTGGGATATTACTTCCATGTGACCCAATGAATGACCACTTACTATATCTAGGTCATTGTGACCTATATTTCATGGTTCAGTGATTTTGCCTTATATCTTGAATACTATTTGTTGGTTAAATGTCACACCTGGGATATTACTTCCATGTGACCCAATGAATGACCACTTACTATATCTAGGTCATTGTGACCTATATTTCATGGTTCAGTGATTTTGCCTTATATCTTGAATACTATTTGTTGGATAAATGTCACACCTGGGATATTAGTTCCATGTGACCCAATGAATGACCACTTACTATATCTAGGTCATTGTGACCTATATTTCATGGTTCAGTGATTTTGCCTTATATCTTGAATACTATTTGTTGGATAAATGTCACACCTGGGATATTACTTCCATGTGACCCAATGAATGACCACTTACTATATCTAGGTCATTGTGACCTATATTTCATGGTTCAGTGATTTTGCCTTATATCTTGAATACTATTTGTTGGATAAATGTCACACCTGGGATATTAGTTCCTTGTGACCCGATTATTGACGTCAAAATATATCTCTGTTGGTGTGACCTATATTTCATGGTTCAGTGATTTTGCCTTATATCTTGAATACTATTTGTTGGATAAATGTCACACCTGGGATATTAGTTCCATGTGACCCAATGAATGACCACTTACTATATCTAGGTCATTATGACCTATATTTCATGCTTCAGTGATTTTGCCTTTTATTTTTATTACTATTTCATGGAGAATTGTCATACCTGGATTATTATATCTATGTGACAAAATGATTTACATACAAATACATCTAGGTCAGTGTGACCTATATTATATGGTTGAATGATTTCGCCATATAACTTGAAAATTATTTCATAGATTATTTCAGTTTGATTTTCTTAATGATAAAAATGTTACAATATAAAATGTACCCAGCAGGCGAGCTACGCTGTCCTACGACAGCTCTTGTTATTTTCAAAATTGCTATGAAATTTTATAGCTGGAAATAATTGTCTAGCATGCCAGTCAGGTCGCTACTGGGGATGGAAGGGTGTGATGGAAGCAATTACCCTATTTTTAGACAAAATGTTTCAAAATCATGTCCAAAAACAGGGTCCTTGCTCCCATCACTCCCCTCAGTCTCCAATATTAAGAGTATACAGTTTACTCTTGTGTTCTTAAATACTGATATCTCAAATTATATCCTTATGTCATATTAAATCTGTAAAGGTTTGGTTGAGTTTTCTATATATTCATTTTTTTACACCTTTATTACAAACTCTCTTAAAACATTACGAAAACAAACCTATTCAAATATACAGAAATTTTTTACCACTAAAAAATGAAATTTTTCAGATAAAAATCCTCATATTTTTCATATTTCTGCTCAAAACATAGATTGTGGGTACTCGTTAGAACCGCCTCAGCGAGGCGGTTCTAACAAGTAACCACAATATATGTTTTAAGCAGAATTTAGAAAAACAATGTATACCCCTGTAAACCCCAATATCACTATATAATAATGGGGTTTAAGGGGGTCAACATTATATAGGCATGTTTTCGTGATGAGTAGATATCTAGTTCCTTGGACTGTAACCTTATCAGCCCAGTAGACCAAAACATATGCTTGTGCAAACAGTGTAGATCCAGATGAGATGGCTAGTTACAAGCTGTCTCATCAGGATTTACACTGTTTGCCAATTTAGTCTAGATTTTTGACTGATTACTTATTTACAACAATGGACGTCCAAATTCAAAGCAGGAATAGTCCATTGCAGAAACTCAGGGATGAAAGAGTTAAGATGTGTAAGATATATTATCTTCTACAGGCGTCAAAGAGTTCTAATGGTGAGACCGGTAGTGGCTGGATGATGAACCGAACCAAAGATGGCTTTAAATTCTTCTTCAACACAAAGACTATGGAATATACATGGTCAAGAACGGATGATGTCATCAAGGACAGCTCACTTCTTACAAAAGATGAAGTACAGGTATTATATGATGCACAACATACAAAAAGGGCCCTTATGCTATTTGGGGACAACATAGGTTCAGATCAGCATGCACATCTGTGCAGTCTAATCTTGGCATTTTCTGTTTGTCAACATATACTACAGTATCCACTAATTGGGTAAGTGGACAATGAAGGCCCAGATCAGCCTGCGCGTAAGCGCAGGCTGATCAGGCCTGCATTGTCCACAAATTACAAAAGGGCCCTTTTCATGTGTTGTGCATCATATGAAATTTTGCATTTCCTTCTATTTAGTATGTGCTTTGGTAAACCACTGCTTTGTGGGAGACCATGCTTTTGATCTCTAACCGAACCATAAAAGACTTTAAAAATACCATAATGGGACAGATAGGCCTAGGCAAACAGTGTAGATGCAGATCAGATGCTGTAGAATGTGGCATTTGATCAGGGTCTACACTGTTTGCCATATATACAGCCATATTAGACACATCAAGAGGTAGTAGAATGGACTATTTCATATTTTAGGACAAGTATGGTAAGTAGATACGATGTCCCAATACTTAGAGTTATTACGGTACTACAAGCTGCTCCTTTTAGCTAGGAAACATGAACAGTGAAGGCTCAGATCAGCCTGCACGTGATGAGGTACATTGGTGCTTGCCAGTATAACATTAACATTCTGGGCCCGGTTGTTCAAAGCGTCGTTAGTTTAACGAGCTCGTTAAGGGTCATTTCGTTAACTGTTTTAGCAGATTCAGTACACAATATTCTGATATTTTTTGCTGAAAAAATGTGAGTAGCTTTTGCACTGCAAAAGCTACTCACATTTTTTCAGCAAAAAATTTCAGCATATTTGCGTATCACTAGATGTAAATTTTAACGAATCGTTAACTAACGATGTTGTTAGCTTTGAACAACTGGGCCCGGATTCAGTATCAAATGAGCAGCAACATGTAAAAACATAACTTCTGACATGTCTGCCCAGTGAAGACTCAAATCAGCCAGTGCATCTGCACAGTCTGATCAGAGTCTTTGTTGTTAGCATGATGAAATGTTGCATCTTTGGCTGTTCAAACTGAGCCAAGTGAAGATTCTGATCAAAGGCCCAGTTGTTCAAAGCTAACGATGTCGTTAGTTAACTATTCGTTAAAATTTACATCGAGTGATATGCAAATATGCTGACATTTTTTGCTGAAAAAATGTGAGTAGCTTTAGCACTCACATTTTTTCAGCAAAAAATATCAGAATATTGTATATTGAATCCGTTAAAACAGTTAATGAAATGACCCTTAACGAGCTTTTTAAGCTAATGACACTTTGAACAACTGGGCCCAGACTGCAAGAATGGGCATATTTATGTTTTCTGACTCTGCAGCTGAAATGATTATGTATTATATGAACATTAAAGACCTGATAAAACTTTTTTTCATGCTCAACTCAGCTGAGCTTTAATTTTTTCATGCTAATAAATCTCAAATCACTCACAAATGCAAATTCTTTCTTGCTAAACTTGGCTGAACCTTAAAATTTATCTGCTAATAAATATGAAACTGCCAACTATTGCTGGCATTTTCATATTATTTATTAGCAGCGAAAATTTCATGCTCAGCTGAGTCGAGCATGAAAACTTTTTTATAACCTCAGGGCCTGATCAAACTCTGGATGCACTAGCTGATGGCTTATTTCTGTTTTTCAGGGTATAATCACAGAAGTGACAGATTCGCATAATAGGGAACTACTTTTTGTGGCTAATGAAGAATTCATCGTACAGGTGCAAGCTTTAGGGCGAGGATACCTCGCTAGAAAGAGATACAGAGAACGAACGGAGTACCTAAAGTCTCAAGAACCATCAGTTGTCAAATTACAGGTGAGGTTATTCTCAAGATCGGACTTTTTTTTTCGTGGAAGTAGATATTCAAGTTAAAGCTTCAGTAAGGGACAAAGTAAAAACTTCAAGAAGGAAGTGAGCAAAAAGGATATTGTCTTAAGGAGATTTGATACACATTCAAGGGAAATAATAGCATGGAAAGATTTACCTCCCTTCCATTTGGAGTGTTATTTTTAAAGGAAAGCATTTACTCCCTCTAGGAACCCCCAATGTTAAAAAAAAGATTTATATACTTTGGAAAGGATTTCCTGTCTGCAGAAGTTATCTCCTTTGAAAAAAGGTGACAAAATCTTCAGGCCCCGAGGTTATAAAACTTTTTTTCATGCTCAATTCAGCTGAGCATGAACTTTGTCCCGCTAATAAATCTCAAATTACTTACAATTGCAAATTCTTTCTTGCTAAACATAGCTGAGCATGACATTTTCTCTGCTAATAAATATGAAAATGCCAACTTTAGTTGGCATTTTCATATTTATTAGCAGAGAAAATTTCATGCTCGGTTGAGATGAGCTTGAAAAAAAGGTTTTACGACCTCGGGGGCCAGGTGAATCCATTCGCATCAAGTTGTCAGGGCTTGGTTAGTAGCATATGCGGAGTGGGGCTTATTAAAGGAAGTGTTTAAGAGTTTAATTGTTTCAAAAATCTCGTAAAAACATAAACATATGCAAATTGTGTGGATTCTGTTGAGATGGCTTATAATGAGCCGTCTGATCATCGGTAGACAGAACAAGGGATATTTTACAACAGTCCCTAAAATGTTAAGAAAAATGCTGTAAATAAAAAAGTAAATGTTACATGTACCTGTATTTCAGGCATTTTGGAGAGGTGTTCGCCAACGGAGAGCCTTTAAAGAAAGAAAAGAATATTTTGAGGAGAACACACCAGCTTCTATAAAAGTGAGTACTACATGATATATGGTACATGATACATACGGAAATATTGACCCTCAGATAATGCTGGTTAAAAATTTCAGCAGATGACATTTTGAAATATTATTTTTCCCTGAAAATAGGCTTTGACATTCCATGCAAGTTGTCTCCTTAGGAGACAACTTGCATGAAATGTCAAAGCCTACTTTCTGGGAAAAATAAGTGTAAACCTCATCAGTTTATCTGCTGAAATTGCCCAAAGAATAGCAAAGATTAATTGGAAAAAAATATTTATATTGCAGTACATTTAATAAGGGCTTTGGATGCAGGTCATTGAGTTGAGGCCTGTTAGTAAGAAAATTTTCATTCAGTTTGTATCCTGTCCTGAGACATTTCTTCTACAGTATAACCTCAATGGCTCGAACATGGATAGCTCGTTTACCGTGGATGATTCAAACTCTTTTTTCAGTCCCTTTAAAATACTTCCAATGGCTCAAGAAAACAAATATTTAGGGGCTTTTTTTTCTTATTATATCATGGAATTGTATGTTGTGTGTACTTATTAGAATTGCCTCGATGAGCAATTCTAATGAGTACACAACATACAATCATTGTGTAGAAAATCAAAAAGATTTCCCTAAATTATTGCTATTTGCTTCCTGAACTGGTGCTATGATTAACCCTCAGTGGCTCAAACTACCCATGTCTCGAACGAATTTTTATGGTCCCAAAGATGTTCGAGCCATTGAGGTTCGACTGTCTATTGAAAAAAAGTTAAGGAAATGCATAATTGCAGGGAATATGCAGTTACCAATCAATATACTCCGATTTAGATGTTCATTATTTATGCCGCAATGTTAGAAAACAAACCTTTGATAGCAGGCCTCGGTGGCTCAATTGGATGCGCCGTCCGACTGGAGACCAGGAGGTCGCGGGTTCAACCCCCGCCGAGGTCGGCAACATTCTTTCATGGAGATTGATCATGAAATATTTTCTACAGTCATTCTCTCTTTTCCGCTGATTCAAGAAGGACATTTGTCAGTTTCTGGCGAAAGAATGTGCACAATACTGGTTAACCGCTTAGAGGACTAAGCCTGCCCAGTAAACGTGTGGTTAGGTAAACTGACCACACTCAACATGACCCCATTGGGTTGACTGGGCCGTAAAACCTCAACACAAACAAACAAACTTTGACACATGCATCAAACGAAGACTCAGATCAGCCTGTTCATCTGCACTGTCTGATCAGTCTTTATAGTCTGCATGAGGAAACTGCAACCTTGACTATCCAAAATATGCCCAGTGAAGATTCTGATCAGACTGTACAGGTGCAAATGTCAGAAGGTAAAATTTCTTGTGGTGCGTCTTATATTTCTCCCAGTTTTCATAGTTGTTCTTATATTTTATATGTTATTTTCTTTTTTTTTTGTTGTTGCTGTTGTTGTTGTTTTTCTGTTGACATGTACAAAGAATTTCTGTTAACTTTGTAGATCCAGTCATTGGTGAGGATGTGGTTAGTACGGAAGAAATACCTCGACAGATTGAAATACTTCAAATCTCATGTAAGACATCTTACCCTGGGTAAAATTTTCAGCATACAAGATATTGAAATATCTTCTTATTTTTCCCAGAAAAAAGGTTTGAAATTTCATGCAAATTGTTGGAGACAAGTTGCATGAAATTTCTAATCCTGTTTTCTGAGAAAAACAAGAAAAATATCAACAATTTGTTGTCTGCTGAATTTGCCCAGAGAGTGATAAAGCTTTAATATTAGCAGATGACATTTTATTAACCAGAATATAAGGCTTAAAATATCTTAAAAAAAAAAATACTGATTAACATGAAATATTAAGCCCTATTCTTGGACAGAAATAAGAAAATGCCTTTCATGTGTTCACCGCTTTCATCCCTGAGTTTCTGCAGTGGACTCTTCCATTCTTGAATTTGGACACATCGATTGTTGCAAATAGGGTTTTTGTCAAAAATCAATAATAGAACATCAAACAGTGTAGATCCAGATGAGATGCCTTGTTATGAGCCATTTCATCTGGATCTACACTGTTTTCAAAGGTATCCTTGTTGGTCTGTAGGGAATGGGTTAACTAGGATATAGGGCTTAACTCTTGTCATGCTGAATAAATTAAGATGCCACTCCCACTTCTAATTGTCAGCCAATCAGATTGCTTGATCCAAGTTGTTGAAACAAATTCACATACTAAATGATAAACAGTGCAGATCCTGATCAGTTGGCTTCTGAAGAAGCCAACTGATCTGGATCTACACTGTTTGCAAAGGTAGAGTATATCTGGGTTCAGCAGGACAAGGGTTAAAATATCTTGTAGATCCTATAGATTCACATGAAATGTGAAGCCCTATTTTGGGGAAGAAATAAGAAAAATGACACTCTTTATTTGCTGATTTTGACTTTAGTGTATTCAGGTTTTAATATCAAATTTGCCAAATGATTCTACAGTGTGTATTATTGAAGTATATCAAAAGATAACTACTTGGAAGCTTATATTAGCTTATTTGCCTCCGATAAACTTTGCTTATCTTACATTAACCCTTGTCATGCTGAATAAATTAAAATGCCAGGCCCACTTCTAATTTCCAGCCAATCAGATTACTTGATCCGGGTTTTTGATAGAAATTCACATATTTAATGACAAACAGTGCAGATCCAGATCAGTTGGCTTCTGAAGAAGCCAACTGATCTGGATCTACACTGTTTGCTAAGGTAGGGCGTGTCATGTTCAACAAGAGAAGGGTTAAAATAATCAACCACATCTAGGGAAAAGAAACCTCAGTGCATATGCAGACAGATTAATCTATGCATGATAATATAACCATCTGTTTCTGGCTCGACATGACCTTAATGGGTTGACTGGGCCATAAAGTCGCAACTCATAAGTAACCATCTGTTCAGTGCTTTACCTGTAGATTCTGTAGTGTCCAGACAGATACCAAAGACCCTGTTCTGACTTTGCAGATGCATAGGAAAATCTGGGTATTCACTGTCTGTACATTTTGATAAGGACATTATTCTTGATGTGGCTAATGTATCGCATCACGAAAACATGCCTATATTATTTTGACCCCCTTAAACCCCACCATTATATAGAAAAACTTGGGTTTACAGGGGTATACATTATTTTTCTTATTTTTGCTCCAAAGCATAGATTGTGGGTACTCGTTAGAACCGCCTCGCCGAGGCGGTTCGGACGAGTACCACAATCTATGTTTTGAGCAGAAATATGAAAATATCAGAGTTTTTTATCTGAAGTTTTGCAATTTTTGGAGGTGAAATTTTCTATATACTTGTATAGGTGAGTTTTCGTAATGATTTTGATTAGAAATTAATATTTTCTGAAGTAGTAAACAGTAAAGTATTCAAGCTAATTAAACTATGTTTAGCTAAGGCTAATGTTTTGTATGAAAGGATGGATATCACTGTAAGTTATTGTCCTAAACTGGAGGACTTGTTAAAAAGGAGTATTTTTATGATAATCTAGTAAAAATAATTCTTCTCTGTCTATAAAAACATATGTTGTTGCGCTCATTAGAAGCATCTTAGCAAGGCATTTCTAATGAGTACCCACAACATACATTTGCATGTACATGTATTTTCTTATGAAAAAACTGGAAAAAATAATACTAGAATTATCACAAAATACTCCTTTAACCCTTCTCTTGCTAAACACGTCATGCCCTGTCTTAGCAAACAGTGTAGATCCAGATCAGTTGGTTTCTTCAGAAGCCAACTGATCTGGAGCTACACTGTTTGTCATTAAATATGTGAATTTCTCAAAAACCCGGATCAAGTAATCTGATTGGTTGGAAATTAGAAGTGGGTGTGGCATATTAATTTATTCAGCATGAGAAGGGTTAACAACTCTTTTGCTGGTCACTTACTTTCTTACAATATTCTTTACAGGAGCCAGAAATTGTGAAAATCCAAGCATTTGTGAGATCCAATAAAGCCAAGCATGATTACAGAGCCCTAAGTAAGTAGCAGGATTAGTTTCATCGGAAAACTGATAGAAAATTGATAAAAAAAATGTTCAAGCAAAAGATAACATATCTGCACAGGCTGATCATGTTAATATTTAAGATGAGATGGGAGATGTAACAGTAAACAACTACTTTATTGATTGATCGACTAGTTTTGCTCTTTCCTCCCTTTAAAAAAGCAAAAATGCAGACTATTGAATCACATGATTCAACTAAAATTAGACTGGTTATTAATAGTGAAGTTTAGTTAGGTTGTTAGGAAAGCAGTATACGATACTTTATGCAAAAAGGGATGAATAATATTGAATAGAATAGTTCATAAGTAAATGAATATTGTATGTAGTCATTAATAAACTAGTCCATTTGAAACAAAAACATATCATAAAAGTATCCAAAGAGTTTTTGTAAAGCTCTCATGTACTCTTGGCATGGATGTGGTCATCAGAGGCACCATCTTGGCTAGTTTGTCATCAGACCTAGTGTGCACTTCCTCACTAATTGGGATATAAACACTGTTCTATCATATTGTAACCATGACATATATATCATGGTCTGATGACTTTGTTATTCTTCATGTCGAGGGTTGAGCGCAAGACTATGGTAACTCAAACATATTTTTGAAACCCTTGTTTAGGGGCAACTTGGACCCCTTTGTAAACAATGCAAATTTAGGTGCCATTGCTCATACCATTAATTTTCATTGTTTACAGAAAGAAATGTTGTAATCTTCATAATGCCTTAATGGTAAGGAGATTAGGTTTGGGGAAAAACAACCATCTGACTTTCGCCAGTCTTGCGCTCAACCTTCGATGTGAATTGTAGTGTTTAGCTCTGTCATAATACTGACAGGTGCCAGCAGGGTGTGACATCGTCGTCCACAGAATTATTGTTACATAGTGCAGTTAATATTTATATATGTTTCATTGCCTATATATGAATTGCGTCTTTATTTTCAGTGTATGAAGAGAATCCACCTCTGAGTGTTGTTCAAAGATTTGTTCATCTCTTAGATACCAGTGATGCTGATTATGCTGAGGAATTAGGTCAGTATGGGAGTTTGATTTTTTATTAATCTTACTATTTCTACCATAAAATTTAAACAAATAAAGAAATGGGGCCGTATGCTTTCTAACTGGCATCTGCATTTTAGGGAAGAGAAGTAATCAATTTTGTAAAACGAGACGGTTTAAAAGTGTCACTTTGTAAAATTAATTTATTCTTGTCCCTGCATAGGTAAATTAATTACCTAAAGATGTTGTCAGAATATTTAAGGTATCTTTGCTAAGTTTAACATCGTGATTTACATTTAACAAGGAGAATTTATTCTGGTAAAATTTAGCATAAAAATTGTAGAAAAAATGTAAAAAAAATATGCAGCTGAAGTTAAAACATGTCTTTGGGCATATGCAGACAGCAAAAGCCCAAATCAGCCTGCGCATACGGGCAGTCTGTTCAGGGCATTCACTGCCTGCTTACAGAATTATTGGATACTATAGAATGTATGAATGGAAAGCAGATGCTCCAATGATACTTTGTACATGCATAGGATTATCTGAATCTGCACATTTTGCGCGTGTTCCAAGGCACTTTTTTGCTTGACGCAGTCCATATACCTTATGTTATATTCCAGAAAGTGAAAAGCAGATATGCATACACTACAACCTGTTTATAACACGGTTTGTTATAACACGGTTTTGGATATAACACGGTTCAAAGATGGATCCCAAAAATGTAAAGATTATATTGAAAAATGATCATAAATGGTCATTTTTCAATATAATCTATACATTTTTGTTTGGATATAACACGGCTGTATAACTAACACGGTTTATGTTATGGACCCCAACAATAGTGTTATAAAGAGGTTGTGGTGTATATAGTTTCTGTGTACACTGTCTTGTGTTCAAGAAACTGACTGTTAATATGTTTAAACTTTTGTATCCCTGCTCGATGTAGATAATTGTTCAATTTATTTTACTCAATGTTTTATCCTCCTTTAACTGTTCATTTAACCTTTACCACTCTTCAACAGACCACAAATTGGTGATATTTTTTCTTATTTTTCCATTGGGAGACAATTTGCTTTAAATGTCAAATCCTGTAATCTGGGGAAATTAGGAAAAATATTTCAATATGTCATCTGAAAATTTTACCTAGAGTGTTAAGCTTTAAAAACTGCTCATTGATAAAATTGATTGTTATTTTAGACTTACAGAAGGTTCGACAGCAGGTTGTCAAGGAGATCAAGTCAAACCAGCAGCTTGAACAGGACTTGGATCAGATGGATATCAAGATTGGTTTACTGATTAAAAACAGAATTACATTACAGGTACTTACAACCAGTCTACACTTTAAGACAGCTAAAGTAGCCTTTGAGGTCATATTTGAGTTTTTTTTTTTTTTTTTTTGTTTACCTGTTCACATCTTCTTATAAGCTTCAAATGTGATGTATAACATTTTCCTACCACCAAGGTCACTTGGATTATGGTTAGAGTTTCATGTCTCAGAGCCTTGACATATCTGAAACTTTGGACTTGATGTATAACGTACGCCACAACCTCTTTATAACACAATTTTTGGGGTCCAAAGCATAAACCGTGTTAATTATACAGCCATGTTATATCTAAACAAAAATGTGTAGATTATATAGAAAAATGACCCTTTATAACACGGTTTTGGATATGACACGGTTTAAAGATGGATCCCAAAAAAATGTATGACTTGAAAGCACACTTTGACCGACATTCTTGGAAATGTAGGTCAGTTTTACTTCTCAGACTTGTCAACTGCTCTAATATCTTAAGGTCAGTTTTACTTCTCAGACTTGTCAACTGCTCTAAAATCTTATGTAGCAATAGCTTAACTCAGATCCTTAGGATGATTGGTAGAATTTCCACCATTTTTAGAAGGAAAACAACAGTCAGGGTGCCGGCCTCGGTGGCGCAGTTGGATGCGCGTCCGACTGGAGACCAGGAGGTCGCGGGTTCGACCCCCGCCGAGGTCGGCAACATTCTTTCGTGGAGATTGATCATGAAATATTTTCTACGGTCATTCTCTCCCTTCCGCTGATTCAAGAAGGGCAGTTGTCAGTTTCTGGCGAAAGAATGTGCACAATACTGGTTAACCGCTTGGAGGACTAAGCCTGCCCAGTAAACGTGTGGTTAGGTAAACTGACCGCGCTCGACATGACCCCATTGGGTTGACTGGGCCGTAAAACCTCAACACAACAACAACAGTCAGGGTAAATGTCTCAAAATTTTGAACACTTATTCCATAATTTCTTTGCCTCAGTTTTGCTTTTTATGCATTTGTTTCTTAAAATACTTAGTGGAATGGCAAACTGTGTAGACCCTGATCAGACTGCTCCTTCAGGACCAGTCTGATCTGGGTCTACACTGTTTGACAGTTGTCAACCCCTTAAAGGCTCCATATTCCTCAAAAATATACACTTTTTTATCCAAGAAAGGTTTAATGAATTGATATATGGTATTAATACGATCATAAAATATGGCATCAGACAGCCTGTAAAATTTCAGTTAGTCTCTCGTTCTTGAAGTGAAATGATTTTTTATTGTTTCTCTGAGTTAATGTATAATTCAGAGATACGATAAAAAATCATTTCATTTTTTGATCCAGTTCAAGAATGAGAGACTTACTGAAATTTTACAGAATGTCAGGTGCCACATTTTATGATTGTATTTATACCATATGTCAATTTATCAAACCTTTTTTGGATAATAAAATGTCTATTTTTGAGGAATATGGAGCCTTTCAAGTTTGTCCATTCCTGTTAAGTCTGAAGGAGCAAGAGGGAAGTGATTTGGGATAATGCCAAGTTTGACAATGATTATATACAAGAACATTGACTATATACAAGAAAGTTTCCAGTTACTTGGTGATGGCCATTATTACTACACTACAACCTCTTTATAACACGGTTCGTTATAACACGGTTTTGGATATAACACGGATCAAAGATGGATCCCAAAAATGTATAGATTATATTGAAAAATGACCATAAATGGTCATTTTTCAATATAATCTATATATTTTTGTTTGGATATAACACAGTTGTATAACTAACATGGTTTATGTCATGGACCCCAACAATAGTGTTATAAAGAGTGTAATTTTGTAGTGTAATTGGGTATTCTTGACTTCTCTGCCATTCTGACTGGCATACAAGACACTTAATTTCTGGTGTTTTGCAAAACAAATCCAGTCTGATCTTAAACCTGCTGTATTATAGGAATAGCCAACAACATGTTATTTATTCATTCAAATTCATTGAAAATAGTGCCGGACATTTTATTTTAATTGTATTGGGAGAAGACTTTTATTAACTGTTGCCCTTTTTTGTTATTGACGAAGAATGTCCTTGCCTTATTATCTGATAAATTTTCATTCAGGGTACTAAAGTTGAAGTGATTTAGCTGTTTTTTATGAAGCTCTCCATCACGAAAACATTCCTGTATAATGTTGACCCCCTTAAACCCCACTTTTATATAGTAAAACTGGAGTTTACAGGGGTATACATTATTTTTCTTATTTCTGCTCAAAACCATAGATTGTGGGTACTCGTTAGAACTACCTCATTGAGGCAATTCTAACGAGTACTCACAATCTGTGTTTTGAGCAGAAATTTGAAAAAATATCAGATTTTTTATCTGAAAATTTTCAATTTTTGGTGGTAAAATTTTCAGTATATTTGAATAGGCATGTTTTCGTAATGCTTTTGTTTTATGCCAGGATGTGATGATGCAAAACAAGAAACTTACAAAATACGCAGAATCCACTTCCAACAGACGCAGTGCCATGTTACCTAGAGGCTTGAAAGCAATGAGCAAGGAGAGTCATGATCGCTTAGAGTCTTATCAACAATTGTTCTATCACTTACAAACTCATCCCACATACCTTGCCAAACTGATTTTTGAAATGCCACAAGATAAGACAACAAAGTTCATGGAATCTGTGATCTATTCATTATTTAATTATGGAGCTAATTTACGAGAGGAATATTTGTTAATAAAGTTGTTCAAGACTGCCTTAGAAGAGGAAATAATGTAAGTACATGTGCACTTGACCCTTTTTATAAGACAATTAGTTATAAGATGGTTTTGGATATAAGACTGTTTAATGATGGACCCCAAAAAGATGGTATCCAAACAAAAATTTATCAATTATATAGAAAAATGACTATTTTATGGTCAGTTTTGTCAGGCCTAATTTTAGTATGGCAGGTTTTATAGGGATCCAGTTCTCCTTTCGACCATTTGTCTGTCAATCCCTCGCGGGGTGGTTGGGTGGTGCGAAGGTGTCGTGTATCTTATGTCACCGGGGCGTCCAAATGATATCGGCTTACAGTTGGACAAGGCCTGCTATCCTTGTAGCAGGTAAGGGTAGAGGGAGAATGTTTTTATTTCTTCTGTTTCTTCACTTTCATTCCTGTTCCTCTTTCTTTACTGTTCCTCTCTTTCATCTCTTCTACTATCTCTTCTATCTCTTTTCTCCCTCTCTCTGGGAGACGACACAAAATGACCCACAAGGGTTGATGTGTCGTTAAACCCCAACACAATCAACTGTCAATCCCTCAGCATTTGCGTGAACCCTAACTTGGACCCTAATGTTCAGTTCATTTTCCCAAGAACTAAAAAGGCTACACTGATGATCCTTGGTATAAGCTTGCACTTAGAGATGACAATGCAGACAGCAGTATCCATATTTGACCTCAACCTATATTTTACGGTTCACCATCTTTGTAAATTTACGTGGTACAACATAGCCTTTGGCAGAATTCTTGTTCTATAAAATATGTACATTTTTCTTTTGTATCCAAACAAAACTGTATATATTGTATAAAAAAAGTGACCATTATATGATCATTTTTGTTGTGCCTGCCTTTAGCATGGCACTAATAGAGATCCTGTTTTCCTTCCATTTGTCCGTTCATCCATCAATTTGTAAACATTTGCATCAGCCCATACTTTGATGTTCCAGGTCATTTCCCAAGAACCATAAAGGCTACAGTGATGATACTTGGTATAAGCTTTCACTTAGGAATGGCATCTCAGACAGCAGTATCCATAGTTGACTTGGACCTATATTTCACGGTTCACGGATTTAGTAAAATTACATATATATTGTATAGAAAATTGACCATTTTATGGTCATTTTTTTTTGCGCCTGCTTTTAGCATGACATCCAAGGGATCCAGTTTTTTGTCCATTTGTCCCTCAATATTTGTGTCAACCCTAATTTTGACCCTGGTGTTCAAGTGCATTTCCCAAGAACTATAAAGGCTACAGTGATGATATTTGGTATAAGCTTACACTTAGGGCTGACAACTCATACAGCAGTATCCATATTTGACCTTGACCTATATTTTACAGTTCACCGACTTTGTAAATTTGAGTGGCACGACAGAGCCTTGAGGGATTCTTGTTCTATATTATCAATACATTTTTGTTTGGATACAACATGGTTGCTTAGCTAACAGGGTTTTTGTTTTGTGCTTTGTAATACGAAAAGGGCTTGGTGTATAATTCATAGCTTTAGATATAAGGCATATCCAGAAAAAATGTTTTTATTTCTCCACAAAACTGTGCATAGTGGTCATAGCAACAGATAAGGCGCTTTTTTCATCCGAAATATGCTGATATCTTTCTTATTTCCCAATAAAAACATATGCTGTGGTACTCATTAGAAGCGCCTCGGCGAGGCGCTTCTGATGAGTACCCACAACATATGTATTCGTCGAGAAATAAGAAAAATATTATGTAGATACCCCCTCTTATCTGTAGCTGTGAGTGGTGCTTCTGTTGACTTCCCCACAGCGTATGTTTTTGTAGAGTAATAAAAAGAATGCAACACTCTTTGATTGAAGAGAAAGTGCCTCCTCTAGAGCTATGTATATGCCATAGTCCAAATAGGAATTAAGCCAGATCTGGAATCTGGCTAGGCCAAACAGGAATTCCTATTTATCTTCAAATGATTTCCTCACTACTGATCAGTAAATCAGATATTCGGCTGTGTACTCTTACCCTGTACTTCTACTTTTATGCTATGGATCCATTTAAGCTTTTTAAAAGACGAGGAGTTCAGTTCAATTTTTTGATAACATTGAATCAAGAGTATTTTTCAACTAATAAAAGTTATCTGGTATCATTAGTTGAGTAAACTGAAATATTTAAAGTGGCAATTCAGTTATAATAATAAATTTTCATACTTGAAAATCACTTACTCATTTATTGATATGTACACTATTAATAGTTGTGAAATTACATGGGAGAGAAACAACCTCCTTGAAGGTGAGATGAAGGTCCAAATGAAAATTCCAGATCTGGCTAAATTCCTGTTTGGACTACGACATAAATACTAGCAGAAATAAAAAAAACTGGAGTAAAATAATAGAAATGCTTAAATGATTTTGATCAGAAGTTCTAATATATGCTTGCTTTGAACAGGTTTAACCACTTTTTAATAAAAATTTTTTTCCTATACCAGTTATCATGTCTACAGTGACATTTTATCATAAACAGCCTACGCTATTTTCTCAGTAAAAAAGTTAAATGACACCAAACCAAAATTGCATTTTTTATTTCAGCTAGTATACATAGGAACAGTGCATCCATGTAACTGTGTCTGATGAAGACCGTCATGGACACTTTGTGCCAGAAAAGTCTATACAGTAGTCCTTCTCCAGACAACCATTGAGGGCCTTCATCAGACTGCTATTATTATTTTCCATCCATTATTAGACTTAAAAATCTGGTTCGGGGCTAAAATTGAAACAAGAAAATATTTGGATGTAGTTTTCCTATTAACAGCTGAATAGCCTTCTTGACGTCATAACATCACCATTGTCCAACTGTTTTGAAGAGAGCAATGGTTTATTTTGATGTTACTTAATGATCATGTAATGTCTCATGAGTCAGTGTATTTACTGAAGTATGAGCAACATTGCATTCCAATAGTTAACTTTAGGATTTTTTTTGTAAACATACACATGTGAATGCATGATGGGCGTTTTGTATGGTATAAATAATAATATTGATTTGGACATGTTAAACATACACAAATGACCCTTATGGGTTGATGAGTCATTAGTTCTATTTGTATATTGGAAAATTTTCTTTGTGACATTTTATGATAGCATCTTCAGTATTGAAGTTTTTCTGTATTACCCACGATTTCCGAAACATGTATAAGGAAATCCCCTGGAATTTCTGGTGGTCGCTTGCAAAGAAGGTGACTCTTTCAAACAGTCGTCTTTCCTATGAAGAATCATCTGTTCATGCTTAAACAATAAAATATGAAATTGAAAAATGTAATATTTATATGATAACTGATATTTCATCTTGTCAGACATTATGCTTATTTACATACAATTTAACTGATTTTTTGCTTTATTTTCAGCAAGTTAGTGAGCTTTTTCTGCTACCTTTTCACTATTAGCCTCCTGCGGATTAAGCTGCATTTATAAATACCTTCTGTTAGTTTTCCTGAAAGAAGTGCTTGGAGTTTCATATAAATAGCTCCAAATAAAGTGCTTTTTAAAACAAAAACTGCTGAGCTTATTCTTATTTCTCCACAAAAACATATGTTGTGGGTACTCATTAGAAGTGCCTCAATGAGGCACTTCTAATGAGTACCCACAACATAAGTTTTGGGGAGAAATAAAAAAATATGTGGATAGTCCCTCATATTTTGAGATGTGGTTAGCATCTCTTGCAGAAAATACCAGGTTCTGATTTTTAGAGGAAAAAAATAGAAAAATAGAAAATAACTCATTTAAATGTCTTCTTGTCCATGGCAGGCTAAAAGTTATATAATCAGCCTTAATAATTATCTCCCCATTAGAGGTCATATAACTAGTCAGTCTCTCTGTTTATCTCCCCATTATAGCATGACCTTTCCCAGCCTGATGGCAGACTGAATACACAAAAGTACATCTACCTGCCTCTGTATAGCTCTGGTTTGATCCCTGAACAGGCTTCACTCTTGTCCTGCTGAACCCGGATATACCCTGCCTTTGCAAGCAGTGTCGATCCAGATCACTTGGCTTCAAAGAAGCCAAATGATCTGGATCTGCACTGTTTGCTATTCAGTATGTGAATTTGTGTCAACAATTTGGATCAAGTAATCTGATTGGCTGAAAATTTGAAGTGGGCCAGGAATCTAAATTTATTCAACATGACAAGGGATAAAATCAGAGCAAACAGGGGATAAAACATTATCTTTTTCTTCATTTATTTTGTCGTTTTTTTGTGTGTTTTTTTTGTTTTGTTTTTTTTACTCACCATATAGCTCTAGATAAGACACTGTTTCAACTAAAAGTGTTGATATATTTTTTTTCTTATTTCTTCACGAAAACATATATTGTGGCCTCTTATTAGAATTTTTTTCCCCATTATCTGGCTGAAGTGATCCCCACTCTATAGTGGTCCAATGGTTCTTTATGTACTGATTTGAACCATCTCTGTATTTGTCTATTAATGCTATCAGGAGAGGGTGAGTAAATCTGAGTTGTATGGTATAGCTCCAGATAAGGTCATAGGTAAATGTCCTAAAATTTCAAATACTTTTATTTGTTACTTTTTTTGGCCTAAATTTTGCTTTTTTATGCTGTTGTTTCTTAAGCCTGGTCCTGCTGAACCCGGATATACCCTGCCTTTGCAAACAGTGTAGAGATCCAGATCAGTTGGCTTGAAGAAGCCAACTGATCTGGAGCTGCACTGTTTGTCATGCAGTATGCAAATTTGTATCAAAAACCTGGATCAAGTAATCTGATTGGCTGACAATTAGAAGTTGGTGTGGCAATTTAATCAGCATGACAAGGGTTAACATGTTTAGTGGAATGGCAAACAGTGTAGATCTAGATTGGACTGCTAGGAGCAGCCTGATCTGTATCTGCAGGGTTTGCTCATGACATTTTGTCAGAACCTTTGGTGTTCGAAATTTTAGGACATTTACCGTAATTGTATCAATAATTTTAGGATAATTTTTTATATTTTTGCATCCATCCATTCATCCATCTGTTAGCTTTTGTGTCAACCCTAGCATTTAAGTCAATTTCTGAATATTATTAGACCTACTAACATCTTACGAGGCAAGTCAATAAGTAACCAGCCTATCCCATTTCCAGTTAACCGAGACACCCACAATTTTCATGCCTTGTTTCAATACATGTTTTAGGCCTCAGAGCAAAATTGCACCCTTATCGTGTCATTCACTCGTAAGATATTGAATGTCAAACATGACTAGCGATGCAAATGCAAGCTTTTCGTCAAAAGTTGAGTACCATGCTTTAATTCGGTACTTGTATTTGAAAGGGAAAACAGGTCAGGAAATACATCGCAAGTTGACCAATGTTTATGGGTCTTCTGCACCATCGTATACACAAGTTAAATTCTGGGTTGGGGAATTCAAACGCGGTAGAACGTCTTTAGAAGACGAAACCAGATCTGGATGCCCATCAGATGCCACTGATGAAGAAATGTGTAACAAAGTATGGGATCTGGTGTACTCTGATAGGCGAGTGAAGGTGGAAGAAATAGCGAATGCATTACACATTTCACATGGTAGCATTTCAACAATTTTACATGATCACTTGGGTATGCGCAATCTAACAGCCCGTTGGGTCCCAAAATCCCTTAGCGACGAGCAAATGGCAACCAGAGCATCAGTATGCAGCGCATTGTTGAAGCGGTTTAGGTCAGAGGAAGATGATTTCCTTTCACATTTGGTGACTGTAGATGAGACCTGGGTCCATTATTATGAGCCAGAGAATAAAACTCAAAGTCGCCAGTGGGTAGGGCCGGGGTCTCCGAGGCCAAAGAAGTTCAAAACGCAACCCTCTGCTTGCAAGGTGATGGCAGCTGTATTTTGGGAGTCACAAGGCATTATTATGTTGGACTTTCTAGTAAAGAAGAGTACAATAACAGGTACGTATTATGCAAATTTGCTCGACCAACTGAGAACTGCGATCCGTGAGAAACACCGAGGTAAACTCTCCAAAGGGATTCTGCTCCAACAGGACAATCCAAGAGTCCACACTTGCAAAATTGCAATGGATGCCATTGAGCGGAATGGGTATGAGCTAATACCGCTACCCGCCTATTCTCCGGACTTGGCTCCTAGTGACTATTTTCTATTCCCATACTTGAAAAAGGATATCCATGGACGTCATTTCCGGTCCAACGAAGAAGTCATGGCGGCAGTTGAGGAGTGGGTTGGAGACAAGGACCCTGGCTTCTTCAGTTCTGGGCTGATGGCACTGAAACACAGTTGGTTTAAAGAGGGACCTCATTCTTCCAGGAAGAAACCTATTCCATCAAACTGACCTGTCAGATAACCAGGAGTGAAGCCATTAATCTGGCATTAGCAGCAATATCAATGATTATGTCCAGTTTGCAGCCACAGAATTGAAATTATCTGGTCAGTTAGATGGCCTGCCTATTAACCATTACATGCCAGCTATAACACAAAGGTGTACTCCAGGAGATGTGAGGGATTAGAATAGAGAAAACACCATTTGAGTGGCTGAATCCTACATTTGATCCTGATCAGTGCTGGGGTTTCATTTTTTTTTAATGCATGTCTAAAATGGTATATTTCAGAATTACCTTTTTAAATTACTTTTCACAAAGATTTACCAGTATATACTTGACAAAATAAATGTACCGAAAAATTAACTAAATAAAAGGTCATTTTATTTTATTATTTTATTTTTATGCCCCAACCCATTCCCCATGCTACCCCACCCCCTCCCCACAAAGCACGAAGTGGAGGAGAACATAAAGTTTATCCTTCCTCATACGTATGTCTGTCTCTCCATCACACTTTATAGTACTGTTCATCTCCACAACTGCTCCTACAGTTTTCAACGCAGTGGTTTGAAACTTGCACCATAGTAAGCAAATAGACAGCATGTACATAAAGGTTACAGAACTCTGATCAGTATTTATTGCTAGAGTTACGTACCCTTGATTTACTTAGAAAATATTCTTATACACAAAACATACTATGGTTCTTGGCTCCACAACTTCTCCTGCAGTTTTAAAGGTAACAATTTGAAACTTGCAGCAAAGTTTTTATTTTTATTCAAATTTTTTATTACTATAGTTTCATGCTCTGAATTAACTTTGAAATTTTGCCTTATACACATGGGTAGGGTTTGTGTCTCAGGAACTTATACAGTTTTTAAGGTAAAAATTTGAAATTTGCAGCAAAGTACAATGTAAAAATATAGGCTTGTCATGTGCATAAAGGTCACAAAACTCTGATCAAATTTTTATTACTAGAATTACCTCCCCTAGATTTACTTAGAAAAAAAAAATGCCGTATACACCTGATAAAGTAGGGTTTGTGTCTCTGCAACCTCTACAGTTTTCAAGACAATGATTTTAAACTTGCAGCATAGTAAGAATAAGCGTTTGACATGTGCATAAATGTCACAGAACTCTGATCAAATGTTAATTGCTAGATTTACATAGCCCTGTATTATTTAGAATTTTTACCTTATATATATGGCCTAGTAAGATCTGTGTCACCGCAATTTCTGTAGTTTTCAATATAATGATTTGAAACTTGCAGACAAGAAAATTGCCTAACAGCATTATGGACAGGTTTTTGAAAAGGTCAATGAAAAGGCTAACCTCGGGAGACCCAATGCCCACCGGCCATGACATCGCTATTTTAAAGGACAGATTTTTTAAACATATGTCCAAAAGTCAATTTTGGCTGCACAAGCTTTCAGCTTCAGGGGTGATAAGTACCTGTCAAAGAAAGTCAGAGTTATCTCTCTTACAGAGGCATGCCTACTGGTCCTTATCTATGTCTCTACCAAATATTTTCGAAATTTTTCAAACCATTAAGAAGTTATGAAGTGCACAAGAATTTGGCTTAGAAATTCATTCAGGGGAGTTAACTTGAAAAAAGAACAAAAAAATATTATGTATCCTTCTTGCATGTGACACTCTGTATGTCTCCACAACTTCTATAGTTTTCAAGATATGGGTTGAAACTAGCACCATAGTAAGAATATAAACTGAGCATGTGCACAAGGGTCACAGAATTCTGATCCAACTGTTATTGGTAGAGTGGCATACCCATGATTTACTTAAAAAAAAAAAAACAAAAAAAAAACAAAAAAAAAAACAAACAAAAAAAAAACAACATATACACAAGCTATTGTGCGGTTCCCGTCTCCGCAACTCCTACTGATTTCAAGGTAATAGTTTGAAACTTGTGCTGTAGTAAGATAAGCAGGGCATGTGCATAAATGTGACAGAACTCTGATCGAATTTTCATTGCTAGAGTTACATATCCTTGATTTATTTAGAAATATGACTTTATACACATGGCATAGTAGGGGTCGTGTCTCCGCAACTTCTACGGTTTTCAAGATAATGATTTGAAACTTGCAGCAAAGTAAGAATATAGGCTGGGCATATGCATAAAGGTCACCTAACTCTGTTCAATTTTTTATTGCTAGAGTTACATTCCTTGATTTACTTAGAGATTTTGTCATATTCTTTTTGCTTTTTGTTCAGAATAATAAATCTACACAGCCAAACTGGCAGTAGCAAGGGGGTGTGGGGATGGGAGGGGATGGGGATGGGGTGGGGTGGGGGGTGGGGAGAGAATCCATTCAAATTTACACAAACAGTATTATACATCTAAAGGACAGAGAGTCATGTGCTGACAGTGTAGACCCAAATCAGATGTCACAGAGTGTGGCATCTGATCTGTTTGCCACTATTCAGCAGTTTTTTTAGACACATCAGCAGATAGTCAAAAGGATGTTAAACTTTTAGGACAATTATGGTAAAGGAGAAAGGTATCCTAATATTAAGGGTAAATACAGTATGTCAAGTGCCTTGGGAGGACTGTGGTCCGTGACTGTGGCCTTACCTGGGTATCGCCTTATTCAATTTTTACATTTACATTAAAATGTATGACACCAAACAAAAACTTTATGGGATAAATTTTTTTTTTTCCATTTATTACACTTTCCTCTTAGTGTTCAATTGCCTTTTCACTCCATTGTTATATAATGCACAGAACCAACACAGTAGGAGCAGGAATTTCATGAAACATTGTAAAATACAGATAATTTCTGTTCTCTTCTACACAGATGTTCTCAAAACATTCAGGAGCTGGCCAGTTTGAAAGCAATAAATTAGTCTTAATGGGGTTAAATTAGACAGGTCGATGATTGCTGTGGTCAGCATGTGGCACTAAATGTGATTCTTCCTGGAAGAATGAGGTCCCTCTTTAAGTGCATCACACTAGAGGGCAATTACATCGAAAAAGAAGAGGTGGATCTCAACAGGAAATAAGTTAGGCAGGTTACTTATTGACTCACCCTCGTACCTCGCATGCATTTTCTCCCAAACAGACTCAAACAGTGCTGTATCTCTCCATTTCTGAGAAATCATGACATGCATTCATTGACTCTGGCATACACTTCCTTCCCAACAAGGACTCAAACACTGTGGTGTTAACTTGTGACCAATACCTGTATGTCATGGTCAAACAATTTTGTCATTCTTTACAGTAATCTTAGTTTTTAACCCATTTTAGACTGAATAAACTCCCCACCACCACCCCCACCCCCGGGAAGAATCAAATTTAAAAAAAATTATCAATTTTAGCTACCATATTTACCATAAGTATTGGGACACCTTATCTACTTACCATATGCATCCTAAAATTTGAAATAGTCCATTTTACTACCTATTGATGTAAATAGAATAATGCTGTCTGTATTGCAAACAGTGTAGACCCTGATCAGATGCCAGCTTCTGCAGCATCTGATCTGGGTCTACACTGTTTGCAAAGGCCTGTCTGTTCCAAAATTTGAAATAGTTCATTCTACTACCTCTTGATGTCTCTAAAATATTGCTGTGTGTATGGCAAACAGTATAGACCCAGATCAGACGCCGCATTCTGCGGTGTCTGATGTCTGATCTGGGGTCTACACTGTTTGCATAGGCCTATCTGTCCCAGTACTTAGGGCTATCACGGTATGTCAGGCTGTATGATTTAGATACTCCTAGAGAATATGGCAAAACTATTTGCAAACAGTGCAAAATATGACTTTCTGATCTTGGTCTTCTCTGTTTTCCATTTACCATTTTGGAGGTTTCCAGACTAACTTGGGTTAACTTATTTATAATTTTGACAGGTGCTTACAGATAAAGCAGTATTTGTAGTAATGTAAATGTAAAATGTAGTATAAATTTTGTTGTTTTTGCACCGGTGTGCCTCATCAAGGAAATTCCAATGAGTACCGGAACAAGATATGTTTTTATACTAATACTTAGCATTCTGGGTTATAATTTCAGCAGGGGACATTTTGAAATATTTTCCAAGAAAATAGGATTTGACATTTGAAATGTCAAATATTTTTTAGGATAAATAAGAAAAATATCATCAAATTGTCATCTGCTGAATTTGGAAAGTGCCTACTAAGTGTGAACCCTTGCCATGCTGAATAAATTAAGAAACCATGCCCACCTCTTATTTTCAGCCAATCAGATTACTTGATCTTGGTTGTTGATACAGTTTTACATACTTGACGACACACAGTGCAGATCCAGATCATTTGGCTTCTGAAGAAGCCAACTGATCTGGATCTACACTGTTTGTAAAGGCAGGTCCTATCTGGGTTCAGCAGGACAAGGGTTAAAGTAGCAAAAACTATTTTCTGACTGGAGTTACATTGTACACTGTATGAGAGTTATGCATGCTCTTCTGAACCCTTTAAGCATCCTTGCATGTCAACCTTCAGCATGCTTATTTCAAGGGTATCAAAATATAAATCCAAGGGATTTGCCTCTCATCTCAATGGGAGCTACTTTTAAGGGAAAGAATTTGCTCCAGGAGACTGGCAAAGAGAGAGACAATGTCTGCAAAATTTTATATGGGGCTTTCTGAATTTCACTCTTCAGTGATTTTTTAGCGGCACTTTCAGGTTTAAGACTTCCATTTTTAAATTTTTAGATTCGGCAGTATTCAGATACATGTATTTAAATTCTGTGCACAACAAAGTCCTTATCCAACTCTGCAAGGGTATGAAGGATGATCCCGGTTTTTGTTGTTTTCAGTTGGAATTGACGTAAAAAATAATGTTATTGAATAACAAAATATTGAGTTAAAGGGAAAGCTCCCAGTTTGAAGTACTGCAACAAATTTGCAGTTTTTGTAACCCAAAATGAATATTCAAGACCTGAATTTTAATTTCTTTAGTCTGTGGCTTGTGTACCAGTACTATCTGTCTTGGTTTGTTCCTCTTCCTCTTGATGTCCTTGGAAGATCTGTGATTATGGCCCTTCCTAGACATCTTCAATACTATTTTAACCCTTATCCTGCTGAATAATTTAATTGGCCACACCCACTTCTAACTATCAGCCAATCAGATTACATCATATAATATTTTAGTTCAAATTCACAAACTGAATGACAAACAGTGTACATCCTGATCAGATGGCTTCTTCAGAAGCCGTCTGATCTGCATCTACACTGTTTGCAAAGGTAGGGGTTGTCGTGAACAGCAGGATAAGGGTTAACAGTTTTTATATTTTGTAATTTTAAAATAACTAATTTTTAAAAATTTATACCTTAGATATTTATTTTATTGAAACCTTTCAGTGGTAATATATATTAACCCTTGTTATGCTGAATAAATTAAGATGCCATGCCCACTTCTAATTGTCAGCCAATTAGATTACTTGATCAAGGTTGTTGATACAAATTCACATACTTAATGACAAACAGTGCAGATCCAAATCAGAAGCCAGCTGATCTGGGTCTATACTTTTTGCAAAGGTGGGGCATATCCCGGTTCAGCAGGACCAGAGTTAACACGGGTTTCAAGATGTTATTACCTTATTTGTATCTGCAAACTAACAACTGTTTTCTTATGTAAAATCTGGTGACTTGAAATCATGGAAATAATCATCATTTAAATATGACATGTTCACTGAAATACGAACCACAGCAACAGCACAGGATGTTTAGAAATACTGTATCTTTATTTTTTCCAAGAAAATAAGGCTTGAAATTTCACGTGATTCCTTTGCAATTCACATGAAATGTCCAGTCTTTACTCTGAAAAAAAAGAAGAAATATTACAAATGTCGTCTGCTGTAGCTGTGACTGGTGCATTATGGGTTAAAATTTGACAGTACTGAATATTTGTAATGTTTTCAGAGCCAAAGTAGAGAAGATAACAGATATAGTGACTGGGAATCCACTGGTTGTTAAAATGATTGTTGGATTTAACAGGTGAGAAATAAGTACATCTATGATTTTAGCTCTGTGTGTCAATTATTCTGTTGTATCAATACAGTTTGATCAGGGTCTGCATATTTAACCCATTGTAGTCTGGAAACCCCTAAAAGGGTAAACTTGCAAACAGTGCATACCCAGATCAGATGCCGCAGAATGCAGCTTCTGATCAGTGTCTTCACTGTTTGCAAATAGTTCAACCATTTTTCTCGAGGAATACCTAAATCACATAGCCTGACATACCTAAATTTGAAATTCGACTTTTCCGATATATAGTGGAGGAGTCTATTCAGTCTACAATGGGTTAATATATGGATTTTATTGAGGTCGGCAACATTCTTTTCGTGGAGATTGATCATGAAATATTTTCTACCGTCATTCTCTCCCTTCTGCTGATTCAAGAAGGGCAGTTGTCAGTTTCTGAAGAAAGAATGTGCACAGTACTGGTTAACCGCTTGGAGGACTAAGCCTGCCCAGTAAATGTGTGGTTAGGTAAACTGACTGCGCTTGACACGACCCCATTGGGTTGACTGGGCTGTAAAACCTCAACACAAACAAATATGGATTTTATAAAACACAGTTTCTTCAAAGGGGGTGTAGAGGGTGTAGTAACTCAAGAATGCATTTATTAATAATTCAATATGTTAAATACTACCAGTCATTAGTATACAGAGTGACAATACAATTAACCCATTGTAGACTGAATAGACTTACCCCACAGTCAAATTTCAATTCTAGGTACATCCAGCTATGAGATTTAGATATTCCTGGAGAAAAATGATTAAACTATTTGCAAACAGTGAAGACCCTGATGAGACGCTGCATTTGCAACATCTGATCTGAGTCTGCTCTGTTTGCCAGTTACCCTTTTAGGGTTTTCCAGACTACAATGTTAAACAACAACATCACAAGATGTTACTTGACATCACAGTAAGGTCTAAGTAATGAGAAGAACATGGATACTACAGAGGGGTTTCGGGAGGGTGTCAGGAATGTTCTTGTTATTCCTTATGTGCAGACTCAAACTGTTTTCTGTTATTAATTTGTTCTGTATTTCTAAAGGATCACAATTTGAGGATATTATGTTCAGACTAGGTCTACTGTTTTTGAAATTGTTGCTGAAATTCCTTGACCAGCAGGTTGAGAAACCTATGTTGTGGGTACTCATCAGAAGTGCCTCACTGAGGCACTTCTGATGAGTACCACAACATGCTTTTGTAGCAAATAAGAAAAGTATCAATAGTTTGCACCATAAAGCAGTGCCTTAGATAAGATTTTAAGCAGCTAGGTTTCTCATTGAATTGTATATCAGGATTTTTCTTTTGTTGTTGTTGTTGTTGGGAGGAGGAGGAGGGTAGGGGGCGGGTACTGTGCTTTGTGAACGGATGCATGAATTACTGATAAGTGGGTAGTTACCTCATAAATCTAATAGAATAAATCTAATAGAATTGCATTTTCAGAAATTTTAATTGGGTAAATACCCTAAAAAGCAGCTTATATAAGGCACTGATAAAAGCGCAATTGAATTGCAGGAACCAGAGAGGTCAGAATGCTTTAAAAGAGATGTTACAACCGATAGTGTCTGAAGTCATAGGGGACAAAAATCTCAAGATTAACACTAATCCAATAGAGGTCTATAAGGTCTGGGTCAACCAACAAGAATCAGAAACTGGTAAAACCAGGTAAGTAACAGAAACCTAGCTAAATACAGTCAAACCTGTGTTAAGTAAGCACCTAAGGGAAATCCAAAAAGTAGTTGCTTAAGACAGGTGGTTGCTGAATACAGGTTAATATACCATATCCTACCTAATTACTACACTGTGCACTTCAGTTTTTCAAAATTACTGCCAAAACTTGTAATAAAATATCCACAAAATAAGGGCACACTTTAAAGAAAGATCAGCAGAGGACTTCATGAGGAGTGTATTTAATGATACTTATGAGATATCATTGTCTGATTTTCTTTATGAAAGCATATGCTGTAGGTACTCATTTGAATTGCCTTGACTTGTCAAGGCAATTCATGTGAGTACCTGCAGCGTATGTTTTTATAAAGTAGTAGATAAAAGTACACTGACTGTAATGTAAAGACTACTAAAATGCTTGACTGTGCGCTTATAGGAGCATGAGCAGTAATTAGGGCAAATAGGGTATACTTATTTTCCTTTTATGGCACTAGAAAAAACTGGGCCCTGTTGTTCAAATTTTAATGAAGTTGTGAGCTAACGTGACATTGAAATTTCTATCTTGATATATGACAAATACATTGATATTTTTTGCTGAAAAAATGTGAATAGCTTTTGCATTGCAAAAGCTACTTACATTTTTGTAGCAAAAATATCAATGTATTTGAAAATACCTAAGCTACAACAGTTAATGAGTTTGTCATTAACAAGCTTGTCAAGCTAATGATGCAATGAACAACTGGGCCCTGGCCTTTAAATACAGGTGACTGCTTAATACAGATGGGCCTCATGAAATGTTTGACTGTAATGTCAGACTTAACCCTTAAACTGCAATCACAACAATTGTCGTCTGCTTTGTCATCTGCTTGTGATTTAAAAAGTCATTTTTGCAAACAGTGTGGACCCAGATCAGACTGCTCCTCTAGGAGCAGTCTGATTAGGGTCCACAATGTTTGCCTATATGCAAAAATAGGTTTGAAAAGTTTGGAAGAATATTCAGCAGACAACATCAACAGACGGCAGTTTCAGATGCAGGTTTTCTTGGCATTTTAAGGGTTAAGAAGCATTCAAAAATGGCAGATTCAGGGGGGTGTTCAGAAGGATCATTCTCATCTTTTACGTTGTAATTATTACATTACGTTTCCATGCGAAGTTTTGATGAAAGTTACTTGAATCATCAAACTTTTCTGAAGTTTCTCTAAATTTGTTAAAATAGAAGCCCCTCCCTAAAGTCATACCACCTGTCTAAAAATCATGGATTTGTCCTTGCATTGTTTTATGATGTTTTAGAAATTAATATACTGGTACAAAGTATTATATATAAAAATATTCAATAAAAAATTGATGTACTTTTAGACATATACATACTAACAGATTAATCCATGCCAAGTTTGTGTGTGTGTGTCTGTCTGTCTGTGTGTGTGTGTGTGTGCATGTGTGTGTGTGCATGCATGCATGCATGTGTGTGTGTGTGTGTGTGTGTGTGTGTGTGTGTGTGTGTGTGTGTGTGTGTGTGTGTGTGTGTGTGTGTGTGTGTGTGTGTGTTTAACCCATTTAAGACTGAATAAACTCTCCTCACACTATATATTGGAAGAGTGGAATTTCAATTTTAAGTATTTCAAGCCATGTGATTTATATATATCTAGAAAAAAATGGCTAAACTATCTGCAAACAGTGGAGACTCTGATCGTACGCTGCATTGCAGCATCTGATCTGGGTCTGCAATGCTTGCCATATGCCTTTTTTGGTGGTCTCCAGACTAAATGAAATGTTTTTATTTTCAATGAAACTTCTTTTGCTTCTCATGTTTTTAGTGAGGTAGTGACTTTTAGCATTCCTTGTCAGTATTTATAACCAGTCTGTAGATTTTGAAAAAATGCTCCTTCTTTATATAATGTAGAAATTTAAATCTTGTAATGTTATTATTTATATCATTGTTTTTTATTGAGTACTACTTTTGTAGTTTTAAGGCATCATGTTTGGTCATCACTTCTTTTAGGTTCCTATGTACCAGTCAGTATTACCAGCCTTGTGGCTCAGTCGGATGCACGTCCGACTGGTGATCAGGAGGTCGTGGGTTTAATCCCTGCCAGGTCCGTCAACATTCTTTCATGAAGAATGAAATATTTTCTATGGTCATTCTCTCCCTTCTGCTGAATCAAGAAGGGTATTTGTCAGTATCTGGTAAAAGAAACTGGTTATCCACTTAGAGGACTAAACCTGCCTAGGAAAAAGTGTGCTTAGGTAAACTGACTGTGTTGGACATGATCCTAAAAAACCTGAACACATGCATACAAAACAGTCAGTATTTTTTACCATAATGTAACTTTTTTTTGTATTATTCAGTGAGCTTCCCTATGATGTGACGATAGAGCAAGCCTTGAAACACCCTGAGGTACAGAAACAGCTACAAGAATCCACAGACAAATTGCAGGAATTGACAGACAAGTTCCTTAATGCCATCTTACAAAGTCTCGATAAAATACCGTAAGTAGGATTACCTATACAGTTATTACTTTCATTGAAGTAAAAGTCAAAAAGGATTGCCTTTGGAAACAAAGAACACACAAAATCATGAAAATCGAAGACAGTTTGATTGAGTTTCTTCATATGCAACATCGTAGTTTGCGAGGCTGCATACGTCCCCTATTGCTGGCTTAAGCGGTAAACCCTGAATTATGGCATCGTATAAAAAGAATATTTATTTGCTTAAAATCTAGGTTGTAGGTACACATTATAATCATCACACTGGGGCAATTCTAATGGGTACCTTATCAAGGTTTTTGTGGAGACGGCCATAAATTTAACACAAAAATAATCCAGTTTAATGCCAAGCATGCTCGGTAAAATTTTCAATGTATAATGTTTTAAAATATTTTTCCTATTTTTAAACAGAACATATGATGTGACATTTTATGCAAATTAAAGTGGACAAGGAAATAGATGTTTGGCAGCAGATGGCAGCACCAGGCATGCATGTGATCCATAAAAACCAGACTGTCCAAATGCATCTAATTTCATGCTGCCTCCTTAGATCTATAATAATGTATACACCTGTAAACCCCAGTTTTACTAAATAAAAGTTGGGTGTAAAGGGAGTCAAAATTATATAAGCATGATCTTGTGATGTAAGTATGGTAAGAAGTTGGATTGTCTGAATATTTAGGGCACTGACAGTAATTACAATAAATCAAGTAGGTTAGAGCTTTATTTATAGTCTTATTTATTCTTTTGTGTGGGTTAGGTATGGCATACGGTATATGGCCCAAGTGCTGAAGGCTGCCTTGGAGAAGAAATTCCCCGAAGCACTGGAGAAAGATACATTAAAGGTAACAGTACAAATTATTCAAAGCTGCAGATAAAAAGTTTTGCAGAAGAGAAGTTTTTGTTTCTTTGCACATGGGAACTTGTTAGAATTGCCTTTCTGAGACAGTTCTAATAAGTAAATGCAATATGTTTTTTTTGGGGGAAAATATAACAATTTATCCTGAATTATCTCCTCAGTTATCACTATATAATGTTTTCTTGTTTTTTTTTCTTGGAAAGAAAATTGGTTAGATCATACAGAAACATGTTTTAGTGTGTACTATTATGTAGTACAGGGTAGATCATGATCATGGTCTGTTTGCATGGAGAAACTACTCATGGAAAGTGATGGCCTTTGTAAGACTGAGCATAGGTACAGACTGACCTTTGCCTTCACTTTGTGCATATGCATTAACCCTTATTATGTGGGCAACAAGAAACAAGGCAGAGGAAGCCTGGACCCAGTTGTTCAAAGCATCATTTGCTTAACGAGCTCATTAGTGATCAAAATGTTAACTATTCTGATAAGAAGGATATCTAATTCACAGGTATTTTTGCTGAAAAATATGCGTGTAGCTTTTGCAAATGCAAAAGCTACTCACATTCTTCAGCAAAAAATCGGGGTGGTCGGGTGGTGCGAAGGTGCTGTGTATCTTACATCACTGGGGCGTCCATCTGATATTGGCTTACAGTTGGGCAAGGCCCGCTATCCTTGTAGTGGGTAAGGGTAGAGGGGGAATGTTTTTATTTCTTCTGTTTCTTCACTTTCATTCCTGTTCCTCTTTCTTCCCTGTCCCTCTCTTTCATCTCCTCTACTCTCTCTTCTATCTCTTTTCTCCCTTTCTCTGGGAGACGACACAAAATGACCCTCAAGGGTTGACGTGTCGTTAAACCCCAACACAATCAATCAGCAAAAAATATTAGTGTATATGCCATATTAAATGATCAAAATTCTAACGATACGTTAACCAACAACATCATTAGTTTTGATCAACTGGGCCCTGATGGGTTTTTTTCTGTGAATGGAGAATTTATATTCTGGCTGATACAATAAGCAGAGAACCAGGAATCACCAGACTGTCCGTCAGTGATTTATGAGAAAAGTTCAATTTGTTCAGTGATGGTGATTTATGTTCTGTGTCTTTTGTCAATGTTCCTAGCTTTTAATTTTTACCTCCCCTGTACAAAAGAACAGGAGGAGCTATTGAATGCTGCTAGTGAAGATGACCTTATGTATGATAATTGTTACTTTTTAATTTCAGATTGTTGGTAACTTGCTATATTACCGGTACATCAACCCTGCTATTGTTGCTCCTGATGTGTTTGACATTATTAATATTGCCGCAGATAAGGCCTTGACCTCTGACCAGAGGAGAAATCTTGGGTCAGTTGCTAAGATACTGCAGTTTGCCGCTGCCAACAAAGGAGTAAGTATAATATAGACTGGTTATTTTGTTGTGTTTCTTAAGGAGAATATTTTATGAGATGCAACTTTTCTATATTCGTTTACAAACACCTCTTAACCCTTGTCCTGCTGAATAAATTAAGATACCACACCCACTTCTAATTTTTAGCCAGTCAGATTACTTGATCCAGATTGTTGCTATAAATTCACATACGTAATGGCAAACAGTGCATATCCAGATCAGTTGGCTTCTTCAGAAGCCAACTGATCTGGATCTGCACTGTTTGCAAAGGCAGGGTATATTCAGGTTCAGAGGGACTAGGGTTAAGCTGAACTTCCTGCAGCTAATGACGACGTGGAAAGTGCTGGTAGTAGGTAGATGGACATCACTTGCCAGTACTTGATATAAATGCACAGATTCTGATTCATCCTGCCCATGAGCAAAGTCTCCCCTGGGAATTTACTTTCCATTGAAACATTCTTTTGTGTCAAATGATAATGTTAGGGGACATTTAAGGCCCTGATCGGACTGTACAGATGTGCAGGCTGATCTGAGTATTCACTGTCTGAATATGACCAAAGACACATTTTCACATGTTCCGTTCCATATGAGTCAGATAATGGCAAACCTTTTTTCCCAAACAGGCCATCATGAAAACATACCTATATAATTTTGACCCCCTTAAACCCCACTTGTATACAGTAAAACTGGGGTTTACAGGGGTGTTCATTATTTTTCTTATTTCTGCTCAAAAACATAGATTGTGGGTACTCGTTAGAACCGCCTCTCTGAGGCAGTTCTAATGAGTACCCACAATCTATGTTTTGAGCAGAAATATGAAAAATATTTGAATTTTTTATCTGAAAACTTTAAGTTTTTGAAGGCAAAATTTTCTATATATTTGAATAGGCGTGTTTTCCTAATGGACTCATACACTGTGATATCAATTTATGGCCTCGTTCTAACCTTCATAGTCCTATGATTTTGAACTGTTGTATTTATTATGAGTCTTTGATACTCTGTATAAGGTTGATAGGCATCCCACCCCACCCACAATGCAGCACTGCATTTTCTGGAGTTTTTTATTTCTCAACCATTACGAAAACATGCGTATTCAAATATATTGAAAATTTCACCATCAAAAACTGAAAGTTTTCAGATAAGAAAGTCTGATATTTTTCATATTTCTGCTCAAAACATAGATTGTGGATACTTGTTAGAACCCCCTCATGGAGGCAGTTCTAATGAGTACCCACAGTTTATGTATATCCCTGTAAACCCCAGTTATACTATATAAAAATGGGTTTAAGGTGGTCGAAATTAGAACCGCCTTGCCAAGATACTTGTGATGAGTTACAACAGTAAAAATAAAAATATGTCCAACTTATCTGAAGCCTTTTTGTGTTGTTTCAGTTTGGTGGAGAGAGTTCCTATCTTGCTCATATGAACACATATATCAAAGATGCTCATGAAAAATTCAAGTAAGTGTGTACACATTTGCTTTCTCTTGATTTCAACATATCAAGGATTCTGCAAGGTCAGATTTTGTTCGAGGCATTTTGTACAAGTAGTGGCAACTTTGCTTGTACATTGTGAAAACTAGTTGGACAGCTTTGACAAACTGGGCCCAGTTGTTCAAAGCGTTGTTAGCTTAACAAGCTCATTAAGGGTCATTTCGTTAACTGTTTTAGCGGATTCAATATACAGTATTCTGATATTTTTTGCTGAAAAAATGTAAGTAGCTTTTGCACTGCAAAAGCTACTCACATTTTTTCAGCAAAAAATTTTAGCATATTTGCGTATCACTCAATGTAAATTTTAACGAATCGTTAACTAACTACATGTATGTCTTTAACTTTGAACAACTGGGCCCTGGAAATCCTACACATTTAGTGATCTGTAATAAAACACAATATGATATATATAACCAAAATATTGGGACACCTTAACTTTTTACCATACTTGGTCTAAAATTTGAACAAGTCCATTTGCCTCCCTGTTGATGTGTTTAAATGCTGGTCCTGCTGAACCCAGACATGCCCTGCCTTTACAAACAGTGTAGATCCAGATCAGTTGGCTTCTGTAGAAGCCAACTGATCTGTTTCTGCACTGCTTGTCTTTTAGTATATGAATTTATATCAACAACTGGGAGCAAGCAAACTGGTTGACTGACAATTAGAAGTAGGTGTGACATCTTAATTTATTCTGCATGATAAGGGTAACACTTACCATACTATGGGCAGATTCAGCAGATGACAAACTCATGATATTTTTCCTATTTTTTTCCAGAAAATTTGATCTGACTCCTAAGGAGACAATTTTCATGAAATGTCAAATCCTATTTTCTAGAAAAAAGAATGAGAAAAATATTTTAAAATGTAATCTGCTGAAATTTTTACCCATTACTGAAAGTGTTAGAAAATTGCAAGATGAGTGGCAAATATTGTAGACCGTGATCAGATATAGCATTCTGGTCACATGGGTGTAAGCTTAATGTGACTGGTGGTGGTATCAGATTATGATAAGTGTCCTAAAATTTCTAACACATTATTCCGTACTTCTTGGCCCAAATTTTGTCTTTTATACAGTTGTTTCATTAATTACCTAGTGGAATGGCAAACTATGTAGACCCTGATCACACTCCTCCTTAGGAGCAGTCTGATCTGGGTCTGCACTGTTTGCATATGCCATTTTGTCAGACACTTTGGTGTTCGAAATTTCAGGACATTTACCATAGTGTGATAATGGTACAATACTCTGGTGAGGCAGCACTATAAAAGGACTTCAGTTCCCACCATTACATCCAGACACCATCATGATATGTCTGAAAGATTATTCACATTGATATGAAACATCAAGGCAAATAAGATACACTTGGTGATCTAAACCTTCATTACAGTAAATGTCCTAAAATTTCGAACACTTTATTCCACATTATTTTAGTCTAAATTGTGCTTTTTATGCAGCTGTTTCTTAAAATACTTAGTGGAATGGCAAACAGTGTAGACCCTGATCAGACTGCTCCTGGGTCTGCAGTGTTTGCATATGTAATTTTGTCAGACACTTTGATTTTCGAAATTTAAGTTAAGGACATTTACCCTATTTACACCCTGAGAAATATTTATTTAGAAAGAACACCAATCTGTTACAGGAAATATTGTCTGTCTGCCTGTGATGTGGAAGAACCTGAGCTGAAGTTCAATATCGACCAGTACACCGATGTGACCTTGATAACCAAACCTGTGATCTATATCTCCGTACAAGAAATAGTCGACACTCATCATGTAAGTACATTTAAATTTTACAACTTTTATATTCGAATTACCATATATATCATAATTTTTCAGACAGATAGGTCTGAGCAAGCAGTGTAGACCCAGAACATCTGATCAGGGTCTACACTGTTTGGTGGTTCTGTGGTACTGATCATGGTCTACACTGTTTGCTTCTCATCCAGCAATGTTATAGACATATCAGCAGGTATTGAAATGGACTTGTTCAAATTTTAGGACAAGTATGGTAAGGAGATAAGATGGACAGTGGACCCTCGTTACAATGACAGCATTTGTTCCCAAAGATGTTGCCATTAAAATGAATTTACTGTTGTACAGAATACTTAATGAGCAAATTGATACGTAAGAAAGATCTTGTTTTGTTCATAAAACATATGTTTTGGATATTTGTTAGAATTGCCTCAATGAGGCAGTTCTCACAAATATCCAAAACATATGTTTATTTAAAGTATTAAATTCAATATTCTTGCATAATTTTTTACTAATTGTTACCTCTTAAGCGAAGGTTTTGTGACAGTGAAATTGTCATTATAACGAATTTTGTCGTCGTATCGAGTGTCGGTATAAAGAGGGTTGTTTGTTGAATACTTAGGGTAAATACGGTAATAAATTAATATTTCTCTGACATAGTAAAGTATGTCTAGCTTCCATGTAACTATTTTAAAGAGTGAATAATCACAGCTGCAGCAGACAACATTTTTTGCGGAGAAAATGAGGTTTGACATTTCATGTGAATGGTCTGCAAAACAAACAAACTTTTGTCACCCTGACCTTGCAGTTGAAATTGTTAAAAGTTATAGAAGTGAGGAACTTAAGGATTCTTAGAGCTGGGTCCTGTTGAGATTGACAGCCTGGTGCATGCCTCTGACAGATCATAAAGCCAGATTAATTCTTTCCCTCCAAGTGGCGACTTTTGTCACCTGCTAATAATCTTTGCAAACAGTTTGAACTGGTGCATGCCTCTGACAGATCATAAAGCCAGTTTAATTCTTTCCATGCTAGTGGCAACTTTTGTCACCTGCTGATAATCTTTGCAAACAGTTTGAACCCATATCAGGCATAACTAAACGTCAGGCTGATCTGGATCTAAAGTGTTTGACATTCTGATGGTATTCATGAAAGATTTTTTTTTAAAAAAGTTAATTTAAAAAAAAAATCAGCTGTCAACAAAAAAGCAAGCAAAATTACACAGCATGCAAAGAGTTAATGATAATAATGGACCGATTTGTTTTTGCAGTTGCTCCTGGAACATCAAGACACGATAGCTCCAGACCATAATGACTCTCTACATGAGTTGTTGGAAGATTTAGGAGAAGTGCCTTCAGGACATGAATTATTAGGTAAGACTAGATGATCTTGAAGACTCACTGACCTTTGGGTCTAGGTCACAGACTTAGCCATTAAGATAATACTCGATAGCATCTTCAGCACAGTAGCACCACACAATAAAAATTCACTCCGTGAGTTGTTAGAAGATTTAGGATCCAGTAATTTCAGGACGTAGAAGATTTAGGATCCAGTAATTTCAGGACGTAGATTAGTCTGTGTGTTCAGCTCCATAGCCTTTTGGAGAATTTCTTGTTCTATACAATCTATATATATTTGTTTTGTTATAACAAAAAAAAAATGCATAGATTATATAGAAAAATGACCAGTATGGTCATTTTTCTATATAATCTATATGTTTTGTTTGGATACAGCATGGTTGCATAGCTAACACAGTGTTTGATATGCTGATCTGTGTCTGTGCATAGTCACATAAGTCATGAGGTCAATTTCTATTTGGAGAAGGTCATATGTGCTGTTGGGAAGGTTAGATTTGCCGTCAGAAAGTGAATTATGCAGTAACATATAAGATAAACTAACCACAAATAGTACATAGCTCCAGACAAGGCTCTTTTTTCTACCAGAAAGAACAGATACTTTTCAGATTTTTCCAGGAAAATATAATGTTGAGGGTACTCATTAGAAGAGCCTCGCCAAGGTGCTTCTAAGGAGTTCCCACAACATATGTTTACATGGAGAAATATAAAAAATAATATGTGATGCCTCTCTTATCAGGGGCTTTGACAGAAGAAAGATTCTTAAAGAAAGGACCCTTGAGAGCAATAAATGCACACACGAAATTGAAATACCATAATAACCCTAAGTATTGGGACAGGCCTTTGCAAACAGTGTAGACCCAGATCAGATGCCGCAGAATGCCACGTCTGATCAGTGTCTACACTGTATGCCATACAGACAGCATTATTCTGTATATTCATATTTACATCAACGGGTAAAAGAAAGGACTATTTCAGATTTTTAGGACAGGTATGGTAAGTAGATAAGGTGTCCCAATACCTAGGGTAAATATGGTATCTGAAGTGCAGAACTTATCTGTGCCAAAGTAGCTCATTTCTGCCAATAGGGGTCATCAGTGACCCTCATAAATTTTCAAAAACCCTGGAATGGGCTCAATGATCACAAAGCACTAGAAAATAAAAACTAGAAAATATAAAAAAATATAAATTACTGTATTTACCCTAGGTATTCGGAGAAACAGGCTTAACCAAGCAAACAGTATAGATCATGATCAGATGCTGCAGAATGCAGCATCTGATCATGCTCTACACTGTTTGCCACTCATCTAGCTGTATTTTAGATGCATCAGCAGTTAGTGTGATGATGATTGCCGGCCTCGGTGGCTCAGTTGGATGCGCCGTCCGACTGGAGACCAGGAGGTCGCGGGTTCAACCCCCGCCGAGGTCGGCAACATTCTTTCGTGGAGATTGATCATGAAATATTTTCTACGGTCATTCTCTCCCTTCCGCTGATTCAAGAAGGGCAGTTGTCAGTTTCTGGCGAAAGAATGTGCACAATACTGGTTAACCGCTTAGAGGACTAAGCCTGCCCAGTAAATGTGTGGGTAGGTAAACTGACCGCGCTCGACATGACCCCATTGGGTTGACTGGGCCGTAAAACCTCAACACAAACAAAACAAAGTTAGTGTGATGTGTTCAGTCATTAGAACAAGAATGATAAGTTGTTAAGGTGTCCGAATACTTTTGGTTAATTGGTATGCTATCGTCTGAGCTGCGCCATGCGAAAAGGTGTCAGGAGCATATGCGGACCGAGAATGCTCAGATCAGCCTGCACATCCAAGGAGTCTGAAGAGGGCCTTCACCGTCCGCAAACAGAATCATTGGATACTTTAGAATGTTTCAATGTAGAACAAATGCTTGTGTGAGACTTTGGGCATATGCAGGATATTCTAGGTATGACGTGAATTTGTACATTTTGAGTATGTTTTTCACATTTTGTGCACTTTTTCGCTGGAGTTGGCGCAGCCCATCTAATTTATATTCTTTTTACTGTTTCTGGTAAATCACTTTACTGTTCCTCTCTTTCATCTCCTCTACTATCTCTTTTCTCCCTTTCTCTGGGAACGACACAAAATGACCCACAAGGGTTGATGTGTCATTAAACCCCTACACAATCAAATCTGTTGTATTTTTTCTTTCTTTTCTTACTGTATTTGTAGATATTAACATTATAGTATGAATTAAAGCACAACATTAATTTTGTACTGGAGTTTGATAATTTCAGAATTTTATTTTAACACCTGCACGCCTGTTTCATGCATGCAGTTTGAAAGTAATTTGTATATTCTTGCATTTACTCTTTTCAGGTCTAAAACCAGGTATATTTTATTGATTAAGCCTAAGTTGCTTGCTTGGTTCACAGTTGGCATTAGCATTTTCTTTTAAAAATTTAACATGCGGAATTTAAATACCAACATTTTAAAATTGCTCAACCCTTCATCCTTGGGTTTCTGCAATGGACTCTTCCAATTTGGACAGGTTCATTGTTGCAAATAGGTATATCAGACAAAAATCTAGAAACAAATAGCGAACAATATAGATCCTGATGAGACGGCTCAGGAGCCATCTCATCTGGATCTACACTGTTTGCATGAGTATTTGTTTTGGTCTACTGGGCTGAAAGGGTTAAAAAGGGAACTTGACATTACACTTGGATTGTCTAAGTAGGAGACAGTGTAAAGGGATGTTTTTAAGAGAAAATACAGTATTTACCCAGTGTATTGGGACACCTTAACCCATTACCATACTTGTCCTAAAATTTGAATAAGTCCATTTTTACTACCTGTTGATGTATCTTTTATATTGATGGATGAGTGGCAAACAGCGTGGACCCTGATCAGATGCCACATTCTGTGGCATCTAGAATGTGGCATCTGATTTGGGTCTACACTGTTTGCTGAGGACTGTCTGTCCTAATACTAAGGTTAAATATATTCAGAAATTTTTGACTACTGATTTTGCCAGCAGCTTGCTAAAGGTTAAGAAAACAACAGATTATAAATAAGTCAAATTATGAAGTAATAGTTGCATTGGTTTGAATGACTCAGTAGAGGTAGAGGATCCACCTTTGGATGGCGAGGTTTTGAGTTCAGTCCTCTGCTGGGCCAAACCTAATACTTTCTAAAATAGTACTATCTGCTCTATCACTGCAGAGCTAGAACTGATCTCACTAGCATCTGTATAATTTAATTGGTACTAGTATCACGTCAGTGTGTCTAGGGCAAGATACCACAGTGAGGCTACACTATAAAAGGGAGTCTAAACTGTTACATTCAGAAACCCTCATGACATAATTGGAAGATTATGAACAGTAATAGTGATGTTAAACTCAACTTAACACTTAGCTTTCTGGGTAAAATTTTCAGAAGATGACATATTGAAATATTTTTCTTATTTTTTCCAGAAAATAGGTTTTTTACATTTTATGCAAGTTTCATGAAATGTCAAACCCTGTTTTCTGGGAAAAGTAAGAAAAAGATCATCAGTTTGTCATCTGCTGAATTAGCCAAGAGATACGGTAAAACAAAGCAAATGAAGTAATATTTATTTTTAGGATTTCATTTCCATAGATGCTAGTGTATTATTGCATTTATTGGTTACATTATGTTTTCCAAGCAGAAAACTACTTTATGAATAACAATAAATCGAGGGTTGAGCGCAAGTCTGTAGTAACTCAAACATATTTTTGAAACCCTTGTTTAGGGGCAACTTTGACCTCTTTGTAAACAATGCAAATTTAGGTGCCATTGCTCATATGAGCAATGGCACCTAAATTTCCATTGTTTACAGAAAGAAATGTTGTAATCTTCATAACGCCTTCATGGTGAGGAGATTAAGTATTGGGAAAAACAACCATTTGACGTGCTACAGTCTTGCGATCAACCCTCGAAAAGTTCTAAGAATTCCAACAGAAACAATGAGCTCTAAATTTATTATTGCTGCTAATAAATGAAGCACACAAAAGTAGTCAATTTTGCAAATGGAGCAATTTAATTATCTTGAAGAACTCCTCATTTTTTTTTTCTTTTTTAAACTAATGTTCAACCTCAGAAAATTTTAGAACATTTACAGTATATGACCAGTTTAGATCCAGCCCACACACCCGCAAATCTGATCCAGGTCTGCACTGTTTGCTTATAGATTCATCAAGTCATATATCTAATTTTAGAAGTCAGCATAGGATCATTATACATGTAGATTATATTTGTAATTAGTGTTAGACCCCAATCAGAGAACTTGGATGCACAGGCTGATTTATGTTTATACAGCTTGCAAATGTCATAAGGTTGATTTCTGTTTGGAGTGGCTGAAATAAGTAATTTATAACAAAGTTTAAGTCAGTTATTATAACATAGATTTACGTAAATAGGTTGGCTTTAAAAGTATAAAGAAGCACTTTTGTGGTTTAGCATGTAGCGTTCCTGTCTTCAGTATACAAGGTCTCGAGTTCAAACCCCACTAGAGGTGGAATTTAGCTAATAGTATAAAGGTTTGAACTTCTGCTGCAACCCATTCAGTTTGATATTCTAGAGCAGTTCTGTGACTGATCCACGGAAGCAGATGAGAAAATTCTTCATGGAAACAATATTTTTCTGGCATCTCATGTGAACTAGCTTGCAATCTGTAATCATTTTACTTAAAGGAACTTGATAAACTCGGTAGATTTTCAGTTATGTACAACAGAGACAGCTAGCCTCAGTGGCTTAGTCGGATGCGTGTCCGACAGGTGATCAGGAGGTCGCGGGTTCGATCCCTGCCGGGTCAGCAACATTCTTTCATGGAGATTGATCATGAAATATATTTTCTATGGTCATTCTCTCCCTTCCGCTGATTCAAGAAGGGCAGTTGTCAGTTCCTGGTGAAAGAATGCGCATAATACTGGTTAACCGCTTAGAGGACTAAGCCTGCCCAGTAGAAGTGTGGTTAGGTAAACTGACCACGCTCGAAATGACCCCATTGGGTTGACTGGGCCGTAAAACCTCAACACAAAGAAACAACAGAGACAACCTTTGTGCCTCCCTGAATGTGGCACCCCTTCTGAAAAGGAATTTACTCTAAAAGGAAAAAAATTGGAGCAAATTCTTTCCTTTAAGAGTAGGGCACTTTTCAAAAGGGATGCAGAAACATTCTTGGTAGAGTTGACTTCACCGAAAGCGTATCCATTTCTTTTAAATAAAGGAGAATTCAGATGATATTTTTGTGTCTGTTTTTGCAACCAAACATATTTTGTGTGTTCTTATACACTACAACCTCTTTATAACACGGTTCGTTATAACACGGTTTTGGATAAAACACGGTTCAAAGATGGATCCCAAAAATGTACAGATTATATTGAAAAATGACCATAAATGGTCATTTTCCAATATGATCTATACATTTTTGTTTGGATATAACACGGTTGCTTAACTAACACGGTTTATGCTATGGAGCCCAACAATAGTGTTATAAAGAGGTTGTGGTGTTTTTTTTGTAGCTAAAATGGAAAAAAAAAACAACACTTTATTTACCCAAAGTATTTGAACACCTTAACCCTTTACCATACTTGTTCTTAAAATTGAACATGTACAACGTACAACCTGTTGTGTCTATAAATTGCTGGATGACTGGCAAACAATGTAGACCCTGATGAGACGCCACATTCTGTGGCATCTCATCTGGGTCTACACTGTTTGTTCAGGCATGTTTGTCCGAATATTTATGATAAATACTGTACCTGACAAATGTGTTTTAAAGGTGTCGGATGAGTGGCAAATTGTGTAGACCCTGATCAGATGTTGCATTCTGTGGCATCTGATCTGGGTCTACGCTGTTTGCTCAGGTCAATTTGCCTGAATATTTGTAGTAAATATGATAACATTATTTTTTGTCATATATATGATCTTTTTGGCTGGCAGGATGGTGCCCCTCTTTTGCTGAAACTTTCAGAGGGTTGACCCACTCATCTCTAGCTCTTTGTCTCAATTGAAGCAAGATCAGGGTTTAAGGCCTTTTTCAGGAGTCAAATTACATATTCATTTGTTTGTTAAATGTGGTTGTTCGATTTATTGTTTTCCTCACTTCTGCAACTCTGATATTTCAAGGTACAGATATCTCAAAGTGTTTCAGAGAGTCCCTTGGAATTCGAGATAATGAGAGTCGACTGTATTTATTTCTTCACAAAAATACATGTTGTAGGTACTCTCTAGAAGCACTTTGCTGAGGTGCTTCTAATGAGTACCCACAACTTATGTTTTCTTTGAGAAACAAGAGAAATAATTTTTAGAATACCCCTCTTGTCTAGAGCCATGGACCTTCATACAGCAAAGACAAGTTCACTTGTGTAGCCTATGGCTTCTATATCAGTATATCCCCAGCATACTTGTATGCTGAGGGGTATATAGCTTTCGCTTTTCCATTTTTTCATGTGTACTTCTGTTCTTTCATTCATACCTCTGTATGTTTATTGATCCTGTTTTTGTGTCAGAGGTTTTAAAACTTGGTGGCTGGGGGTATATGTGACCCATTGGTCATTTGTCTAGTTTGGAAATTGTTTTTATGCTGCTGTTTTTATTTTGTCTGTAAGAGTATGTTTTTTTCCTACTCTTTTGTATGTATGAAGTAAAGGTAAAAATTGGACAGAGACTGAAAAGAGGTAGTAGAGAAGAAACAGATTATTGGAAAATTTAATGCTTGAACTTACATAGCTGACTATAATTTTTTAACCCATAAAGATTCAGTTAACCGGTTTTAGTCAGACAACCCCACAAAAGGGTAATTAGCAAACAGTGCAGACAGATCAAATGCTGTAGAATTTGGCATCTGATCAGGGTCTACTGTTTACATTAATAACAGGAATTTCTATAAAACATAGTAATAAAAACTAACCAGACACCCTGCTATTGGAAATAAACTGGTCCAAAAGAGTTGTGGTAGAAGAGTCCATGCAACATAAATGGGTTAATGGACATGGAAGACCAGATGATAGTGTGGCATGATATTGTGTCTATGCTCATCACGTATATCATAAGGCTGATTTTTAGCTCATCTCACATAGCTGCAGATAAGGCTCTTCTTTCAACCAAAAAATGCTGATATTTTTCTTATTTCTTCACGAAAACATATGTTGTGGGTACTCATTAGAAGTGCCTCACCGAGGCACTTCTAATGAGTACCCACAACATACGTTTTTGTGAAGAAATAAGAAAACTATTTCCCGGTGCCCCCTCTTAAATGGAGCTATGATCTCAGGAAGCATCCCAAATGGCCGAGTGGTTAGCATTTGTGTATTCGAATTGTGAGGTTCCAGGTTAGAACCCCACCGGAGCAGAAATTCAGCTCCTGTCTGTAAGGCACTTTATTGTACAGTCTTTCAATATCCCCTTCCATCATATCAGTATGACAGAAACAATGTTGAAAGGGTCGTAAACCACCAAATGCGCTATATTTATCATCTAATTTTATCTGGCATCCAGTCCAGCACTTAAAACTACTTTTTGGTGTAGTAGTTTAGTAACCTTTTAGTACAATGAAGTTGTATTACCTGGGAGTTATCTGCCCTTGCCCCCCTCAGCTATATAAACATGTATAAAATCACCAAATCTTAAAATATCTCCTCTGAAATGGCTTGGCAAGAAATCACTAAATTTTGTATAGAGCTTCTGTTGATGGGGGATTGTCAGTTTGTCCAAATGGTCATGCTGTGCTGACCAAGATGGCTGTCATGCCGGTATAAAGTATAAAAACTGATAATCTATGCCTTTGCCCCTGGGTTACATACAGATATCTTAAGTGCTCAGGCGAGTCATACATGACCATTCTGTTTCTCTTGTATTTAGTGTAGCTACTCTGCAAGCAGAAAATGAGCCGGCTTCAGTGGCTCAGTTGGATGCGCCTCTGATTGGTCATCAGGAGGTTGCGGGTTCGACCCCCTCCGGGTTGGCAACATACTTTCATGGAGATATGGCCATGAAATATTTTCTATGGTCATTCTGTCCTTCCACATATTCAAGAAGGGTAGTTATCAGTACTGGTTAGCTGCTTAGAGGGCTGAGCCTGCCCAGTAAAAGTTAGGTTATGTAAACTGACAGCATTCTACAGTGGGGGTCATTTCGAGTGCAGTCAGTTTACCTAACCAGACTTTTAATGAGCAGGCTTAGTCCTCTAAGCGGTTAACCAGTATTGTGCACATTCTTTTGCCAGAAACTGACAACTGCCCTTCTTGAATCAGTGGGAGGGAGAGAACGACTGAGAAAATATTTCATGATCAAATCTCCACAAAAGAATTTTAAGGACCTGGCGGGGGTTGAACCTGCAGCATCCTGATCACTAGTCGGAAGCACATCCAACAGAGCAACCGAGGCACAGTAGGTAAAAGCACAATCCATTCCATCCTAAGAATTGAAAATTAGAGATTCTGTAATTACTGTATTCAACCTAATTACAGCACTTTGTGGTTAGGTTTTTCATAATAACTAGAAAAAAAAACTTTGTAAAATATACCATAGTTAACTAAAGCATAGCAATGCTATTTGACATAAAAACTATGAAAGCTTATAGATACAAAATTTAAGTTAAGTAATAGATGAACTGTTAAATCTCGCAGAAGTGATCAAATTGAAATTTTGGTTTCAGGAGATTTTCAAAAAATTCTCCACCAGTTCTTTCATTACAAAGTAAGAAAATAAGTGCATCAATTTTATATGTATAGGAATCAGATAGCATTTGTTATAATGACTTCTTTACTGTTTACAGAATCTTTATTTTAATTTTTATTTGGCAATGGAATTGCGTTTACCCACCATATTTTACAGTTAATATATGACACTGTTTCCTTATACAGAGTATTTTTCAAGTTATTTCATGCCATGTGATCATCGCAGACCAATAGAAGTTTTTCACCGGAATGTTAAAACTTCAGAACCACAAAAGTGTTGTATAAATGTTGCATTGGTTGGGTTCCACCTTTTGCTTTGCAATGCTTTATTGAATTGGTTCATATTATTGTTAAGTGGAATTTGTTCAAACTTCATTCATGTTTATTGTTGTTAATTGGGATTTGTTCAAATTTTATTCAAGAATTTTATTTTCAGTAGTACCATAGGAAAAAATGACCTTGCATTATGAAAAAATGCCTATTCAAATATTCTGAAAATTTTATCACCAAAAAATGATAATTTTCAGATAAAAAAATCCGATATTTTTCATATTTCTGCTCAAAACATAGATTATGGGTACTCGTTAGAACTGCCTCATCGAGGCAGTTCTAATGAGTACCCACAATCTAGTTCGAGCAGAAATAAGAAAAATAGTGTATACCCCTGTAAACCCCAGTTTTGCCATATGAAAGTGGGGTTTAAGGGGGTCAAAATCATATAGGTATGTTTTCGTGATGTATGTTAAATGTTTGAACAGGAAACTCTTAGTTTCAAATAAAAAAAAAAAATGCAAGAGGAATTCTTTGAGGGGAGTGACCAATTTTGCAAAGGGAGGCAAATAAAATGGGAGGCAAATGGAGGCAGTTAAATTGCCTCCCATTTTAATTGCCTGCCTTTGCAAAATTTGTTGCTTTATCAGTGAAGACAGATGATAAAAAAAAAAAAAAAAAAAAAAAAAATTGATTAAATAACCACTAAATAAGGCACACAATAATAACAAAAAAATCAGCTGAATATTTCATGAGAAATTAATTTCTAAAAGTATATGTTGTAATGTTGTACGTACTCAATTGAATTGCCTTGACAAGTCGCGGAAATTCAAACGAGTACCAACAAATATGCTTTTATAAAGTAGCAGATAAAAGCACACAGGCTGTAATCTGAAAACTAACAAATTGCTTGATTCTGGGTTTACAGGGTTATGTGCGGTAATTAGATCAAATATGGTATATTATGTACAAGCATCAAAAGCCTTGATCAGTTTAGACAGCTGGGTAGCATATCTCAAGATAAAGGGCATATTCAGAAATATTTTCTTATTTGTTTGCGCCAAACATATAGTGTAGGTAGTCCTTGGAATTGTCTAATGGAGATATTTCAATTAGTACCCACAAGATATGTTTTGATACAAAAATAAGAAATATTGTTTTGATATATAGTACCCTACAGAATTACCTGGTTGAGATGATTCTACTAAAGGACACTTTTTAAGGATATGGAAGACAAGTGACTTTTTTGTTCAACATCTGATCATGTTTCAATTAGTTAGGCTTACTTTATTTACCCTAAGTATTTGGACAGGTCTGAGCAAGCAGTGTATACCCAGATCAGAGTTCAAAGAGTGCAGAATCTGATCAAGGTCTAAGCTGTTTGCATTCGGTAGCTTTTAGACTCATCAATATTTTAAAAGTGGACCTTCAAATTAGGACAGGGATGTCACAGAGCTAAAATGTCCAAATATTTGGTGTACAGTAAATGTCCTAAAATTTCATACTTCAAAGAGTCTGACAAAATAGCATAATGCAAACAGTGCAGACCCAGCTCTGAAGGAGCAGTCTGATCAGGGTCTACACTGTTTGCCATTCCACTAAATAGTTTAAGAAATAACTGCATAAAAAGAAAAAAATAGGCAAAAGAAAGTATGGGATTAAGTGTTAGGAATTTTAGGACATTTACCGTAAATAATGTTTGCTGGCTCATTGAATTTTGCTATTCATATGCTGTAAAATGAGGATTTCCTGTGGTACTTCTCATTTTTAATCTTTCATGAGACAACTTGCATGTTCTCAATCCTCAGGAAATAAAGAAAATAACCAGAATCATGTTTCTGTTCTATTCAAGTCTTAATATTTTGATTTTTTACCAGTTAGATAGAACCTGTTTACCAGCATTAACAAGCATACATAGAAAACTGCCATTTAACAAATAAAAAAATCACAAGACTGCATACTTAAAGCTTTTTTTATCTTGAAAAATACAATTTACAGTAATTGGTTATGCAATTATTTGATGAGTAGCTTTAGTCTAGATAAGAGGATATTCAGTACTATCTTTTTTATTTCTCAATGAATACATACATTGTGGGTACTTATTAGAAGTGCCTCAGCTAGGTGCATTAAATGAGTACCCACAACTTATGTTTTTGTGGAGAAATAAGAAAACTATAGACATTTTTTTATGAAAAAAAAATAGTGCTTGTCTGGACCTATGATAAATACATTATAACAAGCTTCCTACTGGAGTACATCATTATGACAGTAGTAAAATGTCCTAACATTTCAAACACGATTGCATACTTTTCTTTTTTTTCTTCTAGATATTGCTTTTTATGCAGTTTTTTCTTAAAATACTTAGTTGAATGGCAAAGAGTGTAGACCCTGATCAGACTGCTCCTTTAGGAGGGTTTGATCTTTATCAAACACTGTTTTCCTATGCCATTTAGTTTTAAACTTCATTGTATGAAATTTTAGGACATTTATCGTAACTAGTCTTAATTAGTTGAAGATCATAAAACTAAGTTAAGTTTGCATGTAACAATAATAGTGGATTATTTTGTATTTTATTTGGTTTACTTGAGTTATGTAAACCAGTCTTAAAGGAGTGGTTCTGGGAACCTATCTCAAAGGAGTGGTTCTCAGCACTTCTTCATAAATATTCAATTTCGGCTTAAGAAAAAGTGAGCTACCATATTTAAATATTCTGACAGACAGGCCGGAGCAAATAGTCTAGACCCAGATGAGACGCTGCAGAATGCTTTATCTTGTCAGGGTCTACACTATTTGCCAGTCATCCAGCAATTTTTAGACACAACAACAGATCGTACTTTGTACTTGTTCAACTTTTAGAACAAGAATGGTAAGGAGTTAAGATGTCTGAATACTTAAATACGGTATTATTACCGTGTGCAGTGCAAGAAAAGGGCCCTTATGCCATAGTTAGGCAATGAAAGCCCAGATTTGCAATCTCGACATTTGTTGTCACATTACAGACATGCAGAATATACACATATTGCACAATAGTGTCCTATTCTGGGTTGTGTTCAAATGGGCAAGTTACTTTTGCCTGTTTTGCTCTGGGTCCCAGCTCCTGTTGGCACTCGTCATTAAGTACAGGAATCCAGAGCAAAACATTTGCTATCACTTCGTACTTCTGAACGAAGCCCTTGTGTTTTGCATTTTAGGTTAACCCTAGTCCTACTAAACCTGGATATACCCTGCCTTTGCAAACAATTTAGATCCAGATCATTTGGCTCCTTCAGAAGCCAACTGATCTGGATCTACACTGTTTGCCAGTAAGTATGTGAATTTATATCAACAATCTGGATCAAGTAATCTGATTGGCTAAAAATTAGAAGTGGGCGTGGTATCTTAATTTATTCAGCATGACAAGGGTTAACAATGAGGACCCAGACAACATACATGTACGTCCTTTTCTGGATTCCTTGTAGTATCTTTTCAGTTTTTAACCCTTAAACTGCCAATCACAACAATTGTCGTCTGCTTTGTCATCTGCTTGTGATTTTAAAAGTCATTTTTGCAAACAGTGTGGACCCTGATCAGACTGCTCCTCTAGGAGCAGTCCGATCAGGGTCCACACTGTTTGCCTGTATGCAAAAATAGGTTTGAAAAGTTTGCAAGAATATTCAGCAGATGACATAAACAGGAAATGTTTTCAGATGCAGGTTTTCCTGGTATTTTAAGGGTTAAGCCTACAGCTCATGCAAGGAAATAGAGAACCCCTTGTGAATGTTTCGATACATTTTGGAAATTCTCTTGCTAATGCTGTTTTCATTTTGTCGCCAACAGTCGCAGCTTAGTGAGATAGGAAAAAAAATGGTTCTTTTCTCAAGAGAGGCAAAACAGTTTTGTCAGAGTTACCTCCCCTTTGATTAGCCGGCCTCGGTGGCTCAGTTGGATGCGCCATCCGACTGGAGACCAGGAGGTCGCGGGTTCAACCCCCGCCGAGGTCGGCAACATTCTTTCGTGGAGATTGATCATGAAATATTTTCTACGGTCATTCTCTCCCTTCCGCTGATTCAAGAAGGGCAGTTGTCAGTTTCTGGCGAAAGAATGTGCACAATACTGGTTAACCGCTTAGAGGACTAAGCCTGCCCAGTAACGTGTGGTTAGGTAAACTGACCGCGCTCGACATGACCCCATTGGGTTGACTGGGCCGTAAAACCTCAACACAAACAAACAAAACCTCCCCTTTGAAAGTGTATCCATTTTACCATAACCCTTGTCATGCTGAATAAATTAAGGTGCCACACCCACTTCTAATTCTTAGCCAATCAGATAATTTGATTCGGGGTTTTGATAGAAATTCACATATTTAATGACAAACAGAGCAGATCCAGATTAGTTGGCTTCTGAAAGGAGCCAACTGATCTGCATCTACACTGTTGGCTAAGACAGGGTATGTCATGTTCAGCTAGAGAAGGGTTAAAGTGTCTCTCTCTCTCTTTTTTTTTTTAATGCTTTCTACAGTATGTTACAATGAACCTATTCCTAGAACTCAGAATGACACAGTCATGCTACAGACAGCTCAGTAATGCATCTTTTAAGTATACACACTTTGAATGTACAGGCTTTTGAGACAACTCTTTTAAAAGATCAAGTTAGGCAGTCATTGAAATGTACCAAGTATCTGAACCGATTTCGATGAAGATAAAAAGAACATGAATTATCAACAATCTTATTCTGCTATAGAAGAATGTTTTATTTACAGGTGTGGATGTCTCTGATGATAATTTAGAAGAACAAATTCATCAACAGTTGTCAAAGACGGAAATATCTCTGACATTAACAAACAAATTTGAGGTTCCCGAAGATGATCAGACAGACATTAAAACATTACTTATAAGGTAATAGTTCTTAACTCATTGATTACAATGTACATGTATACATTTAACACTTAGGAGACAATTTGCATGAAATGTCAAAGCCTATTTTCTGGAAAAATTATGAAATATGAAAAAAAATCTTGGATTTTTTGTCTACTGAATTTGCCAAGAGAGTGGTGAAAATTGATAGCTTTTAGTCAAGTCATCTGTCCGAAACTGACAAGAGCTACCCAGCAGCCCTCGGTGATTGGACTTTAACACTTTAGAGCCACCCAGCTATCCTTGGTGATTAAACGGACAACTGAAAAACACTTATACTTGGTGGTCTCTTTATTTTTGCACTATTGGTGATCTAGGCAAAAAGTGCCAAAATAAAACCAGGCATCTAGGCAAAAAGTGCCAAAATAAAACCCAGCCGGGTTTTATTTTGGCACTTTTTGCCTAGATCACCAATAGTGCAAAAATTTTAAATATGTGTATATAGTGTGGCATACATCATAAAGTATGAATGTGGCAAAATTAAAAGATGCAAACAAGCCCTATTCTTCCAACAGCGAATTTTTGATGCCACAGATATTAACCCTAGTCCAGCTGAACCAGGTTATGCCCTGCCTTTGCAAACAGTGTATATCTGGATCTGCACTGTTTGTCATTTAGTATGCGAATTTGTGTCAACAACCTGGATCAAGCGAACTGACTGGTTGACAATTAGAAATGGGTGAGGCATCTTAATTTATTTGGCATGACAAGAGTTAAGTGTTCTGCAGTTTTCAAGTGATACTTTTACTATTTTGGCACTTTGAGTACCCTTAACTTTGAGTACCCTTAACCCATTTACGTCTAGTGGACTCTTCTATGACAACTCTTTGGACCGCTCTTTTTCGAATTGCAGGGTATCTGGTTAGTTTCAACTATTACTATGATTTATAGAAATTTCTGTAGTCAATGCAAGCAGTGTAGACCCTGACCCTGATCTATCATGTTATAAATATTTTCAGAACAAAACGTATGGTGGTGGATTTGATAGCTTGCCAACAAGGTGAATCTTTAGCAAAGATTCTCGACTCACAAACTACTGATGAACAGGTAGGCATAGATTCTTTGGTATTGTTCCTTTAGATCATTGCATCATTAAGAGACTGTAAATTATCTCCATAACCATGCATTGTATTAAAAACAATTAAAAGAAATTTGCAAATAGAGGTAATTTAGGGAGAGTTTCATTATTGTTGTTATTATGAGAAGCTATATATATGATACTTAACAAACAGCTACCACAGCATTAGATATCCCTTACCCTGTCGAAGATTGGTTTAGAGAAGATGAAAGTTAAGATTACTTACTTCACTTCAGTACTGCATTGTTTATCTCCCTTTGGTTTTACTTTTTTGAGTAGTTATATAAAGACATGTTTTAGAGAAGTTGTAAGTGTGAGTTTAGGAGGAGGTTGTTAGTGGAAGTTGAGGAGTGCATTTTAAATGAAAGTTAAGGAGGGGGATGTAAGTGGAAGTTGAGGAGGAGGTTGTAAGTGGAAGTTGAGGAGAAGATTGTAAGTGGAAGTTGAGGAGGTTGCAAGTGGATGTTGAGGAGAAGGTTGTAAGTGGAAGTTGAGGAGGGGGTTATAAGTGGACGTTGAGGAGGAGGTTCTAAGTGGAAGTTGAGGAGGAGGTTGTAAGTGGAAGTTGAGGAGAAGGTTTAAGTGGAAGTTGAGGAGAAGGTTGTAAGTGGAAGTTGAGGAGGAGGTTGTAAGTGGAAGTTGAGGAGAAGGTTGTAAGTGGAAGTTGAGGAAGGGGTTGTTAGTGGAAGTTGAGGAGGGGGTTGTTAGTGGAAGTTGAGGAGGGGGTTGTTAGTGGAAGTTGAGGAGGAGGTTGTTAGTGGAAGTTGAGGAGGGGGTTGTAAGTGGAAGTTGAGGAGGAGGTTGTTAGTGGAAATTGAGGAGGGGGTTGTAAGTGGAAGTTGAGGAGGAGGTTGTTATTGGAAGTTGAGGAGGGGGTTGTAAGTTTAAGTTGAGGAGGGGGTTGTAAGTGGAAGTTAAGGATCTCCTTAAAAAAAAAACCCTCTTGGGGACAGGTTTTTAGTTATAATGGATGGATGGTTGTTTTGGGGTGGGGGTGGGTAGGGTTTTGACCATTTTAGTGGTATAAAAGTTGAGTTCTGCCAATGATGAAGGATAGATGTTTATGACAGTATCTCATTCATGTGACTTATATACTTTGAGATTTAATGGATAAAATTGTTTGTTCTTTGTAAACTTGCTTAGTTGTCAGAAGTCCTTCAATACTTTTTCTTGGAGAAATAAGAAATATTGATATTTTTCTGGAGAAATGCCATCATATCTGGAGCTTTAAAGAAGAGAAAAAAAATATTGTGCTTTTCTCTAAAAAGGATTTTTTTCAACAGGAAGAACTTCATCAAGCTCTAGTCAAGAAGAGAGATCTAAGAGACAAGCGGGCCGCTAAGACAGATGGTAATCTTGTACGGCAACAGTCTATGGCAGGAGACTGCAGGTAACAACTCTTTTTTTTTTTTTTTTTTCATTCTGATCACTTAACCTTTACCACTCTCTGGGCTTTTAGCAGACAACAAAGTCATGATATTTTCTTTATTTTCCCAGAAAATAGGCTTTGACATTTCATGCAGATTGTCTCACAATTTGCATTAAATTCCAAAGCCTATTTATGATATTTTTCTCTTTTTTTTTTTTCCAGAAAATAGGCTAAGACAAAGTTTATTTTCTGGGAAAAAATAAGAAAAATATTTCACGTTGTATGCTAAGCATGAATTTGAATAAATAGAAACATCACAGATAATTGGGGAGATAAATTGCTGGTTTATCTGGTGTTATGGAGAAACTGTTGTTTTTAAGCTAAATCTGTTGATACGAGTGGTGTCATATAAAAAGGTTTACACTCGTATGTTACAGGGGTCTCAAGTTCCAATCCCAGCTTGTGCACATAACTTATGATCATGCAGATTGATCATAAGTCATTTTTTATATGGTCATTTGTCTCTTTCTGCTGATTCAAGAAGGACAGTTGTCTGTTACTGGCAGAAGTATGTGCACAAGTACTGCTTAACAGCTTAGAGGACTTAGCCTGCCCAGGAAAGGTATGTGTAGGTTAACTAACTGGGCTAGACATGACCCTAATAAGTTGACTGGGCCATAAAACCTCAACACAAACAAAATCTTCTCCATGTATAAGTCTGTAGTAGAATGTAGATCTAGGTATCAGGCAAATATTTTTCTTATTCTTCCACAAAACATATGTATGGGTACTCATTAGAACTGCCTCAATGAGGCACTTCTAATGAGTACACACAACATATGTTTTTGTTGAGAAATAAAAAAAAATATTGATTTATTTTTGGATTGAAACAAAGCATCTTATCAAGAGCTGTGGTAGAATCTTCATCCAGAACAACCAGAGCAGATTGCATGGTTCTCGGGCTAACCTGATCTTTACTGATCACATGAACACTGAGGTTATATTTGTGTCCATAATCTCAACTTTTGATTTTATAGCTCTGGAACTATCCTTACATTGATTTAAAGCAAATTAAACTTAGCATGCTGGGCCCAGTTGTTCAAAGCATCATTAGCCAAATGAGCTTGTTAATGACATTCTTGTTAACTGTTGTAGCTAAGGTATTTTCAGATACATTGATATTTTTGCTGCAAAAATGTGAGTAGCATTTGCAATGCAGCAAAAGCTACTCACATTTTTTCAGCAAAAAATATTGATGTATTTTCCATATTTCAAGATAGAAATTTTAATGTCACTTTAGCTAACAACCTGTTAAGTTTTGAACAACTGGGCCTGGGGTAATACTTTTAGCAGATATGAAATATAAGAAAAATATAATCAGTTTGTCGTCTGCTGAATGTCTCCAGAGCATGCTGAATGCTAAGAATTGATAACAATTTGTTGTGTCATCTAATGTAATCATCAGGGCCCAGTTGTTCAAAACTAACGATGTCGTTAGTTAACGATTCGTTAAACTTTACAACGAGTGATACGCAAATATGCTGAAATTTTTTGCTGAAAAAATGTGAGTAGCTTTTGCAGTGCAAAAGCTACTCACATTTTTTCAGCAAAAAATATCAGAATATTGTATATTGAATACACTAAAACAGTTAACGAAATGACCCTTAACGAGCTCGTTAAGCTAACAAGGCTTTGAACAACTGGGCCCAGATGTTTTGTTACCATAAATGTTTCAAAATATTCATTCAAATTTTATTTACACCATAACACTTTCTGAATAGGTTATATGCCAATAACATTTAACTAAACAATGAAGAATTGACAAGCACAATATATTGTCTATTTTCTCTTTAATATTAACTAACACTTAACCAATGGATGTTCCATTGTCTCTATGTAAATAAAACTAAGGTTAAATCTCAATAACCGAAAATTATACCATAGCTGGACCATGGGATAATTTTCAGATTTGAAAATTAACCCATGGTTTTATTTATAGATCTCACAGGTGTACTTTAGAATGACCGTCAACTCATCAGTGCACTTTAACCTTTTTCACTCTCTGGGCTAATTCCGCAGGCGCTGACAAGTTGATATTGTCCCCCAAAAAAACAGGTTTTTGTTTTTTGGGAAAAATAAGAAAAATATTCCAAAATGTTGAATTTTGTTTCAGCAGACAATTTGAACATTTTCGTATTTTTTCCTAGAAAACAGAATTTGACATTTCATGCAAATTGTCTCCAAATGTCAAATGTTTATTGGAAAAAAATAAAGTATCACCAATATGTTGTCTGCTGAAAATGTCCAGAGTGCTAACCATCAATTTTCAGCAGATGACATTTTTTAAATAGTTTTATTTTTTTTCTCAGGTAACTGGATTTGACATTTCATGTACATTGTCTCAACTAGAGACAGTTTGCATGAAATGTCAAATTCTGTTGGCTGGAAAAACTAAGAAAGTATCATCAAATATATTGTCTGCTGATATTATCCAGAGAGTGGTAAAGGTTAGAGGAACTTCAAATTTACTTCTGCACTGAGCAACTTTCTATTTAGAAATGACATTTTTTGTTGAATAAAACACATGAAACCAGACAGTCTGTCTGGAGTATATTATAATGACCAAAGCTACAGCTGACCAACCAGATTGCAACAAAGTTTGACCAAATTAAGATACTGATGTAATTTCTTGTGATTGACAAGATTGCAACCAATCAGATTTTAGCAGTAGTGCCTCAGTTAGTTTAATTCAAAAAAGGTGGGGTGTTTCATCCGTTTTAGTACACAAGGTCAATAGGTCCAGCATTTCATCAGACTGCCTGTTACCACTTTACCATAAAGATATAAAAAAAGAGAAATAAAAGTAAAAAAGTAGAAAAAGATATACTAAATAAATAAAAGTATAGTTTTTGTAAGAAAAAAACAATACCATACATTGGTTAAAACAGATAAACCATGTTATTGTCTCAGTTTTGGGAATACTGTAAATTATATCATAATTTGGTGACCTTTCACTGTCTGACCCAAACTCGGCTCCGCCTCGTTTGGGGTCAGACAGTGAAAGGTCACCAAACTATGGTATAATTTACAGTATACCCAATAGCCATGATTTATCTATAACTTATTCAGGATTACTCTTTTTACAAGAAAGCCAATGCTTAAAAATATGTTGTGGATACTAATTAGAAGCACCCACAACATATGTTTTTATGAAGAAATGAGAAAACATATCCCAGAATTATCACCCTATACTGCTTTGTAAAAGCCTTAGTACTGGTTATAATGTTGGCATGTAATTTAAATATTTCAGAATTTGTGCTTTGAGTATATAAACAGAAGCCTAAAGCAATGCAAAAAACATTGAAATCTGTTTAGTAAAATATCTAAGAATATTTTTTTTACACTAAAAGGAACTTGAAACTTTTGGCAGTTTTTCTGTTTGATTTGTCAAGGGAGACAACTTCTATGACTGTTTACATGCCTGCACACCAAGCCCCTTCTGAAAAGGGATCAACTCTAAAAGGAAAGCATTAAGGGGAGCAAATTCTTTCCTTTTAGAATAGGTTCCTTTTCAGAAGGGATTGAAACAATTTGACAGAGTTGCATGCCATTCAAGTATATCCATTCCCCTTAAGGAAGACATCTTCAAGGGAAATAACTCTGAGATGGAAATGTTTGTTTCTCCTCATTACAATTTACTATCAAAGGAAAGAATTTGCTCTCTATGAGCAGTCTTTCCTTGGAAGCAAATTCTTTCCTTTTACAGGAAGTTAATTCCCTACCATCTGAAACATTTCAGCAATTGCTGAAATGTTTCAGATGCTAGGGAATTAACTTCCTGTTTGCAAAGTTTTCTCCCTTTGCAAAAGGGTGGCAAAATCTTTAGTGTAACCATTTACCTTTAAAAAACTACACTTCAACCTCTTTATAACACAGTTCATTATAACATGGTTTTGGATATAACTTGTTTCAAAGATGGATCCCAAAAATGTAGAGATTATATTGAAAAATGACCCTAAATGGTCATTTTTCAATATAATCTATACATATTTATTAGGATCAAGTCTAGCCCAGTCAGTTAATTTATACATAATTGTTTGGATATAACATGGTTGTTAAATTAACATGGTTTATGCTATGGACCCCAACAATAGTGTTATAAAGAGGTTGTGGTGTATATAAAATTACTTAAGAGTAGAATTATTGTCATTCTCTCCCTATGACAGTGAGAAGAGTAAAGGGTAGGTATTAATGGGAATATTTATACCCAAGCCATATTGAAGGTCAGTCATAGTAGACAAAGGGGGTAGTTCATATTTTGCCAATTCCCATTTTGCCTATTTCCCAATTTGCTTCTTCCTTTTTATCTACAATGAAAAATGGACATATCCCAAAACCATCATATTAAAATCTCTCAGACAGGACGGACAGCCTCAAACATGGTACCGTAATGGCATAAAGTAAAATGTCCTGAAATTTTGGACACTTTAAACTTTATTCTTTTTATACCCCATCACACAATAGTGGCAGGGTATTATGGTTTCACGCTGAATGTCTGTGTGTCCATCTGCCCATCCACCTGTCTGTCCGTCTGTCAGATTTTCATTTCCAGACGACATCTTGCGTAAACATCAATGGATTTTCACCAAACTTGTTATATGCACTGGTATTGTGGAGATCTGGTTTAAGATTGCTAATGGGCAAATTTATCAATTTTTGACAGTGTTATCAGCCTGCCACATGTCCATATTTTCATTTCCAGAAGGGGGGTGGTTAGGTGAGGCAAAGGTGTCCTGTATCTTATGTCACCGGGGCATCCAGCTGATATTGGCTTACAGTTTGGCAAGACCTGCTCTCCTTGCAGCAGGAAAGGGTAGAGGGGGAATCATCACGAAAACATGCCTATATAATTTTGACCCACTTAAACCCCACTTTTATATAGTAAAACTGGGGTTTACAGGGGTATACATTATTTTTAGCTCACCTGAGCAAAAGCTCAGGGTGAGCTATTGTCATCACCCTCTGTCCGTCGTCCGGTGTCCGTCGTCCGTCGTCAACAATTAGTTTGTTAACACTCTAGAGGTTACAGTTTTGACCCAATCTTGATGAAACTTGCTCAGAATGTTTTCCTCTATGAAATCTAGGTCAAGTTTGATACTGGGTTAGTTGGGGTCAAAAACTAGGTCACCAGGTCAAATCAAAGGAAAAACTTGTTAACACTCTAGAGGTCACATTTTTGACCCAATCTTGATGACACTTGCTCAGAATGTTTGCCTCTATGAAATCTAGGTCAAGTTCGATACTGGGTTACTTGGGGTCAAAAACTAGGTCACCAGGTCAAATCAAAGGAAAAACTTGTTAACACTCTAGAGGTCATAGTTTTGACCCAATCTTGATGAAACTTGCTGAAAATGTTTGCCTCAATTAAATCTAGGTCAAGTTCGAAACTGGGTCACTTGGGGTCAAAAACTAGGTCACTTGGGGTCAAAAACTAGGTCACAGGGCCAGATCAGCAGAAAACCTTGTTAACACTCTAGCGGTCACATTTTTGAAGCAGTCATCATGAATCTTGCTCAATATGTTTGTCTTGATGAGTTCTAGGCTAAGTTCCAAACTGGGTCACTTGGGGTCAAAAACTAGGTCACTGGGCCAAATCAGCAGAAAACCTTGTTAACACTCTAGCAGTCACATTTTTGAAGCAATCATCATGAATCTTGCTCAAAATGTTTGTCTTGATGATTTCTAGGTCAAGTTCAAAACTGGGTCACTTGGAGTCAAAAACTAGGTCACTGGGCCAAATCAGCAGAAAACCTTGTTAACACTCTAGCAGTCACATTTTTCAAGCAACATCATGAATCTTGCTCAAAATGTTTGTCTTGATGATTTCTAGGTCAGGTTTGAAACTGGGTCACGTGGGGTCAAAAACTAGGTCACCAGGCCAAACCAGCAGAAAACCTTGTTAACACTCTAGCAGTCACATTTTTCAAGCAATCATCATGAATCTTGCTCAAAATCTTTGTCTTGATGAGTTCTAGGACATGTTTGAAACTGGGTCACGTGGGGTCAAAAACTAGGTCACCAGCCCAAATCAGCAGAAAACCTTGTTAACACTCTAGTGGTCAAATTTTTTAAGCAATCATCATGAATCTTGCTCAAAATGTTTGTCTTGATGATTTCTAGGTCAAGTTCGAAACTGGGTCAGTTGGGGTCAAAAACTAGGTCACCAGGCCAAACCAGCAGAAAACCTTGTTAACACTCAGGCGGTCACATTTTTGAAGCAGCGATCAAAAACTAGGTCACATGGATAGATCAGCGGAAAATCTTATCACTCTAGCGGTCACATTTTTCAAGCAATTATCATGACTCTTGCTCAAAATGTTTGTCTTTATGATTTTTAGGTCAAGTTCGAAACTGGGTCAGTTGGGGTCAAAAACTAGGTCACCAGGCCAAACCAGCAGAAAACCTTGTTAACACTCAGGCGGTCACATTTTTGAAGCAGTCATCATGAATCTTGCTCAAAATGTTTGTCTTGATGATTTCTAGGTCTAGTTTAAAACTGGGTCACTTGATATCAAAAACTAGTTCACCTGGCCAAATCAAAGGAAAACCTTGTTGATGCTCTAGAGGTCACATTTTTGAAGTGATCATCATGAATCTTTCTCAAAATGTTTGTCTTGATGATTTCAAGGTGATGTATAGTATTCTGTCCAGTGACTCTCTTAAGTTTTTCCATTTAGGTCAGTTTCTCAGTAATTATTGGTCCTACAGAGTGATATTTGGTACTTGTGAAGTGTTTGTGTTTAGGTCAGTTTCTCAATAACTATTGCTCCTACAGCCAGTGATACTTAGTACGTGCATACATCTTAGCATGACCTCTTGAGTGCAGTCATCCATATTTGACCTTGACCTTTATTTCACAGTCCATTAGACATGCTACATTGTCTTACTTGTTAATATAATCATTTTGAACTTTGATCAGAATGTTTGCCTTGATCAGTTCTAGATCAGGCCCTCAAAGTGCTATGTTGCTCCGGTGAGCGTTACAGGGCCATCATGGCCCTCTTGTTCTTATTTCTGATCAAAAGCATAGATTGTGGGTACTCATTAGAACCGCCTCGCCGAGGCAGTTTTAACGAGTACCCACAATCTATGTTTGAGCAAAAATGTGAAAAAATATTAGAATTTTTTCACTGAAAAGTTTCATTTTTTGATGGTAAAATTTTCAGTATATTTGAATAAGCATGTTTTCGTAATAGTTTTTATTTCTTCTGTTTCTTCACTTTCATTCATTTCCCTCTTTCTTCCCTATCCCTCTCTTTCATCTCCTCTACTATCTCTTCTATCTCTCTTCTCCCTTTCTTTTGGAGACGACACAAAATGGCCAACAAGAGTTGATATGTGGTTAAACCCCAACACAATAAAAAAAAATTAGTTTCCGGACGATAACTCAAATAAATATCAATGGATTTTCACCAAACAATGGTATGTGCATTGTTATTGTGGACATCTGGTTTGGAATTGCTAATGGGTAATTTCATCAATTTTTGACACAGTTATCTGCCCACGACACGATAGTGGTGGGATATTATTGTTTCATGATTTTTTTTTATTTTATATGCTTTTGTTTTCACAAACTACTTGGTGGAATGACAAACAGTGTATCTCTGATCAGAGTGATCCTTTAGGAGCAGTCTGATCTGCATGTGCACTGTTTGCATATGCCATTTTGTAAGAAACATTGGTGTACAAAATTTAAGGACTCTTACTGTACAGCATACTGATCAAGCAAATAACAGTTTTGATGGATTAGTTTAATCCTTGTCCTGCTGAACCCGGATATGTCCTGCCTTTGCAAACAGTGTAGATCCAGATTCTTCAGAAGCCAACTGATCTGGATCTGCACTGTTTGCCATTAAGTATTTGAATTTATATCAACAATCTGGATCAAGTAATCTGATTGGCTGAAAATTAGAAATGGGCGTGGCATCTAAATTTATTCAGCAGGACAAGGGTTAAGATAATGTTTGATGGTTTTGGGATATGTGGCTTTGGGATTGGTGGTTTTGGACAAATAGTGCTCAGATGTTTGACCGGATACGACACCGGCATAGTGGCTCAGTTGATAGAGCGTCCGCTTTGTAATGGGGAGGTTGTGGATTCAATCCCCTGCCGAGTCATACCAAAGACTTTAAAAATGGTACTAGCTGGCCTTTCATTTGGCTCTCAGCATTAAGAAAGTAGAGCTAGAACTGGTCATCCCAGTGTCAATATAATGTGACAAGGTGGAATATAATGTCATGTCTAAGACATGATATTTCAGTGAGATAGCATTCTAAAAGTTAGCATTGAGCTCCCTGCCACATCCAGATACCATCCCATTATATCTGAAAGATTGTTGAAAGTGACATAAAACCCCAATAAAACAAAAGTTAACTGTTGATGTATTAGAAAAATTTTGTTTGAAGTAAAGTAAATGTAAGTGAAAACAGTTATGAAGTGCTATAGACAGTAGGTAAGTTGGGAATAAGCGTAAGACAAACTGGTAAAAGTGAGTAGACAAAAATGAGAATAGGCAACTGAGAAGTAGGCAAAATGGGAATAGCCAAATGGAAAGTAGGCAAAATGGGCAAAATAAGAAGATATGGACAGTTGCTACTGTTAACCTCCACTATAGCAGACCAATTGGTATTGGGTTATCTGCATAAGTAGTTATCAAACCTTGAAGAACAGGGCCCAGTTGTTCGAAGGTAACAACATCATTAGTTAATGATTCATTAAAATTTACTTCGAGTGATACGCAAATATGCTGAAATATTTTGCTCAAAAAATGTGAGTAGCTTTTGCAGCTACTCACATTTTTTCAGCAAAAAAAAATCAGACTATTGTGTATTGAATCCACTAAAACAGTTAACGAAATGACCCTTAACAAGCTTGTTAAGCTAACCAGGCTTTGAATCACTGGGCCCAGGTTTGTCTGTTCATGGAATTATCTGAGCATTAGGGACATGCTTATGGGTGATTAGCTGGAGATTTAGTATGGACTTGACTAATGGATAATTTTTACCAATAATTAGCTGAGCATTAGGGACAGGATGAGGGATAATGCAATATTTGCCTTTTTATAGAATGTTTATGGTAATGTTGAAGAAGTTGCTGTGGATAATATATAGTGATGAACAACATGCGAAATAGGCTCTTATGCAATTGGCAGACAGCACAGGCCCAGATCACCCTGCACATTTGTGCAGGCTGATCTGGGCCTGTTGTTCACTTACAGAATCAATGGATACTGTTGTGTGTGTTGATGAACAGAATACTCAGATCAGACCACTGATGCAGATGCTGATCTGGGCTTTCACTGTTTGCATATGGAATAAGGGCCTTTTTCCCCCATGTTGAGCATCAAAGTGGAAAATGGTAGTGACCTAGAAGTCAGGGCTATGGACTTAGAATTTTTCATGATGGTCAAGCATCCGCCCAGGCAAAGTGTGCTGTTTGGTCACTCTGGTGACAGTTTATTATTTTGCATACAGCTTGCTTTTGTTTCCAATGATATGAGTAAATTTATAGCATTTGTGGTTATTATGTCTCCCCCTCCAAGAACCATAACTCTTGCATTAATACTTTTTGAGTTATTTCCCTTGGACTCTGTCACAAAATTGTGTCCCCTCTGTAACTTGAAAACCATTCAAGCTATCTTCACAAAATTTCATATAAATATCAATCAACATTAGACGACGTGGAGAGCACAAGAACCATAACTCTTGCATTTATACTTTTTTGAGTTATTTCCCTTGGACTTTGTTACAAAATTGTGTCCGCTCTATAACTTGAAAACTATTCCAGCTATCTTCACGAAACTTCATGTAGATATCAATCAACATTAGATGACATGCAGAGCTCAAGAACCATTTTTATTCTTTTTTAGTTATTTCCCTTGGACTCTGTCAGAAAATCATGTCCCCTCTATAAGTTGATAACCGTTCAAGCTATCTTCATAAAACTTCATATAAATATCGATCAACATTAGATGATGTGCACAGTGCAAGAACCATAACTCTTGCATTTATACTTTTTTGAGTTATTTCCCTTGGACTCTGTCACAAAGTCGTATCCGCTCTGTAACTTGAAAACCATTCAAGCTGTCTTCACCAAACTTCATATAAACATCAATCAACATTAGACAAAGTGCAGAGCACAAGAACCATACCTCTTGCTTTTATACTTTTTTAGTTATTGCCCTTGGAATTTTGTCTGTCACAAAATTGTGTCCCCACTTTAACTTGAAACCTGTTCAAGATATCTTCAAGAAACTTCATGTAACTATCAGTCAACATTAGATGACGTGCAGAGCACATGAACCATAACTCTTGCATTTATACTTTTTGATTTATTTCCCTTGGAACTTTGTCCATCATAAAAAACGTGTCCATTCTATAAGTTGAAAACCGTTCAAGCTATCTTCAGGAAACTTGATATGAATATCAATCAACATAAGACGACCTGCAGAGCGCAAAAACTATAACTCTTGCATTTATACTTTTTGAGTTATTTCCCTTTGAATCTCATTAGTTAGTATAAATGTTCATTGAATGTACAATACAATTTGACACCAAAAAAGGGGGAGACATCAATGTTTTTGTAGAAAAACAAATTCTAATTATTGTTTGATCATATCTCACACTGTGATTTTGGCTTACCTCTCTTTTATTTATATGTGCATACATGCAATATCTCACACTGTGAGATAAAATGTCACAGACTTTGGCCCATCTGGAAGGCAATTTCCATAAAAATTCAAATCTCACAGAATTTTCAAACCATTTAAGAACAGATTTTATGAAAAAATATTAATAAACATAAATCACACACTGTTATGGTTTTCACAAGCTTCTTACATGGAAAAAAAAAACGGCTTTAGACTATATTGGGGGAGCACTAAAGTGATGTTTAAAAAGAAAATCTCGCAGAATTTTGTCAAATTGCCCTTAAAAATTTGCTATATCTCACAGATTTAGTCCACAGCTTATGGCATGTACGAGGGGAGTTCAATAAGTTTGTAGAACTCGGTATTTTTCTATACAATTCAAGATTTCTTTTTTCATTTTTGTGCAGTGTAAACCTTTATCAGGTGAATGATAACAACCGTTCAGTCAACACATACATTTTTGCTCTTACTTTTTGTTTGAAAACCTGTACCCATAGGCAAAAATGGAAAATCAGAATATTGAGTTCAGAGCAGTCATAAAGTTCCTCACTAAGGAGGGTGCAAAGGCCAAAGAAATCCATCGGCGCTTGGCTGATGTGTATGGTGATAGTAGCCCAAAGTATTCCACAGTGGCAAAGTGGTCAGCAGAATTTAAACGTTGGGGAGACTCCTTAGAAGATGACCCAAGGCTAGGTCGCCCTGCTGATGTCATCAGCCAGGAGATGATCAACCGTGTTGAGAAACTTGTGCTAAACAATCGCCGAATCAGAGTTGCCAAATTTGCTTCAGAATGTGGTATTTCTAATGGAAGTGTTTACACCATAATCCATGAACATTTAGGCATGTCAAAAGTATCTGCCAGGTGGGTACCCAGAAACCTGAACATGCAAGATCGTCAGCAAAGTCATAACAACAGTGGCAGTCAAGTCAAGAACTTCTGGAAGTGTACAATGCCAATCCAGAAGACTTTCACACTCATCTTGTAACAGGAGATGAAACTTGGCTTCACCACTGGGACCCAGATACTAAAAAAGAGTCCATGCAATGGAAGCGCCAGCAAGGTAATAGCCACGGTGTTTTGGGACTCCAAAGGGATTATATTGATAGATTACAAGCCTGCTTCAATACTTCAATTACAGGAGAATACTATGCCAATGTCATTAAACAATTAAGGGTTGCTATTACAGAAAAACGAAGGGGAAAGCTAGCTGCTGGTGTCTTACTTTTGCATGATAATGCCCCTGTGCACAAGTCCAGAGTTGCACAAGCGGCTATTCGTGAGTGCAAGTTCGAGCAGTTAAATCACCCACCATACAGTCCAGAACTGGCCCCAAGTGATTATTATCTGTTTCGAAATTTGAAGTCCCACTTGAGGGGAACGAGATTTCAGGACGATGATGAGCTCAAGGCTGCTACAGAGGCTTGGTTTGAGGACCAAATAGACGACTTTTATTTCAAAGGCATAGACTGCTTAAAAGAAAAGTGGGCCAAATGCATTGAAGTAAAGGGAGATTATATTGAAAAATAATGTTGAAACCATCTTCCAGTCTGTGAGTTAAACCCCGAGTTCTACGAACTTACTGAACTCCCCTCGTATGTATGTGCCAAATGCATTTTCAATTGGCATGGCTCAAACAATACAAGTGAGAAGCATTGTGGGAAAAGAGCTGATATAGCGAACATTATAGGTTCTGGTGAGACTGGGTGGTTGCTTAGGGTCGCCTAAGCATCCACTCAGTCTCACCAGAACCTTTAATGTTGAATCGCTTACACAAGTGGTAAGGCAAGGGGAAACTTCAGCCAAAGAAGTAGATGTGGTCTTAGTAAGGGGCTGAAAGGCTGATTCTATGGTATGTCTAAAAGTCCTTTTTTCACGATGCAACTTGAATGTTGATTGTGGTTGTGGTAGTTAGATTTTATGATAGAACTGACATCTTTATACTGAACAGTGAATAAAATTAATACCTCATTCAGGTACTTCTAATAAATGCCCACAGCATGCTATTGCTGGTCTTGGTGGCTCAGTCGGATGCACGTCAGACTGGTGATCAGGAGGTTGCGGATTCTTTTGCTGACGGGTCGGCAACATTGTTTCATGGAGATTGATCATGAAATATTTTTTAAGGTCATTCTCTCTCTTCTGCTGATTCAAGAAGGGCAGTTGTCAGTTTCTGGTGAAAGAATGTGCACAATACTGGCTAACCACTTAGAGGACTAAGCCTGCCCAGTAAAAGTGAGGTTAGGTAAACTGACCAAGCTTGACATCACCCCATTGGTTGACTGACTGGGCCTTAAAACCTCAGCACAAACAAAACAGCATGTTATCATGAAGCAGTAGGAAAACTATATGTCTGGATACCACTCTCAGCTAGGAATAAATCAGGTTCCAGTTACAGACTTTTAAGTCTCTAAAAAATTTAGGCAAATAAAGCCATTTATTATATACAAAGTAATGAAATATAGAGAATTATTAATGAAATAAAATGCATATTTCGAAAAAGTTATATTTTCACTAGTGAAAATATAAAACTTATATTTTCATTAGTGAAAATATATATTTTCATTTCTCTGAGCAGTGAAAATCTGGAACTACTTTTTTCTTATTTACATTAATGGTCATTATGCACGAGTGAAAAATTTGAATGTTTTCATTACACGAGATGAAAATTTTTATGGTATTCACTGAAAAAGGGTAAATTTTCTTTTTATTTTATTGTTTATACGCCAAAGCGCGTTTGCTGAGGTCATAACTAACGTCACCAAACAAAACATGAATGTCATGGCGTCGACGCTCAGTGCTTAGCATGTAAAACGCTGGAGAAAACAAAAAACAAAAAGTTACGTCAAATCAAAATAATTTTGATACCAACATGTTCCTTACATTCTAACTAATGTTATGTGGTTCTTATATGTCACCGCCAAGGGACAAAAGTGCATGTCAGACTTCCCTTTGCAAATGCAAAATTTGCATCTCTTCTATCGAAAGTGATGTATATAATAAAAAGGAAATTCAAATGTTTGCCGTGAATATGACTTTTATTTCATCTCGTGAAGTGAAAAAATGTATATTTCATTCGTGCCTTTGGCACTCATGAAATATACATTTTTTCACTTCACTCGATGAAATAAAAGTCATATTCACTCCAAACATTTGAATATCCTCTATGTCTTGGGACAATGGAAGTTTTAGTTTATATGAAATAGCAAAGGTCCACAAGAGGACTTCTAAACTCTTGAAATACAGGATATTCAAAAACAGTTTGTTTTTTTATAAAGAATGAAGATAGTGCCAATAGAATTAAATTCGCAATATAAGAGTTTGATGTATAAATCCTAGTCCTGCTGAACACGAACATGCCATGCCTTTGCAAACAGTGTAGATCCAGATCAGTTGGCTTCTGAAGAAGCCAACTGATCTTGATCTGCACTGTTTAACATTAAGTATGTGAATTTGTATCAACAACCTGGATCAAGTATTCTGATTGGCTGAAAATTAGAAATGGGCGGGGCATCTTAATTTATGCAAAATGGCAAGGGTTAACCCTGACAGAGCTAGTCATAACAAGATTGGCAGATGACATTCTGAAATATTTTGTTGTTGTTGTTGTTGTTGTTTATTTAGAGAAAATAAGGATTGATATTTCATGTAAATTGTTGGTTGAGTAAACAATTCACTTGAAATAACAAGTTGTCTTTTCTCAGAAAAAAAAATTAGCCATATCGTCAGAAAGCATACCTTGGGACATGTATGCCGAGTGCAGATTCAGATCAGCAGGTACGTTTGTGCTGTCTGATTAGAATTTTCACTTAGCTTATTTTGAAAGGCCAAGAATGCTTAGTTTCTTCCTGTGGATAATGAAAACTGATCAGACTGATTTGAGTCTTCATTGGGAGCACATATCAGAAGGTACGTTTTCTCATCGTATATATTTATATTTATAGACATTTCTTTGATTATCAGAACATTAAGGTTCCAATATCCCAGTATATAGTATTCCCACAAACCAAGTGCTTACAGAATAAACCCTATATGTCTATATATTTTTATGTTCCCAAATACCATGTAATTGTTGTCCAATTTCCAGTTTGTGATAATGAATATGATCATGCATGTTTTTATTGTCCAGATTACCACTTCATATAATGAAGACCAAAGTGAAGAAAAGTTTAAACGCTCTAGAGTTGGAGAATGTTGTGTCTAGAAAAGATGGCTACCAAGAAATTATTAACTTAATAGCAAAGGTTAGCACAGAATTATTTTACACCCTGACAAATGACAGTGATAAGGTATTGTGTTTTCCCGCTGTGTTCATCCATTCATCCTTCCATTTGTTTTACATCTGTCCATAAATTGGGCTGTGCCATGGGAAAACGTGTCTTTTGGCATTTGCTGACAGCAAAGGCCCAGATCAGCCTGCCCATCCATGGTCTAATCAGGGCCTTCCCTGTCATCTAACAGAATCATTGGCACTATAGAATTTATCAATGGAGAGAAAATATGCGGATGAGACTTTGCACATGCTTGTAGATTTTGTGTCTCATCACGAAAACATGCCTATATAATTTTTACCCCCTTATACCCCACTTTTAAATAGTAAAACTGGGGTTTACAGGGGTATACATTAGTTTTCTTATTTCTGCTCAAATTCATAGATTGTGGGTACTCGTTAGAACCGCCTCATTGAGGCGGTTCTAATGAGTAACCACAATCTATGAATTGAGCAGAAATATGAAAAATATTAGAATTTTTCATCTGAAAGTTTTCATTTTTTGGTGGTAAAATTCTCAATATATTTGAATAAGCGTGTTTTCATAATGTGTCCATAGACATACTTTTGCTTGGCGCATCCCAATTAATTTATATGTGATAAATTTTCAGTGATTCCATTGAAACTTTACTTATGCACATGTATTAAGTATCAGACATTAATGGGCAAATTTTGATATTTTTAACAGATATCTCACTCATGAATCAGTGTAGATGAAGTGGATATCAACATGTCCAGCAAAGATGAGCAGGGATATTTGAGCAGCAACATCAGAAAGCCAACCTTCGGATAGTATGCCCAGCAAAGAATCAGATCAGCCTGCACATTCACACAGTCTGATCAGAACCATCACAGAAACATGCCTATATTATTTTGACCCCCTTAAACCCCACTTTTATACAGTAAAACTGGGGTTTACAGGGGTATGCATTATTTTTCTTATTTCTGTTCAAAACATAGATTGTGGGTACTCGTTAGAACCGCCTATCGAGGCTGTTCTAACGAGTACCCACAATCGATGTTTTGAGCAGAAATATGAAAAATATCAGAATTTTTCATCTGAAAATTTTCATTTTTTGGTGGTAAAATTTTCAGTATATTTGAATAGGTATGTTTTCGTAATGACACGCTGGACATGGTTTGCATAGCCAAGGTTGCAAAATTTCTTCATGACAATGAAGACAGATCAGGATGCACAGATTCACACTCTGGGCCCAGTTATTCAAAGCATCGTTAGCTTAACGAGCTCGTTAAGGGTCATATCGTTAACTTTTTTAGCGGATTCAATATACAATATTCTGATATTTTTTGCTGAAAAATGCTACTCAGATTTTTTCAGCAAAAAAAAATCAGCATATTTGCGTATCACTCGCTGTAAATTTTAACGAATCGTTAACTAACAACGTCGTTAGCTTTGAACAACTGGGCCCTGATTTGAGTCTTTGTTTGGAGCACATGATAGAAGGTCCATTTTCTCATGTGGCTCATTTGCTGAAATATTTTAACCCCAATGTATGTGCTAAAATCATAGCCATTGGAAAGATGCTTTTTTCGGTCCAAAAGTATTGATATTTTTCTTATTTCTCCATGAAAACATATATTGTGGGTACTCATTAGAAGCGCCTCAGTGAGGCGCTTCTAATGATTACCCACAATATATGTTTTCATGGAGAAATAAGAAAAATATTTACCTGATGCCCACTCTTATCAAAACCTATGTAAAATAATAAAGAGTTTACATGTGTAGGCAGTTCTTTTATACTGCTATCATTATAGCCATTTCACTACAAAACCAAGTTAGTATCCCATCTTGAAGCAAATGACCCTCATGGGTTGACATGTCCTTAAACCTGAACTCATCATCATCATCTTTTATACTGCCAAAATTACGTGTATCTAAACATGACTGCTGAGAAGTTAAGTGCAGAGTGGATCTGACATCAGAAATAGGTTCAGTTTTCACTATGAATGTGTTGCTAATATGGTATTGTATTATTTAACAGGATATAAGAAATCAGCGTCGCTATAGAAACAACAGAAAGTTAGAACTGAGGAAATTACGGGTGACATTGAAGTGCTTAGGTGACAAGAGACAGTTTTACGAGTCTCAGGTTGACTACTATAACCAGTATGTAAAGACATGTAATGAAAACCTCCAGCAAAAAGGAAGGTAATATATAATTTAACACACCAAGGGAATTTGTAGGATTATTTTTTTGCATACTTTTAATAACAAACAGGCTTTTACATTTCATTTTGATGATGCTTAGAATATATATTCAAATGACATGTCAAAACCTACTTTTCAGTGGTGGGGTATGTATTCGTAGCTCCTAATAAATGGATGTATCCAAATAATACTTTTTTTCGTATTTCTCTGGGGGTTGTCGGGTGTGGCAAAGGTGTCGTGTATCTTATATCAGTGGGGCCTCCAACTTATATTGGCTTACAGTTGGGCAAGGCCTGCTGTCCTTGTAGCAGGTAAAGGTAGAGGGGAATGTTTTTATTGTCCCCCCCCCCCCCTTTTCGAAGAAAAGTGGAGGGACACTGTTTTTGGTTTTCCGTGGCGCGTGGTGCGTGGTTCCGAGTTTTTAGTAGGTACTTTGTCCCCTTAACTCCTCCCACAGTTTTTGTCCGATCCTTTTGAAACTTTACAGGTGTTTTAAGGATGGTCTGAAGATTTGCATGTGGTTTTTTCAGAATCCTGAAATAACAGAAGTCTATAGGGAGTAGGTACCTTGTCCCCTTAACTCCTCCTACAGTTTTTGCCCGATCCTTTTGAAACTTTACCTGGGCTTTTAGGAATGCCTGAAGATATGCATGTGGTTTTTTTCAGAATCCTGAAATAGTTTTTTATCACTTTTTCCGCATTTTTAACTTAGACATTTTTTGAGTTCTAATATTACAGAAGTGTATAGGGAGCAGGTACCTTGTCTCCTTAACTCCTCCCACAGTTTTTGGCCGATTCTTTTGAAACTTTACAGGTGTTTTAAGGATGGTCTGAAGATGTGCATGCCGTTTTTTTCAGAATCCTGAAATTAATTTTTATTACTTTTTAGACATTTTGAACATAGACATTTTTTGAGTTCTAATATTACAGAAGTGTATAGGGAGTAGGTACCTTGTCCCCTTAACTCCTCCCACAGTTTTTGGCTGATCCTTTTGAAACTTTACATGGGCTTTCAGGATGGCCTGAAGATATGCATGTGGTTTTTTCAGAATCCTGAAATAATTTTTTATTACTTTTTCCGCATTTTTAACTTAGACATTTTTTGAGTTCTAATACTACAGAAGTATATAGGGAGCAGGTACCTTGTCCCCTTAACTCCTCCCACAGTTTTTGGCCGATCCTTTTGAAACTTTACAGGTGCTTTAAGGATGGTCTGAAGATATGCATGTGTTTTTTTTAGAATCCTGAAATTATTTTTTATCACTTTTTGAACTTAGACATTTTTTGAGTTCTAATATTACAGAAGTCTATAGGGAGTAGGTACCTTGTCCCCTTAACTCCTCCCACAGTTTTTGACCGATCCTTTTTAAACTTTATGTGGGCTTTTAGGATGGCCTGAAAATATGCATGTGGATTTTTCAGAATCCTGAAGTATTTTTTTATTACTTTTTCCGCATTTTTAACTTAGACATTTTTTGAGTTCTAATATTACAGAAGTGTATAGGGTGCAGGTACCTTGTCCCCTTAACTCCTCCCACAGTTTTTGTCCGATCCTTTTGAAACTTTACAAGAGCTTTTAGGATGACCTGAAGATATGCATGTGTTTTTTTCAGAATCCTGAAATAATTTTTTACCACTTTTTCTGCATTTTTAACTTAGACATTTTTTGAGTTCTAATACTACAGAAGCGTTTAGGGAGTAAGTACCTTGACCCCGTAACTCCTACCACAGTTTTAAGCCGATCCTTTGAAACTTTACAGGTGCTTTAAGGATGGTCTGAAGATATGCATGTGGTTTTTTTCAGAATCTTGAAATTATTTTTTATCACTGGTTTCCTGCTTCAATACTTAGGTAATTGATACAGGACCAATGGTCCTCTGGTTAACTTTACCATTTTTAACACCTCAAATAAAAATAAGGCGGGGGACATAAATTCCCCATGGAATTTGCTTGTTTCTTCTGTTTCTTCACTTTCATTCATTTTCCTCTTTCTCCCCCGTCCCTCTCTTTCATCTTCTCTACTGCTATTTCTCTTCTCCCTTTCTTTGGGAGATGACACAAAATGATCCACAAGGGTTGATGTATCATTAAACCCCAACACAATCATTTCTTATTTCTCTATGAAACGTGTGTCTGTACTCATCAGAAGTGCCTAAGCGAGTATACACAACATATGTTCTCATAGAGAAATAAAAATAATATTAATACTTGGGAGCAAGTTTTTCCCTTTAGCCGGCCTCAGTAGCTTAGTTGGATACACGTTTGACTATTGATCGGAAGGTCGCTGGTTCGAGTTCGAGTCCGAGTCCGGCCGGGTCTGGCAACATTCTTTCATGGAGACTGATCATGAAATATTCTACGGTCATTCTCCCCCTTCCACTGATTCAAGAAATGCAGTTGTCAGTTTCTGGCAAAAGAATTTGCTCAAGTACTGGTTAACCGCTTAGAGGGCTAAGCCTACCCAGTAAAAGTGTAGTTAGGTAAACTGACCAGCTTGACATGACCTTAGTAGTGTTGACTGGGCTGTTAAACTTCAACCAACCAACTTTTAGGGTAGACCCTTTTGCAGTAGGGGTTTGATGTAAAATAAAGCAAACAGGAAGTCACAAAAGTTACTGGTATCTCATTTGTATAAAATGGCAGAAAATCTACCAAGCCGTCCAGTTCCCTTAGTTGCCCTAGTCTTGAAGGATTTCAAATATAACGTCGCCTCAACGTCGATGCAACGTCATGACGTTGCATCGACGTTGAGGCGACGTTATATTTACGTCATGTGCCCGCTGGGGTATTTCATAATAATTCTGGGATAATTTTCTCCAGTTCTCCATTAGAAGCGCCTCAGATAGTTCCCACAACAAGTTTTATGAAGAAACAAGAAAAATGAGCCCAGAATTATCTCACAATATTCCTCCTTAATAAGTCCTCTGTTTCTATGTAAGGAATACGAAAAAAAAGGCCTATGGGAGGTGCAAAAGGGCACATGATGGGCACATGACCAGCATAGGTTACTCGCACAGGCATGCACACCCCACCCCAAAATAAGTTCAGTAATTGTTTTTGTCTTGCAATTAAATCATAGCTCCAGATAAGGCACTTTTTTTTTCAACCAAACAGTAGACATTTTTCTTATTCTCCACAAAAACATGTGGTTCTCATTAGAAGCATCTTGTCGAGGCACTTCTCATGAATACTCACAACATATGTTTTCATGGAGAATTAAGAAAAATATTTACCAGGTACTCTCTCTTATCTAGAGCTATATTAACTTATTTTAGTCTGAAAAGCCCAAAAAGGTTAATTTGTAGATAGTGCAGACACAGATCAGATACCGCATTTTGCATCATCTGAGCTGGGTCTACACTGTTTGCATTAAGTACAGGAATTTCTATTAAACAAAATGAGCCAGCGTATGACAAAACCTATGTGGGCCCCCGTAGCCTAGTGGATAAGAGAGTTGACTCTTAATCCATTAGGTTTCTCACCGCTGTGGTTCGAGCCTAGCTCGGGTCATATGTGGGAAAGCCAAGTTCTGCTTACGGATGGTCAGGTGGTTTTTCTCCGGGTACTCCGGTTTTCGCCCACCTTCGATGAACGATCGGCTCGATATAAGTGAAATATTCTTGAAAGGGCCGTAAAACCCAAATAAAAAATAAAAAAATAAAAAAAAATTGACAAAACCTACAATTAGACCTGTGTGACCAGCAAAGATTCATATCAGCCTGTATGATTACCCAATATGGAAAGGGCTCTGGTTTAACCCTCTTTGGATAGCCTGGAGGCTGTAGAGGGCACATATGATCAGTGAAGACTCCCTTCAGACTGCACAGATGTGCATGCTGATCTGAACTGGCTCGCAGGCCCCCGTAGCCTAGTGGATAAGAGAGTTGACTCTTAATCCATTAGGTTTCTCACCGCTGTGGTTCGAGCCTCGCTCGGGTCACGTGGGAAAGCCAAGTTCTGCTTACGGATGGTCAGGTGGTTTTTCTCCGGGTTCTCCGGTTTTCGCCCACCTTTGATGAACGATCGGCTCGATATAAGTGAAATATTCTTGAAAGGGCCGTAAAACCCAAATAAAAAAAAAAAAAAAAAAAAAAATCTGAACTGGCTCAAATAATAATGTAAACTAACAAGACTCCCTGCAATTGGAAATAAATCAGTCTAAAGAGTTGTGGTATAAGATAAGAGTTCACTACATTTAAATTGGTTAACCCTTAAAGCGCCAAGAAAAACTGCATCAAAAAATGTCGTCTGTTTATGTCGACTGCTGAATATTCTTGCAAACTTTTCAAACCTATTTTTGCATACAGGCAAACAGTGTGGACCCAGATCAGAAGGAGCAGTCTGATCTGGGTCCACACTGTTTGCAAAAATGACTTTTAAAATCACAAGCAGATGACAAGGCAGATGACAATTGTTGTGATTGGTTAAATCAATTTTTCAGATCACATAAAGCAAAGGCAAACAAAGCAGCGAAGAAAGCACAGGGTACAATAAAATACAATGGAGCTAAACTTCATGAGAAAGGAGTTATTCTGGAAATTGAAGGACTCACCCATAACCAGTAAGTACAAATTGATCTGTAATAACATCTTTGGTAAGATACAGCTGAAAATAGTAAATAATCAGTAATCAAAGCACTGACAGCACTGGTGGGTTGCTTGTCTCTGAGTAGGCTGGGGAAATGGTCCTGGACTTAAAGCTGTTCCATTTAACCCTTAGTCGGCCTCGGTGGCTCAGTTGGATGCGCCGTCAGACTGGAGACCAGGAGGTCGCGGGTTCAACCCCCGCCGAGGTCGGCAACATTCTTTTGTGGAGATTGATCATGAAATATTTTCTACGGTCATTCTCTCGCTTCCGCTGATTCAAGAAGGGCAGTTGTCAGTTTCTGGCGAAAGAATGTGCACAATACTGGTTAACTGCTTAGAGGACTAAGCCTACCCAGTAAACGTGTGATTAGGTAAACTGACCGCTTGACATGACCCCATTGGGTTGACTGGGCCGTAAAACCTCAACACAAAATTTAACCCTTAACTTCCTGGAATTAAGGCAGACAGTGCAGAACTGTGTTTTGCGGCATCTGATCTGGGTCTGCACTGTTTGCCAATGTTGCAACACTAAGCCCAGTCCAGGTTTTACAGCTAACCCTCTTTACATAGCACTCTGACATCACAGTGACGAGAATCGCATTGCTATAAATTACCCTTACCTGGATTTTGTATAAGCGCTATTTGCATGGATTAACTTCATTGGTCAGCGATAGTCACTTGCACAACAGCGATATAACTCCGATTCTTTAGTAACTTCCAGATAAACACTCAACCTAAAAACATTCAGTTTGGGAAAAAAGTTTGGTTTGGAGACAACAGGTTGTGGGTTTCATATCGTGATTAATTGATTGGTCCATCTAACACCTGCTTTCATGTCATTGGTCAATGATAATCATGTGGACAGTGAAAACTGACTAGACTGCCTGAATACTCAGGCTACTCTAAGTGAACATGTCCACATGTCCATCTTGGTACACATGTCTAAAGTACATTTTCTTATGTGACTTAATTATGGAATTCATAAAGCTAGAACAGAAACCAGCACATGTATATAGTATTCAATATCTAATATATTAATGTCTATGAGGTTGCCCTTGGAAAGAAAGAACATACAGCTCCAGATAAGGCACTTTTTTCAACCAAAAAGTATTGATATTTGTTTTATTTCTCCACGAAAACATATGTTGTGGGTACTCATTAGAAGCGCCTCAGAGAGGCGCTTCTAATGAGTACCCACAACATATGTTTTTGTAGAGAAATAAGAAAAATATTTTACCTGATACCCTCTTATCTGGAGCTCTGGAACATACTGAAATTCAGCATCACAGTTTGATTTAGACTCTTCATGTGACAATGTTGTAGTTTGCAGGACTGTATATGCCTCCCCACTAGCACCAGCTTCATTGTAACTCGATTTTGCAAGATACCAGAACGGGGCTAGTGCGCTCTTTAAGTTCTATCTGTTAACCCTTGTCATGCTCAATAAATTAAGATGCCACACACCCACTTCTAATTTTCAGCCAATCAGATTATTTGATCCAGGTTGTTGATACAAATTAACATATTTAATGACAAACAGTGCAGATCAAGATAGGTTGGGTTATTCAGAACCCAACTGATCTAGATCTGTACTGTTAGCAAAAGCAGGACATATCTGGGTTCAGCAGGACCAGGTTAAGATATTCTCTTCTGTGCAGTAAGGTTTTGTTTATAGAAACTTCATATCTAGTTTGTTGTGGTATATTTGTTTTAGGTTCAAGAATGTGCAGTTTGAGATAGCTGCAACTGCTGATCCAGGTGTGTTTGGAGTCAGTGCCAAGTTGATGGGGGTTGATGTGGAAAAAGTTGAGCTTGTTTTCCAGGTAAGTGTATTTTCATTTTTTTCCACTCATTTTAAGGTAGCTACTACAGTTGATTCAGGTATATATTATTAATCTTTAGTACCACTCTCTGGGTTAATTCAGCAGACAACAAATTAATAATATTTTTCTTGTTTTTCTCAGAAAACAGGATTTGACATTTCATGCAAATTGTCTCCAATGGAGACAATTTGCATGAAATATCAAATCCTGTTTTCTGAGAAAAATAAAGATATTTCAAAATGTCGACTGCTGAAAATTTTACCCAGTGTGCTTAGTGCTAAATTTGATGGGAGTTTAAGGGTCCACGATTTATTTGGGGAAAGTTAAACTAGTAATTGTCCTTATTTCAGCATAACAGCATTTTTTAAAAATATTTTATTAGAACACCAGTGTACATTTTCAGAGATATATAAGAAAATTTCCCTTGAATAGAACCCAAAATTTACTTTTCCTTTGAATTTGAGGTCCGGGATAGTGCAGAGGTATGTCTCTCACATTACCCTGCAGCCTCGGCTCAGTCCTTGGCACTTGCATGTGGCAGGGTACTGGTCACCCATCTAAGGTTGGTAATTTCCTCCACCACCTATGACCACAAAATACCAATATACACCTCCAGAAAGCTGTTTATACATATGTTGAGCATCTGTTTGATTGAAGTAAAGTAAATAAAATTTAAACTTTGACCTGTAGAATTTTTTAATTTCCCCTTTGGAATGATAGTTAATGCACATTATCTCAGAATGAGACAGCTTGAATGAAATGCCAGAAATTACAGAAAATATAATTTTCTGTGAAAAGCAAGACAAATACATGTATCACTTTACACTTAGACCTCTTTATAAGATAGTACATTATAAGACTGTTTTGGATATGACAGTTTAAGGGTGGACCCCAAAAGTGTTGTATCCAAACAAAAAATGTATTGATTATACAGAAAAATGACCTTTTATGGAAACCCTTTATAAGACAGACAGTTCAATTTAAGATGGCTTTGGAGATAAAACATTTTGAAAATGGAACACAAAGGTGTTGTATCCAAACAAAAATGTATAGATTATGTAGAAAAATGACCGTTTTATGGTCATTTTTCTATATAATCTATACATTTGTGTTTGGATACAATATAGGTATTTAGCTAAAACATTTTTTGTTTTGGATAGTAGTAATAGTATTATAAAGAGGTTTGGTGAATTTGTTATCTGATAAATTTAACTATCAAACATATGTTTCAGGATTTGCTCCAGCTTCAGTACGAAGGAGTGGCTGTCATGGAAATGTTTGGGAAAACCAAAATCAATGTGAATCTTCTTATCTTTCTTATCAACAAGAAATTCTACAGTAGTGCTAGGAAATGAGAAGCTTTTGACAATGTAGACTATTGTAAAATCCAGTGCAATGCAAGACTGTTAAATTATAATTAGCCATTATATAATTCTAAGCAAAATTGTAGCAGATGAGATACTTTTTTTTTCTTTTTTTTTTTTTCAGAGAAACTAAGATTTGGCATTTCATGTGACTTGTCCATAGCAACAGATAAGGCTCTTTTTTCATCTGAAAAATGCTGATATCTTTCTTATTTCTCCACAAAAACATATGTTGTGGGTACTCAATAGAAGCGCCTCGGCGAGGCGCTTCTAATGAGTACCCACAACATATGTTTTCGTGGAGAAATAAGAAAAATAATATATGGATACCCCCTCTTATCTGTAGCTATGCTTGTCTGCCTAGCAGACAATTCACATGAAATGGGCCAAGGCTTATTTTCTCTGAAAAATAAAAATAAAAAAAAAATGAGTGCTGTCTGCTGCAGACATGATTAAGGCTTTAATAGTTAAACACAGTCTGTAAACTATAATAAATATTGCTGTTGAAAATAGCAGTGGCAACACTAAATTGAATGTATGGTAATTGTCCTAAAATTTATAAAGCCACTTTTTCTGACAAAATGGTATATGAAATAGTGAAGACCAAGATCAGAAGTCTAATCCCAGTGTATACTATTTGCCATTAGTTTGTGAAACAAATGCATAAAAAAATTGGAACAAATGAAAGTATGGCATAAAGTGTTTGAAATTTTAGGACATTTGCTATAACTAGCTACAAGCAAAGGTCATGATAAGAAGGCTATAGACATGGGTGAAAGTTTTCAGTATTTATACTGAATTCAGTATTGAGAAGACTTTGTGTCCTATATAAAGTATAGGGAAAAGATACTTTTCAGTGTTGAAAAAGTGGATTTCCAGTGTTGAGGATTTCTGGAGCTTTCACCCATGTATAGAGATACACTTCAACCTCATTATAACACGGTTCATTATAACACGGTTTTGGATATAACAGTTCAAAGATGGATCCCAAAAATGCATAGATTATATTGAAAAATGACCATAAATGGTCATTTTTCAATATAATCTATACATTTTTGTTTGGATATTACACGGTTGTGTAACTAACACAGTTTATGCTATGGACCCCAACAATGATGTTATAAAGAGGTTGTGGTGTAGCTTTTTTTTTTTGCTTTTTTTTTTTTTTTTTTTTTTAATTCTCAAAATAAAGAATTGTGGGTCCGGGCTCCACTGTGCAGTTGGTAATCCATCTGACTGCAGGTCGAGGGGTCGCAAGTTTGAATCTTGGCTTAGGTACATAACTTTCGGAGGTCATGAAAGCATTTCTATGGTCATTCTCCCCATCCACTGATACAAGAAGGGCAGCTGTCAGTTATTGGGGAAAGAATGTGCTACTTACAGAACTTATCCTGTCCAGGCCAAGTGTGAGTAGGTTAACTGACTGGCTCAGCATGGCCTCAACAGTATTGACTGGGCCATAAAATACCAACTCACTCAGCTCAAAGCATTGTTGACCATTGTCCTCATGAAGACAATTCTAATGACATATATAATATATATATATATATGTTGTGGAGAAATAAAGATACAAAAAGAAAACTTTTTAAAAGAAAATGTTATTTGTTTGGAGTTGCTTACATGTATTTTCTGAAGTGGTGCCTGTGTTGTTAAGTGGTGCATATGATCTGAGGTGGTGTCTGGGCTGTTACTGCAGTAAGAAGATGGATATGTGGGTGTGAATAGATCTACTATACTGTTAATGTATAAAATAGCTCCAGATAAGAGTGGGGTATCCACATAATATTTTTCTTATTTCTCCACAAAAACATATGTTGTGGGTACTCATTAGAAGTGCCTCGGTGAGGCACTTCTAATGAGTACCCACAACAAATATTTTCATGGAGAAATAAGAAAATTACTCATACTTTTAGGTTGAAAAAAATTGCCTTCTCTGGAGCTACGCTTAATTGTCAGGTTTATTCTGTGAGGTATTGACTATATATGTATTGATTCCACATTCATGCTCAGGTCCTGAAAAGTGTAGGGACCAATAAAGCCTCTTGGGACCATAATTGATCAAAACAGGATTCCATTCTTACAACCAGTTTTCATATAATTATAATTTTCACATTTGTTGATGAATTTTTTTCCTAAATAACAACTGGAACCCTGCTGTATTTCATTTCACATAATATGTGTTCCTTTACGAATCTCTGCTGTACATTGAGATGTTGGGACTAGAATCTGTTTTTATGTACTTGTTTAACTATAGAATCTCTGTTTCATATATAAGCACACTGTTTTTATTTTTCAGTTGAGCTATTCAAACACTTAAGTTTTGAAGTATCTGTTATGTTAGATCAAATCCATATCATTACGAAAACATGCCTGTTCAAATATATTGAGAATTCTACCACAAAAAAATGAAAATTTCCAGATAAAAAGATCTGATATTTTTCATATTTCTGCTCAAAACACAGATTGTGGGTACTCATTAGAACTGCCTCGCTGAGGCGGTTTTAACAAGTACCTACAATCTATGTTTTTGAGCAGAAATAAGAAAAATAATATATACCCCTTTAAACCCCAGTTTTACTATATAAAAAGGGGGTTTAAAGGAGTCAGAATTACATAGATATGTTTTCGTGATGTCAAACATATGACAAATAAGGTACAGTAAATGTCCTAAAATTTTGAACATTTTATTCTTTTTTTTTTTTTAGCTCGCCTGAACAATGTTCACGGAGAGCTATTGTACTACCCCTGACGTTGACATCGGCATCCACAAATGTTAAAGTTTTTAAGACCTCATTATTTCCTAACCTTTTCACTGATTTGATTCATCTTTGGTATGATGACCTAGAATTTTCCAGAAACAAAATGTGCAATTTCAGGCGAGCTAACCTGTCTGGCGACAGGTCTTGTTTGCCTAAATTTTGCTTTTTATACAGTTCAGGGTTCATACCGGTACATGTCAGGGAAATGTCAGGGAGATTTAATTTTTTTCAAGCCCAAGAAATTGTCAGTGAATTCTGTGATGTTTCAGGGAAAAATGAAATTTTGCAAAAATGTCAGGGAAATGTCAGGGAATTTTACATTTCAGTCTGATTAAGCTAGATGTTTGGTTCCAATGTATTTTTCTTGGTAAATTCATAAAATTTTTGGCTCCGATATTGTCAGGGAAATTTGAATGTACATCAGGGAAAAGTCAGGGAAATGTCAGGGAATTTTGGTCAATCCTGAATGTATGTTTCTTTAAATACTAGGTAGAATGGCAAACAGTGCAGACCCAGATCAGACTGCTTCTTCAGGAGCAGTCTGACCCAGGAGACCCAGATCAGGAGCAGTCTGATCTGGGTCTGTACTGTTTGCATATGCAATTTTGTCAGAACCGGTGGTGTACGAAATTTTAGGACATTTGTTTTACTGTAACTGTAATTTAGTCTTTGTTTTTAGGAGTAATGTAAGCTTCATGGATGGCTTGTTGACTCTGTCTATACCATAACAGGCTTTTCCTGTTCCAGTAAATGTCTAGTATATGTTAACCAGATTGAATCTGTCTGGCAGCATTGCTTTATCCAGTTGTGTTTTAAACACCATAAATGAATCACTACAAACTATGTCTTCATCAGGATTATCCAGTTATTTATGCATCTCACTGACAAACTGTTCAGTCTCAAGGATGTCCTACATGTGTGTTTGTTTATTTTATTTAAAGGTATGGCCTCTGGTACAATTATCATTGAAATCTAAGACATTTACAAGTTTGATATCCAAATGTCCATGAACACTTTTAAACAACTGCATAAGGTCATAAAGTTTTCTCTGTTAGTATAAATTCAGTAAATTTATTCTTTCGAATCTATCTCAGTATAAATTCAGTAAATTTATTCTTTCGAATCTATCTCAGTAGCAAAGTCCTTTCATTGGGGAACTTGGAGACAGCTTGCATGAAAAATGTCAAATCCTATTTTCTAGGAAAACTATAAAAAATACCATCAGGGCCCGGTTGTTCAAAGTTAACGATGTCGTTAGTTAACAATTCGTTAAAATTTACATCGAGTGATACGCAAATACGCTGAAATTTTTTGCTAAAAAAATGTGAGTAGCTACTCACATTTTTTCAGCAAAAAATATCAGAATATTGTACATTGAATCAGCTAAAACAATTAGCAAAATGACTTAACGAGCTTGTTAAGCTAACGACACTTTGAACAACTGGGACCAGATTGTCATCTGCTGAATTTGCCTAGAGAGTGAGTGGTAAAGGTTGAAATAGGATATTCAGTGTGAACAGTGTTTATTTGTTCAAATCACAGCCGTATGTTTTTATGCACCATTTGGCTCTTCAGTTGGCCTTGGTGGCTCAGTTGGATGCTCGTCCAACTGGTGATCAGGAGGTCACGGGTTTCATCCCTGCTGGGTGCAGCAACAGTCTTTGGTGGAGATTGATTATGAAATATTTTGTACTGCCAGTTTTGTCCCTTCTGCTGATTCAAGAAGGGCAGTTGTCAGTTTCTGGCAAAAGAATGTACACGTACTGGTTAACAGTTTAGAGGATTAAGCCTGCCCAGGAAAAGTGTGGTTAGGTAAACTGGCTGGTTCTACCTGCCCTTAATTGTGTTGATGGGGCCATTAAGCTCCAACCCAACCCTAAAACCATTTGGCACTTCATGCACATTATTTCTTTGGTAAAGGTTAAGTTTTTCATACTTGTAACAATAAAAAATACATTCCCCAAAATAAAACAGGGTATCATGCTTCTGAAGTACAGGATGAGTTGTTAATATTTGTTATATGTAAAAAATACATTGCCTTCTGAAGTAAATATTAACCCTTGCTATGCTGAACAAATTAAGATGCCATTCCCACTTCTAATTTTCAGCCAATCAGATTTCTTGATCCAGGTTTTTGATACATATTCAGATATTTTATGAAATACAGTATAGATCCAGATAAGTTGGCTTTTTCAGAAGCCAGCTGATCTGGATCTACACTGTTTGCAAAGGCAGGGCATATCTGGGTTCAGCAGGACCAGGGTTAAGTTGTTTATATTTGTTGCAGTCAAAAAACACATTCCCAAAACAAAACAGCATATCTTGCTTTCACTGAACCATCCTGGACAGTGTTTGGGCCACTGTTTTTAAATGTACATAATTTCCATTTGAACCATGAAAAGTCATATTAGACAGTAAATTGTCTTCAGTCAGAATCAGAATACATGTATTATAGAATATAGTGGCAAACTTTAAAAGATCTTGATGCATGGGGTAGGTTTACTTGTGAAAGTATGTGCACAAGTACTGGTGAATGGCTTAGACACTAAACCAGCTCAGGAAAACTGTGATTAGGTTAACTGATTGACTCAACATGACCTTAACAGTGTTGACTGGGCCATAAAACGCTAACAAATTTAGTGCTATACCAATATGTTGCCATTTGTGATAGTTATTTGTGCTTTTCTGTCATGATTTGAGCCATGAACATAAGAGAGAGTACCTTTGGACATATGCACCCAGTAAAGACTCCGATTAGCTCGCACATCCATGTGTTCTGATCCATCTTTGCTGTCCATAGAAGCCTTTGATTTTTGGTTTTTAACTCCTACCCTGCTATGGGCAGATTCAGTAGACAACAAATTGATGATATTTGTCTTATTTTTCCTAGAAAATAGGATCTGACACTTCATGCAAATTGTCTCCTGTGGAGACAATTTGCATGAAGTGTCAAATCCTATTTTCTAGAAAAAATAAGAAAAAAGATATTTCAAAATGTCGTCTGCTGCAATTTTTACCCAGCATGCAACATGTTAAAAGACTGTTTGGCATATCTGCAGATAAGAGGGGTATCCACATTATATTTTTCGTATTTCTCCATGAAAACATATGTTGTGGGTACCTATGAGAAGCACCTTGCTGATGTGTTTCTAATAAGTGCCCACAGCGTATGTTATTATGATAAATTGAAAAAACATCAGTACTCTTTCTTTGAAACTATACTTTATCAGGAGTTATGGTCTAGCAAAGACTCTGATCAGGCTGGGTACACAGCATTTGGTACAGTTTCTCCTGTTTCACCTTGTTTGTTTTTATTGTTTACTGTTTCGGCATAGCTTTTATAACCATAAGCTTTGATTTGGACAATACTTGTAAGAATTAGGCAAAATATCCTATGCTTTTTCTAATAAACCATTAGGTAAAATAGAAGTTCAGGGATAGATCCGGGTTTATTTAAGTGCAATTCACAACTAAAGCAGACGACAATTTTGATTTTTTTTTTTTTTTTTTTTTAGAAGAAAACAAGTCTTGACATTTCAAGCGAATTGTCTGCCAAGCAGACAATTCACATGAAATATCAAGACTTGTTTTCTCTGAAAAATAAAAAATGAAAATTTTAGATTGTTGTCTGCTACAAGTTTTGCTTGGCACTTGAAGGGTTAACAGGTGGATGGGCGGTTGGGGGTTCAAAAAAATCTGAATGGGTTTGATTTGATTAAATTACCATATGTACCCTGAATATTCAAACAGAAAGGCCTGAGTAAACAGTGTAGACACAGATTGGCTGCTGCAGAACACGGAGGCTGATCAGGATCTGCACTGTCTTCCAGTTGTCCAGCAATTTTAGACACATTCACAGGTAGTAAAATAGACTGTTGAAATTTTAAAAGAAGGAGGTAAAGAGTAAGACGTGAATATTTGGGTAAATTTGGTAAATATGGTGTCTAACATTTATCCTAAATTTCCCATGAAAAATGAAATTTTGAGCGGAAGAAAAGGGGGTGAACCCCACATACCACACTCTGTATCAGCCCCTGAAACTAGCTGTTGCTTATATTGAGTATGTTAAGTATACATTATGAAAACATGCCTATTCAGTTGTACTGAAAATGTTACCACCAAAAAATGAAAATTTTCAGATAAAAAAATTCCAATATTTTTCATATTTCTGCTCAAAACATAGATTGTGGGTACTTGCTAGAACCACCTCGGCAAGGCAGTTCTAACGAGTACCCACAATCTATGTTTTTGAACAGAAGTAAGAAATATAATGTATATCCCTGTAAATCCCAGTTTTACTATATAAAAGTGGGGTTTAAGGGGGTCAAAATTATATAGGTATGTTTTCATGATGAGCTAGTGATCATCGTGAACAGATTGGAGTGTTCCACAAAGTATACATTGCCATAGCTCTTCATAAGATACTTCAACTCAGAAGTATTGGTAATTTTCTTATTTATCCTCCAAAACATATTTTGTGGGTGCTCATTAGAAGCTCCTCAATGAGGTGCTTCTAATGAGTACCCACAACATATGTTTTCATGGAGAAATAAGAAAAATATTTACCTGATACCCGCTCTTATCTAGACCTATGCATTGCTGCAGATGGCATAACTTATACGGCTTTTCTTTTATTATTGCATTGTTGCTATGTTTTTCTGTACAATTTGATTCTTTTTTTACTCTAGACTATTTTTTTTCTATACAAGTATACATGTATATGCTTGCATATATTTACTTTCGCCTGCTACAAGCAAACAATTCATTATGAAAACACGCCTATTCTAATATATAGAAAATGTCACCTCAAAAACTGAAAATTTTTAGATAAAATAAATTTGATATTTTTCATATTTCTGCTGAAAACATAGATTGTGGGTACTCATTAGAACTGCCTCAGCGAGGCGGTTCTAACGAGTATCACAATCTATGTTTTGAGCAATAATAAGAAAAATAATATATACCCCTGTAAACCCCAGTTTTACTATATAAAAGTGGGGTTTAAGGAGGTCAAAATTATATAGGCATGTTTTCGTGATGTAGCAGACATTATTTTAAAATATTTTCCTCTGAAAATAGTGCTCAGCATTTCATTTGAATCAGCTCTTGACCCATACAGTACCATTCAAAAAATTGTAGCAGACGATATTCTAAAATATATATTTTTTAATGATTTTTTGAAAAAAATTAGTTTTGACATTTCTTGTAAATGGCCATGCAGACCATTTTTAAGAAATATCAAGCCTGGTTTTCAGAAAAATGATATGGTAATAAGACGACATTTAATGTGATCTTTTTCCAGCTGGCAATTCAGAAGAAATATCTGGCCTTATTTTCTCTGAATACAGTAAATGCCCTCATCACGAAAACATACCTATATAATTTTGACCCCCTTAAACCCCACTTTTATATAGTAAAACTGGGGTTTACAGGGGTATAAATTATTTTTCTTATTTCTGCTCAAAACATAGATTGTGGGTACTCGTTAGAACCGCCTCGCTGAGGCAGTTCTAATGAGTATCATCAATCTGTTTTGAGAAGAAATATGAAAAATATCAGTTTTTTATCTGAAAATTTACAATTTTTGGAGGTGAAATTTTCTATGTATATTGAATAGGTGTGTTTTCGTAATGAAAAAAAAAATAAAAAAAATTAATGTTGTTGTCTTTCTGTTGTGATTGGCACTTACAGGGTGTTCATTTTTCATACTTTTCCATGAAAGTAAGACATTTTATTTGGGTAATCTCTTAATTGGTGTTTCATACAAAATACTTAGCCTCATTTAATAAGAAAAATATTTTGATGAATTGTCTGCTGACTGCTGTAGAAAGGTCAAGGCTACTGATCTGGCAATGTGTTCATTTATGAGATGAGTTAAGTGAAAAGAGTCATTTGACTTAGTACCTATGCATACATTTGATCTACACATAATTATGCAAGCTGGCAATGAAGGGAATGTGCAGGCTGATCTGTGAACCATTAAGGAAGTGTAGGTTTCCCATCACTTCTCATTCTGATCTGTCATGATTCTGTGCTAGTTGTTGATTTAAACCCCTTTGCAGTGTGAAAATAGTTTATTGAACCATTTAAAACTTAGGCACTGATCCTGTCTTTCATACATCAAAGAGTCCAGGGTATTTGAGGACTACAAAAGTCACATGACTGGTCACATGACTATTTTATTGACACATCTCATGTTCTTGTATATCTGCAATAACCAGGGGCATTGGAACACAGAGATTTAATGCTTAGCATGCTGGGTAAAAAATTCAGCAGACAACCTTTTGAAATATTTTTCTTATTTTTTCCAGAAAATAGGCTTTGACATTTCATGCAAATTGTCTTCTTAGGAGAAAGTTTGCATGAAATGTCTGCCTATTTTCTAGAAAAAATAAAAAATATTGTCAATTTGTCGTCTACTGAATATGACCAGAAAGGAGTAAATGTTAAGAGTAAAAGAAATCAGGTAGACCATATTTTAAGTCAAGTGAAAAATGCTGATTAAAAAATCGCTGTGTTTCAACTAGTCTGGCAGTAAGAAAATTTTCTTACAATGTTAATAAAGCTTTTTATATAGAAATCTCTTCATTGTGTTGTCTTTATTTTACCCATCATAAGCTCACCTGGCACTTTGCTGCAGGTCAGCTTATACTGTAGCCTGTTGTCTGTTTGTCCGTCCGACGTCCATCCATAGTTAGCATTTCACATTTTTGACATCTCCTCCACATCACAAAAACACGCCTGTTCAAATATATTGAAAATTTCACCACCAAAAACTGAAAGTTTTCAGATAAAAATTCTGATATTTTTCATATTTCTGCTCAAAACATAGATTGTAGGCACTCGCCTCGCCGAGGCGGTTCTAACGAGTACCCACAATCAATGTTTTTGAGCAGAAATAAGAAAAATAATGTATACCCCTGTAAACCCCAGTTTTACTGTATAAAAGTGGGGTTTAAGGGGGTCAAATTTATAATGGTATGTTTTTGTGATGGAAGTCGTGTCAGATTGAGCTGAAACTTGGTTGGGGGGCTTTGTGGCTACATCGAGATTCAGAATTGCTAAATTCGTTCCATTCCGATAAATTTGGCGGCCATCTTGAAATTCCTTAAACAACATCTCCTCCCAAACCTTATGTTGGATTGAACCTAAACTTTATGGGAGGCATTGGAGTGACATAGAGATTCAGAATTGCCAAAATTGTTCCGTTCCGGTATCCAAGATGGCCGCAATGGTGGCCTTCTCGAAATTCTTCAAACAACATCTCCTCCCAAGCCATAAGTCTGAGCTAAAATTTGATGGGAGGCATCGGAGCAACATAAGGATCTCCCAAACTTAACTTGGATTGAGCTGAAACTTGATGGGAGACATCCAAGTGACAAAGACATTCAGAATTGCTAAAATCGGTCAGTTCTGATATCCAAGATGGCCATAATGTTGGCCATCTTGAAAATCTTCAAACACATCTGCTCCTGAACCATCATCATCAGATTTTTGATTAACATGCAGGATTGCAGGTACAGGGCCAACATCCACATCAGAGGGCCTCTTTCCAGGTACCCTTAGTCAGATTGAGCCTAAACTTGGCAGGACGCATTTGGGGCCACATGGAGATTCGGAATTGCTAAAAATCGTTCCATTCTGATATCCAAGATGGTTACAGTGGTGGCTGGCTTGAAAATCTTCAAACAACAGCTCCCAAACCGTAAGTCAGATTGAGCCAAAACTTGATGGGAGGCATTGGAGCAACATAGAGATTCAGAATAACTAAAATTGTTCAGTTCCAATACCAAAATGGCTTCCGCTGTGGCCATCTTGAAAATCTTCAAACCTCATCTGCTTCCAAATGGTATGTCGGATTGAGCTGAAACATGGTGGGAGGCATTGGGGCGACATGGAGATTCAGAATAGCCAAAAGCATTTTGCTATTATAGCCAAGATGGCAGCCACAGCAGACATCTTGATGATCTTCAATTGTTAGCTCACCTTATGCCGTGACCTGTTGCCCGTCGGTCATTGGAGGCACTCGGGAGACATGGATTCAGAATTGCTAAAATCTTTCTGTTCGGATATCCAAGATGGCTGTCATGGTGGTCATCTTGAAATTCTATAATCTTCCTCTAAACCAAAGTTGGATTGAGCTGAAACTTGATGGGAAGCATTGGAAATCGTTCTATTCCAACGTCCAAAATGGCTGCCACTGTGGCCATTTTGAAACCACATGTGCTCCCGAATTGTAAGTCAGAATGAGCCTAAACATGGTGGGAGGCTTTGGGACCACATGGACATACAAAATTGCAAAAATCATTTTGTTAAAATATCGAAAATGGCTGTCAACATGGCCATATTGATAATCTTCAGTTGTTTTCTGTTCCTGAATGGTAAGTTAGATTGAGCCAAAACTTGGTGGATGGCATCGGGGCAACATGGAGATATAGAATTGCATCATGAAAACATGCTTGTATAAATTTGATTCCGTTAAACCCCACTTTTATGTAGTAAAACGGGGGTTTACAGGGGTATACATTATGTTTCTAATTTCTGCTCAAAAATTTAGATTGTGGGTACTCGCTAGAACTGCCTCATCCAGGCGGTTCTAACGTGTACCCACAATCTATGTTTTGAGCAGAAATATGAAAACTATCAGGGTTTTTTTTTAACAGAAAATTTTCACTTTTTGTGTTAAAATTTTCAGTATATTTGCATAGGCATGCTTTAGTAATGCTAAAATGGTTCTGTCTTCATATTCAAGATGGCCACCATGGCAGCCATCTTGAAAATCTTCAAAATACATCTTCTCCTGAATGTTGTCGGATTGAGCTTACTATTGATGGGAGGCATTGGGGTGTTATGGAGATGAGAAGTGCTAAAATGGTTCCGTTCCGATATGGTGGCCATCTTGAAAGGCTTGAAACGTCATCTCCCAAATGGTAAGTCAGATTGAGCAGAAATTTGATGGGAGGCATCGGGGTGACATGGAGATTCCGAATTGCTAAAATCGTTCACTTCCAATATGGCGGCAATCTTGAAACTCCTCGAACAGTATCAGATTCTGAATTGCTAAAGGCAATCTGATCTTTTAGCCAAGATGGCTCCCATGGCACAATGTAACATGATCAACTGAGTTCTGGCCCTCTTGGGCCACTAGTCTTAATTTTATCCATTGGGCCGATTGGGATCATAGGTGAGCTTATACCATAGGCATAGTCTGTCAACATTTTCAAACAACTTCTCTGAAGCGGAGAAGCCGATTCTTATCATATTTCACATGTAGCAACTATAAGCAGGGGGAAAAATAATTGTGCTTTTTGTTTCAATCGGATAAGAACTCTGGTTCCATGGAAACTTATAGTTGCCATTGAGTTATAAAGGGAAAAGTGGAAATTTTGTCCTTTATTGCTGTCTGACTGCAGATATTTTGACAAAAGTTTTACATAATTGAGTATTCCCCTAGATTTCATGTAAATTTTGTCAAAACTGCTGAATTTGCCATGGCAACTGATACGTTAAATTTGCGAAAAAGTATTCAAAAAATATTCTCAGACCTCATATGGAAGATGAAGCTGAAACTTTCAAGAAATGTCGATAACATTAACCTCGACAAAAAGTGTGTGTTTTTATTAGACGTGCTCATGTGCTGTCGTCGCTATGTCAACTTAATGTTTCTATAGGCTTATAATGGGGAAGGTGAAAGCATTGGAGACATTATGACAAGAATTTTACTGAAATGTTCCTTGAGTAGTCCCCTATGTCACGCATGAATTTTTGTCCAAAACGCTGAAATTGATTGGTTGCCATGGCAACAGGAAATCTTAAATTTGCAAAAAAATATTCGAAAATCTCCCATTGCCATTGCAACCAAAAATGTGAAAAAATGAGGGTGAAGCTGAAACTTTGCAGAATAGTTCAGAATACTAGCTTTTAGAGCAGTTCGATCACTCGGGTAACCATTATGGCCCATGGGCCTCTGGTATATTAGCTTTGCATCGTATCTCTCTAATCAGGGCTTTAACATACCATTTTTTTCTATCATTATTTAGAATATTTATATTTAAAAGAAATACACATGCCCTAGTCATGTATAAGTGCATATTTTAAATAATGAAAATTTGTTACCTTTTTTTTTTTTATCTATCATAATGAGAATCTTTATAGCTTAAAAAAAATACAGAATGGAAATTTGTTATCAAACAATGATGACCAAACAAATGGGGGACAATGTTTGGGCATGGATTTTTTTTTCTTCCAGGACGCAAGCCTGTCTTTTTATTCTGTCTTTTTATTTGCATTTTTGCAAAATCGTACAAAGCATTTACCAAGGTCCTGGCTATTTCTTTTTCGCTCAAAAATGAGTCCTGGATTTTTAAAAAATAAAAAAAAATAATCTCCCCACCACCCCATAAAAATCAAATGGTTGCTACCCTATCTGTCACTATTACTACCATAATTTACTAATACCTTTTCGAATAAAGTTTAGTGACCTTGAAAGTAACCCCAGTCCAAGTATAAACTTAACCCATAAAGTGCCAAGCAAAAATTTGTAGCAGACAGCTTTCAAATTTTTCCTTTCAAGAGCAATCCTATGGTAAAGAAGCAAAACATTACGAAAACATGCCTATTCAAATATATAAAAAAATTTCACCTCCAAAAAACTGAAAATTTTCAGATAAAAAACTGATATTTTTCATATTTCTGCTCAAAATATAGATTGTTGATACTCGTTAGAACCGCCTCAGCGAGGCGGTTCTAACGAGTACCCACAATCTAAGTTTTTGAGCAGAAATAAGAAAAATAATGTCTACTCCTGTAAACCCCAGTTTTACTATATAATAGTGGGGTTTAAGGGATCAAAACTATATAGGCGTGTTTTCGTGATGTATTTTGTTAATGTCACTTCATTGTAAATAGTTTTCTTATGAATAATACGCAATTGCGTAATGTGTGCTACGAGCGCTACGCATATGGTCAGTCAAAACATCAGTTGTCGACAGTCTATTTTTTTTTTTTTTTTTTTTTTTTTTTGTTGTTTTATTTTGTAAAACGTCCCTTTAGGCAAACAGAAAAGTGTTAGTTATATGGAGATGGAAGTTGAGACATAGGCGAAGCGCCCATTACGCATGTGCGTAATCTGCTTAACCCTTAACCCTTAAAGCGCCAATTACAACTATTGTCGCCTGCTTTGTCTTCTGCCAGTTACTTTAAAAGTCATTTCTGCAAACAGTGTGGACCCAGATCAGACTGCTCCTTTAGGAGCAGTCTGATCTGGGTCCACACTGTTTGCCTATACGCAAAAATAGGTTTGAAAAGTTTGCAAGAATATTCAGCAGACGACATAAACAGACGACATTTTCAGATGCAGGTTTTCTTGGCGCTTTGTTTTCTTGGCATTTTAACCCTTAAAATGCCAAGAAAACCTGCATCTGAAAAATGTCTGTTTATGTCGTCTGCTGAATATTCTTGCAAACTTTCCAAACCTATTTTTGCATACAGGCAAACAGTGTGGACCCTGATCAGACTGCTCCTAGATGAGCAGTCTGATCTAGGTCCACACTGTTTGCAAAAATGACTTTTAAAATCTCAAGCAGATGACAAAGCAGACGACAATTGTTGTGATTGGCAGTTTGAGGGTTAAGAAAATAAAATATTTGCAATAAAGAGATACCAACCAACCACAAAATATATTTTGCTTTTTTTTTCCATAGGGGCTGCTAATAAAGAAAATAATTAATCGCTTCCAAAAAGTGGGGCTATTTTTTAGGAGTAGTCCCTATTTTCGAAGCGGTACTAGGGATTATTTTCAGAAGATTATTCCAGGGTGTGCCTTACAATAATTCTGTTTAGTTACGTCGCTGTTTAAAGGTGACCGTTATTGGGGTCTCCACTGAAGCTCCAAATAAGTTGCTTTTGTCACGCACCAGTCATTTGAAACTCCGACACCTACGGGGCCGGGGATAGCGGAGACATAGCGGGGCTTAAGTGCCATAATATTAACCTCTGATGAGTTCCAGCAGTGGTGTAGATTTCCCGCTTAAATAGCCGGGAGATCTAGTCTTTGAACGGGGATTTACCAGTATTGAGTACAGTGTATTCGAAGGGATTTGACGGAAATGTATCCAAGTTTTTGGAGGTGATATGCAGATGGAATGGTAAACAGTGAAGACCCTGATCTGACAACTTCTTATCTGGAGTCTGCACTGTTTGCTCAGGGATATCTGTCCAAATTTTTTAGGATCATTGCTGTATAACTATTCAGATGTTTAAATACTTAGCATGCGGGGTAAAAACTTCAGCAGACGACATTTTAAATATTTTTAAATATTTTTCTCAGAAAGTAGTTTATGCCATTTCATGCAAATTGTCTATTTTTTTTTCAGGAAATAGTCTATGCTATTTCATGCAAATTGTCTCCACAGGAGACAGTTTGCATGAAATGGCATAGACTGTTTTCTGGGAAAAAAATAAGAGAAAATCAATGTGTCGTCTGCAGAATTTGCATAAGAGTGGTTAAGGTTAAATAGTTACCAAACTTCCAAAATTTGGACAAGTCCATTTGATTACTTGACAATGTGTCTAAAATGTTGTGAAAAGATGACAGAAAGTGTAAACTTTGATAAAACTCTGATCTGGGTCTACACTGTTTGCTCATGCTTGTATGTCCTAATATTTATGGTAAATAAGGTCTGCCAAGCAAAATTGGAGGGTACCTGAGTATCATATCACTTAGAGAACCTGTCCTAGAAATCATCAAGGCAAACATTCTGAACAAGATTCATGACGATTTCATAAACAACTAAGACAATGTAGCGTGCCTAATGGACCGTGAAATATAGGTCAAGATCTGCACTCAAGAGGTCATGCTAAGATGTATGCATGTGCTAAGTATAACTGTTGTAGGACCAATAGTTACCGAGAAACTGACCTAAATGCAAAAACATAACAGTCATTGGACTGAAATATATGTCAAGGTCAAATATGGATGACTGCATTAAAGAGGTCATGCTAAGATGTATATACCTGTGAAGGATCACTGCTGTAGGACCAATAGTTACCGAGAAACTGACCTAAATGCAAAAACCGTTAACAGTCATTGGACTGAAATAAAGGTCACGGTCAAATATGAATGACTGCATTCAAGAGGTCATTTTAAGATGTATGCGAGTGCCAAGTATCACTGCAGTATTACCAAAAGTTACTGAGAAACTGACCTAACCGAAAAAAATAACTTAACAAAGTTAATAGACCGGGAATCATAGGTTATAAGTGATCCAGTTTCGAACTTGACCTAGAAATCAGCAAGACAAAACTTTAGAGCAAGAAACATGATTACTTAAATTTAACCTCTAGTGTTAACAGGGTTTTCCTTTGATTTGGCCTGGTGACCTAGTTTTAATACCCAAGTGACCCAGTTTCGCACTTCACCTAGAAATCATCAAGACAAACCTTTTGAGCAAGACTCATGGTGATTATTTAAAACGGTGACCTCTAAAGTGGTAAGACGCTTGTTTTTGACTTGGCCTGTTTTTTACCCAAAGTGACCCAGTTTCAACTTTGATCTAGAAACTATTAAGACAAACATTTTGAGCAAGATTCATGATGATTGCTTCAAAAAAAGTAACCTCGAGTGTTAAGGTTTTCCTTTGATTTGGCCTGGTGACCTACTTTTGACCCCAAGTGACCGAGTTTTTAACTTGACCTAGAAATCATATATACAAACATTTTGAGCAAGATTTATGATGATTTTACCGCCACTTTGACCTCAAGTGACCAAGTTTGGAACTTTACTTTCATAGAGGCAAACATTCTTAGCAGGTTTCATTAAGACTGGGTCAAAACTGTGACCCATAGTGCGTTAACAAACTAACTGTTGACAACGGACGACGGACATTGGACAAAGGGTGAACACAATAGCTCACTCTGAGCGATTTCTCAGGTGAGCTAAACAAAAAAGAAGAAACAAAACTACCTCATGATGTTTCGTGGTCAGTGAAATTTCTGCGATCGTAGGTATTCCGGACTTCCCGTTACAAGTGAGTGAAATCGGCTATAGACTAAATGTGCCATGTTTAACCTGAGTTTTGGGACAGAGAGGCCTGAGCAAACAATGTAGACCCAGATCAGACGTCATAGAATGCGGCATCTGATTAGTGTCTACACTGTTTGACACTCAGTCCAGCAGTTTTAGACATATAATCAGGAAGCAAAATTGCATCACGAAAACATGCCTTTATAATTTTTACCCCCATGAACCCGATTTTTATATAGTAAAACTGGGGTTTACAGAGGTATACGTTATTTTTCTTATTTCTGCTCAAAGCATAGATTGTGGGCACTCGTTAGAACCGCCTCGCCGAGGCGGTTCTAACGAGTACCTACAATCTATGTTTTGAGCAGAAATATGAAAACATATCCGAGTTTTTATCTGAAAATTTTCAGTTTTTGGAGGTGAAATTTTCTATATATTTGGATAGGCGTGTTTTTGTAATGGACTGTTTGAAATATTATGATAAGCTATCCCAATATTTAGGTTATATACGGTATTTGAGGCATATCAGAAGAAAAAGGGTCTACATGATTATACCAATGGACAAGCTAAGCACATTAAAATTCTGCTAACTGCTTTAATTTATTCATTATTTACTTGTTTTTACATTACGAAAACATGCCTATTCAAATATACTGAAAAGTTAATCACCGAAAAATTGAAAATTTTCAGACAAAAAATTCAAATATTTTTCATATTTCTGCTCAAAACATAGATTGTGGATACTCGTTAGAACCGCCTCGCAGAGGCGGTTCTAATGAATACCCACAATCTATGTTTTTGAGCAGAAATAAGAAAAATAATGTATACCCCTGTAAACCCCAGTTTTACTATATAAAAGTGGGGTTTAAGGGGGTCAACATTATATAGGCGCGTTTTCGTGATGATTTCTCTTTTTTTTTCTTTTGTATTATAAAGTGGACACTGGTTCAGTCAAAGAAAAACATTGAAACCATTGGTTAGAGTGTGTAACTGCTGACGTGAGCTGTGTCTTCACCATTCAGATAAGCCACAGATCCCATTTTTCTTATAACACAACTCAGATTGTTTTATCAGTTTGAACCTTCTATTAAAATCATAAAGATAAGTTGTAATAATTCACAAAGGACATGATAAAATGAAATATTACTTTCAATTTATTTTATTATTAGCAGCCATGACAGGTCGGTATTGTTTTTAGCTCAGCTGTGTACATGTACATGTATAAAATCACGATCTCTTTAAAATAATCCGTACTGAAAGCACCGGGGCATTTTTCACTAAACAAGACGCGTAGACTTCTTTTGAAATAGGATTTTAAGCTGGTTCAATTGGTCACTGTTCATTGACTAAGATTTGCGCCATGTCCATATTTGGTAAAATAAAACATTTGAAAATCCCTAGAAACAAGCAGATTTCATTACGAGAACACGCCTATTCAAATATATAGGAAATTTTATCTCCAAAAATTAAAAATTTTTCAGATAAAAAACTCTGATATTTTTCATATTTCTGCTCAAAACATAGATTGCGGGTACTCGTTTGAACCGCTTCGTCATAGATTGCGGGTACTCGTTAGAACCGCCTCAATCTATGTTTTTGAGCAGAAATAAGAAAAAGTAATGTATACCCCGGTAAACCCCAGTTTTACTATATAAAAGTAGGGTTTAAGGCGGTCAAAATTATATAGGTATGTTTTCGTGATGGATACAAAAGATCGTAAATTTATCTTGAATCATTATAGACTTACCTAGCCTTTTATACTTCTAGAATATGGTATCTACGGATCAAGAACATTAAGAAACCTGAAACGACTAACATACCATTTTTATAATACAGAAAAAAAGACATTTTTAGATTGGTTCTGTGACTACTGAAAGAAAATATCCATTTTCAGGTGTAGCTCAGTCTACCGGGGAATGGTGCAGTGATAATGGTGGAAGCAGGTTCTGCCGAACAGGCTGTTGTGGGTCCTACTGGAACAGAACGTGCTGTCCAATGAAACAATCAACAACTGAGTCACCGTTCAACAAAACCACTTATTCTCCCAACAATACGACTCAGAAAGGAGTTTGGTGCAATGAGAAATCGAGGATCATGTTCTGTCTCACAGGTTGTTGTGGAACCTATGAAAACAGGTTTTGTTGTCCTGTTACTGATCGCCCAAGCAATGGGACGTGGTGCAAGCACATCTTTGGAAGTATATATTGTTCCTATGGCTGTTGTGGAACTCAAGATAACAGATACTGCTGTATGTCCACTGACAGTCCAGAGTAAAAAATAAATCACAGAATCTATAAATATATTTCCTTGTATTATCTTTCCCATAAAGTAAGCAAAACGTTTGATCAGTTAACAACTCTGGTGAGGTTCTGGATAAACGAAGATCTAGTTTAGATCCATTTTTACTCTAAAATAGACTGTGATACTCTTAATTACATGATACACCACTACAAAATAACAACAAATCGGTGCCAATCCACTTCTCTCAAAAGTAGGCTTAGTGCTGTTACAATTACAAAATGTAAACAATTTAGTGCAAATGCACTTCTCTCTAATGGAAAATACATAACTGCAGTACATACCCATCTTATTTTGGGAAAAAAAAAGCACTGGTGGGCCATTGTCTCTGAGTGTAGGCTGGGAAAATGGACCTGAACGGGGACTTAAAACTGTTTCATTTAACCCTTAATTTGCTGTAATTTTAAGCAAACAGTACAGACACTGATCAGACGCCGCGTTCTGCGGCGTCTGATCTGGGTCTGCACTATTTGCCTATGTCCCAGTCCAGATTTTACAGATACCCCTCTTTACACGGCGGTCTGACGAGTAGCGCGGCTATCAATAACCATTACCTGGATTCATTGGTCAATGATAGTCCCGTGGACAACTACTATAAGGAAGTTTTTACGTTTGTATATATACTATGGCTAGATTGTAAATCAATCGACCCAAAAAATGTAAACTGGTGCAAATCCACTGAGTCTAAAGGAAACTGCATTACTATGGTATTTACCCATCTTATTAGACCATTACGTAGCTTCTGGATGCCGGCCTCGGTGGCTCAGTTGGATGCGCCGTCCGACTGGAGACCAGGAGGTCGCGGGTTCAACCCTCGCCGAGGTCGGCAACATTCTTTCGTGTCTGATCTGGGTCTGCACTATTTGCCTATGTCCCAGTCCAGATTTTACAGATACCCCTCTTTACACGGCGCTCTGACGAGTAGCGCGGCTATCAATAACCATTACCTGGATTCATTGGTCAATGATAGTCCCGTGGACAACTACTATAAGGATGTTTTTACGTTTGTATATATACTATGGCTAGATTGTAAATCAATCGACCCAAAAAATGTAAACTGGTGCAAATCCACTGAGTCTAAAGGAAACTGCATTACTATGGTATTTACCCATCTTATTAGACCATTACGTAGCTTCTGGATGCCGGCCTCGGTGGCTCAGTTGGATGCGCCGTCCGACTGGAGACCAGGAGGTCGCGGGTTCAACCCCCGCCAAGGTCGGCAACATTCTTTCGTGGAGAGTGATCATGAAATATTTTCTACGGTCATTCTCTCCCTTCCGCTGATTCAAGAAGGGCAGTTGTCAGTTTCTGGCGAAAGAATGTGCACAATACTGGTTAACCGCTTGGAGGACTAAGCCTGCCCAGTAAATGTGTGGTTAGGTAAACTGACCGCGCTCGACATGACCCCACTGGGTTGACTGGGCCGTAAAACCTCAACACAAACATAGCTTCTGGTGATGCAGTTTACCATCTTATTTATACATTATTTTTGTTATTTCTGCTCAAAAACATAAATTGTGGGTACTCGTTAGAACCGCCTCGACGAGGCGGTTCTAACGAGTACCAACAATCTATGTTTTGAGCAGAAATATGAAAAATATCAGAATTTTTATCTGAAAACTTTCAGTTCTTGGTGGTAAACAAATGCCGTAATTGAGAATGCAGACACTGATCAAACTGCTGTAATTTTGATCAGGGTTTGCTCTGTCTGTTCGAGTCTGTCTGCCATTCCATCAGCACTTAAAGGCACATAACTAGGTAGCAATAGATATATCTCAAAGTAGTTAAATGGACTCTGAATAGACATACATCCGCAAGTAGTCAAATAAAATCTTACCCATTTATGTCTAGTGTCCCCTAAAAGGGACATTGGCAAACAGTGTAGACCCAAATCAGACGCCACAGAACGCTGCGTCTGATCGGGGTCTACACTGTTTGCATTAAATACAAGATTTCTATAAAATATGGTAATAATAAAAACTAGCCAGAACCCCTTCTATCGGAAATGGAGCTGTCCAAAGATTTGAGGTAGAAGAGTTCACTCGGCATAAATGGGTCAATATCACCAGCTACTTAAATGAATGCTTCTCGTTACCATAGTGCCTTGGTAGGCCGTTTGTGTTTGTGGCCTTTCCTGAGAAATTTCATTTTTTTTTTAATTATTTTTATGGCCTCGGTGGCGCAGTTGGATGCGCGTCCAGGAGGTCGCTGGTTCAACCCCCGCCGAGGTCGGCAACATTCTTTCGTGGAGATTGATCATGAAATATTTTCTATGGTCATTCTCTCTTTTCCGCTGATTTAAGAAGGGTAGTTGTCAGTTTCTGGCGAAAGAATGTGCACAATACTGGTTAACCGCTTAGAGGACTAAGTCTGCCCAGTAAATGTGTGGTTAGGTAAACTGACTGCGCTTGACATGACCCCATTGGGTTGACTGGGGGACGGGGTGGGGGGGGGGGGGGGCGTAAAACCTCAACACAAACAAATGTCCTATTTTAGGGCAAGTATGGTAAAGTGTTATTCACTGTCTTCCTAGAATAAGTATGGTGTTAAAGTGTTTAAAGTGCAATTATGTCTAGCAAAACAAGTGGGTTGTATCACTAGAAATGACACCTAACGATCTTTTGACAGCCAACTTCTGATCAGTACTGGAAGAACACGCATGGTATGCAGACTGCTTTCCACAAACTGAAATTGAGCTTCTGAACACAGAAGAACCTGATCAGACTGGCAGATGTACGTAGTGACCTGATACAGCCACATAATTATATTTATTAGGGGCATTACCTCATTAACCAGCTAGCATTCTTTATAAATCTATAGCGGGCCGTTATCGGCCCGTCAGCTACCCTGACGGGCCGATAACGGCCCGCTATAGATTTATAAAGAATGCTTACTGGGTAATGCAGCAAATGAACAACAGGATCGGCTTTGTCATTGAAACGTAGCTCTAGGTACTTGTTTTTTTTTTTGCTTTTTTTTTTTTTTTTTTTTTTTTTTTTTTTTCAACCAAAAGGTATATATTAAGTGTTAAATCAGAAAACAAATGCTGTGGGTACTCATTAGAATTGCATCAGCGATGCAATTCTAATGAGTACCCACAACATATGTATTCACACAGAAATAAGGAAAATAATTTTTGTCTGTCTGTCTTATCTAGAGCTGTGTTAACCCTTTTACATCTGAGTTTCTGATATGGACTCTTCCGTCTTTGAATTTAGACACATCTATTGTTGCAAACAGGGGCTTCAGTCAAAAATTATTAAAAGAATGACAAACAGTGCAGATTCTGATGAGATGGCTCGTAATGAGCCATCTCATCTGGATCTACACTGTTTGCAAATATATCTGTATTGATCTGAAGTAATCGGAAAGGGATAAAGGATCTGTTTTTCGAGTTCATAAGTGGAGAGAGACAAAGGATGTAAAAAAACAGTTTTCTCTGTCAAGCAGCCTGGCCCCACGCTATGAGTTTTACTTTTCTAATCTAAGTAAGGAAAAAATCTCTTCCTTGACTATTTTTTCTACACATATCATCTCCCTGTCTGCCAGAAACTTGAAAGACATTTAAAAAAAAAAAAAAAAAAAAAAAAATATAAATATATATATATATATATATATATATATATATATATATATATATATATATATATATATATATATATATATATATATATATATATATATGCTTATTCAAAATCAGCTAAATGGGAGTCGGTCAAGCTAAACTGGGATTTATCAATTCTAAAGAACAAGGATTATCCAGATCAATACAGGCTGTCCAAAAGACTTCATGTTTTGTCGGTTTATAGGTTTCTGGCCTGGAATCCAACAGTGAAAGCCTTGGATATACATGTATAGGCTTATCAGGCCTCTGATGTTTCAGCATGCTTTTGGTCTCTTTTTGTGTAACCAGACACAATGATTCAATTGTTACTTCCTATTTATTCAACACTTATCACGTGATGGGCAGATTCAACAGACAGCAAACTGATGACATTTTTTTTCCTAGAAAATAGGGTTTGACACTTTCTGCAAATTGTCTCCTGGGGAGACAATTTGCATGAAGTGTCAAATCCTATTTTCTAGGGAAAAAAATATACATATATAGAATATTTTTCAAAATGTCGTCTGTTGAATTTTTTACCCAGCATGCAAAGTGTTAAGTGATCAGTCGATGGGTCTGAGAAAATGGGATCTATGTATATGTATAGCTTTGTGAAGGGATTTCAAGGCACATACGAATGACAAAGGCTACAGCTCGGCATGTACAATAAATCTGAGCAAGATAATGATTTGTCAAAGTAGCTATATATCCTTTTAACAAATTATGGTGGCTGTGATGGGATGGTAAAGAAGCAAAAACTAGTCTCTGATCTATTTCATTTCTATTTTCTAAGGAAATCCTGTTTTCTCAAGACACAAATCACTCATTATCTATATTAGCAGAAATCATTTAATAGCCGGAATTCATAAAATGTAGTAATGTTAACTGATTATCGACATACGAGTAGGGCATGGTAAAATGAAAAAGTACATAAACTTTGTTGTAGTAATAGTATCCGTTGCAGGTGGGTACTTTCTCTCTTTTTTTTTTAATTTACTATTATTAATCAATTTTCTCTGGGTCAGTTTTAAACACACAACGTCGTAGCAATGCCGCTCCGACATCGCCGCGACGTTATGACGTCGCGTCGACGTCGGAGCAACATTGTTACGACGTTTTGAGTTACGTAGCTTGGTTAGTATTAATATATTTCATATTCTGCACCTTTAAACTAGCTATTTTAATAAATATGAGTAATGAATATCCAAGCGTTTGCGAGTAAAGAATCTTTACAACATTATGTTTTAAATCTCAAAACTGAAGATCTTGCCTAAGAAACACTTATTATATTGTACTTGTCCTAAATAATTTAATATTAACTGTGAGCTATGAAACAAACCTGCCTTTAACCAACTGATTAACCCATTTTAGACTTAATAGACTCTCCACACTATATATTGGAAGAGTCTAATACATACAAAGTGATTGTCTACGCCCATGGGTTTAGTCAATCATAGATTTTGTTATTGCTCCGGACTTCATGGACTGGTCCTATGCTATTTTCAATTGACTGCTCAATATTATATATCCAAGTATTAGCTTTTACAAAAAAGCTTGGTCTACGCTTAAGCACATTGAGTGCTATGTGTAGACAAGCTTTTTGTAAAAACTAATACTGTTATTGTTAACATAATTCAACAGACAGACTGAACTTTATTCCCAACTTACCATTTCGAAAACACGCCTATTCGAATATATTGAAAATTTTACAGCCGAAAAAAAAAAGAAAATTTTCAGACAAAAATTCTGATATTTTTCATATTTCTGCTCAAAACATAGATTGTGGATACTCGTTAGAACCGCCTCGATAAGGCGGTTCTAACGAGTACCCACAATCTATGTTTTTTAGCAAAATTAGAAAAATAATGTGTACCCCTGTAAACCCCAGTTTTACTATATAAAAGTGGGGTTTAAGGGGGTCTACATTATATAGGTATGTTTTCGTGATGAAATAGAAAATATTTGAGAGGCAAGTATTTTTTTCTCAAAAAACCATACTTAATCATCTTTGAGGAAATTTCCTATGGCTGCAGAGCCGATATTCTTCCATCGGCATATCAGTGACCGCCAAGACACTTTACCAAAAGTTGCTATTTGTTTCATCCGACTGGCGAGGTGAGTGTGCATCCGATCATGAGCTACTAAAGTAGTAGCAATGATTCCAGCCGAAGCCACTCAAGGTATGCAGCAAATGTCCTAAAAATTCGTACACCAAAGTGTCTGACAAAATTGCATATGCAAACAGCGTAGACCCAGATCAGAGCAGTCTAATCAGGATCTACAATGTTTGCCATTCCTCTAAGTATTTAAAAAACAACTGTACAAAGAAAAGCCATAAAGGATGGAATTAAATTGTTGAAACTTTAGGATATTTACCGTAGCTATAATACACTGGAGGAAATTATGTATTTTTAGGTGTTGCTCAGTCTGTCGGCGTATGGTGCAGTGACAATGGTGGAAGCAGGTTCTGTCGGACAGGCTGTTGTGGGACCTACTGGAACAGAACATGTTGTCCAGTGACACAACCAACTAGGTCACCATTCAACAATACTACTTATGCTCTTAATAATATTACTCAAAGAGGAGTTTGGTGCAATGAATCAACTGGAAGCCGATACTGTCGCACAGGCTGTTGTGGAACTTATGAAAATAGATTCTGTTGTCCTGTTACTAACGGTCCTACAACAAAATACCCAACTACTAATTACCAAACAAGGCGACCAGAATGGTCGGCGTGGGCTACAGATAGTCCAAGTAAAGGCACTTGGTGCAGCCACAGGGGCGGTAGTATGTATTGTCGCTATGGTTGCTGTGGAACTTATTACAACAGATACTGTTGTTCTGCCACTGAGAAACCAGAGTAAGTCTCTCTCTCTCTCTCTCTCTCTCTCTCTCTCTCTCTCTCTCTCTCTCTCTCTCTCTCTCTGTTTACTGCATATAAGGTAATATATGAATGTAGTTTATTTTTACATTGAAATCTAAAGATTTAACATGCGCATTCTGGTGAGAACATTTTATTGTCTTTGCTAAAAGGTTCTGCAAATGTTTGATCAGGCTGCAGATCAGTGTTACGTGGACAAAATAAATATGTGCAGCTGGAACGATACTACGAGTAGTATCTGGATTAGGTGCGATTTTTAAAACCCCACCTTCAACCCACGCCTAACCGGTTTCGGTAGCTTAGTCGGATGCGCGTCCGACTGGTGATCAGGAGGTCGCGGGTTCGATCCCTGCTGGGTCCGTCAACATTCTTTCGTGGAGATTGATCATAATATATTTTTCTACAGTCATTCTTTCACATCCGCTGATTCAAGAAGGGCAGTTGTCAGTTTCTGGCGAAAGAATGAGCACAGGTACTGGTTAATCGCTTGGCGGACTGCCTGCCCAGTATAAGTGTAGTAAGGTAAACTAACCGGCTCGACATGACCTTAAAAGTGTTAACTGGGCCGTAAACTCCAGCTTAAACAAATCAAATCGACCCGCCCCAAACCCCGACGTTCCAAGGTGGTAGTTCTGTTACAGTTCATTTTCATTTAATCAGCTATATAAGTGAGCCCCACCTAGCGATGTACCTCCCGGCCAAATGCGGGCATCCGCGCAGTCTGATCAGGGCCTTCACTATCCACAGACAAAATCATTAGATATAGAATGTAACGATTGAGAACAAATGCCTGCGCATGCCTGCGCATGTGCAGGATGATGCGAATCCATACATTTTGCGCATGCTCAAACGGACGCTTTTATTTCTTACTCGAAGGGACTTAATTTCATGTTATTCATCCCTTGTCTGGTGATTTGGAAGTGCTTCCGTGATTGTGGCCTCTGCTGGCTATCTCCGTATTTAATTACCTCATAATATAGTAAATATCTGAACCCATTTACGCAAAGTGGATTATTCTACCTATACTCAGTGGAACGATCTATTTCCAGTAGAAGGGATGACTGGTTAGTAATTATTTTACTTTGTTTTATGGAAATTCCTCATTTATTTAATGTAAACAGTATAGACACTGATCAGGCACCGCGTTCTGTGGCGTCTGATCTGGGTCTATACTGTTTGTCAATGTTTTAATGGACGCTAGACACGAATGGGTTAGCCGGCCTCGGTGGCTCAATTGGATGCGCCGTCCGACTGGAGACCAGGAGGTCGCGGGTTCAACCCCCGCCGAGGTCGGCAACATTCTTTCGTGGAGATTGATCATGAAATATTTTCTACGGTCATTCTCTCCCTTCCGCTGATTCAAGAAGGGCAGTTGTCAGTTTCTGGCGAAAGAATGTGCACAATACTGGTTAACCGCTTAGAGGACTAAGCCTGCCCAGTAAACGTGTTGTTAGGTAAATTGACCGCGCTCGACATGACCCCATTGGGTTGACTGGGCCGTAAAACCTCAACACAAACAAACAAACACGAATGGGTTAACCTTTTTCAGGTGAATCGCTACATCTCAATAAAATCGTAGTTTAATATATTTACATGGAACCTCCCATTTCAAAGGGTGAGCATTGTTTCAAAAACATATTGACTTCCCTAACATACGAATCCCTTTTTAAAGCAGACTAAACTTCTAAAACAAGAACTGGCTCATTTTTTCTATCTTTTTGTGTTCTTTGTTTCCAAGGACAACCTTTACAGATTTTATTGAACGTTTCAATTGTATGATAGAAATAATTTTCAGGGCAAATAAGAGTTTAAACTTTAAAAACGCTAAGCACAATTGTAGCAGACGACATTCTTTTTTATTGTTATTTCTGAGAGAAAAATAATACTTTGCATTTATGTGAATCGTCTGCAAAAACATGAAAAAGTGTCGCAATTTGCAGCAGTTGTGATTAATATTTTAAGGGTTAAAGTTTCTGGACCCAGCTGTTCAAAATTCAACAATGTTGTTGTCTAACGTGACATTAAAATTTCTGTCTTGAAATATGCCAAATACAGTAATATTTTTTGCTGAAAAGATGTTAGCAGCTTTTACATTGCAAAAGCTTCATGTACTCTTATTTTTTGCAACAATAATGTTACTGTATTTGAAAATACCTTAGCTACAAAAGTTAGCAAGTTTGTCATTAACGAGTTGATTAAGCTAATGATGCTTTGAACAACTGGGCCCTGATCGCCAAATGTTTCCTGCATGTTATATGAGTTTTGTTTCAACATATTTTATAGCACCATTACAGAGTCACCATCGGTAGTTAGAGCGGGGGTTGGCAGAATCATAATTGTAGTGGTTAGCTGTCTGGCCGCCTTTATTGGCGTTGTCACCATCATTACTGGCGTCTGTTGTTGCCTCAGGACCGGACAGAGGGTCAGAGGACAAACCGGGAACCCAGTTATGACAAGCGGGACTACAAATATACAGTCGGGATCTCAGCTAGCAGGTATATACTCCGGTTACAAAGTACTTGACCGGAGAGCAAACGACATTGCATATGTCCCAATACTTTGAGTTAATGCGGTATAATCTAATTACCGATTCGGTCAAGGCGAAGGAATTTTAGTATACTTGAAAGATATTTCTAAAACTAATTTACAACAAATTTTAAACCAGGCACAAGTAATTCACTGAATAGATGTATCAGGATGGAATATCACGTTATTCAAAGTATTCATTAGACTTACCGTATTCGATCTACTTACCGCACATACCCCTATAAGCGCACAGTCAAGAAATTCCGTAGTCTTAAGATTATACCCAGTGTACTTTTAAATACTTCTTAATAAAGTATTATGTTGTGGGTACTCATTTGAATTGCATCGACTTGTCGATGCAATTCAAATGAGTACCTACAACCTATGCCTTTATAAAGAAAATCAGAAAAAAGCGCGTAATCATCATCAAATAAGTCCTTTTCTGATCTTTTTTATAGTGTACCCTTAGTAGGTAGATACATATTTTACAACAAATGAGTGCTCCCAGTAATTTTGAAAAACCTAAGCGTACAGTGCGGTAATTAGGTCGAATACGGTATTCCATAGAAAATTTTCACGTACGTAAGCAGCCCAAGTCCCGCGACATCACGGGTCAAGGTCTAAGCCCGATGATGGTTCTAGATGAGAACGGAAACTGTCACAGTAAGCGAATATTTTGGTTTAAAAGTATTTATTCAGAACTCTTCATATAAACATACAAAACACTACATAACATAGTACAGGATCTGATAAAAAGCTTAACGCTTATATGAATCATCTCCTGCATATTTTCTATGGATTCAAATATTTGGAATAACAAAACTCAAGTAATTGACGATATCATGTCATCAAACTATTATTACAGTGTAATACCTATAAAATGTCTTGAATGGACCCAATGTAGTCTGGAGACGCCTTAAAGGGTAATTGGCAAATAGTGCAGACCCAGATCAAACGCCACAGAAAGCGCTTTTTGATTTAACTACAGTAATTTTATAAAATATTGTAATAATGAAAACTAACCAGACACCCTGCTACTGGAAATAGACCGGTCAAAGGAGGTATGGTAGAAGGGTCCATTCGATGTAAATGGGTTGAAATCATCATATGATGATACATGTTACCTGGGCTACGTTCAATAAAGCAAATCGCTCGCAAGAGTTTTCCAAATACATGTATTATTTTGCATCTTCTGAATGTTTATTGTAAACCTGACTTATGTGACCTCATATTAGAGAGTAGCCTTAACCCTTAAAGCGCCAGTCACAACTATTGTCGTCTGCTTTGTCATCTGCTTGTGATTTTAAAAGTCATTTTTGTAAACAGTGTGGACCCTGATCAGACTGATCAGGGCCTACACTGTTTGCCTGTATGCAAAAATAGGTTTGAAAAGTCTGCAAGAATATTCAGCAGACGACATAAACAGACGACATTTTCAGATGCAGGTTTTCTTGGCGCTTTAAGGGTTAATTCTCGGTGAGTAGACTTGAAATTAGGTCGAATAAATTTTATCAAAAATCATTAATTTTATAAGGGATCAAAATATAATATCAACCCAGTAAAATTTCTATATTTTTCTTTACGAACAAGCAGACAAAAAATATTCGCAAAGGCCAACATCTTAGTTGTGCCAAAAGACAGCTTGTCACTGTAAATAGTTTGCGTATATTCGTTACCCTTCGCCAAAAACTGTCACAACTGAACGGAAAGTTTGTTTTTGTTTGCGAGTCACCGCAAACTTCTCAGTTACTTGAACGCAACTCAACCTGCTGATCAGAAACGAACACAGCTTCCTATTTATTAATTACTCTTAAAGGGCCAAGCCAAATTAGTAGCTGACGACATTGTATACATGTGTTGTAAACAGTTTGGACCCAGAATCAGTCGGATATATATATTTCAGTATGTCGTCTTCTGAAAATTTATTTATCTTAACAGAAGACAGAATAATTAGTAGGGTAAATGCTGTATATTATCTTGTGAATATAATAGCACATTTCTAAATTGCAGGCCAGCCAACGTATGTATCAGTGCCACATTCCTCAAGTCATCCTCCTACACAGCCTCAAAATCCTACAGCTATTGACAATCAAGTTTATTTTACGGGGTCCAGTGATGCTATAATTATTAATCAGAATTATTCGCCAGGATATCAAAACCAAGCTCAATCTTCAAGACAGCCTCAGCCCTTTCAGGCACCATGAATAATCAAGTTCACATAAAAACTTAATCCTTATCCTGCTGAGCTCGGATATACCCTGCCTTTACAAAGAGTATAGATCCAGATCAGTTGGCTTCTGAAGCCGACTGATCTGGATCAGCACTTTTTGTCATTTAAAACTTCAAAGAATAATGAATGTCATACGCAAGAATAGCAAGATTTAACTCCTATGACCAATTCAACTTATCGACAAAGCTGAATGTTCAAAAGCATGTAAATTATCTAGTTTATACACTAGGATAGCAAATCAGACACCCATTACACACAAGAACAGCATTTTTAACTAGTAAGAACAGTCAAGTGTTTACTCAAAGACAGCAAGTTCAATCTCCTCTGAGCAAGCAAGATTACACACAAATGCCGCAAATATAAACTAGTAGCAATAGTCTCAGTTTTTATAAATGGCAGCAATTTCAAACTCTTCAAAGCAATCTAGACTACACACAAAGGCACCAACTATAAAGTAATGACAATAGTCAAGCTTTAAGTCAAGGACAGCAAGTTCAGATTCCACTGAGCAAGCAAGATTACATATAAATGCAGCAACTATAAATAGTAACAACAGAATGCCTTTACTATACAAGGACAGCAAGTTTAAACTCACTTAAGCAAGCAAGATGACACGCGGGTAGCAGCTATAAACTAGTGACAATAGTCAAGCTTTTAGTCAAGAACTTAGACGATATGTCTTTGGCCAGCCATGGTTCAGCTATTGGTTTTCATTTACTCTGGCACACAGTAGAATTGCCATGAGTGCTCGTCTTTGTTTATCATAGTGATTGGTTCGATTTTTGTGTTATGCTTTGATGCATTGACTGTGTTTGGAGCCTTTATGCGAACCGAGTTTTCATTTTTCATGTATTTCTATATTAAGAGTAGCATCGGGACCCAGAGTGAATAGTTTTACTCTTTGTTGCTTTGTGGTTTATTCTACGAGGCGATCTGTTTTAAGTCTTGCTTTGTGCTATTTTGTTCCTGTATTTTTCAGTTCTTTTAGCATTGCGATTACCTCGCTTGGGGAAGAAAGAGCTGATCTTAGTGCTTTTCGTACGTTTGTTCGATTTGCACTTGTATGGTTTTGTTGGTTTCCTCTTCCTCTTTGTCTCTGGAATGGGCTGTGGCTTGTGATTGTGGCTCTCCCTGGACTTATCTCTTACCGTTTTTATAACACACAAAGGCAGTAACTATAAACTAGTAACAATAGATAAGCTTTTACAATACAAGGACAACAAGTTTAAACTCCTCTAAGCAATCTGGAATACACACAAGGGCAACAAATATAAACTAGTAGCAATATTCAAGCTTTTAGTCAAGGACAGCAAGTTCAAACTCCTCAGAGGAAGCAATATTACACACAAGGGCAGCAGCTATAAACTAGTAATAGTCAAGGTTTTAGTCAAGGACAGCAAGTTCAAACTCCTCTAAGCAATCCAGATGATACAAAAGGAGAGCAAATATAAACTAGTACGAACTAAACATATGACAATTGTACTGCCGAAATTATTAAATGTTAATCAGTTTTCAAAAAGCCAATTCGTATAACGCCTGTTAATTTGGATCACGTGGCTCCTAAAAATAGTTTGCTCGCGTGGAAAAGTACCGATGAAAACGTGAATTCGTTTCATCGGTACTTTTCCACGCGCGCAAACTATTTTGGTCTTCAAAACATTCGAACAAAACCATCATTGTTTGCTGCTAGTAAGATTTAAAATGAAACTATCGACAGAATAACAATAATAGCAATAGTTCTTCTAAAACCATAAACCTAGCATTATAACTGTAATATTCCGAGGCGGTTCTTCTTTTTTTGTACGTCGCTGGTTTTATACATCATGAAAATACACCTATATAATTTTGACCCCCTTAAACCCCATTTTTATATAGTAAATCTGGGGTTTATAGAGGGGATACATTATCTTTCATATTTCTGCTCAAGAACATAGGTTGTGGGTACTCGTTAGAACCGCCTCGGCGAGGCGGTTCTAATGAGTACCCACAATATATCTTTTGAGCAGGAGTATGACAAAAAAAAAAAAAAAAAAAAAAAGAAAAAAAAAAAAAAAGAAGAAGAAGCAGAACTTTCAGTTTAGGTAGTGAAATTTCAATATATTTGAATAAGCGTTTTCGTAATGATGTGCCGTTTGGTGTGTAATTTTTACTTCCACACCACCTTTATGGCATAAAAAGGTGGTTTAGCAATAATGGCATTTCATATATATCTCCCCTTATAGAGTTTTTTTAAAAATTTGAACAAAAAATTAGTGAGTCGGAGTATAGTTGTTCCAGCAAGAGTGCATGTCCGCCCATCATCAGCCATTACGAAAACACGCCTATTCAAATATATTGAAAATTTCACCACCAAAAACTGAAAGCTTTCAGATAAAAATTCTGATATTTTTCATACTTTTGCTCAAAACAGATTGTGGGTACTCGTTAGAACCGCCTCGGCGAGGCGGTTCTAACGAGTGCTCACAATCTATGTTTTCTGAGCAGAAATAAGAAAACAAATGTATACCACTGTAAACCCCAGTTTTACTATATAAAAATGGGGTTTAAGGAGGTCAAAATTATATAGGTATGTTTTCGTGATGATAGTCTGATAAGTCTTCAGATGGTACACTGTGGATAGCTGTGACTCCAACGCGTTTTTAGGTGGACAGTGAAAATTCAGATCAGCCTGTACAGCGCAGGCTGATAGGAGTCTTCGCTGGGCACAAATGCAATCTTGTAGGAAATGCTGTGTCCCGGCTGATACGTTTAGCGCTTCGTACCAAAGTTTAGAGTGAAACCTCAACAGAATAACAATTACAACAACAGACTTACAGGCGTTGTTTCTTTATTGGTCAAATATTAATTCTCCAAAAATAGGAGATACAGATATAAATATATTGCCCTTGTAAAGTGAGCAAATTCTTGTTCTGGGGAGCAAATTCTTTCCTTTTAAAGTAGATCACTTTTCAGTGATGGCCTCCTCTGATCGTGTATCCATTATTTTAACCCTTTTCATGCTGAATAAATTAAGATACCGCGCCCACTTCTCATATTCAGCCAAGCAGATTACTTGGTCCAGATTGTTGATGCAAATGTACAAAGTTAATGACAAACAGTGCAGATCCAGATCAGTTGGCTTCAGGAGCCAACTGATCTGGATCTACACTATTTGCAAAGACAGGACATATACTGTATCAGCAGGACAAGGATTTATTTCGTCTGAGTATCACTGTACCAGGACTCACCATTTTAGAAATACCGTTCGGTGGCAAAAAGTACGAATGTCGGGGCTGCGTTCAATAAAGCAGAACATTCGCGAGCATTTAGCGAAAACTATTTTGTATCTTCTGAACGATTGTAAACAACCCACCTCATATGACCTCCAATTGGAGAGTGCCTTTTATTCTCGTTGACAAGACTTGATGTTGTATAGAATAAGTTATATCAAGTATTTTATATATGATCGAATAAATAATATTACCGCAGTAAATATATCCATATTTTATTAAAAACAAGCAAGCACAACTTTTATTCTGCGCATAGACCGCCATTTTGGTTGCGCCAACAGACATCCCAAAGGGGGAGTTCCAAATCTACCCACGCATGGATTTCTTTCAAATCTGGCACGTGATTTACAAAGGCCCAGCAGCTATAATGTTTTTAGATTAAAGAATTGTGGGTCTCAGGAGACCTTAAAGGTATACATCACGAAAACATGCCTATATATTTTTGACCCCATAAACCCCACTTTTATATAGTAAAACTGGGGTTTACAGGGGTATACATTATTATTCTTATTTCTGCTCAAAACATTGAGTGTGGGTACTAGTTAGAACCGCCTCGTCGAGGCGGTTCTAACAAGTACCCACAATCTATGTTTTGAGCAGAAATATGAAAAACATCAGAATTTCTATTTGCAAAATGTTCATTTTTTGGTGGTAAAATTTTCAGTATATTTGAATAGACTTGTTTTCGTAATGCCTGTCTTAAACCTATCGGTATAAAGTCAAAAATTCTACATGATTTCCAATAATTTCCATTGTTGTAAACCAATAAGGAATATTTTGCTACCATAAAAAGGTTTGTACACATTTATGTAATAGTGATATTAAATATTAAAAATCAAAATATGTTTGAATTTTAGATGAAAATAAGAAACCGAAGAAATTCATATTCAAATTTATGTATTGTTCAGTTCTTTTCAACCTGTGATCTTTGCCTAAAATATGTCTAATATGTCCTCTCTGATGAGTGGAGGAAAATATGCCACTTATGTCCTCACCTGATATGTGGAGTTTCATGAAATTAAAAACCGGTAACATGTATATAAAATGCATGATATGCACTTAGGTCTGTTCAGTGTAAAATTCAAATTTTTTGTCGACTAATCAAAACTTTCTTAGTGTTCTGAAATTCATCAATTAAGTAATTAAAATCAGATTTAATTTATTTTGAACACCCCAATTCCTGACAAAAAGATTAAATAAGCATCTATTATAAAACAGTAGTTGGGGCATTATATAGACCATTAGTACTCAGTTCATACTCAAGGTTGCGTTACATGTGTAAGAGTCATTCAATATATTTCCGATCCTTCCTCGGTCAAGAATAATCAGCATCAGCACATACAGAGTGACCCTTTATGTGTCCTCATCAGTTGTCTCTTTCCGTGATAATAAAATGGATGTCTTTAAAGGAAGAAATGCAAGAGCCTTCCGTCTGTACAATATGTAAAAATCAAGGTGAGCCATCAACAAACAGTCCTTTCACTTCTAAATTTGTGATTGCTTGCATTTGTAAAACATCAACAGCAGAGATTTTCATTATTTTCGTTCAATTTTGCATTACTAATTCATCAATTGTTACATCATAGTGAAGGACAGGAATTCTATATTTTTATTTTGAAACAAACTGAATTAGAGCAGAGCTAAACAAAATCTTTTATTACCCCGAGCACTTGGCTCATCGGACTTCAGTGGTTTCGCTGTCAAAAGCAACTACGTTCGAGTAATTTATACTATCTTACATTTGTTTTGTAAGACGGGTTTTCATCACACACTTTCAAAGGTGTTCCACAGGGTGCAATTTAACTATTTCTTTAATTTTCCACGTGTTGTAATTACCCGAAAAGTTGTTTTTTTAAGCAAGCTATTTATAATGGATAAAACAGAAAACAAAACAAAACAAAACGGAATGAAAAACAAAACATCAACTGAATAATAATCAGTTATTGTATGTATTTTCTCATTTGCTGTAATCCGAGTTGTCATATTTGATGTTAAAAAATACTAGGTTACCGGTTTTCGATTCTAAAGACTTTTTTGTGAAAATAACCAAGATATGTATGGCCTATTTTCGTATTAAAATAATGGATTGACAAGACCTGGAACTCAGTTTAATTAAAGATCAAATTTATCATAAAATAATTACGCAGAGGAAATATGGTGACAGCTTGCAACTAAGTTAAGGACATATACGGGAAATACTTCCTGCACTGCAAACTGCTTAAGACTTTGCATATATTCAGTTTCATATACTGGCTCACTATTTTTAAAATAAAAATGATACGTCATCGTACTAGGTCTTTTACAATCTGACCTGCAATGACGCCACCCTCAACAGTTTTCCCGAAAATATGTGTAAATAATTCTGTTAGTTGATTGTATGGCAAAATAGCATTCGCCTTGCTTTTAATTCTATAATTTTGAGCAGAACCATACAGGAAATGATATTGATACACATCTGCTGCTCATTTGTCAAGATGTGACAGGAATCTGCAATGCCATTTTATGACACTTCCTAAAAATCCTTGAAATAAATCCATTTCTTCCATATTATGGACCTTACAGAAAATTGCTACACTAGAAATCTCACAAAATAAGGTTTATTCTTTGGAGGGGAGTAATATACAACAGAAAATTAAAAGAAAAATGTGGGTCATCGTGCTAATTTCATTTTAATGGGATTTTTTTTCCCTACCCCCATATAAATTCAGGAACTAAAATATACATAAAATCCCCCAAAAGGATGCATTATCCTTTGTTGATATGGTGGATTCTACGTGTATACACAGGGCGATACTGTACGTTGAAATAAATCATTTAAGAAATGCTGCACCAACTCAGCTTTATCAGATCTTGAATAAAGGCAAAACGTTAAAAAATTCCAAACATGTACTTTTCATTATTTTCTTCAAATTTGAAGCCAAATTTGACAAACTCAGTGCTAAAAACAGGAAAAATCAATTCCTTATTTACTAAATTTACTCAGTTTTGTACCAGCAAAGTTTTTGCTCTGGATTAACTTTCATTTTTGAGGATTATACAAAAATGGAGAATTACCCGCAAATGTCTTTAAACTAAAAAGCTCCAATGTCGTAGAAATAAGTAAATATGTGCCGTGAGCATGTTTATCAGTGACTTACTGGTCATTACGAAAACACGCCTATTCAAATGTATAGAAAATTTTACCTCCAAAAACTGAAAATTTTCAGATTAAAAAACTCTGATATTTTCCATACTTTTGCTCAAAACATAGATTGTGGGTACACGTTAGAACCGCCTGAGCGAGGCGGTTCTAACGAATACCCATACTCTATGTTTTGAGCAGAAATACGAAAAATAATGTATACCCCTGTAAACCCCAGTTTTAATATATAAAAGTGGGGTTTAAGGGGGTCAAAATTATATAGGCATGTTTTCGTGATGTTTAATAGCAAATCTTTCATTCAAATTACGAGTTACTGATTGCTGTGGAGTATGTTTTTTCAGAGGTACCCATGTGTTCAGATGTGATTTTTAGATAAAACCGCCTATTTAAGCAAGGGAAACTGAAAAATTTGGATATATACCTTATATAAAACAGTCATGTCATAGGTAATAATTGTGCATAATATTATGAGATTCCACGCGGAGGGTTTCTATATTTTCGAGTAGTGAGTTTCGAGTAAGAAAAGTGAGTTGCTATGCGTGGGCAAAGTCTGTTGGCTGGGACTCACCCTTTAGTTCGCGGAACTCGCAACAGTCAGCCGAAAACTATTCATTTGAACGGAAAGTATGCAAAAGTTCGCTTGGCGCAAAATGACAAACGTAATAATACCGACGGAAGGGGTAAACAGCAGCTGTTGCATAATCTAATAATATGATTTTGTATGCAAGCGGAGATATGAACAAAATGTTTTTGTACGCACAAATACTAGATATCGTTTTTACCTTTACCACTCTCTTGGCTAATTCAGCAGACGACATGTTTGTGATATTTTTCTTATTCTCCCCACAAAACAGGATTTGACATTTCATGCAAATTGTCTCCATTGGAGACAATTTGCATGAAACGTCAAATCCTGTTTTCTTGGAAAAAATAAGAAAAAAATCAATATGTCGTCTGCTGAAATTTTGCTAAGCGTTAAGACGACTGAATGCAGTTGGTACATTTTCCGCCACTTTTACGAGGGAGGCAACTCTTGTTAATTCCTGTTTGCTTTTCCGCATACCAAATCCCTAATGAAAAAAGGATCTACTCTAAAACGAAAAAAGAAATGCTCCCAATGGAATAAATTCTTTTTCTTTTAGAACAGACCACTTGTCCGAAAGGAGACAAATTTTGACTAAGTCCCCTTCCCTGAAAGTGCATAAATTCCTCTTAATGTCGAGACAGCTACCGAATGTTATAGGAAAATAAGTAACAGGAGGAATATTCAGTAAGTAACCAGTCTCTGCAGTCTATGTAAGTGTAAATTCACAGCCTTGCAAGTGAAGAGTCCTGGGTTCACTCGGACCTTGCAAATCATCGGAGCAGCACATAGACTTACATAAAATCACACAAACATCGTAAAAATTAACCATATATACCCAGAAAATGCCAGAATCAATGAAACACAGATCTCACTATGTCTCACGAGGCACTAAAAGAAGGAGAGAGAAGGAACAAATATGGTAAAACAAACGCCGTGCATGAAACCACCGTCGGACAAAGAAAGAAGAATGGCAACAGAGGAACCGCCTTGAAACGGTCAGTAGGAAAACGACTTTGGGGCTTAAACCGGTATTCATTGGACTGAACCTAGTCTTGTTATGTCCCCCACCTGAGGGGAGGGGGACATATTGATTTTAGTGCGGACCCATGATGATGTTAGCGTCGGCGTCACACTTTCTTGTCTGTACAATATCTTGTGAACCAGCGGTTCATGGCTATATAATAGGGACATAACAAAGAACTGATTAGATTTTGGTGACCTTGACCTAATTTTCAAGGTTACAGCTGTAGAAAAACTGAAAAAATTGACGGTGACGGGACATCTGTTTTCTGTGGAAACACTGTTTCTAGGTTAATTTGTTTCGAGGGAGTGTGCCATGTCACTGCGTGAATGACATTTGGCAACATTAAATTTCATTTGCCAATCGCCTTCCCCAAGAACAAGATTATCCAAGCGCTGTCGTAATATCCTGCAGTCTCCTGCAGACACTAGCTAGTCTGCCCCAGAACACTTCCTTTTTTCGATATTTTGTATGTATGTTTATTGTTCGCAAGGGCATTTCGTTTTGGAATATAGTCCTTTTAGAATTTATTATTCTTCACAAGTAATGTTCCTTGAAATGACACAGGCTGCGAACAGACGTACAGATGACCTTACGTTATCCGGGGGATCATTGAAAAACAAATAGAATAGAATATGTCCAGGAAGAACCACAATCACAGAATATAGCCTACGAGGGGCGTTTATTTAATGTTGTCATTGGGGTTCTACAGGGCGCATTATTAATCCCATTCACATTTCGTTTACTTCAACCCTTCGAAGTATTCTCCTTTGACGGAAACACACTTTTCAAATCTCGAAATCCATTCTGTAAAGGCAGAGAAGTAGGCCTTTTTAGGTAAACCCTGAAGACACTGGTAAACTGCACTAACAAGTGCACTTCGGAATTCATAACGACGACCAGAAAGGGTTTTTTTAGTAAAGGAAACAAGAAAAAGTTGCAGGGACTAAGGTCTGGCGAATAAGGTGGATGAGAAAGCTAAACTACCTTTTCCTCTTTCAAGAAGTCTTGGACAAGAAGTCAAGAACACATTTGTGAGCAGGTGCGTTGTCATGGATAAGACACATACCTCTTAAACCGGTTGCAGGTCTACGGTTTTCATAGTGTGCCTTTACTTTTGAGTGTATATGACTGAACCAACTTGAACTTTCAATAACTTTTGAAAGACAATGGATTAGACCGAAATTTCTTCCTATTATAGAAAATCACCCCCCCCCCCCCCCCCCCCCCGTGAAATCACCGCAGTTTCCACGTGCTCCTTACAGCCACGCGGTATGGTGGGCCATTAGTGACACAATTAAATGAACGCTCCTCGTACCAATCACAAAGAGGAAGTGACAACAAACCGAGATAGATCGGACACAAGCCACAAACCAAACCAAAGAAAAGCAAATGAATAAGAATAAGAATCAGCCCTAAGACCAGTCACTGCCACGGGGAACCAGACAAGACTATCTAAGACTTCACATTGAGATCGCCAAGACAACACAAGCTTAACTCTTATTGTTCCTTTAGTTCCAAGATACTATATTATATCTAATATGGAAGCTTGTCGAAGGGCATGATTATTACATCTGTTAGTTTCCGAGCTAGGTTTCGCGAGACCGTCAGCTTCGGAATCCATGCAGACGATCAGAAAGTATTCTGACTGAGGCTAAAAACGTATTAGTATCGCTAACAAATATCAGTCATCTGGTTATGATCCCTGAGTAATATCAAGCAGGCACACAACATTGTATTAACGTCGATTCAACATTGATTCAACGTCAAGACGTTGATTCAACGTTGAATCGACGTTGTTTCAACTTTGTGTGCCGGCTCGGATAGTGGCATTGCATATGAACTATATGATTGAAGGTACTCAGGTAATGCCACAGTCACGAAGCACAGCAAACAATGACAAAACAAACGCCATGCTCGATTCCACAAACGCACGAACAAAGAACAGTAACAGAGGAGCCAGCAGAAAAACTATTAGATAAGTGTTACTCGCGCGAAACCTAAATCCTAATTTTGATGCAGCTCCAGATTACAAACATGTTCTGTCCGTGTAGGTCTCCTTAACCTCATCAGTGGAAAATCATATAAAAAAAGGTAAGAGAAAAGTCCAGGGAGTGCCACAATCACAAACCGGAGCCCTTCCCAGACCCCAAAAGGAAGAGGAAACCGACAAATCTAAACAGGCACAAACCGAACAAACGTACGAAAAGCACTAAGATTAGCTCTCTCTTCCCCAAGCGAGGTAATCGCAATACTAAAATGACTGAAAAACACAAGAACAAAATGACACACGGAAAGACATACAACAAATCGCCTCGTAGAATAAACCACAAAGCAACAAAGAGTAAGACTAACACCGGGACCACCGCCTTAGAACGGTCGGTAGAGCAAACCACCGGGGGGTTTAAAGCACTTTTACAGCTAGCTAACTTCACCCTGGGTCCCGATGCTACTCTTAATACAGATATACATAAAAATTCGGTTCGCATAAAGGCTCCCAACTCAGTCAATGTTCTAAACACAATTCTAAACACTATGAAGGCATGTACAGGGGCACTCTCAGTCCTACATTCATGACGATGAAACATATATAAACACTGTGAAAGCAACAACAGCTGCAATCTCTGTCCTACATTCAGCACAGTCAAACACATCTAAACACTGTGAAAACAAATAAAGGGTCAATCTCAGTCCTACATTTATCCCAGTAAAAACATTTAACACCGTGAAAGCAAGAACAGAGACAATCTCAGTTCTAAATTCTTTACGGTCAAACAAATATAAACATTGTGAAAGCAAGTACAAAGGGAATCTCAGTCCTACATTCATCATGGTGAAACACATATAAACACTGTTAAAGCAATAACATGGGCAATCTCAGTCCTACATTCATCACAGTGAACCACATATAACACTGTGAAAGCAAGTGCAGAGGCCATCTCAAACCTATATTCATCAAGGTGACAAAGATATAAACACTGTGAAAGCAAGTACAGATATGATCTCAGTCCTACACACATCACAGTGAAACACATATAAACACTGTCAAAGCAAGTACAGAGGCTATTTCAGTCCTTCATTCATCACAGTGAAACACATATAAACACTGTCAAAGCAAGTACAGAGGCTATTTCAGTCCTTCATTCATCACAGTGAAACACATATAAACACTGTCAAAGCAAGTACAAAGGCAATCTCAGCCCTACATTAATCACAGTGAAACACATATTAACACTGTCAAAACACGTACAGAGACAATCTCAGTCCTACATTCATCACAGTGAAAAACACATTAACACTATCAAAGCAAGTACAGGGACAATCTTAGTCCTACATTCATCACAGTGAAACACATATAAACTCTGTCAAAGCAAATACAGAGGCTGTTTCAGTCCTTCATTCATCACAGTGAAACACATATAAACACTGAGAAAGCAAGTACAAAGGCAATCTCAGTTCTACATTAATCACAGTGAAACGCATATTAACACTGTCAAAACACATACAGAGACAATCTTAGTCCTACATTCATCACAGTGAAAAACACATTAACACTATCAAAGCAAATACAGGGACAATCTTAGTCCTACATTCATCACAGTGAAATACATATAAACACTGTCAAAGCAAGTACAGAGACAATTTCAGTCCTTCATTCATCGCAGTGAAATATATATAAACACCGTAAAAGCAAGGACTGAGGCAATTTCAGTCCTTCATTTATCACAGTGAAACACATATAAACACTGTGAAAGCAAGTACAGGGGCAATCACAGTCCTACATTTATCACAGTGAAACACATATAAATACTATCGAAGCAATACAGAGGCAATTTCAGTCCTATATTCATCACAGTGAAATACACATAAACTCTTTCAAAGCAAGAACAGAGGCAATTTCAGTCCTACAATCATCACAGTGAAATACATATAAACACTGCGAAAGCAAGTAAAGGGGCAATCACAGTCCTTCATTCATCACAGTGATTCACATATGAACACTGTGCAAGAAGGAACAGAGGCAATATTAGTTATACATTTATCTAGGTGAAACACATATTAACTCTATGATAGCAAGTACAGAGGCAATATCAGTCCTACAGTCATTACAGTGAAATACATATAAACACTGTGAAAGCAAGTACAGTGTTTCACCGTGATGAAAGTAGAACTGACACTGCTTCTGTACTTGCTTTTAAAATGTTTATATGTGTTTCACCATGATGAACGTCGGACTGAGATTGCATCTGTACTTGCTTTCACAGTGTTTATATGTGTTTCACTGTGATGACTGTAGGACTGAGATCCTCTCTGTACTTGGTTTCACAGTGTTAATATTTGTTTCACTATGATAAATGTAGGACTGATATTGCCTCTGTACCTGCTTTAACAGTGTTCATATGTGATAATAACACTGCGAAAGCAGGTACAGAGGCAATCTTCGTCCTATACTTATCACGGTAAAACATATATGAACATTGTGAAAGCGGGTACAGAGGCAATCTCAGTCTACTTAAATTACGGTGAAATACATATAAGCACTGTAAAAGTAAGTACATGGACAATCTCAGTCCTACATTCATCTCGGTGAAACACGTATAAACTATGTGAAATCAAGTACAGAGGCAATCTCAATCCTATATGCATCACAGTGTTACACATATTAACTATGTAAAAGTAAGTACTCGTATGTGGACAATCTCAGTCCTACATTCATCACTGTGAAACACATATGAACTCTGTGAAAGTAAGTACATAGGCAATCTCAGTCCTACATTCATCACAGTGAAACACATATGAACTCTATGAAAGCAAGTACATGGGCAGTCTCAGTCTACATTATTAAATTTAAATAGTATAGAAGATGTCCAGGAAGATCCCCAATTACGGGTAACAGTCTACCAATAACAAAAACATGCCTATATAATTTCGACCTCCTAAAACCCCACTTTTATAAGTAAAACTAGGGTTTACTGGGATATATATTATTTTTCTTACTTCTGCTCAAAACATAGATTGTGGGTACTCGTTAGAACTGCCTCGGCGTGGCGGTTCTAACGAGTATTCACAATTTATATTTTGAAAAGAAATATGAAAAATATCTGAATTTTATCTGAAAACTTTCAGTTTTTGGTGGTGAAATTTTCAATATATTTCAATATGCGTGTTTTCGTAATGAATAGCATCGAGAGGCAAACAAACTGTGACAGGCATCACATATGTCACAAACCAAAGAGAAGTAAAAAAGTCAACTCCCTCTTCCCCTCCGAGATGACAACAATGCCAGACAGTATCCACCGAACACAACAACAAATAAAACAGGATAAATCATGAAAAATGCTCGCAGTGAGCTGCCACAAGGCCCACAAAAGATAAACAACACTAGAATTACCGCCTTAGAAAGTTCAACAATGAAAACTACCCTGGCATTTAAGCGATTGGCCCTCTTGTATACTAAGTCTTTCTAAAACTCTAATAGATCATTACTTCTGGATGAATTAATGCACTCAGACTATCTTTTTGTGACGTCATACACAACCAACTCACTGAGCGACCAGACGTAAAGTTTATCCTTTTTATCTTATCCCAGGGTATGATAAGGTAGGTAGTATAGAGAATTTCTGTTCCCTACGTATTATTATTTCAGACAAATTTCATTAGTATTTCTTAAGTAGCTACATACATGTAGATCCTTTGTTTTCCGGTCGAATAAGGGACTTGTTGAAATATCTGACTTGTTGAAACACCTCTGAATTGCAATGACATGTGTATTCACCTGCATAAAGTAGAAACAAAATGATCTTTTGCCAAAAAGAAAAGAGAATTAGCCTCGAAGCTCTCCGGTACGTATCTACATTTTTCAATAAAACAGCTACTGAAACTTGTTGAATTCCCTCACCATGATTCAAGCTATTACAAGTCCAGATGAAATACTTTTTAACCAATAGGTACAGATATTTTCTTATTTCTCATCAAAAACATATGTTGTAGGTACTTATTAGAATTACCTCGAGGAGGTGCTTCTAATGACTACCAATTAGATATGTTTTGTGGAGAAATAATAAAAATAGTATGTAGATAACCTCTCTCATCTGGAGCTATGGCTATCCTAATGATGTAAATTTTTTTACTTCTATATCAGTGGATCAACAGCTTGCATCTTAGTCTGGTATCTTCATTGTGTCTCTACAGTATCACATTTCAGTTGTTGCTTGGCTGTGTGTTCAGCATATCTGACTGTCTTCACATTTGCTAAATATGAAACTGATTGTAAATACTGTGCTGTTCCTCTTGATTTTGGCACAATCGAGTGACGCTAATAGTCAACCGATTGTCGAAACCACAATCGGCAAAATAATTGGAACCGTAAAAGAAGTCGATGTATTTGGACAGATTAAGACAGTAGAAAATTATTTTGGAATACCCTATGCTGAGCCACCTGTCGGTGAACTGAGATTTAAGAAACCGGAACCAAAACGTCCGTTAACGTCACCTTTTAACGCTACAAAGCATGGACATATCTGTTTACAAATGCACATAGCGCCTCTCAAAGCACTGCCGATGAGCGAGGATTGTCTGTTTCTGAACGTCTATGTTCCTGCTGACAGAGCTGAGCCATTGGCTGTAATGGTGTTTATTCATGGTGGATCATTTGTTGCAGGCGCGTCCGATTTGTATGTGTCAAATACGTTATCTGCGCACGGAGATTTAATTGTCGTTACTTTCAACTATCGGTTATCAGTGCTCGGATTTCTAAGCACGCAAGACAAATTTGCGCCTGGGAATTATGGCTTGTGGGATCAACATTTAGCTATCACATGGGTACATGAGAACATACATGCGTTTGGAGGGGACCCAAATAATGTGGCCTTGGTAGGGGAATCGGCAGGGGCCGCATCCGTACTAATGCAAAGTATTTTTGAAGGAAACTATGGATTTTTTCAACGCTTGATATTACAGAGTGGTGGTATGGCTCCAAGGCCAATGAATTTTGATTTTGCAACACCCAAAACGGATGCTCAGCTATTGGGAAGACTATTTGACTGTAAAGGGAAGGGCTCTAATAAACTTATACGTTGTCTTCGGGAAGTTCCGTTTGAACAGCTCGTGAAAAAAATAAATTCTTTTCCTGGGTTTTTTAGATTCCCAATTCCTTTTATTGTAAACGTGGTAGACGGCGAGTTTTTGAAAGACGACTTCAACGCCATAATTCGTGGTAATTCAGCTCTATCCACTCCCGGTCGATCTTTATTCTTTTCGCTCGATATGATTTCCGGTATCAACAAAAATGAAGGATGTTATATGATGGGACCAGCAGGAGTTTCCGATCCAGAGAATTTTGCACCTAATCGAACACAATATGAGAACATTCTAATACCGTTTGCGCTATCAAAAGCATTTGAAAATGATGTGTCAGAACTAGTGAAATGTATAGTTCTGCAGGAGTACACGGACTGGACAAACCCAGAAGAAATGGTAAAAATAAGAAACAAGCTGGTAGCATTTTGGACAGATTTCTTCTTTGCGGAACCTCAAATAGAACCCACAAAGTTGCACGCTTCTTCTGCTGAATCCGGTGCGAAAACCTACTTGTATGAGTTTGATGTTTTGCCATCTGCGCATCCGTTGCCCACCCCTTCTTGGTGTGACAGAGCTTCACATGCAGATGAACTACTGTACCTCTTTTTTGAACAGACTGGCGGACTGATGACATTTGTTCCCGGTCATGAGGATTTTCTTCCAGAGGATTGGGAAAGAGAGGTTGCAGAAAATATAATGACTATTTGGAGCAACTTTGCAAAGACGGGGTAAGTATAAAAGGTTAAGCCGCATCATGAGAAAAGGTGCCATCGGGATACTGTATTTTACCCGAAATAGTCGAGCTGACAGACCTGAGCAAACATTGTAGACCCAGATCAGACTCCGCAGACTGATCTGCGTCTACACTGTTTACCACTCGTCGTTCATGGCAACTGTTTCATGAACTATTTTCTACTGTCATTCTCTCACTTCCGCTGATTCAAGAAGGGCAGTTTTCAGTTTCTGGCAAAAGAATTTATTTATTTATTTATTTATTTAAACAATGTTTAAAGAGGATGACACAATTAGCTATAAATAACTATTCTACCTTGTGGTCCTCTAACTAAAATTTATATACATATATACAACAAGACTTAACTAACAGCTAAGAAATTCATGGGATAAAAGTAGCTTGTAGCGAAGTGAATGCTTGTATAAAGTTTTTATCAAATAAAAGTGCTAACAGGTATGTGCAAGTGATTTAAAACCAAACATGGCACTGAATTATATCAAAGACAAATCTGTATGTTATCACAGTTTTTGTAAGTGCTTTAAGATTTGACGAGCGCATAAAACCAATATCTAAAACAATTATGCTAGGTCATAAAAGCTCTCAATTCAGTTACAATAACGGTTTCAGCGATAATTTTACACATGGTATATCATTTAAAATCATAGTTAAAGACATTTTATAAGGGTTAAAATGTTGCTTTAAGAGACTGCTTAAAGGTAGAGAGTGACCCCGATGTTTTTACTGTTTGAGGTAGAGCATTCCATAGTCTTGGTGCGGAACACGAAAAGAGCCATCAAAAAGTGCTGTCCGTGCTTTCGGCACATAAAGTGAGCCATTTTCTGATGACCTGAGGTTAAGAGTGTGTACCTCGGATACTGGTTTTAGAAGTTGTGTTATATATTCAGGGGATAAATTATTTATTGCTCGGTATGTCAAGACAGCCTTATTATATTTAAGTCTGTCCGGAATTGACAGCCATCCCAGCTGACTGAACATATCTACTGATGGGGTATCGTAATTTGCTCGCAGGATGATTCGAGCAGCGCGTTTTTGCAGCTTGGATATGCGTTCAATATTAGTTACAGAGGCTGACCCCCAGGTAACAGAGCCATAATCAATATAAGGAAGAATATACCCCTGATAGTAAACTTTTTGAATATGTGTCGGTACATACGTTGCTAACTGGCGTAATAGAGATATTTTAGATGAGATAAGGGAGCATAAGTGGTCTATATGGGCAGACCAAGAAAGGTGTTCATCGATATAAACACCAAGGAGTTTCTGTTTACTAACGGATTGAATATTGACATCGTCAGCAATAATATTTAGAGGTCGAGAGTCGTTCAAGCGTTTTCTAGCGCCAACTAGCATACAAGTTGTTTTGGTCATGTGAACATTCATTTTGTTTATCTTTCCCCATGTTTTTGTGTTACCGAATTCTCCTTGCAGATCTTCTTCAATAGCATCTATGTCATTACCATGCGTGTGAATCGTCGTGTCATCTGCATACAGATCAGAGGAGCACTTTTTGATATGAAGCGGAAGATCGTTGATAAAAATGAGAAATAAGGTCGGGCCTAATATTGAGCCCTGAGGCACACCAGATTGTACGGTGGTGAAATCCGTCAACCCTTTATCACTCTCGATTACTTGTTGTCGAGAACATAAATATGATTTGAACCACTGAATGGCAGAAGGGTTAAGTTTGTATAATGCAAGTTTATTCAGCAAGATGGAGTGATCAACTAGATCAAAAGCCTTCCGAAAATCGATAAAAAGGGCTCCAACCAAGTCACCCTTATCAATACATTTCATCCAGTCATTAATGAGTTTGACTAAAGCTGTTTGGCAACTATGTTTTGGCCTGAACCCGGATTGATTGTCATGTAGAAGTTTATATTTGTTCAAATATGCCATAAGATGTTTGTTCACGTGCTTTTCGAAAATTTTAGATACAGTGGACAGGATAGAAATTGGCCTATAGTTTGAGGGGTCGGACTTTTCACCACCTTTGTAAATTGGAAGTACCTTTGCCAATTTCATTTGAGAAGGAAACTGGCCGGTCGCAATGCTTTTATTGATAAGCATCGCAATCGATGGCGATAATGATTTAGCAGCAAGTTTGATGATCCTTGGCCCTATGCCGTCAAGCCCGGTCGATTTTGAAACCTCTAAGGTATTAATATGTAATAAAACTTGTTCGGGGGTAATAAATGGAATTGTAAATTGTGTGTTTGTAGGCACTTTGCTATCAACAAAATCGCTGATTTTATTGGTGTCAAAGTCTAATGAATTTCCGGATGATGTGTTTTTATTCAAAAGCTCGGCAACTGAAGCAAAGTATTTATTCAGTTTGCTCGCAACAGCTTCAGACTCCGTAATGGTTTCATTTCCGATTATAAGTTTTTGAGGCAAATTACTGGAGGCAGTCTTGCTACCATTAGTCACGTCTCGCAGGTGTTTCCATAAGGATTTGGTATCTTTTGAATTTGTTATGCTATTAGAAAAATATTTACGTTTTGCTTGTCGTATGAGTTGTTTTGTTTTATTGCGGTATTTTCTATGATCACTCCATTGCTTTAATCGTTTGGTTTTATCTCGTAAAGATTGCATTTGAATTATATCTGGAGTAAACCAGTCAGGCATACGTTTAGATTTTACGCGTTTGGATTTAATCGGAGCATGATTGTTCAAGTGTTTCAAAAGGAATGAATACCAGATGTTAAGGTCTTCGTCTATACTTGATTTATCTGCCGCAAATTCATCCAAATCGTTAGCAATATCAGATATAAACTTATTTTCGTCAAAATGCTTGTAGCTGCGATAAGTAGTGGTAGTATGTTTGTCTTTTAGAAGCTTTGAGTTTACTTTTCGTGTAAAGCAAATGGGAAAGTGATCGCTTAAAGATAAAGTAGAAGTAAAACAACGTACAATATTCTCTGGATGAGTCGTATATACATGATCAATTAACGTATTGGTAGTTTCCGTTACCCTTGTTGGCTCTGTTACCAGTTGAGTTAAATCGAATAGATTTATAAGGTTAAGCCATTTATTATTCGTATGAGCTTTCAAATCAACATTAAAATCACCCATGAGAAGGAATTCAAGACCAGATGTCTGTGCTATGGAAAGCTCTACCTCAAACAAGTCGATCCATTCGCTTTTTGCATCGGGTGGCCTGTAAACTGTACATAAGAGAAAAGGTTTAGCATTCGGTAGCTCGATTTCAGCCCAAAGTGTTTCTAAGCTAGATGTTTCAAACTCAGGCCTGCGTTTGAACTTAATTGTGTTTCTAATGTATAATAGTAGACCACCACCAGTTTTATTTTTGGTCTCTGCTCTATCTTTTCTAAGAATCTCAAATCCGTCGATCGCCACCACATTGTCAGAGACGGTCGGTTCTAAAAATGACTCACAAATACCCAGAATATCTGGGCATGTCTTGTTAGCCATGATAATGCGTATCTCATCAAATTTAGAGACAATGTGCCTAACATTAAGATTACAAAAATGCAACCCTTTTGACTTGGATAACAAGTCCAAAGTGGTATTACTTGTGGTGTTAGGCATCAAGCAGGTAGGATCAGAGGTATGAAAGTTTGGTATAATGTTTTGATTGGGCAAAGAAGAAGTGTTAGCAAGGGAAGGATCACCGGGATGCACAGGTTCTTGTGGTATGATAATTGTTTCATCATATTCACATTGTTGTTGTGGTGAATGGTTTTCTGTGTCTGGGGGCAGTCTCATTGATATATAGTTATCTGTTGGTAATATGTGTTTCACACGCCCATTTATTTGCTATTGGGGGAATCGACCCGGCATACCAGTGTTCCTCCCATTGTACCAACACATCTCGGTACTATGGCTGTTTGTTTTGCAGATATGGCAGAATCTCGACATCGAGCGAGGGCCCTTATGGTAAGGAGGCCTTGCTCCCTGTTGAGATCCTTGAAACAGTCTCTTTGGTCGTAAAGGTTTCTGAACATTGGTGATTTTACATACATTGTTGATGTTCGACAAGAGTTTTTGTTTACCCTGTTGATTTAAATGCACTTTGTCTTTCCAAAAATAATTTGCAGGTATTTCACCCGTGGCAAGAAGAAAACTGTCAAAGTGGTCTACAAATTCAATGTCATTTTCAGCACATAGAGACCTGAGTTGTTCGTTATAAGGTTCAAGATTAGCTGTCTTCCTCGGTAGGAGTCCTGATACTATGATCCGACGGTTATCAGACGCCAGGCTCTCTAGTAGTGCGATGTAATTATCACAGAAGCTGTCTATGTCAACACCTTGGTCAGCATCATTACCACCGACATGCAGAATGATGGTTTTACACTCATCAATATTGTACTTTTTAATTTTGTCATTAAGGGTTGTTATAGTTGCTCCTGGGAAAGAGCGCACAGTTGTATGACCGTTTAGTTCATTTGTTTGCACTTGTTTCAGGATGGAGCTGCCAATCAGAAGTGTTGGTTGTTTTATAGGTTTTCTCGCGCTTTCAGTCAGGTCTACATTGACCAATGTGCACAAGTACTTATTAAGCGCTTTAAGAACTAAGCCTGTCCAGGAAAAGTGTTGTTAGGTAAACTGACCAGCTTGTCATGACCTTAATATTGTTGACTTGGCCCTTAAACTCCCAACCAACTAACAAAACGGCTATTTTAGACACAATAACATGTACAGTCGAATCACGTAATCTTAGCTTCGCGTATCTCAAAAAACGCTCATCTCGAAGTGAAAATCTGGTCCCTGTTTTAACATGGAAATGTAACAACAGGTAACGAAATATTGTGTAAATTTCTCCACTTTTCCACAATATCTGTTCGATTTTTATTTTTTCCTCCATTCGGCAAATCTGATATGTCGAGGTACGGATATCTCGAAGTATTTAAAAGAGAGTCCCTTGGACTTCGATATAATGAGAGTCTGCTGTAACAAACTGGACTTCTTCAAACATGCAACGCATTTCTGAACTGCAAAGAAAAGTAAGACTGATACATTATTTTTTTCTGTTACAATGAAAAAAATATATACGTGTTAATCCACGATTTCTTGCATGTATAGTTTATCTTGAGAAACAAACAATTCAAATATTCACCCAGTTGCTGACTTACATGCATGTTTTACATACTAGATCCATTTTATAGTCATAAGACATTAGTCTTCGTTTCTTTTACCATTTTCTTTGCGTTGCGCTTATTTTTCTGTCAGTATATTAGGATAGGTTCAGTAAGGAGTTTATTAGGATGGGTTTAGTCAGAAGTTAAGGTGTTCAAATACTAAGGGTAAATATGGTGAGGGAGGGGGAGACGGAAATAAGGTATAAGCGAACATCAAAGTATCCGGTCAGCTAGCAAAGTCATGCTGTCTGATAAAGGAATTAGCTGTATATAGATATAATGTATGGAGTCCAACTTTAGTTAAAGGGATCAAAAAAGCCCGGATCTGAAATGCCCTAAAGATCTTTTTTTCCGAGGTTATTGGATCAATTATTACAATCTAGCGAAAGTATTTCTTAAGGTCGTTGTCCACGTGATTATCATTGACCAATGAAATCAAACCACGGGTTTGTACGAGAACCAGGTAACGGTTATTTATAGCCGCTCTATTCTTGTCGCTGTGACGTCAGAGCGCAGAGTGTAAAGTAGATTGATTATATGTAAAACCAGGGCTGGGTATTGGTAAACAGTGCAGACCCAGATCAGACGACACAGAACGCGGCGTCTGATCAGGGTCCAAGCTGATAGCTAAAATTACAGGACATTGAGGGTTAAATGAAGAAGTCTGAAGTCCCCGTTCAGGACCATTTTCCAAGCCTACACTCAGAGACAATCGACCCTCAGTGCTGTCAGTACTTTGATTCTGTAATCTATTCATGACTCTATCAAGGGAAGCTGATACACTTTTAGAGGCGACAACTTTGTTAAAATTGTCCAACATTCCTCATTACGTAAACAAGCCTATTCAAATATATTGAAAATTTTATAACCCAAAAAGAAAAATTTTCAGATAAAAAATTCTTTTTTTTTTTAAATTTCTGCTCAAAACATAGATTGTGGGTACTCGTTAGAACGCCACGCCGAGTATCACAAGCTATGTTTTTGAGCAGAAATAAGAATAATAATGTATACCCCTGTGAACCCCAGTTTTACTATATGAAAGTGGAGTTTATGGGGGTCAAAATTATATAGGCATGCTTTCATGATGTTCTAAAAAGGAGTCTACAGCGAAAGCAATTTTTTTCCTTTTAAAGTAGATCACATTTCAGAAGGGACTTGGTGTGCAAACAGGAAGTAACAAAATTTGTTTCCCTTTGACAAAATGGCAGAAAATCAATCAGGTGCATTTAATTTTTCATTTAAACATTCAACTTTTCCCATCTATGTGACTGTTGCACCGATGTGTGCAATTTTCCTATTCGTGGGATGATAGTGGGTATGGTGCTGGAGAAGAAAAGGCACACAACGTTGAAACACCGTCGATTCAACGTCTTGACGTTGAATAAAGGTTGAACCGATGTTGTTTCAACTGAGGCCGGGCACGGTGGCTAAGTCGGATGCACATCCGACTGGTGGTCAGGATGTTACGGGTTCGATCCCCGCAGGGTCGGCGACATGTTTTCGTGGAAATTGAATACGAAATATTTTCTACGGTCATTCTCTCCCTTCCGCTGATTCAAGAAGGGCATTCGTCAGTTTCTGGTTAACCGCTTAGAGGACTAAGCCTGCCCAGTAAAAGTGTGGTTAAATAAACTGACCGCGCTCGACATGACCCCATTGGGTTGAGTGGGCTGTAAAATCTCAACACAAACAAACTATCAATTGAGCCATAACGTCAGAAAACTGAGATGTTTGCGAAGCGAAGATTCAGATCAGTATGCGCATCCGCGCAGTCAGATAAGAATCTTCAGTGGGCGCAATTTGGATAGCCAAGGATGCAAAGTTTCTTCATGTGGACAACGAAGACTCTGATCAGACAGTGAGGCTGCGCAGGCTGATTTGTACGAAAGTTTACTCACGTGGCGGCTTGATTCATAAAGGAGTAAACACACATACACAAATAAGAAACAACAGAAACACAGTGGGATAATTCAGGTCCTGATGCAACGGAACTGCCTTTTAAAAAGTCTAAATTCATATTATGGTCTGCGGGGATGTAAGCATGTAAACAAATATATGTTTTTACACGTGTATGCTTTCTGTTGCTGTTTAAACTATGATCAGATCATGTTGAGGCCTGCGCTAAACGCTCATCACGAAAACATGCCTATATAATTTTGACCCCCTTAAACCTCATTTTTATATAGAAAAATTGGGGTTTACAGGGGTATACATTATTGTTTTTGTTTCTGCTCAAAAACATATATTGTGGGTACTCGTTAGAACCGCCTCGTCGAGGCGGTTCTAACGAGTACCAAAATACTCGTTAGAATCGCCTCGTCGAGACAGACAAACAGTATACTACCTGGTCATCAGGATCTACAATATTTGTCATTCTGTTTAGATTTTTGAATGAGACCCCTAGTCGGAAACATCGTACTTACCACATGCAAGGATGGAAGAGTCCACTTCAGAAACTCGGGGATGAAAGGGTTATGTAGGAATCCTGAAACACTGATAGATATTTTACGCTTGGGTGCACCAGTCGTTTTATTCTGTTAAGGTTCTGGGTTTTGCAAATATTTAAAACTTCAATAAAATTGTTCTTTTTTACCCGATCTCTTTGTAAGTTTGACTGTTCATTTTTAGCTCACCTGAGCACGAAGTGCTCTTGTGAGCTATTGTGGTCAGTCAATGTCCGTCGTCCGTCGTGCGTCGTCCGTCGTGCGGAGTCAACAATTGCTTTAAAAGCCTACTCCTCCTACATCCCTGGGCCAATTGACTAGATACTTGGTAGGAGGCGTCGGGGTGACTTGTAGATCAAAAATAGCTAAAATCGTTTCGATCGGAAATCCAAGATGGCCGCCATGGCCGCCATCTTGAAAATCTATTTTTCGCTTCTTCTGAGCCCAAAGGTCAATTGACTCCAAACTTGGTAAGAAGTATGGAGGTGACTCGTAGATCAAAAATAGCTAAAATCGTGCCGATCGGAAATCCATGATGGCCGCCTTGAAAATCTATTTTTCGCTTCTTCTCCTGATCCGAAAGGTCAATTGACTCCAGCTTTGGTAGGAAGCATCGGGGTGACTTGTAGATCAAAAGTAACTAAAATCGTGCCGATCGAAAATCCAAGATGGCCATCTTGAAAATCTATTTTTCGCTTCTTCTCCTAAACCCAAAAGCAAATTGACTCGAAACTTGGTATGAAGGGTGACTTGTAGATCAAAAATAGCTAAAATCGTTCGGATCGGAAATCCAAGATGGCCGCCATCTTGAAAATCTTTTTTTCGCTTCTTCTCCTGAACCGAAAGGCCGGTTGACTCGAAACTTGGTAGGTAGCATCAGGGTGACTTGTAGATAAAAAATAGCTAAAATCGTTCCGAGCAGATATCCAATCAGAGTGACCTGTAGATAAAAAAATAGCTAAAATAACGCCGATCGTAAATCAAAGATGGCCGCCATGGTGGCCATCTTGAAAATCTATTTTCGCTTCCTCTCCTAAACCCAAATGCTAATCGACTCGAAACTTGGTTGGAAGCATCGTGGTGACTTGTAGATCAAAAATAACTAAAATCTTTCCGATCGGAAATCCAAGATGGCCGCCATGGCCGCCATCTTGAAAATCTATTTTTCGCTTCATCTCCTGAGCGGAAAGGCCAACTGACTCCAAACTTGGTAGGAAGCATTGGGGTGTTTTGTTAATCAAAATAGCTAAAATCGTGCCGATCAGATATCCAAGATGGCCGCCATGGCCGCCATCTTGAAAATCTATTTTTCGCTTTTTCTTCTGAACCGAAAGGCCAGTTGACTCGAAACTTGGTAGGAAGCATCAGGGTGACTTGTAGATTAAAAATAGCTAAAATCGTTCCGATCAGATATCCAATCAGGGTGACTTGTAGATCAAAAATAGCTATAATCGTGCCGATCGTAAATCCAAGATGGCCGCCATGGTGGCCATCTTGAAAATTTATATTTGGCTTCTTCTCCTAAACCCAAATGCTGATTGACTCGAAACTAGGAAGGAAGCATCGTGGTGACTTGTAGATCAAAAATAGTTAAAATCGTTTTGATCGGAAATCCAAGATAGCTGCCATGGCCGCCATCTTGAAAATCTATTTTTCGCTTCATCTCCTGAGCCGAAAGGCCACTTGACTCCAAACTTGGTAGGAAGCATCAGGGTGACTTGTAAATCAGAAATAGCTAAAATCGTGCTGATCGAAAATCCAAGATGGCCACCAATTGACTTGAAACTTGGTAGGAAGCATCGGGATGACTTATAGATAAAAAATGGCTAAAATTGTTCCGAATGGTAATCTATTTTTCACTTCTTCTCCTGAACCGAAAGGCTAATTGACTTTAAACTAGGTAGGAAGCATCAGGGTGACCTGTAGATCAAAAATAGCCAAAATCGTCCCTATCAGAAATCCAAGATGGCCACCATGACAGCCATCTTGAAAATCTATTTTTCGCTTCTTCTCCTGAACTGAAATGCCATTTGACTCGAAACTTGGTAGGAAGCATTGGGGTGACTTGTAGATTTAAAAATGGCGGCCATCTTGAAACTTTTTTTTTTCGCTTATTTTCCTGAACCAAAGGCCAGTTGATTTGAAAATTGGTAGGAAGCATCGGGATGACTTGTAGATATAAAAATAGCTAAAATCGTTCCAATCGGAAATCCAAGATGGCGGCCACCTTTAAAACCTATTTTTCCCTTTTTCTTCTGAACTGAAAGGCCAGTTGACTCGAAACTTGGTAGGAAGCATCGGGGTGACTTGTAGATAAAAAATAGCTCAAATCGTTGCGATAGGAAATCCCAAATTGCGGCCATGGCGGCCATCTTGAAAATCTGTTTTGAACTTTTTCTTCTGAACAGAAAGGGCAATTGACTCAAAGTTCATTGGAAGTATCGAGGTGACTTGTAGATCAACAGTAGCTAAAATCATTCTAATTTGAAATCCAAGATGACTGCCATCTTGTTTATGTTTATTATATTTCCCTGCCACTGAGCTGTTTACATGTAAAAATTCATGATACTTTAGAAACCACTTAGCCAATTGCCACCAAATTTCACATTGATCCTACTGTTGAAATGTGATTGAGAGTTTGTTCAAATGATCACGCTCCATTGACTGTCATGCCATATATATTCTTCTTCAAAATTAAGAACTGCTTAAATGATGATCTTTTCATTCGTTGCGATGACAGGATATGAAAAATGTTGCATAACATCTGCATATCTGCAGTGGCTATGTCACTCAGGTGAGCGACCCGTGGCCCGTCGGCATCTTGTTAGAGGCTTCCTGAAGACAAATACATCAATTTTGCGGGAAGAAATGTATTTTAAAACAATATTTTATTCTTCAAACTTGTGTCAACTTTTGACGGAAGATTAGCAAAACGCAGATAATCTTTCTTAATAATAAGATATGGGTTTCTTAGACTGTAGTGTTAAGAAAGACATTCTATCCTTTCATTACGAAAACACGCCTATTCAAATATATTGAAAATTTCACCACCAAAAACTGAAAGTTTTCAGATAAAAATCCTGATATTTTCATATTTCTGCTCAAAACATAGATTGTGGGTACTCGTTAGAACCGCCTCGCAAAGACACACAATCTATGTTTTGAGCAGAAATAAGAAAAATAAAGTATACCCCTGTAAACCTCAGTTTTACTATATAAAAGTGGGGTTTAAGGGGGTCAAAATTATATAGGCATGTTTTCGTGATGTTAGGATAAAATAACAGGACAAAATTTGCTAAAAAATTGTTTTACTGATGCGAATTTGGTTGTATCCTGAAATTAACAATAAACTTCAAAATAGTATACTGTCTTTGTAAAGTTTGAAACCGCCCCTTGAGTATTTCTAGTTGTACAAAATCACCAAGGTCAAAGACATATTTGCTCTTTGTTGCACTCAATCCTATGGTTTATAATACAGTCGACTCTCGTTATCTCGAATTCCAAGGAACTGTCTGAAATACTTCGAGATATCCGTACATCGACATATCAGATTTGCAGAATTTAGGAAAAAAGGAATCGAACAACCACATTTAACAAATATACGAGTATATGTAATCTGACTCCTGAAGTCAGATATATTATTGTGCTCCTAGGGAGCAATTTCTCCTCTTTTCCATAATATTTTGTTAACCTGTTGTTAGATTTTCATGTTTAAGCATGTACCTGGTTACATCTTTTCCTTTGGGATCCTTTAGAGCCTATCTCTGTTTGTCGGAAATCCATGCTGTTTGCCATTTGCCTATCATTATTGACCGGCGCGGGAATCGCTCCGGTCTCTTAATACAGCTTTGGATTTTTAAATATGGTAGAATATTCGATTAGCTCATAAACGAGTTTTTATATCTGCCGGGATCGACGGTGTGTGACGATCCCGGCAAATATAAAAAATCTTATAACAAACTATGTTTTTAACAGGTTCATGTCTATTTTATTTTCATTTCAATCAAGAAATTCCATAAAGCTTAATTAAAGCATACATCACATTGTTTTTCATTTTTACCTGTTACATTGAATATTTATTAAACTTTAGTCCCATATCTCTTAGTAAACGTCAACAAAATTTGCGCCGGTACTTAGATGTTTACGTGTAAATATTTTATATTGTTTTATTTTATGGCTATTGTACACTTTTAAACCAATAGTGTAAAATATGAAATGCACGTTCGGGTGCGTAGCGAAGGAAGTGTTAGGTGGCTTAATTAAGGTAGGCTAGAGCGAGTCAGAAGTATGATATAAAGTCATGATTAGGTATCTTAGAAAGGTGATGCGGTACAGTATGATAGAGTAAGACTCAAGTCATGGCAGATACGACTCATCTAATAAGGCTAAACGACCAGACCCTAGTATTTGGCCCAAGCTACAAGGCATAGCTACAGATAAGAGGGGGTATCCACATAATATTTTTTCTTATTTCTCCATGAAAACATATGTTGTGGGACTCATTAGAAGCGCCTCAGCGAGGCGCTTCTAATGAGTCCCCACAACATATGTTTTCATGGAGAAATAAGAAAGATATCAGCAGTTTTCGGATGAAAAAAGCGCCTTATCTGTTGCTATGCTACCAGGGCCAAAGCGGCTATTCATTCTTTTCCGATTCTGATATATGGCTTAAATATATTCGACTTTAATCCTTAAGCTGTTTGCACACTAATGGGATACACTCAAAATGAGTGATATAATACAGAAGGACTGATATATATATATATATATATATATATATATATATATATATATATATATATATATATATATATATATATATATATATATATATGACCTGGGCTGGTACTGACAGCTATATAAACTAACATATGCCAAAGTTGATATTCGTTTAAGCTAGTAAAAGTGTTTGCCTTGAGGTCAATAGCTGATCATGTTTGTTAGTAGAGAAAGTTTAAAAAAAGTCTGAGCCAATCTTCCGTGACATGTGCCTACCGTATTTTCAGCAATATTCCTGTAAATAGCCTTGTCATATTTCTTCTGAAATTTAGCTTCTGAGGCAATTTTCATATAATATAAACCATACTATACGTATTCCATGGTATCAAAGAATATATTTGTTAAACTATTTATCGAAGTAAACGATTTGTTTGTCTTTTCTTTCTTCTGTGATTTGAGTTTTTTTGTTTTGTTTTGTTTTGTTTTGTTTAAAAAAATATGATTTTAAAATTAACAGTTATGTTAAAATGTTTTTTTTTTTTTTTTTTTTTTTTTTTTTTTTTTTCAAAATTAAGTAGAACAGTGAAGATTCACTATATGAAGCAGCAGCTGGAGTTAATATCTAAAAACAGTTTGGTCTGTTTATAAAGTAATGGACAGGAAAACACATTTCTTACATCTGGATCTGCACTGTTTGCCATTCAGTATTTGAATTTATATCAACATCCTGGATCAAGCAATCTGATTGGCTGAAAATTAGAAGTGGGCGTGGCATCCTAATTTATTCAGCACGACAAGGATTAAAATAAGGTAGCTCAAAGATCTTTCCTCTGTCTGTTTATTTTCAGGAATCCGAATCAACCAAAACCAGTGCAGACAATTTGGCCACATTACACAACAGAGGACCAGCAATATTTACACATCACGAGGAATATGTCGTCAGACTCTGTCAAGAGCCACCTACTCGCCGGAAGTTTTAATATGTGGAACAAACTTATACCGACTGCGTTTCGTGCGCTAGGTGATGTCGATCCTCATGCCTGAAGTGTTTTTCACATGTTTGTGAATGGTGTAAGGGGAATGGATGCGCTTTCAAGAGAGACAACTCTGATAAAATTAATTTTGTTTCCTTCTGAAGACCACTTTCCAGAAGTGCCTTGCTAAGCAGGAAAGGAAACAAGAAGTCACAAAAAATGTTTCCCTGTGCAAAAATATCGGAAAACTACCAAGTGTACCAATATCCGCTTAATTCAGTCTGATTAATGAATTTATTGTAGACACAATGGTGGAACCAAGAATCACCTTATTTATCCTAAATAATTATATTATCGGTAACGTGACTGATACTTTTTCCACCATTTTAGAAAGGGAGATAACTTTTGTTACTTCTAGTTTGCTTTCCTATACGCCAAACCCCTTATCAAAAGGGTGCTACTCTAAAAGGGGAGCGCACTGCTTCCTTTGAGAATCGAACCCTTTTCAGAAGTAGTCCACAATGTTTACAGAGTTGCCCCCCTTTATATAAAAAAAAACTATTCTTTCTCCCCAACGTTTTCTGACAGACAGGCCTAAGCAAATAGCGTCTGACCAGGGTCTACTTTGTTACTCGTCCATCAAAGGGTGGTAAAATAGGTTTCTATGTAAGGACAGATGTAGTAAGGAGTTAACATATCAGAATATTTAGTGTAAAGACGGTAATGAACAAACACAGAGGAGGAAACAGTGCTGGTTTTAATTATGTAGCATGTACTGAAGAAATATATACCGAATCTAAACATCCATTCCCCATAGAACTTTGCCAGTTTTACTTATGTAACATGTACTGAGGAAATGTATACCGTGTCTAAACATCCATTCCCTGTGGAGCTTTGCCAGTTTTACTTATGTCGCATATAATAAGTAATGTATACCATCCATTATCCGTGTAGCTTTGCCAGTTTTACTTATGTAGCATGTAATGAAGTAATGTATACAGTGTATAAACATCCATTCCCCGTGGAGCTTTGCCAGTTTTACTTATGTAGCATATTCTGAAGTAATGTATACCGTGTCTAAACATCCATTTCCCGTGGAGCTTTGCAAGTTTTACTTATGTAGCATATAATGAAGTAATATATACCGTGTCTAAACATCCATTTCCCGTGGAGCTTTGCAAGTTTTACTTATGTAGCATGTAATGAGGTTATGTATACCGTGTCTAAACATCCATTTCCCGTGGAGCTTTGCTAGTTTTACTTATGTAGCATGTAATGAAGTAATGTATACCGTGTCTAAACATCCATTCCCCGTGGAGCTTTGCAAATTTACTTATGTAGCATGTACTGAGGTAATGTATACCGTGTCTAAACATCCATTTCCGTGGAGCTTTGCTAGTTTTACTTATGTAGCATGTACTGAGGTAATGTATACCGTGTCTAAACATCCATTTCCCGTGGAGCTTTGCTAGTTTTACTTATGTAGCATGTACTGAGGTAATGTATACCGTGTCTAAACATCCATTTCCCGTGGAGCTTTGCTAGTTTTACTTATGTAGCATGTACTGAGGTAATGTATACCGTGTCTAAATATCCATTCCCCATGGAGCTTTGCCAGCTTTACTTATGTAGCATGTAATGAAGTAATTAATGTATACCGTGTCTAAACATCCATTCCCCGTTGAGCTTTGCCAGTTTTACTTATGTAGCATATAATGAACTAATGTATACCGTGTCTAAACATCCATTTCCCGTGGAGCTTTGTCAGTTTTACTTATGTAGCATATACTGATGTAATATATACCGTGTCTAAACATCCATTTCCCGTGCACCTTTGCCAGTTTTACTTATGGAGCATGCACTGAAGTAATATATACGACGTCTTAACATCCATTTCCCATGGAGCTATACCTGGTTTACTTTTGTAACATATAATGAAGTAATATATACTTTGTATAAACAGCCATTTCCCGTGCAGCTTTGCCAGTTTTACTTATGTAGCATGTACTGAAGTAATATATACCGTGTGTAAACATCCATTCCCGTGGAAATTTGCCAGTTTTACTTATGGAGTATATACTTATGGATTATATACGGTGTCTAAAAATCCATTTCCCGTGGAGCTTTGCCAGTTATATAATTATAGCATGGACTGAAGTAATATATACGGTGTCTAAACATCCATTTCCCGTGGAGCTTTGCCAGTTTTACTTATGTAGCATGTAATGAAGTAATATATACCGTGAGTAAACATCCATTCCCCGTGGAGCTTTGCCAGTCTTACTTATGTAGCATGTAATGAAGTAATGTATACCGTGTCTAACCATCCATTTCCCGTGGAGCTTTTCCAGTTTTACTTATGAAACATATAATGTAGTAATGTATACCCTGTTTAAACATCCATACCCCGTGCAGCTTTGCCAGTTTTACTTATGTAGCATATAATGAAGTAATATATACCGTGTCTAAATATCCATTTCCCGTGCAGCTTTGCCAGTTTTACTCATGTAGCATATACTGAAGTAATGTATACCGTGTCTAAACATCCATTCCCCGTGTAGCTGTACCTGTTTTACTTTTGTAACATATAATTAGTAATATATACCGTGTCTAAACATCCATTTCCCGTGCAGCTTTGCCAGTTTTACTTATGTAACATATAATGAAGTAATGTATACCGTGTCCAAATTTCCATTTCCCGTGCAGCTTTGCAAGTTTTACTTATGTAGCATGTACTGAAGTAATATATACCGTGTCTAAACATCCATTCCCCGTGGAGCTGTACCTGTTTTACTTTTGTAACATATAATTAGTAATATATACCGTGTCTAAACATCCATTTCCCGTGCAGCTTTGCCAGTTTTACTTATGTAGCATATAATGAAGTAATATATACCGTGTCTAAATATCCATTTCCCGTGCAGCTTTGCCAGTTTTACTCATGTAGCATATACTGAAGTAATGTATACCGTGTCTAAACATCCATTCCCCGTGGAGCTGTACCTGTTTTACTTTTGTAACATATAATTAGTAATATATACCGTGTCTAAACATCCATTTCCCGTGCAGCTTTGCCAGTTTTACTTATGTAGCATGTACTGAAGTAATATATACTGTGTGTAAACATCCGTCCCCCGTAGAGCTTTGCCAGTTTTACATATGTAGCATGTACTGAAGTAATGTATACCGCAGCTAAACATTCATTCCTCGTGCAGCTTTCCTAGTTTAATTTATGTACCGGGTACTTAAGTAATGAATACCGTATCTAAACATCCATTCCCCGCAGAGCTTTGCCAGTTTTACATATGTAGCATGTACTGAAGTAATGTATACCGCATCTAAACATTCATTCCTCGTGCAGCTTTCCTAGTTTAATTTATGTACCGGGTACTTAAGTAATGAATACCGTATCTAAACATCCATTCCCCGCAGAGCTTTGCCAGTTTTACATATGTAGCATGTACTGAAGTAATGTATACCGCATCTAAACATTCATTCCTCGTGCAGCTTTCCTAGTTTAATTTATGTACCGGGTACTTAAGTAATGAATACCGTATCTAAACATCCATTCCCCGCATAGCTTTGCCAGTTTTACATATGTAGCATGTACTGAAGTAATGTATACCGCATCTAAACATTCATTCCTCGTGCAGCTTTCCTAGTTTAATTTATGTACCGGGTACTTAAGTAATGAATACCGTATCTAAACATCCATTCCCCGCATAGCTTTGCCAGTTTTACATATGTAGCATGTACTGAAGTAATGTATACCGCATCTAAACATTCATTCCTCGTGCAGCTTTCCTAGTTTAATTTATGTACCGGGTACTTAAGTAATGAATACCGTATCTAAACATCCATTCCCCGCAGAGCTTTGCCAGTTTTACATATGTAGCATGTACTGAAGTAATGTATACCGCAGCTAAACATTCATTCCTCGTGCAGCTTTCCTAGTTTAATTTATGTACCGGGTACTTAAGTAATGAATACCGTATCTAAACATCCATTCCCCGCAGAGCTTTGCCAGTTTTACATATGTAGCATGTACTGAAGTAATGTATACCGCATCTAAACATTCATTCCTCGTGCAGCTTTCCTAGTTTAATTTATGTACCGGGTACTTAAGTAATGAATACCGTATCTAAACATCCATTCCCCGCAGAGCTTTGCCAGTTTTACATATGTAGCATGTACTGAAGTAATGTATACCGCATCTAAACATTCATTCCTCGTGCAGCTTTCCTAGTTTAATTTATGTACCGGGTACTTAAGTAATGAATACCGTATCTAAACATCCATTCCCCGCATAGCTTTGCCAGTTTTACATATGTAGCATGTACTGAAGTAATGTATACCGCATCTAAACATTCATTCCTCGTGCAGCTTTCCTAGTTTAATTTATGTACCGGGTACTTAAGTAATGAATACCGTATCTAAACATCCATTCCCCGCATAGCTTTGCCAGTTTTACATATGTAGCATGTACTGAAGTAATGTATACCGCATCTAAACATTCATTCCTCGTGCAGCTTTCCTAGTTTAATTTATGTACCGGGTACTTAAGTAATGAATACCGTATCTAAACATCCATTCCCCGCAGAGCTTTGCCAGTTTTACATATGTAGCATGTACTGAAGTAATGTATACCGCAGCTAAACATTCATTCCTCGTGCAGCTTTCCTAGTTTAATTTATGTACCGGGTACTTAAGTAATGAATACCGTATCTAAACATCCATTCCCCGCATAGCTTTGCCAGTTTTACATATGTAGCATGTACTGAAGTAATGTATACCGCATCTAAACATTCATTCCTCGTGCAGCTTTCCTAGTTTAATTTATGTACCGGGTACTTAAGTAATGAATACCGTATCTAAACATCCATTCCCCGCATAGCTTTGCCAGTTTTACATATGTAGCATGTACTGAAGTAATGTTTACACTATCTAAACATCCATTCCCCGCAGAGCTTTGCCAGTTTTACATATGTAGCATGTACTGAAGTAATGTTTACACTATCTAAACATCCATTCCTCGTGCAGCTTTCCTAGTTTCATTTATGTAGCATCTACTGAAGTAATGAATAACGTATCTAAACATCCATTCCCCGCAGAGCTTTGCCAATTTTACATATGTAGCATGTACTGAAGTAATGTATACCGTATCTAAACATCCGTTCTTCGTGCAGCTTTCCTAGTGTTATTTATGTAGCGGGTACAGAAGTAATGAATACCGTGTCTAAACACCCATTCCCCGCAGTTCTTTGCCAGTTTTAGATATGTAGCATGTACTGAAGTAATGAATACCGTATCTAAACATCCATTCCCCGCAGAGCTTTGCCAGTTTTACATATGTACCATGTACTGAAGTAATGAATACCGTGTCTAAGCATCCATTCCTCGCAGAGCTTTGCCAGTTTTACATATGTACCATGTACTGAAGTAATGAATACCGTGTCTCAGCATCCATTCCTCGCAGAGCTTTGCCAGTTTTACATATGTACCATGTACTGAAGTAATGAATACCGTGTCTAAGCATCCATTCCTCGCAGAGCTTTGCCAGTTTTACATATATAGCATGTACTGAAGTAATGTTTACCGTATCTTAACATCCATTCCACGCATAGCTTTGCCAGTTTTACATATGTAGCATGTACTGAAGTAATGAATACCGTATCTTAACATCCATTCCACGCATAGCTTTGCCAGTTTTACATATGTAGCATGTACTGAAGTAATGTTTACTCTATCTAAACATCTATTCCTCGTGCAGCTTTCCTAGTTTCATTTATGTAGCATGTACTGAAGTAATGAATACCGTATCTAAACATCCATTCCTCGCAGAGCTTTGCCAGTTTTACATGTGTAGCATGTACTGAAGTAATGTATACCGTATCTAAACATCCATTCCACGTGGAGCTTAGCCAATTTTACTTATGCAGCATGTACTGGAGAACTGTATACCATGCATTAACAACCATTCCTCGTGCAGCTTTACTAGTTTTACTTATGTAGTTGCACAGAGGTAATGTATACCGTATCCTACTTCTATTCCTCGTGGAGCTTTGCCAGTTTTACTTATGTAGCATATACTGAAGTAATATATACCGTGTCTAATAATCCATTCCCCGTGCGGTTTTGCCAGTTTTACTTATGTAGCATGTACTAAAATGATGTATACCCTATCAAAACATCCATTCCCCGTGGAGCTATTTTTTGCTACTTTTGCCTACATCTGCTTTATTAACTTGTATGTTTGCTAGTGAATATTGCGTCCTTTCATGGCATAACTATGTTATGGGCCTAATCAAGCCAAAATGTGCCTTCGAACATGCGCAAAATGCGTTGATTCAGATCATTCTGCACATGCACCAAGTCGTATCTGGATATTTGTTCTCCGTTGATACAGTTTATAGTATCCAATGAATCTGTTAGCGCAGATGCGCAGTCGGATCTGGGCCTTTGCTCTTCGCCCCGATCTGATCTGGGCCATCGCTGTCTGCGCATGCCCCGAAGGCACGTTTTTGTTTGGTGCGGGTCAAATTTTAGATGTCATCACCTTAGACTATTACTGTGACAATTCAGCGGGGGAACAGCTTTTACTACGATTTTATGTGTGCCCAGTGAAAGGCTAAGATCAGCCTGGGCATCCACACAGTCTGACCATAATGTCCCTGAAGAATAGTTCTGTTAGTTCGAAAGATCTCGGATAATAATTTATCCAATTGCATTGTTTAACCAATTTAACTCTCCACACTTGTTTTGGATCCACCTCGGTATAGACCTATATGATCTCAAAAACGATTTGCGATGCATAAATGACATGCTGTGGCAAACTCAACTTTAATGTGTATCATGTGCCCGTTAAGGTCTGGTTTGGCAAGGTCAAATGATACATAACGTCTCCTGAAAGCAGGTCTGTATCCCCACTAGATGCCAGCGCACTTTGTGGATAGCCAATGAGCTCTTCAGGCGGACTGCGAAGATTCTGATCACACTGCGCATCCGTACAGACTGACGTGTTTTCGCTAGGCGCACTTGCAGTCTGATAGGAAGTGCTATGCCCCAGCTCAATTGATATACCTTTTTATGATATCGCATTTTTTGTTGATAATTTCAGCCCTGCAGACCAAAGCAGCTACCTTTGCAAGCAGCGTAGATCCAGATGAGACGGCTCTATAAGAGCCGTCTCATCTGGATCTACACAGTTTGGTATTCTGTTTCTGGTTTTTGACTGGCATGCCCAGTTGCAACAATGGGCATGTCTAAATTCAAAGCTGGAAGAGGCCCTTTCTGAAGTTTAGGGGTGAAATGGTTAATTGTGGTTTTAGATGGTTGTCACTATATTGTAAATCGGGATACATACTTGAATAGGTATGGTATTGTATTACGAAGTACCATTATGTCTTGTATTATATGTGGGATCAATAAAAACCAACACGGCTAAAATAATCACTGGTTTGTCTTCGTATTTTATTAAACATAACAATTTCAACAGATAGATAGATTCTAAATGGAAAGACCCTTGAGTGTAATGAACACATATAAACCGCTCAAACAGCCGAAGAATCACGTTTTCTGGGCCAGACCAGCTAGTTTCGGCCAGTTGGACCTCATCAGTGACCTTTATATACGTTTACAAAAATCTCAGAATTCCCTTTTCACATGTAAAATTTGATAAAACGAATTGACATAAACGATGACCCATAAGAAAACAAGTTGGCTTCTTTAAAAAGAATCCAAATGAAAGATCTGCTGCTTTCTGTCGAACAGAGCAAAATGAGAAGTGAACTGTTCTGCCTAATGCGTGTTCAGCGGTAAGCGACAGTGTGTCAAGGGTTATATTTGATGTATAAGTTTTCATAAAAAGCTTGATGTACGCTTAGCACACAATAAATGTTTAAGCTGATTTTAATACTGAATGGCCTAAGTTCTTTACATGTAGATCTTGGCAAGCTCAATTTAATTCCATAATGCAAAATGTGAATTCGAGAGGTCTAAATGAGATATTGTCCCGCTGGCCTCTACAAAAAGTACCCTCATATTAGAAAATAATTACAGCTATTTTCTCTTCGCTTTTTAAGTTTACCTCATCAAGATTGAAATAAGTAGTTAACAATATCAAATTTTGTCATGCTGTCTCGGGAAAGTTATACAAATGCGCTTAGCAGTGTCAATATATCCACAGTAGTATAGAGAGTGCCACCCTATACTCCTATCCACTTACTTTAAAAGTGAAATTGTCAAAATTAAAAAAAAAATATTCTGTAACCTTTGATAAACTGCTGCAATTGCAACCTTTTAGAATATCTACGATCGAACTTCAATGGCTCGAACATCTTTGGGACCATAAAAAATTGTTCGAGACATGGGTAGTTCGAGCCACTGAGAGTTAATCATGGTGCCAGGTCAGGAAGCAAATAGCGATAATTTGGGGATTTTTTTCTCTCGATTTTCCACACAATAATTGTATGTTGAGTGTACTCATTAGAATATTTGTTTTCTTGAGCTATTGGAAGGATTTTGTAGGGACTGAAAAACGAATTCGAATCATCCACGGTAAACGAGCAATCCGGGTTCGAGCCATTGAGGTTATACTGTATATAAGTATGGTATGCCGAAACCGTGCATGTGAATGGAGAACACCTTCTGTATATGTATTTTTTCAGTAATTATTATCCTATTGTATTCTACTAAGTTCTCCAGCTAGTCCCGGGTTTTAATTGTAGACATAAGTTTAATGATGCATTGTAGATCAATAACTGATTAACTTTCGTGCCTCGCGTAATGCCTGTATATTTATGTTGTCAATTAAATGGTATTTTAGTGTGCTTGTGTTGAAAAGTCAGACATGGTAAACTTTATGTTTTATGTTTTTTACACCAAAATCAGTGTAAATGTACATGTGTTCAAGGTTAGAAAAGTGCCAAAACATGCTGATTGAGCCTTTCTTTTTTGTAATGTATTTTGTCAGTCGAAGGCTAACCTTTAATTTGAGACCAAAGTTTAAAGACGGCCGCTATAACGACATGCATTTTAGCAACTATCTGGTCTGATTTAACCCTTTCAGCCCGGCAGACCAAAATAGATACCTGTGCAAACATTAGATCCAGATGAGACGCTCGTAACGAGACCGAAACCCCTATTTACATCAGTGAACGTGTCCAAGTTACAAGATGGAAGGGTCCATTTCCGAAACTCAGAACAGGAACAGAACAGAACATAATTTTATTTAGACGTAAACTGGTACAGTTTCTAGTCTATCAGCATGCACATATAATAATATCACAAGGTCACAATACTAAATATATATGGCTGACAACAAATAAATACATGTTATCCGTAGATGATTCTGATGTAAGTATTGACTATAGATGCTAAGGTAGATTGCGGAATATGATGTATAAAGACTAGATATTTTTCTTACATCTGGAGGTTGACCTCCATAATTACACAAACTTAGACTATATGTAAACAAGCAATTTACATATAAATATTGATAATAAAGACAGATATTACGACGCCATAAGTATACTTCGAAGTCTAAAATACTCATATACAAATTTTCCTAATTTCTGTAACACTCATTGTTGTTTTGTTTGCATTAGCAATGTAAATTTATAAACACTTGTTCTAGTATAATAATAGGGACGAATACATTTGTGTCTCAAATTTCTATAAATAGGGCACACGAGTACAAAATAGTACTCGTCTTCAATATCAGATTTATTACAAAGATTACATATGCGTTGTGCTCTGTCAATCCTATTTTGAGAATATCTTCCCGTTCCGATACGTAACTGATGAGAAGATAATCTTAACCGGAATAAAGCCACTCTTAGTGTGTTTGGCAATGCATTCAAATAGTGCTCAAAATCGAAAATCAATTTGTAGGATTTTTTTTTTTATAAAATGTAAGAACTTTGTTGTTGGCGATATCGTTATACCAGCTGTGTTTAAAAGCATCCAAACTCGTTGTTTAAACTGCAAATGAAATGTTTTCTTTTTAGATTAACTGAAAATCGATTATTCCAAACAAAAGAAAATCCATACTTATCTAAAAGGGACTTGACGTTTTTTACCCAGTTACATGTATTTGCACCAGTGCTACAGGCATCCACAAGTAAACTATATATAGTTTGTTTACAAAAATATTATCGGTATTAATTATATGACACCAAAATTTTGATAATACGCGTATATCATGAAACATATAAAGAATAACGTTCAAGCTCCCCTTACACTCCCACATTACATGTTGAAGACTTTACTTTCAATAAATACTTACAAAATTAAAGATGAATTCTTTCGATTTCCTTACATTTTCCAAACCCCCATATCTCACAATAGTAGCTAAGTATAGAGCCCACAAAAGCATCAAACATCCGACATATAACTTAAGTTAAAAAGAATATCTTTTAGTATTGTGTAGTAAACAGTTCATGGCTTTTAATCCTTTACCTACCAGTGTTTCTTAATTCAATGCAAAATTTCAAGCATTAAAAACAGTACCTAAATAATTAAAATTACTGACAATTTCTAAATTTCTACCATTACATGTCCATGATTCATCAATTAACATGATTTCTACCATTATATGGCCATGATTCATCATTAACAACACCCACCCACCGCCCCCTCCCCCCTCCATGATGCATCATTAAACATGATTTCTACCATTATATGTCCATGACTCATCATTAACAACACCCCCACCGCCCCCGCCCCCCCCCTCCCCCACCCACGCGTTTCCTAAAAACAACAATTTTTTTTTCAGTATTTACTTGTAATCCCTATTTATGACAATACGTTTCTAGAAGGTCTATACTTGCCTGCAAATCGTCCTTATCTTTCCCCAAAATTACCATGTCATCTACAAGTAACATCAATATAAAAATAATATCATCAAATGTTAACCCACAAGTTTGATCCCCTTGTAAGAATAATACCAAATCTTCTATAATGAAAACAAAGCGGGTGAGATTAGCACCCCCCACTCCCCTGTTTTAAACCGACTGCGCATTCTAAGAAATCCGAATACCAATTACATCCCCTTACACAAGTTTTAACCTTATCGTACATATCTTAAATTACTCGTAACATTTTACCATTAAGATCTAATTTAAATAGCTTGTACCATAAACCATTCAGATAAACACTGTCGAAGGCCTTTTTTAAATCAATAAAGGCACAAAACAACCTCTCTTTCTCCTTTAAAACTTTTTGTATGATAGAAAATTAAGACAAAAATTGCATCAGTTGTCGAACGACCCTTTCGAAAGTCACACTGGGAAACACACAGGACATCACTGCTTTCAGCACATTTTTTCAATCTACTGTTTAAAACCCTGTAAATATTTTCGAGAAGCAACTGACCAGAGTAATTCCCCTATAATTGTTTACATCATTAGGATCATTCTTTTTTAAAAAGTGGAACCAATACGCCTTCAGACCAAAGGCTCAGAGAATGGTTAATCTGATAGTCCTTTCATGTGTGAAATGGTGTAGGATTTTTATTACTAAGAAGACAAAAGTTGGATATGGGTCTAAATGTCCAAATACCTAAATGCACTACAACCTCTTTATAACACGGTCCGTTATTACACGGTTTTGGATATAACACGGTTGAAAGATGGATCCCTAAAATGTGTAGATTATATTGAAAAATGACCATGAATGGTCATTTTTCAATATAATCTTTACATTTTGTTTGAATATAACTAACACGGTTGATGCTATGGACCCCAATAATAGTGTTATAAAGAGGTTGTGGTGTAAAAAAACCGGACGAACATGAAATTACCGTGCGATCTATACACAACTTGTAATGAATGTTAAGATTATATTGCTGAAACTTTTGCATACATTTGGTAGATTTTTCCACCAGTTTCTAGAAGGGAAAATATTTTTTTCCTTTTAGAGCAGACTCCTTTTCAGAAGGAAGGTAAAATAATTTTGACAGAGTTACGGTCCCAGAAAGTATGTCTAGTCCACTTAAATTTTAACCAAGTGTGAGATTTGCAACCAACAATAAATACGCGATCTCAAAGCATGACAGAATGTATATTTCAGATCTCACATGAAAGTGTTTTGTGTTCAGCATGCCCAATAGTTAGATTTTATCCCTTTTGCACTTCGTTTTTTTTTTTTTTTTTTGTATTTTTTGTTTTGTTTTGTCGGCAATGTCCCTGAAGAATAGTTCTGTCAGTTCGAAAGATCTCGGATAATAATTTATCCAATTGCATTGTTTAACCAATTTAACTCTTCACACTTGTTTTGGATCCACCTCGGTATAGACCTATATGATCTCAACAACGATTTGCGATGCATAAATGACATGCTGTGGCAAACTCAACTTTAATGTGTATCATGTGCCCATTAAGGTCTGGTTTGGCAAGGTCAAATGATACATAATGTCTCCTGAAAGCAGGTCTGTATCCCCACTAGATGCCACCAATGAGACAATGTCCAATGAAGTGTGGGATCTTGTATATTGCGTACGCGTATTCAGGTGGAAGAGATGACAGAGACAGTAAGCTTTCACGCATTAGCATTTCAACAGTCTTACATGATCAGTTAGGTATGCTCAAGCTAAGAGCTCAATTAGTCCCGATATGCCTTTGTGATTAGCAAATGGCAACCAGAGCATTATTATGTGGCGGACTGTTGAAGCGGTTCCGCTTTTCTTTTGCTTTTTGTAACTGTAGATGAAACCTGGGTCCATTACTATGAGCAAGAACGCATAGCTCAAAATCATCATTGGGTAAAACCTGGTTCCCCGAGGCCAAATAAGTTTAAGGTGAAATCATTGGCTCGCAAGATGATAGTCACTGCATTTTTGGAACGCCAAGTGGGTAATTCTGTTGGACGCTTTACTAAAGGGGAGTACAATAACTGACACATACTGTAGAAATTACCTGGGCCATATTGTTCAAAGCATCGTTAGCTTCACGCGCTCATTAGTGGTCAAAATGTTAACTGTTCTAGTAAGTACAATATCTAATTCGTAGGTATTTTTGCTATAAAAATGTGAGTAACAGTTTTTCAGCAAAAATATTAGCATATATGCCATATTTAATGATCAAATTTTTAACGATACGTTAACTAACGACATCGTTATTTTTGAACAACTGGGCCTTGACTAAATGTGAATCGCAATCCGCGCATAACGGGACAATAAACTGACTAAAGGAATTCTTTAGCAAAACAATACAATAGTAAATACCTGCAAGGTTACAATAGACCCTGTAGTAAGAAACGGGTATCAGATGGGCCGCGTCAAGCGAAAACGTGTCTTCGAACATGCGCAAAATGCACATTCAGCTTTATCCCGCGCATGTGCACAGACGCATACGGGCATTTGCTCTCCATTGGTACATTTTTTTTATATCCAATGATTCTGTTAGCGGACTGTGAAGGCCCTAATCAGCCTGCGCGGATGCACAGGTTCATCTTGGCCTTCGCTGTCCGCAATGTCTGCAGACACGTTTTCCCTTGGCGCGGTTCAAATAATGCCACATCCCGCCCCTTTACCTGATTTGGCACTTTGTGATTACTTTTTTTGTTCCCGTTTACGTCATTCCGGTCAGATGAAGAAATCAAGGCAGTAGTTCCTAAGCCGGTTAACGCAAAGGTTCATAAGTTCTTCAATTCTGGGATGATGGCACTGGAACACGGTTGTGTCAAGTGTATCATTATGGATGGTAATTACACAGAAACAGAAGAGTTAGATGACGAACCATCTGTAGCCAATTTATTAGAAGGCGATCAAGCCTAGGTATTGTTTACGAGCGGCTGGCTTACTGTCGCAACAGCTTAAACTGGCATTTACCCTTTGTGTGCAAATTTACCCCACTGTGTTTTCGACATCTTTCAGAAAGTCGTAGTTTGCTTGGCGCTTTACACAGAAAAAACCTGTAGAAATTGCATATGTCAGACCAATTTTGGGCGATAAATTTAATTTTAGGGTACATATTTGAGAACAAAACACAGAAACAGAAAAGACAAACGGTTTCTGATAAGATATGGTCTATCAGAACAAAATAGTTTCTTTTAAGATAAAACGCCAAGCAAAAAACGTCTTTCCGAGATATGTCGAAAGGACTGTTACATAAATATTTAGGCTGGCAACGAAATTAGCGCCTCGATTATTAAATGACAATCGGTTTTCGAAAAGCCAACTCGTATAATGCTAACTCGTATAATGCCTGTTAATTTGATTCACATGGCTCCTCAAGATATCTAAATTCATGTTTTCATTGGTACTTTTCTTCCACATGCGCAAAATATTTAGATTTTTCAAAACATTCGAATAAAATTATATTTGTTTGCCGCTAGCAAGACTTAAAAGGAAAAAATCAACAGAATAACAATAACAGCCACAGTTCTTCTAAAAGCATAAATCGTAGTATTTTAACTGTAAGGTTCTAAGGCGGTTCTTCTTTTTTTTTTTGTCGTGCGCCGCCGGTTTTATATTGTGACGTTTGGTTTGTCATTCTTACTTCCACATCACCTTTTTATGCCTCGGAGAGTTGAGTTTAGTAATTGTGGCATTTCCTAGATAGCTCCACTTATATATTTTTCAAAACATTCGAACAAAACTAAATTGAGCCGGGGCACAGCAGTTCCAGCAAGATTGCATGTCCGCCCAGCATCCGCATATTCTGATCAGTCTTCACAGGGTACACTAGGGATAGCCGTGACTCCACAGCGTTTTTGGGCGGATAGCGAAGACTCAGATCTGCCTCTGCAGCGCAGGCTGATATGAGTCTTCGCTGGGCGCAAATGCAATCTTGAAGGACATCACGAAAACATACCTATATAGTATAAGTGGGGTTTACAGGGGTACACATTATTTTTCTTATTTCTTCACAAAAAACATAGATTGTGGGTACTCGTTAGAACCACCTCGCCGAGGCGGTTCTAACGAGTACCACAAACTATGTTTTGAGCAGAAATATGAAAAATATCAGAATTTTTATCTGAAAAATTTCAGTTTTTGGTGGGGAAATTTTCAATATAGTTGAATAGGCATGTTTTCGTAATGAAATGCTGTGCCCCGGCTCATATTGTTCAACGCTAATAAGGTTTAGAAAAGTGAAACCTCAACAGAATAACAATTACACAACAGACCTACAGGCGTTGTTTCTTTAATGGTCAAATGTTTATTCTCCAAAAAAGGAGATACAGATATAAATATATTGCCCTTGTAACATGTTGTAAAGAACCACTCTGGGGAGCAAATTATTTCCTTTTAAAGTAGATCGCTTTTCAGTGATGGCCTCCTCTGATCGTGTATCCATTATCTTAACCATTGACATGCTGAATAAATTAAGATGCCACGCCTTCTTCTCATATTCAGCCATTCAAATTACTTGATCCAGATTGTTGATACAAATTTACATACTTAATGATAAACAGTGCAGATCCAGATCAGTTGGCTTCAGAAGCCGATTGATCTGGATCTACACTGTTTGCAAGGGCAAGGCATATCCGGGATCAGCAGGACAAGGGTTAAGTTCGTCTCAACATTTTAGAATGGCGTTAGGTAGCAAAGTACGAGTATCGGGGCTGCGTTCAATAAAGCAGAACATCGCAAGCATTTATCGCAAACTATTTTGCATCTTCTAAACGATTGTAAACAACGCACCCATTTAGTAAGTGGCTTTTATTCTCGCTGCCGAGACTTGATGTTATATCGAATAAATTATATGAAGAATTTTATAAAGGATCGAATAAATAATATTACAGTAGTAAATATATCCATATTTTATTAAAAACAAGCAAGCACAACTTTTATTCTGCGCATAGACCTCCATTTTGGTTGCGCCAACAGACATCCCAAAGGGGGAGTTCCAAATCTGCCCACGCATTCTTTCAAACTTTGCACGTTATTTGCACAAGACCAAGCAACTATAAAAATAACTTTTTTTTTCAGATCAAAGAATTGTGGGTCTCAGGAGAGCTTAATGGTATACTTGTCTTAAAACCTATCGGTATAAAGTCAACAATTCAACATGATTTCCAATAATGTCCATTGTTGTAGTGAAGAAACTCAACAAGGAATATTTTGCTACCATAAAACTTTTTGTATACATTTCTGTAATAATGATATTGAATATTAAAAATCAAATCTGATTAAAATTTAGATGAAAATAAGAAAAAGAAGAAATTCATCTTCAAATTTATTTTTCAGTTCTTGTTAACCTATGATTTTTGCCTAAAATATGCCACATATCTCCTCTCCTGATAAGTGGAGGAAAATATGCCACTTATGTCCTCTCCTGATATATGGAGTTTCATGAAATTTAAAAACCGGTTACATGTTTAAAATGCATGATATGCAGTTAGGTCGGTTTAGTGTAAAATTCAAAATTTTTTCATTGACTAATCAAAACGTCCCAAATATTCTGCAATTCATCATATAAGTAATTAAAATCAGATTTATTTTAAACACTCAATAGTTGGGGCATTATATAGACCATAAGTACTCAGATCATACTCAGGGTTGCATTACATATGTATGGGAAATACAATAAATTTCGTATCCTTCCTCGATCAAGAATAATCTGCATCAGCACATACAGGTGACCCAATTATGTGTCCTCATCAGTTGTCTCTTTCCATGATAGTAAAATGGGTGTCTTTGAAGGAAGAAATGCAAGAACCTTTCGTCTGTACAATATGTATAAATCAAGGTGAGCCATCAACAAACAGTCCTTTCACTTCTTAATTCGTGATTGCTTGCATTTGTAAAGCATCAACAGCAGAGATTTTCATTATTTTCGTTGAATCTTTCATTACTTATTCATCAATTGTTAAATCTAAGTGAAGGACAGGAATTCCATATTTCTATTTAGCAACAAACTGAATTAGAGCTAAACAGAACCCTTTATCATCTCGTACATTTGGCTCATCAGATTACAGTGGATCCGCTGCCAAAAGCAAAGAAGTTCAAATAATCTATACTATCTTAGATTTGTTTTGTAAGATAGTTTACAGCCCACACTTTCAAAGGTGTTCGACAGGGTGCAATTTAACTATTTCTTTGATTTTCCACAGGTTGCAATTACCCGAAAAGGTAAATCTAAGCAAATTATTTATAATGGATAAAATAAAACCTAACCGGAATGAAAAACAAAACATCACTTGAATATAAATGAGTATGTATTTTCTCATTTGCTGTAATCTGAGTTGTCATATTTGATATTCAAAACACAGTGTTACAAGTTTTCATTTTTTGTTTAGAATTTTTATGAAAATAATCCAGATATGTATGGCCTATTTTCGTATGAAAATGATAGGTTGACAAGAACTGGAACTCAGTTTAATTAAAGGTCAAATTTGTCAGAAAACAATGACGCAGTGAAAATATGGGGACAGCTTGCAACTAACTTATACATAAAACTTCCAATGTAACACAAATAAGTAAATGTGTGCCATGAACATTTTTAGCAGTAACTTACTGTTTTTATCAGCACATTCAAATTACGAGTTACTGATAGCTGCGGAGTATGCTTTTCGGCGTCTAATCTGGGTCTACACTGTTTGCCAATGTCCCTTTTATGTGACGCCAGGCATAAATGGGTTAAACCCGTTTTACTCGCGCGAAATCTCAATCTTAAATTTGATGCATGTCCAGATTACAAACATATGTTCGGTCCGCATAGGGTTCCTCTACCTCATCAGTGAAATATTAGTGTGAAAACATATAATCAAAACAACTGTATAGACAAGTACAGAGGCAATAGTCCTACATTCTTTACGGAGAAACAAATATTAACACTGTGAAAGCAAGTACAGAGGCAATCTCCATCCTATATTCTTAACGGAGAAACAAATATTAGCACTGTGAAAGCAAGTACAAAGGGAATCTACATTCATCATGTTTGAAACGCATATAAACACTGTTAAAGCAAGTATATGGGCAATCTCAATCCTACATTCATCACAGTGAAACAAATATAACGCTGTGAAAGCAAGTGCAGAGGCCATCTTAAACCTACATTCAACAAGGTGAAACATATACTAACACTGTGAAAGCAGGTACAGAGATAATCTCAGTCCTACATTCATCACAGTAAAACACATATAAACACTGTCAAAGCCAATACATAGGCAATTTCAGTCCTACATTCATCACATAGAACTACATATAAATACTGTGAAAGCAAGTACGGGGGCAATCGCAGGCCTACATTCATCACAGTGAAACACATATGAACACTGTGAAAGCAAGTACAAAGCCAATCTCAGTCCTATAGTCATCACAGTGAAGCACATATATACACTGTGAAAGCAAGTACAGAGGCAATCTCAGTCCTAGAATCATCACAGTGAAATACATATAAACACTGTGAAAGTAAGTACCGGGTAATCACAGTGAAACACATATGAACACGGTGAAAGCGGGTACAGAGGCAATCTCAGTCTACTTTCATCAGATAACAATGTGAAAGGAAGTACGTGGACAATCTCAGTCCTACATTCATGATGGTGAAACACATATGAACTCTGTGAAAGCAAGCATATGGGCAATCTCAATCCTACATTCATCAAAGTGAAACATATATAAACAGTGTAAAGGCAAGTACATGGGCAATCTCAGGCCTACATTCATCACAGTGAAACACATATGAACTCTGTGAAAGCAAGTACATGGGCAATCTCAGTCTACATTATTCAATTTAAATAGTATAGAAGATGTCGAGGAAGATCCACAATTACTGGTAACAGTCTACCAATAACAAAAACATACCTATATAATTTCGACCTCCTAAAACCCCACTTTTATAAAGTAAAACTAGGGTTTACAGGGGTATACATTATTTTTCTTATTTCGGCTCAAAACATAGATTGTAGGTACTCGTTTGCCAAAAAGAAAAGAGGATTAGCCTTGAAGTTCACTGGTACGCATCTACATTGTTCAATAAAACAGCTGCAGAAACTTATTGAATTCCCTCATCATAATTCAAGCTAATACAAGTCAAGATAAAATATTTTTTAACCAAAGAGTACTGATATTTTCTTATTTCTCATTAAAATCATATGTTGTAGGTACTTATTAGAAGTGCCTCGATGAGGCGCTTCTAATGTATACCAATTAGATATGTTTTTGTGAAAAAAATAAGAAAATAGTATATGGATACCCCCGCTGGCTATTCTAATGATGTAAATTCTTTTACTTCTTTATGAGTGGATCAACAGCTTGCATCTTAATCTGGTATCTTCATTGTGTCTCTACAGTATCACATTTCAGTTGTTCAGCATAGCTGACTGTCTTTACATTTGCTAAAAATGAAACTGATTGTAAATACTGTGCTGTTCCTCTTGATTTGGGCGCAGTCAAGTGACGCCAATAGTCAACCGACTGTCGAAACCACAATCGGCAAAATAATTGGAACCGTAAAAGAAGTCGATGTATTTGGACAGATAAAGCAGGTGGAAAATTATTTTGGAATACCCTATGCTGAGCCACCTGTCGGTGAACTGAGATTTAAGAAACCGGAACCTAAACGTCCGTTAATGTCACCTCTTAACGCAACAAAGCATGGAAATATCTGTTTACAAATGAACATAGTGCCTCTTAAAGCACTGCCGATGAGCGAGGATTGTCTGTTTCTGAACGTGTATGTTCCTGCAGACAGAGATGAGCCATTGGCTGTGATGGTGTTTATTCATGGTGGAATTTTTGTTATCGGCGCGTCCGATTGGTATGTGTCAAATACGTTATCTGCGTACGGACATTTGATTGTCGTTACTCTCAACTATCGGTTATCAGTGCTCGGATTTCTGAGCACGCAAGACAAATTTGCGCGTGGGAATTTTGGCTTGTGGGATCAACATTTAGCCATCACATGGGTACATGAAAACATACATGCGTTTGGAGGGGACCCAAATAATGTGGCCTTGGTTGGGGAATCGGCAGGGGCCATATCCGTACTAATGCAAAGTGTGTTTGAAGGAAACTCTGGATTGTTTCAACGCTTAATATTACAGAGTGGCGGTATGATCCCAAGACCACTGAATTTTGATTTCGCAACACCCAAAAAAGATGCTCAGGAATTGGGAAGACTATTTGACTGTAAAGGGAAGGGCTCTAAAAAACTTATTCGTTGTCTTCGGGAAGTTCCGTTTGAACAGCTCGTGAAAAAAATAAATTCTTTTCCTAGATTTTTTAGATTCCCACTTCCTTTTATTGTAAACGTGGCAGACGGCGAGTTTCTGAAAGACGACTTCAACGACATACTTCGTGGTAATTCAGCTCTATCCACTCCCGGTCGATCTTTATTCTCTTCGCTCGATATGATTTCCGGTATCGACAAAAATGAAGGATGTTCTATGATTGGGCCAGCAGGAGTTTCCGATCCAGAGAATTTTGCACCTAATCGAACACAATATGAGAACATTCTAATACCGTTTGCGCTATCAAAAGGATTTGGAAATGATGTGTCAGAACTAGTGAAATGTATAGTTCTGCAGGAGTACACGGACTGGACAAACCCAGAAGAAATGGTAAAAATAAGAAACAAGTTGGTAGCATTTTGGACAGATTTCTTCTTTGCGGAAGCTGTACTAGAACCCACAAAGTTGCACGCTTCCTCTGCTAAGTCTGGTGCGAAAACCTATTTGTATGAGTTCGATGTTTTGCCATCTGCGCATCCATGGCCCACTCCTTCTTGGTGTGACAGAGCTTCACATGGAGATGAACTATTGTACCTCTTTTTTGAACAGACTGGCGGACTGATGACATTTGTTCCCGGTCATGAGGATTTCCTTCCAGAGGATTGGGAAAGAGAGGTAGCAGAAAATATAATGACTATTTGGAGCAACTTTGCAAAGACGGGGTAAGTATAAAAGTTAAGCCGCATCATGAGAAAAACGTCCCATCGGGGTGCTGTATTTTACCCTAAATAGTCGAGCTGACAGGCCTGAGCAAACATTGTAAACCCAGATCAGACTCCGCAGAGCGCGGCATCTGATCTGCGTCTACACTAATTGCCACTCGTCGTGGCAATTGATCATGAAATATTTTTACGACCATTCTCTCCCTTCCGCTGATCAAGAAGGGCAGTTTTCAGTTTCTGGCAAAAGAATGTGCAAGAGTACTAATTAAGGGCTTTAAGAACTACGCCTGAACAGGAACGTGTGGTTAGGTAAACTGACCGGCTCGACATGACTTTAATAACGTTGACTTGGCCCTTAAACTCCCAACCAACTAATCAAACAGCCATTTTAGACACAATAACATGTACAGCTGACTATCGTAATCTCAACATCGCGTAACTCAAATAACGCTCATCTCGAAGTGAAAATCCGGTCTCTGTTTTAACATAGAAATCTATCAACAGGTAACAAAATATTGTGGAATTTTCTCCACTTTTCCACAATATCTGTTCGATTGTTTCCGCCATTCGGCAAATCTGATATGTCGGGGTACATATATCTCGAAGTATTTAAAAAGAGAGTCCCTTGGACTTCGAGATAGCGAGAGTCGACTGTAACAAAATACACTTCTTCAAACATGCAACGGAAAAGAAAAGTAAGATTAATACATTATATTTTTTCTGTTGCAATAAAAAATCTATACGTGTTGGTCCACGATTTCTTGCATGTATAATTGAGATTTAGGAACATACTCCCGGTTGTTGACATGCATGCATATTTTACATACTAGATCAATTTTACAGTCATAAAATATTAGTCTGTCTTCGTTTCTTTTCCCATTTTCTTTGCGTTGCGTTTATTTTTCTGTCAGTATATTAGGATAGGTTCAGTGAGGAGTTTAATATTAGGATGGGTTTAATGAGGAGTTTATAAGGATGGATTTAATGAGGAGTTTATTAGGATGGGTTTAGTGAGGAGATTATTAAGATGTGTTTTGTGAGGAGTTATTAGGATGGTTTAAGTGAGGAAATCATAAGTGTGAGTTTAGTGAGGAGTTTACTAGGATGGGTTTGGTAAGGAGATTATAAGAATGGTTTAGTAAACAGTTTATGGAGATGGGTGTAGTAAGGAGATTATAAGGATGGGTTTAGTGAGGAGTTTATGAGGATGGTTAATTGAGGAGTTAAAGTGTTCAAATACTTAGGGTAAATATGGTGAGGAAGGGGAAGACGGAAATATGATATAAGCGAACATCAAAGTATCAGATCAGCCATGTTACGCCATAGGCGGCTAAGACGCACCGAGGGTGACTTCCGGTTGAGCTCCGGGTTGGCGATGCCTAACTGTACCACTACACAGAAGACTCTTACATACAAAATTAGATTTTTTTTTACAATTTTTCACCAATGTACTATCTATGTACTCATCATACAACACCTCACTCACAGTTTGTCGCAAATCTCTTTACCTTGGATCGGCTGGAGAACTATACTGGTATATTACTTGATTAAACTGGCTTGGTTAATCAATTTAATACACTCAGTATATACCCAACCGAATAAGGATAACTCTGTGCCATATGAAGGGATTGCCTCCCTTCCTTTATTTCTATGGCGCCTTTATTTATTTATTTATTTGGTAAGTCTTATTTCACAGCCTTATTAATTTTCTTGTATGTCAGAATCACTTGAACATTTTGTTCACTGTTCACAGTCCTGGCTGTTTACACCATCGTATCAGATGCTTATTTGGCGGCCTCTGCTCGCCCAAGACTGGAATCTAAGTACTGCACCTCATATTGAGATCAGTTGTCCTTAGAAGGACATGGAAGGATACAACAAACTGTCCAATTATACTTTAAACGGATTTTTTTTTTGCGTTGTCTACTTGTCCTTCAAATTGGACTGAATCGGTTAGTTTATATATAGTAAGGCTATACATTTGCCTACATCAGCTGCACGATATGTGCGGGATTTTGCAAACATTTAGCGATTTCCTCGCTTTCTGCGTTTCGTAACCAGTTTAGCCTTATTAAAGCTGCGTAGCTTATATATCACGCTACTATTAATGCCTATTAATAACAAATGGTTCGATATCAGAAATTGGACCCTACCTCTAATAGGTATTAAAGTTAGTCAGCTTGCACTGCAGTCTACTCTGTCGTATTAAAGGCTCCTTCATAAGAGGAAAACTACTGTTTTTCTTTACTACGACACAGTAACAGACGCTAAAATTAACAGCTGACAACATAATTATGTACACGTGCATCTGAACTTTGGATGGTTTATCTGCTTGCAACTAAATTTTGGATGGATTACCTGCTAATCCGCACCCAAATTATCCTGACCGAGTATAGCCTTATTTATTAATTATATATTTATACATTATTAAAGGTCCTTATGGCGGTTATACCACACGTTACGCTTTTGGACGGAATCTCGATTAAATCAAAGGTTTCGCTTCCCTTAGAAATACTCTCTGACAAGTGTTACATGACTTACAAAACCTTGTTATATCACCACAAACACCTGGCCTAAAGAAATCATCTACAGCTCTGAGAAAAGTCTGTCTAATGATTAAATGTCTGGCCATCAATGATTCATGAGCCAGTTTCAGAATCTTATCTCTAAAACTACTCAGGACAATATGTTGAAGTGAGAACTTATTTCCCTGAGTAAACTGTCTATACAACAAGTCTCTTCTCGTAACTATCTTAGTTTCACCCCTATTAGTGCGTAAAAGGCAGTGTCGCACCTTATTAACAGCCGTGCATTAACCGGCGAAAACCGTGTATTAACAAGGCAATTCACATGCTGTAAATGCACGGCTACGCAACTTTCAATATAATCGTACCGGGGCCACAGAATTGCTGCCGTTACAACGAGCATAGTCCGTGGAAATAGCGTTCGCGCGACATCGGGGAAAAGGCGAAACAAAATAGTGCAAGAAATAACGCGAAATGTAGCAAATGTTTTTAGTTTGTATGCAATAATAGCGATCGAACATGCTTTTTCAATGCATTAACATTCGCCAGGTCCCTTGGGAGATGTTGAAAACCGCGGCCTGGCGAATGTTAATGCACGAAAAACCACATTTGATCGCTATATTCAAACAACGACTCTTAGTAATGACTCCCGAGTCGGCTGTACGCCTTATATGCTCTAATTTGAGATCGGACATTTGAGCGTCCTGGAATGCGTGTTTGTTTTCGCTCAGAATCTGATCGGGGACTTTCTTATAGGTTTTTCTCCTAGCTTTGCCTGGGCCCTTGTAACTACACCCACTGAAAAAAATGGGACATATCTGGTAACTTAGAACCATCACTGTTGCCAATTACTAAGTTACCCAATTTCAATGCCTCAGTTTCACCCTTAAAAATGGACAATCGACATTAATGACTGCTAAAGGATGCCTTTGTGTAGTTTCATCTATAACAGTCGTCACTGTTAACTCTTTACCAGTCAGCTGATCCTGTGAAACCCAATTTCTTCTCACAACCACCCGGTACAACCAGTATCCTGAGGACTACAATTTTCTGGCTGTCAACGGTACCTGGTGCTGTTGGCAACCATGGCTTAAAAAAGTAGCAAACCCTTCCTTGTATTTCACATCTGAATACGAGGAATAATCTACCTTACCCTGATAAATAGACTGTACATCGTCATCGGACCCCTTTTGTCCCTTTACCTTACAAAAATTAAACTGGTGGCCTCCCCTTGTTGCATTATCAAACTTATTTCCAACGCCTCTACAATGACTGCGGTTATTTCCTTTACCATAACCTCGACCTCGACAATACTGCGGCTCCTGTTTAACGAATTATGTTCCTTAAATTGAGGACTACTAGTGTCTACACTAGAGCAGACACCAAACTCCCTTCGTCATCAACTACATCCGCGCTTGACGCTACCTTCCTATCAGGATTGTTCCAGCACTTGTAAGTTAGATGTGGTTTCCCACAAATCCTGCACTTAATTTCCGGCTTGTTGCCCGACCTACTTGGCTCAACTTTACTAAACTTTTTGCTATTCCTATTCCCGTGTTGCCCTTTCGCTACGCAACTAGATACGCCGCACCGTGCTTCAGCAAACAAGTCGGCTTCTCTAGCCATCTCATATAAATTCTTAAACGCCTTGGGCTTCAAATGGACAAATTGGTCACGTGTCATAAAATCGCATACCGCTTCGTACGTCTTTTCCACTTTCCATTTACTTAAATAACTATTAAGTCAACTAATAAACTGATTAAAAGTCTTTTTGTTCTCGGGCCTACTTTTACGAAACTTCGCACGAAATCCGCGTTCTGTCATATCAAAAGTCTTTAACAATGCTTCTTTCACTTTATCATAACTGGCCGTGACCTCGTCTGATAACCTATCACATACATCTAAGGCCCGCCCCTTTAATAAAGCACTTAAATATGCGGCCCATAAAGTTGGATTCCATTTATTGGGACAAATAACTGTCTATTTTGTCTTTATTATCATTGAAGTCATTGGAATCGCGCGCATGTGCTGTACGGTCCTTAGAGTATGCCTGCTCCATAATTACCTTTTGTAATTCAAGCTTATGGGAAAGTTCTAATTTCTCTTTTTCTAACCCCCGCCGTAACCTTTCCAGTTCTATTTCTTGATTGGCCTCAATCTTGGACTTCGCGGCCTCTGCCTCGGCTCTGGCCTTCTCGATCTCGGCCTCGACGCTGACCTTCTCAGTCTCTGCTTCGGCTCTGGCCTTCTTGACCTCGGCCTCGACTGACCTTCTCAGTCTCTGCCTCGGCTCTGGCCTTCTCGGCCTCGACTCGGACCTTCTCCTTCTCTACCTCGGCATCGACCCTAACCATCTAAGCCTGTGCCTCGGATTTCTCGGTCTCGCGTTCCGCAGATCTATCTGACCTTTGTATTTCTTGCTGCCGAGTAACCCATTCCCTCAATTCATGTCCTTCATAACCTAACTCTTTGCCTAATAGTACAAACGTAAAATGTCACGTCGAAATTTAAACAACTTAAATCAAGTTGAAAATTGTCCAACTATAACGATGGTCAGAATTTTAACGTATTGGCATTAAATTAGTGTTACACTCTAAATTTACACTATCAGCGACGTAACGTAACGGTGACGTTCGGAACTGACGTCTATTTAAAAAGAACCGAATATATAGAGGATATTTATTCTTTTGCTGTGAATACCATAAATATTGTCATGAAGTGAAATGAAAACATCAGTATTTTCACGAGTGCGAAGCACGAGTGAAAATTTGAATGTTTTCATTACACGAGATGAAAATTTTTATGGTATTCACTGAAAAAGAGTAAATTTTCTTTTTATTTTATTGTTCACACGTCAATGCGCGTTTCTGACGTCATAAGTAACGTCACCAAACAAAACATGAACGTCATGGCGTCGACGCTCAATGCTTAACATGTGAACCTCTGGAGAGACAAAAACAAAAAGTTTCGGCAAATCAAAATAATATTGATACCAAAATGTTCCTTACATTCTAACTAAGAAAATGCATACCAACACTTGATAGTTTTGTTCAGAAACAAAGAAGTTAGAGGTGTTCAAAAATCTGAAGAGGAGGTAACGTCCACTTCTGAAACAGTGAAGAAAACCGAAGTCGTCCAAAGCGAGGAGTGAAAATATAAAGCGTATCATTCACTATAGTGAAATGATACGATATCATTTCACTAGTGAAATGATACGATATCATTTCACTAGTGATTGATACCACTTTTATTTTCACCAGATATACCTCGTACACTGATTTCACCGCTAACAATAAAATAAATAGAGTTTATTTGGTTGTTTTGATCGGTTACGGAGAAATAATTATCTATTGTTCTAAGGCTTGCGCGTAAAGCAACGAGTGAGCGAAGCGAACGAGTTTCTTTTACGAGCAAACCTTAGAACACGAGTGAATTATTTCTCCGTAATCGATCAAATCAACCAAATAAACTGTTTATTACATTTTCATCCGTACTTTACCTTTGATTTTTTACATTCAGCTGTTATGATTTCCTACCAAAATATTTCCAGTCAGTGCATGGATTTCAAGAGGCGTGGTTTAGTTTGAAAATCAGTCGCCATTTTGTTTTCACTTTAATGCAAAAATCACCCTGTGCTTGGTTTAAACAATATTTTATTCAGCATTTTCACATATACATAGCATAATATTATATGGTAAAGGATTTGATAAAAAGCTTAGAGCTTATGTAAATCATCTCCTGGAAGATATATAGCAGCGTAATAACATGTGAAGAGTAGATGGAAACATAGCATGTTGGCAATTATTTAGCAAATATAATAATAATAACGAGATAACAGTAATAGTAATGATGAAGACGATGATGATGATGATGATGATGATGATGATGATGATGATGATGATGGTGATGATGATTAACTAGAGAGCATGTCGCCCCTCTTTCTGTAAAGTAAGTTGATCGATTGATTTGATCTGTATTTAGTGTTCCCATAACAACTATAGATATGTCGAGACAGTTGTCGGAGTGCATCGGGTAGTATTACATTAGCGTTGAAAGATAAACGTATTCCTGGTAACTTAATGAGCTAATGTGATTCAACCCAACGATTAGAAGAGTGTTAAGCGCATCTTTCATAATCATCAATTATGAGACCACACAACCGGCAATACGTGCGACATGCTAGCCTTGTTCGTCATTCATATATTTCTAAATGTGTTGCCCATTGTTGATCGATACTTTAATCCTTATGGCTGGCTATGATCTTAATACACCAAGCGAACAAATACTCGTTAGAACCGCCTCGGCGAGGCGGTTCTAACGAGTACCCACAATCTATGTTTTTGAGCAGAAATAAGAAAAATAATGTATACCCCTGTAAACCCCAGTTTTACCACATAAAAGTGGGGTTTGAGGGGGTCAAAATTATATAGGCATGTTTTCATGATGTAACGCCACGTAGCGACATCTGAAATAGAATTATCGGCGTTACACTAAATAAACACGTCAGTTAACGTACAATGACGTTACATATATTAACTAACGTAAGTAGAGTATTACGTATGTTTATTTTATTGCTAGCGGTGAAATCAAAGTATATTCGAAATGAATAAAAATGATATTTTCACTAGTGAAAGATTATGATATTTTCACTAGTGAAAAATAACAAGTCGATGTTATTTTCACTATTCGTTTCGGATTACATCGGTTGTCTTCATTGTTTCCCTTGCAGATGCCGATCCCACTTCGTTTTTTTTTTGTTTTTTTTTTTAACTCCTATAACTTCTCTATTTCTGAGCAAAACTATCAAGTGTTGGTATGCATTTTCTTAGTTAGAATGTAAAGAACATTCTGGTAACAAGATTTTTTTAATTTGTCGATTTTTTTTTTGTCTATCCAGCGCTTCGAATGCTAAGCACTGAACGTCGACGCCATGGCGTTCATGTTTTGTTTGATGACGTAATTAAGTTTTGACGTCAGAAGCCCGAACTGGCGTGTAAACAATAAAATAAAAAGAAAATTTACTCTTTTGTCAGTGAATACCATAAACATTTTCATCCCGTGTACTAAAAATATTCAAATTTTCATTCGTGCTTCGCACTCGTGAAAATACTGATGTTTTCATTAAACTCGATGAAAATATTTATGGTATTCACAGCAAAGAGAAAATATCCTCTATATACTGACAACAGAACGACCTTAATAATCGACTTAATAATTGACGTGTTTTACCGACGTATAAGACGTTATCCTTAACGTTATCTTGCGTCAAATATCTTAACGTAAACATAAGTCAGATCTGAGGAATGGCTATTGGTATTCAACCAAGGATTTGATACAATGAAAACAAATTAGATAAATTGAGAGTCAAACAATTTGATGAAACTTGCTATACGTGTTCAAGAAAATTTTTAGTTCCCACTCAGATCAGCGTATCCGGTTCCTATACATTTGGAACACTAGAATGTTGCACTTCATCATGTAGGAAAACTTATCACTAAATGAACGTATTGCACAATACAAAACAACAAAAAGAAGTATTTCTATTTGCTAATTTGCTAATATACTAATATATACATGTAGCAGTACAGCAAGGATACACCGTGCCTAACCGGAACTGCATTAAACAAAAATCATCCCACAGCCTGACACCAGACGTTACGCCATAGGCGGCCAAGATGCACCGAGGGTGACTTCCAATTTGATTAAGCTCCGGGTTGGGCGGAAGCTAGTCATAGTATACATATACCAAAGTTTCTTTAAGGTTGTTGTCCACGTGTTTATCATTGACCAATGAAATCAAACCGCGCGTTTGTATGAAATCCAGGTAACGGTTATTTATAGCCGGTCTATTCTTGTTGCTGTGACGTCAGAGTGAAGAGTAATGAGGAATATATCTAAAACCTGGACTGTGTATTGCCAAACAGTGCAGACCCAGATCAGACGACACAGAACGCGGCGTCTGATCAGGGTCTGCACTGATTACATAAATTATAGGAAGTTGAGAGTTAAATGAAATAGCCCGAAGTCCCCGCACGAGATCATTTTTCCAGCCTACACTCAGAGACAATCGACCTACCAGTACTGTCAGTTCTTTGATTTTGTAATCTATTCATGACTCTATCAACGGAAGCTGACACACTTGTAGGGGCGACAACTTTGTTAAAATTGTTATAACCCGCGCCCCCTCCCCCGCCCCTTACCCCCTCTAAAAAGGAGTCTACAGTGAAAGTAAATTCTTTTCTTTTAGAGTAGATCACAATTCAGAAGGGACTTGGTGTGCAAACAGGAAGTAACAAAATTGTCTCCCTTTGACAAAATGACGGAAAATCTACCTGGTGTATCCATTCCTTTTCATTTAAACATTCAACTTTTCCCGTCCATGTGGCTGATGCATCGATTTGTGCAATTTTCCTATTCCTGGGTGATAGTGGATATAGTGCTGGAGAAGAAAAGGATCTCTGCTGGCACAAAACGTTGAAACAACGCCGATTCAACGTCTTGACGTTGAACCAATGTTGAACCGTTTAGACGTTGAAACATAACGGGGTTTTACGTTCGCACACGTAGTTTTGACGTTGAATTGTCGACGTTGTAAACGTTGTGCGCCTGCTGGGGAGCCTTAACACATGCTTTATTTCTAATGACGCTTCAAAAATTGCAAGTGGACAAATCTATCAGTTGAGGCGGCCATGGTGGCTAAGTTGGATGCGCGTCCGACTGGTGATCAGGAGGTTGCGGGTTCGACCTCCGCCGGGTCGGCGACATTCTTTCGTGGAGATCGATCATGAAATATTTTCTACGATCATTCTATTCATTACGATGATTCAAGAAGGGCAGTTGTTGTCTGTTTCCAGCGAATGAACATTCCGCTGATTCAAGAAGGGCAGTTGTCAGTTTCTGGTTAACCGCTTAGAGGACTAAGCCTGCCCAGTAAAAGTGTGGTTAGGTAAACTGACCGCGCTCGACATAACCCCATTGGGTTGAATGGGCTGTAAAATCTCAACACAAACAAACTATCAATTGAGCCATACCGTCAGAAAACTGAAGTGTGCTCGAAGCGAAGATTCAGATCAGTCTGCGCATTCGCGCAGTCGGATAAGAATCTTCAATGGGCGCAATTTGGATAGCCAAGGATGCAAAGTTTCTTCATGTGGACAACGAAGACTCTGATCAGACAGTGGGGCTGCGCAGGCTGATTTGTACGAAAGTTTACTCACGTGGCGGCTTGATTCATAATGGGGTGATTAAAACACACATACACAAATAAGAAACAACAGAAATCCAGTAGGATAGTTCAGGTCCTGATGCAACAGAACTGCCTGTTAAAAAATATCTCAGTTGATATTATGGTCTGCGGGGATGTAAGCATGCAAATACACGTGTATGCTTTCTGTTGCTGTTTAAGCCATGATCAGAAATACAGTAAACATCATGTTGAGGCCTGCGTTAAAGGCTATTTAAATTATGCTGACGCCCTCGAAATGTTAAAGCTGACCTGCCAAACCTAAACTCCATTGAAAATTAATCGTTTCGGTTCTGCAGACCAAAGCAATATTTTGCAAACAATGTACAACCTGTTCATCAGGATCTACTATATTTGTCATTCTGTTTAGATTTTTGAATGAGACCCTTAGTAGGAAACATGGTACTGACCCTATTCAAGGATGGAAGAGTCCACTTCAGAAACCCGGGGATGAAAGGGTTATGTAGGACTCCTGAAACACTGATAGACATTTCACGCGTGGTGCACCAATCGTTTTTCTTCTGTTAAGGTTCTAGTTTTGCAAATATTTAAGACTTCAATAAAATTGTTCTTTTTCATCCGATCTCTTTGAAAGTTTGACTGATTATTTTTAGAGGCTATCTGAACACAAATACATCAATTTTGAGGGAAGAAATGTACATGTATTTAAAAAATATTCTTCAAATTTGTGTCAACTTTTGACAGAAGAATAGCTAGAGAAACGCAGATAATCTTTACTAAATCATAAGATGGGCTGCTTAGAATGTAATGTTGAGAAAACCATCCTATCCTTTTCAGGATAAAAGAACAGGATAAATATTGGTTAAGGAATTGTTTTACTGATGCGAATTTGGTTGTATCCTGAAATTGACAATAAACTTCATAATAGTACACTTTCTTTGTAAAGTTTGAAACTACCCCTTGCACGGGTAGGAAACTTCATAATCGGAGCCAGTGGCTCTGATAAGCAAATGTTGTATGCATCTTCCGGAGCACGTGCGGCTCTGAATACAGCGGCTGAAAAAAGTAAACAAATGAGGTAGGAAAGTCACTTGTCGAAAGAATCTGTTTTTGTGGGGTAGTTTTTCTCAAAAAGGAGAATTGCATGCTCCTCTCAAGTCTTTTAACAGTTTTCTCACCTAATAGACTGTAGTTTGTAAATGTGTATGATCTCGTCTGAATTACTTGTGGCGTGGGCTGATCGATGCTGAATAAACTGATCGTCGAAGTTCAACGTCTCTGTTCCCTGATATTTTTTCATAAAATGCATATGCGCCTGGACTATTTGGCATTCTTTATGTGTGAAATGATTGTTTGACATGTCTCACTCACCGAAAAATAAAAATTGACAACAAACTAATGGAAATGGAGGGCAGATAAACAATGGCTCCGATGGTGTAGGGCGGCTCTGAATATATCGGTCGGCTCTGATAGCTGAGGGCTAATGTTTGCAGAACTATTATTATTATAAAGACAGCCGCTGTCCAGTTGCGAGTAGTGAAGCCTTGCAGCAACGTTTGTCTCTTCTGATCTTTGGACATCTATTCTGTGCTCTAACAGTTGATTTTTGCTCTAAAATGTTTTGACGGGGACGTACAACCTTATCAAAACAAGCACAGGAACTGATTAAGGCCTCTGGTAGTGGATTTTCGCATATCTTGAAACAGACAAATCCACGTAAATCCACTACTAGAGGCCATAACCAGTTTCTGTGATTGTTTTGATAAGGCTGTACGTCCCCGTCAAAACATTTTAGAGCAAAAATCAACTGTTAGAGCACAGAATAGATGTCCAAAGATCAGAAGAGACAAACGTTGCTGCAAGGCTTCAATACTCGCAACAGGACAGCGGCTGTCTTTTATAATAATAATAATAATTCTGCAAACATTAGCCCTCAGCTATCAGAGCCGACCTATATATTCAAAGCCGCCCTACACCATCGGAGCCATTGTTTATTTGCCCTCCATTTCCATTAGTTTGTTGTCAATTTTTATTTTTCGGTAAGTGAGACATGTCAAACAATCATTTCACACATAAAAAATGCCAAACAGTCCAGGCGCATATGCATTTTACGAAAAAATAACCGAGAATAGCGTCGCTGAACCTTCGACGATCAGTTTATTCAGCATCGATAAGCCCACGCCACAAGTAATTCAGACGAGATCGTACAGATTTACAAACTATCTATTAGGTGAGATAACTATTAAAAAACTTGAGAGGAGCATGTAATTCTCCTTTTTGAGAAAAACTACCCCACAAAAACAGATTCTTTCGACGGGTGACTGACCTACCTCATTTGTTGACTTTTTTCAGCCGCTATATTCAGAGCCGCACGTGCTCCGGAAGACGCACACAACATTTGCTTATCAGAGCCACTGGCTCCGATTATGAAGTTTCCTACCCGTGCCTTGGGTATTTCTAGTTGTACAAAATCACCAAGGTCAAAGATACATTTGCTCTTTGTAGCACTCAATCCTATGGTTTATATATGTACTTACCCAGAAGTAATTTTACTACGGTGCTGATACATTCGACTCTCGTTATCTCGACCACGCTTATCTCGAATAACCGCTTATCTCGAAGTGAAAATCTGATCCCTGTTCTAACATGGATATCTAACAACAGGTATCCAAATATTGTAGAAAAGAGGAGAAATTGTCCTAAGGAGCAATTTCTCCTCTTTTCAACAGTATTTTCAATATATTTTTTAACTTCAGAAGTCAAATTACATATTCATATCCCGGACATCGGACATACGCTTCTACCGATATTTCCTTTGTTCAGGCCTATGGGCATGGTGGGCGAAGCTTGCTTACCATCCGCGGACGCTTGATTACACCCTTTGTTCTGGGGTCCATGTCTGTTGGTCTGAACATTCTGATTCGTCATTCCTTTATGGATTTATGAGTTTGGATTACGGCTTTGGTACCATGACCGGAACTACTTATTAAATGTGGTTTTTCGATTTACCGTTTTCCTCAATTCCGCAAATCTGATATGTCGAGGTACGGATACCTCGAATTATTCCAAAGAGTTCCTTGGATAACGAGGGTCGACTGTATGTGGAAAATATTCAGTTAGCAATTTCATATTTTCTATGTATGTTAGCATAATACCCAATCACAAAAGAAAAAAAAAGTATAATAGATAACTGGCCTTTCTATAAAATACTTGTTATTGTGCTCCTTTACATTACCATCAGAATGAATAATCTAAAACCAGATAAATGCTGAAATTAACTTGCATTCAGCACTGTGGCAGAAATAGTATTTTATAACCATATTTATACACCTTAAGTTTGAGTTATTGGCAAGTTGGTCAGCCATGTATTAAGTAGTCAGGTCCATAAAGATTGAAGAATAAATGGGTCACATTATTACTACAGAATTTAAGGGATAAACTGGATAAAAAGAAAAGTGCTGGGCCATTAAGTTGATATAGAATAAACAAGACCTGTAGAAATTCTGGATGTTTTAACCACAAACAAAATCATTACTTTGTTTACTCAACAGAGAAAACTTAGATCTCAAGCTATCCCACTTATAACGGAAATTTTCTTTAAAATTTCTACAAATATATGGTAAGTGCCAGGAGAATTAAAATTTGTGCCACTGGTTTTATGATGTACATGTTTAAAACCAAAATGTTTAGACCTATATTTACTGCAGCTGGGAAAAATATGTTACTTGCGAGTTGTCATGTACCCTTATTTGATTTAGCGCCATGTCATTGTAGCTCTGTGTGAGACATCAGGATCTTGTAGATCACTGCAATATGCATGTTGCCAGACTTATTTCGTACGTTTTATCACTAAGAGTATACTATACATAATATGCAGGCTTTCAAAGTCCTAGAACTGTTATTTTCTCTCATCCTTTCCTTTCTTTGTTGGTTTGGGGCTCATAGGCATTGGGGTGGGATGAAACATGTTTACCATTTAATTCTTACCTTCCCATACACCTGGTTACATCTTTTTCTTTGGGATCCTTTAGGGCCTATCTCTGTTTGTCGGAAATCCATGCTGTTTGCCATTTGCCTATCATTATTGACCAATACAGCTTTGGATTTTTATATATGGTATAGAATATTCGATTAGCACGCAAAGGATGTTTTATATTTGTCGGGATCGCGTCGGTATGTGACGATCCCGGCAAATATAAAAAATCTTATAATAAACTGTGTTATAAACAGATTAATTCCTATTTTACTTTCATTTCAATCAAGAAATTACATAAATCGTAATAAAAGCATACATTAAAAATCACATTGTTGTTCTTTTTTACCTGCGATATTGAAAATTTATTGAACTTTTGTGAACCCTTATATCATATCTCTAAGTAAACATAAACAAAATTTGCACCGGTACTTAGACGTTTTCGTCTAAATATTTTGTTTTATTTTATGGCTTTTTTACACTTTTAAACCAATGCCTCCCAATAATGTAAAATATAAAATGCAGTTTGTGTGGGTAGCGAAGGAAGCATTAGGTGGCTTAATTTAAGTAAGCTAGAGCGAGTCAGAAGTATGATATAAAGGACATGATTAGATACGTATCTTAGAAAGGCGGTATTGTACTGTAGGATAGAGTAGGAGACGGTAAGGAAGAGTAAGGAAGGATTGGTGGAAAACTTTAAAAGGTTTTATAAAGCCCGATTTGACAAATTCAATATCACCCTTGAGTAAGGATGATAAAATTTATTCAGATGATAAAGCCAGTATTTTCAATGGTTTTTTTTAGAGACCAGACGCTTTTAGACGATAGTCAAGCAACTCTTCCACAAACGAAACCTTTACCCGCCCACAATCTAGACTCTGTTATTACCACACCCAAGAAGTTGAATCAACTCTAAAATCACTTCCGCTTGGAAAAGCATCTGGTCCTGACTTGATAAATAACCGACTTCTCAAAGAACTTGCACAGCCTCTCTCTCTTCCTTTCAGTAATTTGTTTAACTTTTCATTAAATCATGGACTAGTACCAAAAATTTGGAAACAAGCGAACGTCTCACCCATACACAAGAAAAATGACCCATCCGATGTCTCCAATTATAGACCTATCTCCCTCCTAAGTACAGTGGGCAAAGTTCTTGAAAAAATTGTTCATAAACATTTATTCAACTTCCTTAACGCGCATTATGTCATTACAACTCTACAATCAGGTTTTGTCCCTGGGGATTCTACAGCTAACCAATTGGTCCACATATATAATACTTTTTGTAAGGCTCTTGATGAGGGTAAAGAAATCCGTGCCATATTCTGTGATATAAGCAAAGCATTTGGCAGAGTATGGCATAAAGGATTGCTTTACAAACTCGAAACAGCAGGTATATCTGGGTCTCTTTTATCTTGGTTTACTGATTATCTCAATGACAGACTTCAAAGAGTTGTACTGCCAGGTGGTTCTTCTGCATGGACACCAATAAAAGCGGGTGTTCCTCAAGGCTCTATTCTTGGTCCTCTGTTGTTTCTTTTATATATAAATGATATTGTCGAAGATATTAATTCTTCCATAAGGCTCTTTGCAGATGATACCAGTCTGTATATCATAGTGGACGACGCTATTCAGGCAGCCGAAACACTTAACTCAGACCTAGAAAAAATTAGTCGTTGGGCCCAACAATGGTTAGTAACATTTAATCCTGCAAAGTCTGAATCTATACTATTTTCAAGAAAACTTAACAAACCGTACCACTCTCCAGTTTCGATGGATGAAACTCAAATTAATGAAGTTACGTCACATAAGCCTTTAGGTGTTATTTTTATCAAACGACTGCAGTTGGCACAATCATATTGAACATATTAAGACAAAGGCATGGAATCGAATAAATGTTATGCGTAAATTGAAGTTCAAATTAGATAGGAGATCTCTCCAGACCATATACTTTTCTTTTATTCGTCCTTTATTAGAATACGCTGATGTTGTATGGAATAATTGTGCACAATACGAATCGAATGAACTAGAAAAAATCCAGAATGAAGCCGCACGTATTGTCACAGGGGCAACAAAATTAGTCTCAATAAATTTACTTTTGTTGGAAACAGGCTGGGAAACTTTGTTTTCAAGGAGGAATAAACACAAACTGACTTTTTTCTACAAAATGCAAAATGATCTTTCTCCTGATTACCTCTGCTCACTTGTACCTCCTACCGTAGGAAGTACATCATCTTACCCTTTGCGTAATGCTAATGATCTTCAAATCATACGTGCAAATTCACAACTTTATTACAACTCCTTTTTGCCGTCTGCTGTTCGCGAATGGAATGAACTCCCGGAACAAACACGTAATTCATCTAGTCTCAACATATTTAAAACCAGGATAAACAGCAATATTAACCTACCACCTTCTGACTATTTCACAGGCAAAAGAATTGGTCAGATTTATCACGCCAGACTTAGAACTAAATGCAGCTCTCTTCGCCAACACTTGTTTTCTAAACATCTTATAGACAGCCCAAGATGCGCATGCGGTTCTGTGGACGACAAGCACCATTTCTTGTTAGTATGTGATCAGTATACAGACCTTAGGCGGGAATTATTGACTACCGTGTCGGAAAAATGCAACCCTACTCTAGATGTATTGTTGTATGGAGATCTTTCTCTATCATTAGAAGAAAATAAAGCTATTTTCTTAGCGGTACATGATTTCATACTGAAATCGAAACGTTTTCAATAAACGAATATTAATCTATAAGGTTCCTTGCTACTTTTAGTAACTAACTCACAGTGACCTCAAATAAATATCCCAAATAAAAAAATCAATACATTTATATTTTATATTGACGGCTAGCTAGATTAATTTGTCGCGATCGGACCTAGTATTTATATAGTACATTGTATATCTTCCTCCACCTCTTCCCCCGTGGAGACAATAATATATCATAGTTTCATATCTATTTCTTGACATTTTGTTGAAATAGTTTACATTCATTACTTTTCATATAACTTATTGATACCACATACTATTTTGTTGACGTTTGTCAGATCGTCTCAAATCACAAATTAGTTGTACTGATATGTACTATGGTCTGGGATACAGATTTAAAAAAGTCAAACGACTTTCTTCTGGATCCCATTTGTATGTATTGATGTTTTGTCATGTCTCGTTGTAAACGGTAATGTATTATGTATACAAATAAAATAAAAGTTAAACTAAGGAAGAGTAATACTCAAGTCCTGGCAGATACAACTCACCTAATAAGGCTAAACAACCAAACCCTAGTATTTGGCCTAAACTACACAAGCAAAACTACCAGGACCAAAGCGGCTACTCATTCGTTTCCGATTCTGATATATGAATTAAATATATTCTACTTTAATCCTTAAGCTATTTGCACACTAATGGGATACACTCAAAATGAGTGATATAATACAGAAGGACTGATTTGAAAAAAGAAAAGAAAAGAAAAAATACATGACCTGGGGTGGTACTGACAGCTATATAAACTAACATCTGCCAGTGTTGATATTCGTTTAAGCTAGTAAAGTTATTTATCTTGAGGTCAATAGCTGATCATGTTTGTTAGTAGGAAAAGTTTTAAAAAGTCTGAGACAATCTTCCGTGAAATGTGCCTGCCGTAAATACAGCAATATTCCTGTAAATAGCCTTGTCATATTTCTTCTGAAATTTAGCTTCTGAGACGATTTTCATTTAATATGAACCATACTATACGTATTCCATGGTATCAAAGAATATATTTGTCAAACTATTTTTTTTGTCTTTTCTTTCCGCTGTAATTTGAATGTTGTTTTTTTTTAAACTTGAATTTACCCCAAATTCTCAGTTATGTTAAAACGCGTATTTTCAAAATTAAGTAGAACAGTGAAGATTCCCTATATATCTGCAGCCGGAGTTAATTTCTAAAAACAGTTTGGTCTGTTTATAAAGTAATGGACAGGAGAACACATTTCTTACATATGGCCAACAACTATCGCCTTAAAATAAGGTAGCCCAAGGATGCTTCCTCTGTGGTAAAATTTACTCTCATGGTTAAATCTGTTTATTTTCAGGAATCCGAATCAACCAAAACCAGTCCAGACAATTTGGCCACATTACACAATCGATGACCAGCAATATTTGCATATCACGAGGAATATGACGTCAGACTCTGTCAAGAGCCACCTACTCGCCGGAAGATTTAATCTGTGGAACAAACTTATACCGACTGCGTTTCGTGCGGTGGGTGATGTCGATCCTCATGTCTGAAGTGTTTTCACATATTTGTGAATGGTGTAAGGGGAATGGATGCGCTTTCAAGAGAGACAACTCTGTCGAAATTGATTTTGTTTCCTTCTAAAAAGGGGGTCTACTCTAAAAGGGAAGAATTTGCTCCCATGGGGAGCAAATTCATCCCTTTTGGAGTAGACCCCTTTCCAGAAGCGTCTTGCTAGGCAGGAAAGGAAACAAGAAATCACAAAAAATGTTCCCTTTTTAAAATGTCGGAAAACTTCAAAGTATACCAGTATCCGATTTATTCAGTCTGATTAATGATTTTACTGTAGACGCAATGGTGGAATCCAGAACCACCTTATTTATCCTAAATAATTACATGATTAGTACTGATACTTTTTCCACCATTTAAGCAAGGGAGATAACTTTTGTTACTTCTAGTTTGCTTTCCTGTACGCCAATCCCCTATTTAAAAGGGCATTACTCTGAAAGGGGAGCAACTTCTTTCTTTGAGAATCGATCCCTTTTCAGAAGTAGTCAACAATGTTTACAGAGTTGCCCCGCTTTATATAAAAAAACTATTCTTTCTCCCCCACGTTTTCTGACAGACAGGCCTAAGCAAATAGCGTCTGACTAGGGTCTACGTTGTTACTCGTCCAGCAGTTTATGACACATCAACGGGTGGTTTCTTTTTAAGGACTGATGTAGAAAGGAGTTAACATATCGAAATATTAGTGTAAAACCCGGTATTGAACAAACACACAGGAGCAAACAGTACCAGTTTTTCTTATGTAGCATGTACTGAAGTAATGTCTACCGTATCTAAACATCCATTCCCCGAAGAACTATGCCAGTTTTTCTAATGTAGTATGCACTGACGTAATGTATACCGTGTCTAAACAGCCATTCCCCGTGGAGCTTTGCCAGTTTTACTAATGTAGCATGTACTGAACTAATGTATACCGTGTTTAAACATCCATTCCCCGTGGAGCTTTGCCAGTTTTACTTATGTAGCATGTACTGAAGTAATATATACCGTGTCTAAACATCCATTTCCCGTTGGACTTTGCCAGTTTTACTTATGTAGCATATACTGAAGTAATGTATACCTTGTCTAAACATCCATTCCCCGTGGAGCTTTGCCAGTTTTACTTATGTAGCATGTACTGAAATAATGTGTACCGTGTCTAAACATCCATTTCCTGTAGAGCTTTGCCAGTTTCACTAAATTAGCATGTACTGAGGTAATGTATGCCGTGTTTAAACATCCATTCCCCGTGGAGCTTTGCCAGTTTTACTAATGTAGCACGTACTGAAGTAATGTATACCGTGTCTAAACATCCATTTCCCGTGGAACTTTGCCAGTTTTACTTATGGAGCATGCACTGAAGTAATATATACCGTGTCTAAACATCCGTTTCCCCGGGAGCTTTGCCTGTTTTACTTATGGAGCATTTACTAAGGTAATGTATACCATGTCTAAACATCCATTCCCCGAAGTGCTTTGCCAGTTTTACTTATGTAGCATGTACTGAAGTAATGTATACCGTGTCTAAACATCCATTTCCCGTGGAACTTTGCCAGTTTTACTTATGTAACATATAATGAAGTAATGTATACCCTGTTTAAACATCCATTCCCCATTGCGCTTTGCCAGTTTTACTTATGTAGCATATACTGAAGTAATGTATACCGTGTCTAAACATCCATTTTCCGTGGAGCTTTGCCAGTTTTACTTATGTAGCATGTACTGAAGTAATGTATACCGTGTCTAAACATCCATTTCCCGTGGAACTTTGCCAGTTTTACTTATGCAGCATGCACTGAAGTAATATATACCGTGTCTAAACATCCATTTCTCGTGGAGCTTTGCCAGTTTTACTTATATAGCATATACTGAAGTAATGTATACCGTGTCTAAACATCCATTTCCCGTAAAGCTTTGCCAGTTTTACTTATGTAGCATGTATTGAAGTTATGTATTCCGTGTTTAAACAGCCATTTCCCGTGGAGCTTTGCCAGTTTTACTTATGTAGCATATACTGAAGTAATGTGTACCGTATCTAAACATCCATTTCCCGTGGTGGGTGATGTCGATCCTCATGTCTGAAGTGTTTTCACATATTTGTGAATGGTGTAAGGGGAATGGATGCGCTTTCAAGAGAGACAACTCTGTCGAAATTGATTTTGTTTCCTTCTAAAAAGGGGGTCTACTCTAAAAGGGAAGAATTTGCTCCCATGATATAGACCTTTTTAATGTTATCGTTTCCATCCGGGCTACTGACCACATGATTACAATGCTATGCCACGTGACCAAAACTTGTGGATGGCAAAAGCATTTCCGGTTTCATTGATAACAATTGATTCAAGCCAACTTTTATTTGGATAATAAATTCCTTTTGGTTAATAATCAATCGTGAATTTTATCTTGAATTTAAAATACAGCTTTAAGAAGCAATTTGACTGCTTTTCCTAAAATAAATACAACTGTTTCAATGATATTCTCCAATATCAGCAGACACTCTCGCAATCGTAATATTGGCTTTATGGTGACCATAGTCATGCCTAGTTTAAGCTATATAAATATGTGTTAATATTTGTGTTTATGACATTTAAATGATCCGTCGACGAGAACCTCTTATGAAAATAAACTTTTGACGAAAGAAAGCTGCTTTATTTTTTAAAAAAAAAAAAAAAAATCTCGGCCATTTCAATGTCCGATAAACGTAAACAGCAATATTTTGCCATCCAAATCAGAACGAGCCTCTCCATTAAGGAGCGAGAGGTTCCGAATGATTTGATTGTGTGACGTAGTGTTTAAATTGGTCTATACTTTCTTATGATATCGCATTTGGGCTCAATAAATATACCTTCTTATGATATCGCATATTTTATTAATCATTTTAGCCCCGCAGACCAAAACAGATACCTTTACAAACAGCGTAGATCCAGATGAGACGGCTCAACGTCTCATCTGGATCTACACTGTTTGCTATTCTGCTTTTGGTTTTTGACTGGCATGCCTGTTTGCAACAATGGACATGTCCAAATTCAAAGCTGGAAGAGGCCATTTATGAAGTTTAGGGGTTAAATGATTAATCGTGGTTTTAGATAGTTGTCACTAGATTGTAAATTGGGATATATACTTGAAATTGAATGGTATTATAAAGTACTATTGTGTCATGTATTATATGTGGGATCAATAAAAAAACAATAACACGGCTAAAATAATCACAAGTTTGTCTCGGTATTTTATTAAACATGACAAGTTCAACAAATAGAGAGATTCTAAACCGAATGACCATCGAGTGTAATGAGCACATACGAAAAGGTAAGAGAAAAGTCCAGGGAGTGCCACAATCACAAACCGCAGCCTTTCCGAGACACTAAGAGGAAGAGGAAACAGAAAACCAAACAAGCGCAAATCGAACGTACGAAAAAGCACTAAGATTAGCCCTCTCTTCCCCAAGCGAGGTAATCGCAATGCTAAAAGGACTGAAAAACACAATAACAAAATAACACAATGCAAGACTTAAAACAAATCGCCCCAAAGAATAAACTACAAAGCAACAAAGAGTACAAACAGCCGAAGAATCACGTTTTCTGGGTCAGACTAGCTAGTTTCGGCCAATTAGATCTCATCAGTGACCCTTTTATACATTTTCAAAAATCTCAGAATTTCCCCTTTTCACATGTAGAATTTGATAAAAGGAATTTACATTAACGATGACCCATTAGAATAGCTCTTCATGGCATACCGGTACACAAATAACAAAAATTAAATACTGAGACATACCCATGAAAAGGCCAAAGTCACAGAACACTGCAGCCTTTCCAACGTACCTGAAAAGGGCTGACTGACACAAGATGGCACAGATCAGCCAGCATATTCGCCCAGTCCGATCAGGGGTTCTGTTGTTTGCAGAAGCAGGCAACAGCTGACAGTGATTTTCTAAACATATAGCAAAGGCTTTGATCAGACTGCAGACGCACCAGTGGCGGATCCAGGATGATTTCTGAGGGGTTCCATTTTTGAGGGGTTCCATTTCTGAGGGGTTCCATTTCGAAAACACGCCTTTTGAAATATAATGAAAATTTCACCATCAAAAACTGAAATGTCAGATAAAAATTCTGATATTTTTCTTATTACTTCTCAAAACATGGATTGTGGGTACTCGCTAGAACCGCTTCACCGAGGCGGTTCTAACGAGTACCCACAATCTGTGTTTTGAGCAGAAATAAGAAAATAATGTATATCCCTGTAAACCCCAGTTTCACTATATAAAGGTTGGGTTCAAGGAGGTCAAAAATATATAGGTATGTTTTCGTGATGGACTTGATCAAATTACCGTACTTACTCTATGTATTCGGAAAGACAGTCCACTAACAACTTTTTCCTTCTTCAGCTATACATTTGCCGGATGTTTTCGTTGAAATCGATGTACACATGCGCACTTGACAATGAATTCGATGTACGCATGCGCACTTGATAAAGTGGGTGTGACCGGCATTTGCAGCCACATGCTATTTGATGTGGGTCGGGTACACATGTGGTAAATATCAAGCAACAAAGCGATAGTCTTTCAAAGAAAAATGCTGGACAGGCATAATTTTAGTTTTTTTGTTTTGTTTTTTCTTATTTTCTACTTGTTTACGCCTTATTTATGTGCATAAAACCTTATATTTATCGAATAAGCCGGTTGGACTTATCCGGAAGTAGGTCAGACGAGGGTCAGGTCAAAAACGTGTTCACTCGCTTTGACACTGGTAATGTCGATATGATTCTTGATGAACATTACGAAAACACGCCTATTCAAATATATAGAAAATTTCACCTCTAAAAACTGAAAAGTTTCAGATAAAAAAAACTCTGATATTTTTCATATTTCTGCTCAAAACACAGATTGTGGGTACTCATTAGAACCGCCTCGGCGAGGCGAGGCGGTTCTAACGAGTACCCACAATCTATGTTTTTGAGCAGAAATAAGAAAAATAATGCATACCCCTGTAAACCCCAGTTGTTCTATATAAAAGTGGGGTTTAAGGGGGTCAAAATTATATAGGCATGTTTTCGTGGTGTTTTATTTCGTGTTGAAAATAAACATTTATGCAACTGATAAAAATTATATGGAAAAAATGTTCATCAAAAAGCTTTTACATAAGGCATACTGCATCCTTAAAATACTACAACAGGCATTTCAATCGACAATTCTGGCCTTAAAACCTAATCGATACACCGGCAGTTTTCGCTAGTGTTTAGAGCAGAGACGTTCATATTAACTGGCGTGTAATGCGCATCAGTTATTGACATCAGTGAGGGTCAAATTCAGCATGTGCATGCCGAAGTAAGCGGTAATTACATAATGAGGAAGAAAAACAAACCCGTGAATATCCGAATGCCTAATTATAATAAATTATTTAAGCGCAAACACTGCAAACAAAGTTATTAGTGCAGTCCTGAGCAAACAGTGTAGACCCAGATCAGAACGCAGCATCTGATCAGGGTCTACACTGTTTGCCACTCATCCATCAATTTTAAACACATTCAACAGTGGTAAAATGGACTTGTTGAAGACAGGTATAAGGTATAGAGTATAGTATTTGAATATTTATGGTAAAGATGGTATTCCAAATTTGAGGGTGGTTAGGTGAGGCAAAGCCGTCGTGTATCTTACATCACCGGGGCGTCCAACTGAGACTGGCTTACAGCTGGGCAAGGCCTGCTATTCTTGTTGCGAAATTGACCCATAATTAGATTAATGCAATTTAAACATGTTTTATTTGTATAAACTTGTACACAATAATTAGATTAGAGCCGGGGCACAGCATTTCCTAAAGACTGCATGTTCGCCCAAGATTAGGATTATTTGGTCTGCCTTACACTTTACCTATCAAGGGAAATAATAGAATATTACTGCAGTCATAACGGTAAATGTCCAAACAATTCGAAAAGTTTCTTCCATTATTTTTTTGTCTAAAGTTTGCTTTGTACGCAGTAGTTTCTTGAAATATTCAGTGGAATGGCAAACAGTTTAGACCCTGATCAGACTGCTCTGCTCCTTCAGGAGCAGTCTGATCTGGGTCTATATTGTTAGCATATGCCATTTTGTCAGAAATTTTGGTGTGCGGAACTTTTGGGCATTTACCCAGTCAGCATTCTACGTAAATCTATATCGGGCCGTCATCGGCCCGTCAGCTACACTGACGGGCCGATGACGGCCCGATATAGATTTACGTAGAATGCTAGCTGGGTAACTTATATGTTGCTTAATATCCTCGAATCAGTTCTTTTGTGTGTCCTGTTATTTGAGCTTAACATCATAGAAATCCTTTAAGAGAAGCTGTCTAAGTTGGCTAACACTGAATTTGATTTTTCCAAACATCTCTATGGTTGTAATATTCTTGCTTTGGTTTGCGTCTAAATCCTGCAATCAAACACAGTCAGATCATATGTATTTGAGCAAGGTGAAGTTGGTTTGCTTTTCGTTTTTCGTTTTCGCTTTACGTCTTTCAATTTTACCAATTTCATTTTTTTTTTCGACTTTAATGTTTCGATTCTCATTTTTCGATATTCAACAAATTGTATGGAATCCTATTTTGACATTCGCACTGAATCAAAAAATCCTCTTTTGATGTTCGAAATCCTATTTGACATTCGCGCAGAGTCAAAAAATTCTATTTTGACATTCCAAATCCTTTTTTGACATTTGCGCTGAGTCGAAAATGCTACTTTGATATTCGAAATCCTATTTTGACATACCCACGGAGTCAAAAAATGCTATTGCAAAAACAAACACCTTGCACAACAATTCAATTTCACCTACAGATATATAGATGATGTATTGTCTCTGAAAAACACAAAATTTGCAGAGTATTTGGAATTCATCTGTCCACGTGAACGGAAACAACGGAGACTGCAGCCTCCTCCTCATATCTGGATTGTTATCTCTACATTGGCAGTGGAAAGTTTACTACTAGGCTTTTCGACAAACGGGATGGCCGGCCTCGGTGGCTCAGCTGGATGCGCCGTCCGACTGGAGACCAGGAGGTCGCGGGTTCAACCCCCGCCGAGGTCGGCAACATTTCTTTCGTGGAGATTGATCATGAAATATTTGCTACGGTCATTCTCTCCCTTACTCTGATTCAAGAAAAGCAGTTGTCAGTTTCTGGCGAAAGAATGTGCACAATACTGGTTAACCGCTTAGAGGACTAAGCCTGCCCAGTAAACGTGTGGTTAGGTAAATTGACCGCGCTCGACATGACCCCATTGGGTTGACTGGGCCGTAAAACCTCAACACAAACAAACAAACAAACGGGATGACTTCAATTTTCCCATTTTATAACTTTCCGTTCCGGAGCAGTAATATCCCTTCTGCACCAGCATACAGCGTTTACGTATCACAGTTAATCCGTTATGCCAGAGCCTGTTCAAATTATCAGGACTTCATGAGCGTGGGAAAGTGCTCACTACAAAGTTGTTGGGCCAGGTGTATCAAAAAATCAAGCTGGTAGCAACACTTAAGAAGTTCTATGGGAGACATCATAATCTGGTCAATCCCTACAATGTGGCAGTTTCCAGAATTGTTTCTGATGTTTTTGCCAATGACGAGCCATAAGTAGACTTTCAAAATCCCGAAAATTTCGAAAATGCAATTTTTACATTCAAAATCCTATCAAACAATTTTGAATATCAAAATAGCATTTAAGTACTCAGTGCGAATGTCAAAATAAGAATTTGAATATCAAAATAGCATTTTTCGACTAAGTGAGAATGTCAAAATAGAGTTTGAGTACCTCGCTTGGGGAAGAGAGAGCTAATCTTAGTGCTTTTCGTACGTTTGTTCGATTTATGCTTGTTTGGATTTGTCGGTTTCCTCTTCCTCTTGGGGTCTGGGAAGGGCTGCGGTTTGTGATTGTGGTACTCCCTGGACTTTTCTCTTACCTTTTTTTGAACATTAAACTAGTATTTTTCGACTCAACGCGAATGTCAAATAGGAATTTGAATGTCAAAATAGCATTTTCTTGACTCAGTGCGAATGTCAAACTAGGATTACGAATGTCAAAATAGCATTTTTTTCAACTCAGTGCGAATGTCAAAATAGGATTATGAATGCCAACCTAGCATTTTTGACTCAGTGCGAATATCAGAAAAGTATTTTTGACTCAGTGCGAATATCAGAAAAGTATTTTGACTCAGTGCGAATATCAGAAAAATATTACGAGCGTCAAAAATAGCATGTAAAGAATTATTAACATTTTTTGACTCAGTGCTAATGTCAAAATAGGATTTAGAATGTCAAAATAGTTTTTCGGCTCTGTGTGAATGTCAAAATAGAATTTCGAATGTCAAATAGCATTTTTTCAACTCAGTGCAAATGTCAAAATCGGATTTTGAATATTAAAATAACATTTCTCGACTCAGTGCGAATGTCAAAACTGGACTTCAAATATCAAATTAGCATTTTTTGACTCAGTGTAAATGCCAAAATAGGATTTTGAATGGCAAAATTGCCTTTTACGACTCAGTGTGAATGTCCAAATAGGATTTCAAATATCAAAAAAGCATTTTAAACTCAGTGCGAATGTCAAAACAGGATTATGAATATCAAAATAGCATTTTTGACTCAGTGCGAATGTCAAAATAGGATATAGCATTTTTCAACTCAGTGCGAATGTCAAAATAGGATTTCGAATATGATAATAGAATTTTTGACTCAGTGCGAATGCAAAATCAGATTTAAATGTAAAATTAGCATTTTTCGACTCAGTGTAAATGTAAAAATAGGATTTCGAATGTCAAAACAATTTTTTAACTCAGTGCGAATGTCAAAATACGATTTTAAATGTCAAATTAGCATTTTCAACTCGGTGCCAATGTTAAAATGGAATTTAGAATGTCAAAATAGCATTTTTTGACGCAGTGCGAAAGTCAAAATAGGATTATGAATGTCAAATTAGCATTTCCAGTGCCAATGTCAAGATAGGATTGCGAATATCGAAATAGCATTTTTGACTCAGTGCGAATGTCAAAATAAGATTTAGAATGTCAAAATAGCATTTTTATGATTTATAATTTTATCGATGTGTAAACGCATGCAAATCACTCAAAAACTTAACCCTTGTCCTGCTGAATAAATTTAGATGCTACGCCCACTTTTAATTGTCAGCCAATCAGACTACTTGATCTGGATGTTTTATATAAATTCACACACTTAATGGTAAACAGTGCAGATCCAAATCAGTTGGCTTCTTCAGAAGCCAACTGATCTGAATCTACACCGTTTGCGAAGGCAGGGTATATCCGGGCTTAGCAGGGCAAGGGTTAATTAACATGTTAAGTTTATAAGTTTTGTTTAAATAAAAAAAAAAAAAAAAAAAAAAAAAACATTGATTGACCAGCGCGCGAATCGCGCCGGTCTCTTAATATAGCTTTGGATTTTTATGCATGGAGAAGTGTTCGATTAGCGCAGAGCGCAGGTTGGTAAGTTTGAATATGAGCAGTCCATCTTTGGTAAGTTTGACTATGACATGAGGTCCATGCTTAAAAAGTTCAAACATATTCATATCTGACGCATGCTAAAATAAGCTTCTAGATAAGATCTGGTAACTTATTTAAGTTTTCGCATGTTTTTTTTTTTTTTTTTTTTTTTTCTTTTTTTTTTTAAAATAATAATGTACAAACTAAATCTCGTGGAGATCCCAATATGACTAGTATTCGCATATTGCTTGATCAAGAAAATTCATAAAGCTTAATGAAAGCATACATTAAAGAAACACATTGTTGTTCTTTTTTACCTTTTACATTGAAAATTTATTAAACTTTAGTATACCCGTGTGACCTAAGGCTGGCACGATTAATCGGATAATCGATTAATTGATCGATAAATTCCACAAAAATGATCATCATTACTGATTTGCTAATAATCGATCATTTGATTTCTGTGTTTGTTACTTTACCGTATTTACCCTTAGTATTCAAATACCTCAACTTCTTACCATACATAATCTAAAATTTGAACAAGTACAATTTACTACCCATTGTTGTGTCTAAAAATAACTGGATAGGTGGCAAAGAGTGTAGACCTTGATGAGACGCTGCATTTGCGGCGTCTCATCAGGGTCTACACTGTTTGCTCAGGCCTGTCTGACCGAATATATGCAATAAAGTATAACATATGGTAAGAGTCATGCTCAGACAGGTAAAATTATGACCAAATCTTCAGTGATTACTAATCGATTATCGATCACAATGGCAGGACTGATAATCGATTGTCTTTTCAGCTCCGATTAGCCAGCCTTACCCGTGTCCCATATTTCTAAGTAAATATGAACAAAATTTGCGCCGGTACTTAGACGTTTACGTCTTTATTTTGGCTTGTATTCTTCTAATGTCCACAACATATGTGTTTTTGGAGAAATAAGAAATATTTTGTGGATACACTCTTTTATCTGAAGTTATAATTGTGTCAAAAGTAAATCCTTCATGGTATTAACCTTTAACATTCTCTGGGCTGGTTCAGCAGACGAGACAAACTGGTGATATTTTCCTAAGAAAACGGGATCTGACATTTCCAAGGGAGACAATGTGCATGAAACGTCAAAAACCTGTTTTCTGTAGGAATTGGGGAATGGGAGAAGGGCTAAAATTTTTACATAGCCTTAAGCAAAGCAAAGATTACTGCGGTGGACTCTAGTGATTTAGTTCAATGGATTGGAATTTTCATTTTGAGATAACAGTAATTTGAGATTACAGGTTGAAATGTAAGGAAGATAAAGTAAAACTAAAGTAACAATATCCAAAAGTTAGTTTGACTTAAGCAGTATTTTGATATATAATTTTGACCCCCTTAAACCCTACTTTTCTTATTTCTGCTCAAAAACATAGATTGTGGGTACTCGTTAGAACCGCCTCATTGAGGCGGTTCTAACGAGTACACACAATCTATGTTTTGAGCAGAAATTTGAAAAATATCAGAGTTTTTTATCTGAAAATTTTCAGTATTTCGAGGTGAAATTTTCTATATATTTAGATAGGCGTGTTTTCGTAATGTCAGTGTTTGAGATAACGAGAGTCAACTGTATTTGCAAATCTTCTTATATAAAAGAAATACATAGCCCAGCGGGCACATAACGTTGAAACAACGTAGTATCAACGTCGACGCAATGTCAATGTTGTTTCAACGTTGTGTCACCGCTGGGAGACACCTTTACCTGTAATGTAATTGTTTCAGAATCTACAGCAATACCCATGAATTTGGCACTGAATTCAAACATGTCGTTTGGTGTTGATTCTTGGTCAGATAAATCAAATTTTTCTGTTGTTACCAGGTCTCTGTTACCTCTGCAGACTATCTCAATCCGAACATTTTTGAACCTACAATAAAATAAAGTGCATTAATGCTTAGCATGCTGGGTAAAACATTCAGCAGATGACATTTTGAAATAATTTTTCTTAGCTTTGGCATCTTAATAAGAACATTTTTAACCCATACCAAGATACAGTTTATTAGCGCTTAAAAACAGCGTTCTGGGTAAAAAGCCAGCAGACACTATATTTAAAATATTTTTCTTATTTTTCCACAGAAAAAAGGCTTGGCATTTCAAAAAAAATTGTGTCCCAAGGAGACATTTTGGGAGGCAATTTGCATGAAATGTCAGCGCCTATTTTCTTGAGGAAAATAAGAAAAAAATAACATCAATTTATCATTTGCTGAATTTGGCCAGAGAGTTGTAAAGGTTAACACAGATTCGCTAAAGGAATGAGTTTGAGCCGGCGCATGACAAAACCTACAAAATGACATGTGCGCCCCGCGAAGACTCAGATCAGCCTGGGCATCCCCCTAGTCTGATCAGAGTCTTCGCTGTCCGCATGAAGAAAGCTTGGGCCCTTAGCTACCCACTGGGTGCACAGTGAAGAGTCTGATCAGACTGGGCGGATGCGCCCCGCGAAGACTCTGGGTATCCGCCCAGTCTGATCAGAGTCTTCGCTGTCCGCATGAAGAAAGCTTGGGCCCTTAGCTACCCACTGGGCGCACAGTGAAGAGTCTGATCAGACTGGGCGGATGCGCCCCGCGAAGACTCTGGGCATCCGCCCAATCTGATCAGAGTCTTCGCTGTCCGCATGAAGAAAGCTTAAGCTCTTAGCTACCCACTGGGCGCACAGTGAAGCGTCTGATCAGACTGGGCGGATGCGCCCCGCGAAGACTCTGGGCATCCGCCCAGTCTGATCAGAGTCTTCGCTGTCCGCATGAAGAAAGCTTGGGCCCTTAGCTACCCACTGGGCGCACAGTGAAGAGTCTGATCAGACTGGGCGGATGCGCCCCGCGAAGACTCTGGGCACCCGCCCAGTCTGATCAGAGTCTTCGCTGTCCGCATGAAGAAAGCTTGGGCCCTTAGCTATCCACTGGGCGCACAGTGAAGAGTCTGATCAGACTGGGCAGATGCCCAAGCTGATCTGAGTCTTCGCTTGGCGCACATGCCATTTTGTAGGTTTTTTTGTGCGCTGGCTCATTTGTTTTTGTGGATATTATCGATGTGAAAACGTCGGCGAATCACTAACAAATTGAATAAAGTCCGAAGGCGTTTACCCATCAATATAAGCCAAAAAATACCAGAGGACCAATAGTCCTAAACCGTTCACCTGAGTGCTGAGTGTTTCTTGAAATGAATTTGAAGGTCATTACAGAAGACTTCCCATAGACCGTTAATATACTTATTGGAAGCCAGGCTCATGCTATGGGGCTTTATGTCCCTCTTTAGGATCATGAACTCAGGGGTCTGTACCATGAGTTTATTTGCTGATTGTGTTAATTCTGTGTTAAGGTCGAAGGTCAGTGAGCGACCTTGAACTTTGTTACTCATGTAGCTTCATTTACTCATTTAGTTGATTGCAAATATAAAATAAATGTTCACAGGCAACAATAGTTTCAAAATAATTAACTATTTCCACGTTTTCCATATAAATGCATATGCGACCAAATTTGACCTTGATGTAAATTGGATCAAGGTCAAGCCAGTCATCATTTAAATATACTACGATGAGCCCCGAGACCCCAATACTACATACCAAGTTTTAAGGCAGTCAATCCACTGGTTCCAGAGAAGTTTTATTTTTTTTTAAATGATTTTACCATGTACGAGCATAGCAGCCACATTTGTCATGTGACCACAGTCATATTTATTAATTTTCATTTTATTGTTCCTAAAAGCTTTCCTATGAAATTTGGTTACAAATGGCCCAGTGGTTTCTGAGACAAACAAGTTTTAATTTTCATATCTGAATGTCCTTGGGCCAAGGTCAAGGAATGACCTTTACCTTGAATACTCATGTAGTTTCATTGACTTATTTAGCTACCTCCATCTACACATTTTCAGATCACAGGCTGGAAAGGTTTCTGAAAAATACACAGCTTTGACTTTTTCCCATTTAAAAGACTATGCCAGCAAAATTGACCTTGGCCTAAACTATGTCGAGGCCATCCAGGGGTCATCATTTGAACAAAGTATGATTGGCTTGAGTCTCCAATGCTACATACCAAGTTTCATGATAATCAGCCCACTGGTTCCTGAGAAGAGGATTTTTAAAGGGTTTTAACCTTATATGGGCATGGCAGGCCATATTAGTTAAGTGACCAAACTCATATTAATTAGTTTCATTTTCTTGCTCCTATTTTTTATTTTTTTTTTTCATATGAAAATTGTTTACAAAAGGCCCAGTAGTTTCTGAGAAAAACAAGTTTTAATTTTCATATCTGAATGACGTTGGGCCAAGGTCAAGGACCTTGACCTTGAATACTCGTGTAGTTTCATTTACTCATTCAGCTCACTGCATATACCAATGTTCAGGCCACAGGCTGCAATAGTTTCTAAAAAATACAAGGTTTTGACTTTTTTCCATACAAAAGTCTGTGCGAACAAATTTGACCTTGGCCTAAAATAGGTCGCGGTCATCCAAGTGAATCATTTGAACAAACTATGTTTGGCTCGAGTTTCCAATGCTTCATACCAAGTTTCATGACAACCGGCCTACTAGTTCGGGAGAAGAAGATTTTTAAAGGATTTTTTACCTATATGGGCATTGCGGCCACCTTGGTCATATCACCTAAACCCCGCGAACAAACTTTTGATCTCCTCATCCCACGGATGCTTCAAATGAAATTTGATTTCAATCGGCCCAGTGGTTTTAGAGAAGATGTTTGAAAATATTGACAGACTACAGACGACAGACAACAGACGACAGACTACAAATGACAGACGACGACAAAAGAGGCTTGTCATACTATAAGCTCACCAGTGACCATCTTCGGCTCAGGTGAGCTAAAAATTAATTGAGCTAGCCAATGACGAAACCAACATAATGGCATGTGCGCCTAGCGAAGACTCAGATCAGTCTGGGCGGATCCGCCCAGACTGATTAGAGTCTTCGCTGTGCGCTCATTGGGTAGCTAAGGACCGAAGTTTCTTCATGCGGATAGCGAAGACTTTGATTGGACTGGGCGGATACCCAGGCTGATTTGAGTCTTCGTTGGGCGCACATGCCATTTTGTAGGTTTTATCATGCGCTAGCTCAATTTCTTTTAATTCCGACAAGGTCATATTTACGTTGACAATAATGAAAAATATAACTCATTTTAAAAATATGCGCGAAGAAAATAGTTCCGATATTCCTGCTCAGTGGATTTATCTAAGTATAAATATCGCTTTCAAATTGCTATCAACCAATCAAATTGCACTAAATAAATGTAGGCCTACTGAGTTGGAATTATTGTAAGAAAACATAATCACTTCCGGATCGAGCTCAAATACAGACTGATAAAAAGCTCCCGATTAGTCTGCAGATCTATGAGCCCGTCAGGACTTTCGTTAATCGCTGAACTATTTTTGGTAGAAGCTAACCATAAAATCTTTATATGGACCGCGCCATGCGAAAACATGTCTTCGTGCATATGTGGACACTGAAGGCCCAGATCTTCCCGCGCATTCGCGCAGTCTGATCAGGGCCTTCCCTGTCCGCTAACAGAATCATTGGATACTAAAGAATGCATGAATAGAGAGCAAAGACCCGGATGATACTTTGAGCATGCGCAGAATGATCTGAATATGTGCGTTTTGCGCATGTTTGAGCCTTACGCGGCCTAAATGTTTTTTTGTTTTTTTTTTTGTTTTTTTGTGGAGACATAAGAAAAATATCAATAATAATGGTTGCAAAAAGCGCATTCGGTGTGTTCGGTGTTTTCAAGGGGCAACCTTTGAGCCAGCGCACGACAAAACCAACAAAATGGTATGTGCGCACAGCGAAGACTCAGATCAGCCTGGGCATCCGCCCAGTCTGACCAGAATCTTCGCTTGCACTCAATGTGTAGCTATTGATCCAAGCTTCTTTAAGCGGAGACAGCGAAGACTCTGATCAGACTGGGCTCAGGCTCAGGCTGATCTGAGTTTTCGCTGGGAGCAAATGCCATTTTGTAGGTTTTGTCGTTCGCTGGCTCATATATTCTATTACCTGGAGCTAAGGCAGAGAGTTATGTCGCCACTAAACCACTAGAAGAAACAAAATCTGATATTGTTCTCTTCAGGGGCGGGTTCAGAGGAGGTTCGCGTAGGGTCGGGGTCAGTCGACTCGCGCTGTAATTCAAAATTTCTGGGAACGTTTTGTTAAATTTGATCAATTTGGGATATCGTATTGACCCAAATTGTTTACACCACTTACTCTTTACCTTATACTGCTCTTCAACAAGTCCATTTTATTACTTGTGAATTTGTGTAAACTTGCTGTGTGAGTGGCAAACCGTGTAGACCCTCATCAGACACCAACTGTTCTAGTGATATTTCAACAAAAATATTCCGCCTTCACTGTCCGATAGCAGAATCATTGGATACTACAAGATATATGATTGGAGAGCAAAAACCCGGATGATACTTTGCGCATGCGCAGGATGATCTGAATCTGAGCATTTTACGCATGTTTGAAGGCACTTTTTCCGCTTGACGCGGCCCATTGAAGTTGAATTCTTACAGCTGCAATATCATTCTACAGCTCTGGGCAGCGCCCCAGGCTTGCACACTATAATGCAATACAATTTCAACAAAAACAGAAGAATAAACAGTGGCACAACAAATACCACATATGAAAATTCCTACACACATGAAAAAAGCAGATTTTCAGCAGGGACTATGCCTTGAATTAATCAGTAGACAACTAGCTGGGCGCTTAAGCCAGTTTACTGGCGCGAAATCTCACCGTTAAATAGCTCCAAATCACAAACATAGGGGACCTCTACCTCATCAGTGAAGCATTACAATGAAACACTTTTAACCCTTCTCACGCTGAATAAATTAAGATGCCACGCCCACTTCTAATATCCAGCCAATCAGATTACTTGACCTGGATTTTAGATAGAAATTCACATATTTATTGACAAACAGTGCAGATCCAGATCAGTTGGCTTCTTCAGGATCTACAATGTTTGCTAAGACAGGGCATGTCGTGTTCAGCAAGAGATCACAAACACTGTGACGAAACAAAGCAAAGGGCACAATGGCGATCTGAAGCTAGAACACAAGAAAACCGAACATTGACAGCCAACCTTCTGGACCAGATTGAAAAGGGAGCCTATTAACACATACAGATGGTATTGTATACCTAATTTTCCCAGAAAACAAATACAACTGACTCTCATCTCATTACCTTAAACACTGGTAACTCATACTGCCGCTTCAGTGAAAGTAAATAAATGGCAGTATAAATACAGTATGCTATAAATATCTTACCTTTCACCTCCTTTTATCTCAAACTACTGTTCTCTCAAACCAAACATTCTGTTCCCAAGGAGTAGGATGAGATTATGAGAGCCTACTGCAAATTCTACTACTAAGACCACTCGAAATTAAGACCACTCCACTATTAAGACCAGCTACCCAGTCAGCATTCTACGTAAATCTATATCGGGCCGTCATCGGCCCGTCAGGGTAGCTGACGGGCCGATGACGGCCCGATGTAGATTTACGTAGAATGCTAGCTGGGTATTGGCAGTCAAAATGGTTTCTTTCTCATTACGGTAAATGTCCTAAAATAATACGCAAAACTATTTTGACAAAATGGCATATGTAAACAATATATACCCAGATCAGACTGCTCCTTCAGTAGCAGTGTGATCAGGGTCCACACTGTTTGCCATCCCACTAAGTATTTTACTAAACAACTGCAAAGAAAAAAAAATAGGCTAAAAAGTATGGAATACAGTGTTCGAAATTTTAGGACATTTACCATATTCTATATTCAATATTAAGACAATCCTGCTAAAATAATGTCGTCTGCTTCTGTTGAGATTGGTGCTTTAAGCACTAACAGACGGTGACAATAATAATAATAATAATAATAATAATAATAATAATAATAATAATAAAAACAGATATGAATCTGATCTGTTATACATTTTGATCCGTAGCCCCACCCAGGGCATGACTTAGTGGCAACTCTGGCACCCAATTGAAGGTTTAGGTCTGGGTAAGTAACAAATTTCAACTTCCTTGCATAAAAGGTAAATGTAAATGTTAACTTTGACATTTGTTACACTTGTTACGAACGTCACATACCCACGTACGCACATACGCACGTACGGACGTAAAATCACGACGAAACGCTATATGTCCAAATGCTACCTTCGGCAGGCGGAGGCATAAAAAATGTAAAAATGTCATTACTCACTGACGATCGGGGAGACCATACACTTCCAAAAGAACGCCTCTTCTCTGTAACTTGGCCCCATTGTAACTTTCTGTTCTTTGAGAACTTGTACTGTTTTAAAAATTAAAACATAAGTAACTACAGCAAAACTTCAATAACTCGAACACTGATGGCTCGTCTACTGTGGCTGATTCGAACTCATTTTGGAGTCCCTTAATGTATGAAACCGAATTTCCCTAAAATAGCCCTAAACATTTGTTTTCTTGATCTGTCGTAAGACAGCTCAAGAAAACAAATGTTTAGGGATATTTTAGGGAAAAGTTTCTCATTTTATCATGAAAATGTATTTTGTCTGTACTCATAGGAATCACTTCATTGAGGCTATTCTAATGAATACTCTCAACATACCATTACTTTATAGAAGAACGAAGACATCCCTATATTATCTCCATTTGCATTCAGGTCCCGAAGTTATAAAACTTTTTTCATGCTTCACTCAACTAAGCATGAAATTTTTCATGCTAATAAATCTTAAATTACTAACAATGCCAAATTCTTTCTAGCTAAACATAGCTGAGCATGAAAATTTCTCTGCTAATAAATATGAAAATGCCAACTATTGTTGGCATTTTCATATTTATTAGCAGAGAAAATTTCATGCTCAGCTGAGCATGAAAAAAGTTTTATAACCTCGGGGCCAGATCTGGCGCTAAGCTTAACCCTTAGTGGCTCGAACAACCCATGTCTAGAACACATTCCAACAGTCTCAAAGACATTTGAGCCATTGAAGTTCTACTGTATTTTATTTTATATTTCATTTTCGAAAATATTAAGTACAATAGTTTCTTTTGGTATAGATATAATCTTGTCCGGTGACCTACGACTTCCGGTTTCGGTTTTCTAATTGACGTAAAACAGCTGGGAACCAGAAGTCTCAGATCACCGGACAAGGTTATAAGTGAATTTGAATTTTTTTTTTACATTGACATGCCATCCAGTTTAACCAATTTTAGTCGAGTCAGGTTTCATACATTTAGGACTGACCAAAATTTCCCAACATTTCCCTGACGTAAATCAAAATTTCACTGACAAATTCAGAGCCAGAAATTTTATGAATCTTGTAAGAAAAATACATCGTGACCACAAATCCTAGCTTCTTCAGGCTAACATGTAAAACTTCCTGCCATTTCCCTGACATTTTTGCAAAATTTAAGTTTTCCCTGACACGTCACAGAATTCCCTGACCTTGAAAAAAATTTCCCTGACATTCCCCTGACGTGTATGAACCCTGTAAATGGCGAACAGTGCAGATCTAGATCAGATGCCGCACGTCGCAGAGCATGGCGTCTGATCAGGGTCTACACTATTTGTATTAAATACAGGAGTATATGGTAGTAATAAAAATTCACCAAACACCCCTTCTATTGGAAACAGCCCAGTCCTATGAGTTGAGGTGAAGCTCGTGGGGGTGGGGGGGGGGGGGGTTGGGGGGGAAGGGGGGGGGTAACTTCCTATATATGGCATAGTGCGGATGTGCGTGCCGAATAGCCCCCTTTTTCAGCGCTGCCAGGTATATGATTGGCCCCCTTTTTTCAACAAAAAGTATATGAATGGCCCCATTTTTCTGGATTCCTATGTGAAAGACCCCATTTTTCTGACATCCTGGTATATGCACATATTTTTCTCTTAGATTTTTCGAGGCTGCTTATCCTCTTGGTATTATATGAACTGACTGTAATATTTGTGTAATAACCAGCAAAAAATGGGTACAAAAAATCAAAAGGCAGTATATGACTAGGTCAACATTTTGGATGATCAAGTATATGAATGGGTCCGTTTTTTCGAAGGCCAGGTATATGAATGGGGTAGGTTTTGAAATACTGGCTCGCACACCCGTACCAAAATTACCCCTAAGTTAACCCCCCGAGAGGTGAAGAGTCCAATCGATGCAAATAGGTTATGTGGAATAGGCACAGCTCCAAGAGATATAATTCTCACCTGTCTCCCTCCTCATTGGAAGCTAACCTTAAAATAATAACAGTAGTAGTAATAATAAAAATAACAATAATAATAATAATAATAATAATAATGATAACAAGAGGCCCATGGGCTACAACGCTCACCCGAGTTAACTGCTGTAAGTTAATCAGGTCATTTACTCATCATTCCCTATGAGCCTGTCAAGTTTCAAGGCAACTGATTAAACAGTTTTGAGATATCTTGCTTACAGGGTAAAATGCTGAAATTTTCAAAGGCCATAAGTAAAAAAAAAAAAAAAAAATCAAAAAAAATCAGATTATTGTTTTTTTTTTTTTTTTTTTTTTTTTTTTTCAAAAGTTAATTGGGTCATCATCTTATCCCCTATCAGCACATTTAGTTTCAATACAACAGCTCAAATAGTTTTTTTGAGATATCTTGCTTACAAGATTTCATTGCAATTTTTGCAAAGGGGCATAACTAAAAACCAAGAGGCAGATCATCGTGATTTTAGCTATTTTGAATTGCCCTTTAACAAGCAACATTTGTGCTAAATTAGAGTCATACTGCATCAGTGGTGTTGAAGGAGTTGTCATTTAAAAAAAACCTTTTCAAAAAATTAAACTTGTCATGGCAACCAAACAAAATGGCCACTGGTCATAGACCACATACATTAGATAGACAGTCATCAAATGGTCATGTGCAAAATATGGTTCACATCACTTCACTGGTTATGGAGAAAATGCAATTTAATCATTTTCCCATCATAAGTTTATGGGACCTTTCTGTTGCCATGGCAACTAAACCAAGAGGCAGATCACCATAATTTTAAGCTATTTTGAATTGTCCTTACCCAAGCAACATTCTAACCAAGTTAGGAACAAATCTTTCAATGGGTTTGAAGTTGTCGTTTGAAGTGTAAACGGACGGACGGACGACCGGACGGACGGATGGACGACGTAAAAAAACTGATCACTATAGCTAATCCTGGGCATAGCTGAGGTGAGCTAATAGTAGTAATAATAATAATAATAAGAAGAAGAAGAAGAAGAGTCTGGGTCACATTCTTTTCTATAAGAGCAGTACCCATTTTTTTTTTTTTTTTTTTTCAAGTTTCAATTAGTACTATCAGAGTATGGCATAGTTCCTATAGTCATCTTACCTTTACCTGGTGAAATTCAGCAGCCGACAAATTAGTGATATTGTTCTTTTTTTTTCCAGAAAACAAGAAAAAAATAAGGAAAACAAATATCTCAATATGTCGTCTGCTGAGAGTGCTGAGCGTTAAGAGCCGCCTCTATTTTTTGAAAGGTTTCGAATCTCAGGTTTCAAATACCATTACGATGATATATCGTTTTCTTTCTCCAAGAAAATGGGCTTAAAATTACGTTACATACAAATTGTCTCCTAAGCTGCATGAAATGCCAACGCCTATTTTCTTGAAAAAAAAATTCCAAATGTCGTATGCTGATTTTTTTTACCCAGCACGCTTCGCGTTAAACAGCGATTAATTTGATACAACGGCTTTCCATACTTTTTGTGTTTGGGACAGGAAATCATGAATTACACCCAACATGCAGCCGCTCATTCCGAGCTCTACGGGGCCACAGACCCCAAATGGGTTGACAACTAGCGCCACGTACTACAAGTACACCATTCCGACCTTAAACGAGTCCGTGATCTTCCGGAAACGAACCCGGGTCTACCACTCTAGCTACCACCCCGTTCTACCACACTACTCCTGTCACTATTGACGGTACAAACAAATCAGAGATAGTTACCTTTTATCCCTTTGAGAATGTTTCGCTCCCATTATGTATTCGTGTATATATAAATGTGTTAGCTACAACAGGAAATAAATTTAATGACACATTTGTAATATCAACGCATCAATGGGTATATAAATTGCGTTTTGAGTTGGATGCTGGCTGCATGTAAAAGTGAGAAATTATATAACGAACTTTTCTTGGAAAGTGACTGGGAAACGTAATTTGAAAGAGTCTAAACCTACATTGCTTTAAATACCAATAATATAGGCATGCCATTGCAGATTCGTAACCTGATTCCAATAATGTTGTATGTAATACAAACGCACGTGTTATTAAAATTGATCAAAATTGGAGATAAGAAAAAAAAGATCCATTGATGATCACCTTGAAAGTTAATGACAATTTTCTATTTGTCTCCGTTTACTGTTATCAAATATTTGAGTAAGTGATATCACATCATCAATTCAATCAGTCAATAATGAGTTTAGGATAACCTCGGGGATAACAGAAACATCGATTATATGATATCATAAAATAGACAAAATTCCCTTTTTGTGAAATGAATAATTCTAATTTGAATTTTTATCATCAATTAGTAGATATTGTCAGATACGAAAAATCATTTATTTCTCCAGTCTCTTCACTTTGTTGGCTGTTGGTGCACCACTGATCATTGTGAGATTATATGGGTCAAGCCAAAAAGTGCCTTCGAACATGCGCAAAATGCACATTCAGATTCTGCGCATGCGCAAAATATCATCCGGAACTTTGCTCTCCATTCATACATTCTGTAGTATCCAATGATTTTGTTAGCGGACAATCAAGGCCCAGATCAGACTGCGCGGATGCGCAAGCTGATCTTGGCCTTCTCGATTCGGGTATACCCGAAGACACGTTCTGCCATGGTGCAGGCCATATTTATTTCTCTCTATTTTAACCAGTCCTGTATGCGCGCCAATAAATCTTTTTTTTTTTTTTTTTTTTTTTTCTTTTTTCCATTTTTACAACATTTGAACCTAGGGTGAAGATTTGGTGTTAGTAAAATCGATTTAACCCCCACCCCCCCCCCCCCCCCCACAACCCCACCGATAGTTTTATGACCGTTCTTATGCGGTGGTTCTGGTCTTGTTTGTTATTTGTTAGTTTTATGACCGTTCTTATGCGGTGGTTCTAGTCTTGTTTGTTATTTGTTAGTTTTATGAACGTTCTTATGCGGTGGTTATGGTCTTGTTTGTTACTTGTTAGTTTTATGACCGTTCTTATGCGGTAGTTATGGTCTTGTTTGGTATTTGTTAGTTTTATGAACGTTCTTATGCGGTGGTTATGGTCTTGTCTGTTATTTGTTAGTTTTATGACCGTTCTTACGCGGTGGTTATGGTCTTGTCTGTTATTTGTTAGTTGTATGACCGTTCTTATGCGGTGGTTATTGTCTTGTTTGTTATTTTATAGTTTTATGACCGTTCTTATGCGGTGGTTCTGGTCTTGTTTATTATTTGTTAGTTTTATGACCGCTCTTATGCGGTGGTTCTGGTCTTGTCTGTTATTTGTTAGTTTTATGACCGTTCTTATGCGGTGGTTTTGTTTTTTTTGTTATTTGTTAGTTTTATGGCCGTTCTTATGTGATGGTTCTAGTCTTGCCTGTTATTTGTTAGTTTTATGACCGTTCTTATGCGGTGGTTCTGGTCTTGTTTATTATTTGTTAGTTTTATGACTGCTCTTATGCGGTGGTTCTGGTCTTGTCTGTTATTTGTTAGTTTTATGACCGTTCTTATGCGGTGGTTTTTTTTTTTTTTTTTTTTGTTATTTGTTAGTTTTATGGCCGTTCTTATGTGATGGTTCTAGTCTTGCCTGTTATTTGTTAGTTTTATGAGCGTTCTTATGCGGTGGTTCTGGTCTTGTCTGTTATTTGTTAGTTTTATGACCGTTCTTATGCGGTGGTTATGGTCTTGTTTGTTACTTGTTAGTTTTATGACCGTGCTTATGCGGTGGTTATGGTCTTGTCTTTTATTTGTTAGTTTTATCAACGTTCTTATGCGGTGGTTATGGTCTTGTCTGCTATTTGTTAGTTTTATGACCGTTCTTATGCGGTAGTTATGGTCTTGTTTAGTATTTGTTAGTTTTATGACCGTTCTTATGCGGTGGTTATGGTCTTGTCTATTATTTGTTAGTTTTATGAACGTTCTTATGCGGTGGTTATGGTCTTGTCTGTTATTTGTTAGTTTTATGAACGTTCTTATGCGGTGGTTCTGGTCTTGTTTGTTATTTGTTGGTTTTATGACCGTTCTTATGCGGTGGTTATGGTCTTGTTTGTTATTTATTAGTTTTATGACCGTTCTTATGCGGTGGTTCTGGTCTTGTTTGTTATTTGTTAGTTTTATGACCATTCTTATGCGTTGGTTCTGGTCTTGTCTGTTATTTGTTAGTTTTATGACCGTTCTTATGCGGTGGTTCTGGTCTTGTTTGTTATTTGTTAGTTTTATGACCGTTCTTATGCGGTGGTTCTAGTCTTTCTGTTATTTGTTAGTTTTATGACCGTTCTTATGCGGTGGTTCTGGTCTTATTTGTTATTTGTTAGTTTTATGACCGTTCTTATGCGGTAGTTATGGCCTTGTTTGTTACTTGTTAGTTTTATGACCGTTCTTATGCGGTGGTTCTGGTCTTGTCTGTTATTTGTTAGTTTATGAACGTTCTTATGCGGTGGTTATGGTCTTGTCTGCTATTTGTTAGTTTTATGACCGTTCTTATGCGGTAGTTATGGTCGTGTTTGATATTTGTTAGTTTTATGACCGTTCTTATGCGGTGGTTATGGTCTTGGCTGTTATTTGTTAGTTTTATGACCGTTCTTATGCGGTGGTTATAGTTTTGTCTGTTATTTGTTAGTTTTATGACCATTCTTATGCGATGGTTCTGGTCTTGTTTGTTACTTGTTAGTTTTATGACCGTTCTTATGCGGTGGTTCTGGTCTTGTTTGTTATTTGTTAGTTTTATGACCGTTCTTATGCGGTGGTTCTAGTCTTTCTGTTATTTGTTAGTTTTATGACCGTTCTTATGCGGTGGTTCTGGTCTTATTTGTTATTTGTTAGTTTTATGACCGTTCTTATGCGGTAGTTATGGCCTTGTTTGTTACTTGTTAGTTTTATGACCGTTCTTATGCGGTGGTTCTGGTCTTGTCTGTTATTTGTTAGTTTATGAACGTTCTTATGCGGTGGTTATGGTCTTGTCTGCTATTTGTTAGTTTTATGACCGTTCTTATGCGGTAGTTATGGTCGTGTTTGATATTTGTTAGTTTTATGACCGTTCTTATGCGGTGGTTATGGTCTTGGCTGTTATTTGTTAGTTTTATGACCGTTCTTATGCGGTGGTTATAGTTTTGTCTGTTATTTGTTAGTTTTATGACCGTTCTTATGCGATGGTTCTGGTCTTGTTTGTTACTTGTTAGTTTTATGACCGTTCTTATGCGGTGGTTATAGTTTTGTCTGTTATTTGTTAGTTTTATGACCGTTCTTAGGCGGTGGTTATGGTCTTGTCTGTTATTTGTTAGTTTTATGAACGTTCTTATGCGATGGTTATGGTCTTGTTTGGTATTTGATAGTTTTATGACCGTTCTTATGCGGTGGTCTTGTTTGTTATTTGTTAGTTTTATGACCGTTCTTATGCTGTGGTTATGGTCTTGTCTGTTATTTGTTAGTTTTATGACTGTTCTTATGCGGTGGTTCTGGTCTTGTTTGTTATTTGTTTGTTTTATGACCGTTCTTATGCGGTGGTTCTGGTCTTGTTTGTCATTTGTTAGCTTTATGACCGTTCTTTTGCGGTAGTTATGGTCTTGTTTGTTATTTGTTAGTTTTATGACCGTTCTTAGGCGGTGGTTCTGGTCTTGTTTGTTATTTGTTAGTTTTATGATTATTTTTATGCGGTGATTTGGATTTGTTTGTTCTTTAGCCTTGTGGCTGCTCGTTGGGTTTTCTTCTATATTTAGTCCTCTTCGTCTTCTTACTGTTGTGTTCAATGACTTCTTTCTGGCGTTCATCACGAAAACATGCCTATATGATTTTAACCCCATTAACTCCCACTTTTATATAGTAAAACCGGGGTTTACAGGGTAGTTTTATGACCGTTCTTATGCGGTGGTTATGGCCTTGTTTGTTACTTGTTAGTTTCATGACCGTTCTTATGCGGTGGTTCTGGTCTTGTCTGTTATTTGTTAGTTTTATGAACGTTCTTATGCGGTGGTTATGGTCTTGTCTGCTATTTGTTGGTTTTATGACCGTTCTTATGCGGTAGTTATGGTCTTGTTTGGTATTTGTTAGTTTTATGACCGTTCTTATGCGGTGGTTATGGTCCTGGCTGTTATTTGTTAGTTTTATGACCGTTATTTTGCGGTGGTTCTGGTCTTGTTTGTTATTTGTTAGTTTTATGACTGTTCTTATGCGGTTGTTTTGGTCTTGTCTGTTATTTGTTAGTTTTATGACCGTTCTTATGCGGTGGTTATGGTCTTGTCTGTTATTTGTTAGTTTTATGACCGTTCTTATGCAGTAGTTATTGTCTTGTTTGTTATTTGTTAGTTTTATGACCGTTCTTATGCAGTGGTTAAGATCTTGTCTGTTATTTGTTAGTTTTATGACCGTTCTAATGTGGTGGTTCTGGTCTTGTTTGTTATCCGTTAGTTTTATGACCGTTCTTATGCGGTGGTTCTGGTCTTGTCTGTTATTTGTTAGTTTTATGACCATTCTTATGCGTTGGTTATGGTCTTGTTTGTTATTTGTTAATTTTATGACCGTTCTTATCCGTAGGTCCTGGACTTGTTTGTTATTTGTTAGTTTTATGACCGTTCTTATGCGGTGGTTCTGGTCTTGTCTGTTATTTGTTAGTTTTTTGACCGTTCTTATTCGGTGGTTCTGGTCTTGTTTGTTATTTGTTAGTTTTATGACCGTTCTTATGCGGTGGTTCTAGTCTTGTCTGTTATTTGTTAGTTTTATGACCGTTCTTATGCGGTAGTTATGGTCTTGTTTTTTATTTGTTAGTTTTATGACCGTTCTTATGCGGTAGTTATGGTCTTGTTTTTTATTTGTTAGTTTTATGACCGTTCTTATGCGGTAGTTATTGTCTTGTTTGTTGTTAAGTTTATGACCGTTCTTATGCCGTGGTTCTGGTCTTGTTTGTTATTTGTTAGTTTTATTACCGTTCTTATGCTGTGGTTCTAGTCTTGTTTGTTATTTGTTAGTTTTATGACTGTTCTTATGCGGTGGTTCTGGTCTTGTTTGGTATTTGTTAGTTTTGAATTCGTTCTTATGCGGTGGTTCGGGTCTTGTTTGTTATTTGTTAGTTTATGAACGTTCTTATGCGGTAGTTCTGGTCTTGTCTGTTATTTGTTAGTTTTATGACCGTTCTTATGCGGTGGTTATGGTCTTGTTTGTTATTTGTTAGTTTTATGACCGTTCTTATGCGGTAGTTATGGTCTTGTTTGTTATTTGTTAGTTTTATGACCGTTCTTAGGCAGTGGTTCTGGTCTTGTTTGTTATTTGTTAGTTTTATGATTATTTTTATGCGGTGATTTGGATTTGTTTGTTCTTTAGCCTTGTGGCTGCTCGTTGGGTTTTCTTCTATATTTAGTCCTGTTCGTCTTCTTATTGTTGTGTTCAATGACTTCTTTCTGGCGTTCATCACGAAAACACGCCTATATGATTTTAACCCCCTTAAATCCCACTTTTATATAGTAAAACCGGGGTTTACAGGGGTATACATTATGTTTCTTATTTCTGCTCAAAAACATAGATTGTGGGTACTCGTTAGAACCGCCTCGGCGAGGCGGTTCTGACGGGTACCCACAATCTATGTTTTGAGAAGAATATGAAAAAAAATCAGGTTTTATGTCTGAAAATTTTCAGTTTCTTGGAAGTGAATTTTTCTATAAATTTGAATAGGCGTGTTTTCGTAATGGTGATCAGTGATCACTTTGTTGTCATGGTTTGATTGCTCCTCCTCTTGTTGCTATCGATAAGCTAAGTTCTGTGATAGTGGCTCCTCCTGGACAGCTTCTATACTATTATATTTCAGCCCATTTAACCCATTGTACTCAATGAACTCCCCCACACTATATATTGGAAGATTCTAATTTCGATTTTAGGTATATCAGGCTATGTGATTTAGACATTCCTAGAAGAAAATGGTTGAACTGTTTGCAAACAGTGGAGACCCTGATCAGACGCCGCGTTCTGTATCGTCTGATCTGGGTATGCACTGTTTGCCAATTACTCTTATAGGGGTCTCTAGACTACAATGGTTTAAGCTGACCAATTGGTAATATGTCTCAGTTTTGGTTACTGTCCTTTCGACATCACTCGGAAAGAATTTTTTGCTTGACGTTTTATTTTGAATGAAAATATTTTGTTCTGACTGACCATATCTTATCAGAAACCATGTTTTTGTTGTTGTTGTTGTTGTTTTTTTTTTTTTTTTTTTTTTTTTGTGTGTTTTGTTCTCAAATAATTACCCTTTAATTTTAATTTACAGCAAACAATTGGTCTAACATGCGATTTCTAAAGTAAAGTGATCTGTTTTGGAACTTTTGTGTAATAAAATAGTTTTTACTTTTCTTTACTGAATTTGAACAACAGATGTTTCACAAAATATTGTGAAAATTTCAGACCAGTGGAGCAAGCGGAACTTGTTGAAAACCTGGTTCCAAGTTACCTAGCCTATAGATTTCTGCATGATTTGCATTCATTTTTACTGTGGGAAAAAGTGAAAATATTTGACGTTTTAAAAACCAATGTCTTGAATAAAACTTTTTGTGCATAGGTAGTTACAAATGGTTTTGGATTAAATCATGACAAAAAATTTGTAAATTTACTTTTTCTGTGTAAAGCGCCAAGCAAAACATGACTTTCTGAATGATGTCGAAAGCACAGTATATGAAGCATTTCTTCTTGATCAGCCTCCAATTTCGCGCAGTCTGGTCAGAATCAACACTGGGAGCATTTTGGATAGCCAAGGATGCAAAGTTTCTTTATGCGGACAACCATCATGAAAACACGCCTACATAGTTTTGACCCCCTTAAACCCCACTTTTATATAGTAAAACTGGGGTTTATAGGGGTATACATTATTTTTCTTATTTCTGCTCAGAAACATAGATTGTGGGTACTCGTTAGAACCGCCTCCTCGAGGCGGTTCTAACGAGTACCCACAATCTATGTTTTGAGCAGAAATATGAAAAATATCGGAAATTTTTATCTGAAAATTTTCATTTTTTGGTGGGAAAATTTTCAGTATATTTGAATAGGCATGTTTTTGTAATGAAAGACTAATCAGACGAAGCGGATTCGCAGGCTGATTTGAGTCTTCGTACGTTTTTTGACGTTGAGATTCAAATGTCAGAATTGAGACGGAACGTTTCAGCACGTCACGGCATCAAACAGTTTAGCGACGTATTTGATACACCTATAACCATTAGTTCAAGCGACAGATCTGAGCAGAGTTCTCTTTTAATGAGGGGTATCTGGGCTTTTTTTTTTTTTTTTTAAATAAAATTCATCCAGCATTAGCAACTTACTGACTCATTTTAGAATGAGTGAACTCCACAACTCCTACCCTCACACAACGATATATATTGGTAGGGTCCATTTTCGATTCTGAATATCTGGGCCCAGTTGTTCAAAGCTAACGACATCGTTAGTTAACGATTCGTTAAAATTTACATCGAATGATACGCAAATATGCTGATTTTTTTTTTTTTTTTTTTTTTTTTTTGCTGAAAAATGTGAGTAGCTTTTGCAGTGCAAAAGCTACTCACATTCTTTCAGCAAACAATATCAGAATATTGTATATTGAATCCGCTAAAACAGTTAACGAAATGATCCTTAACGAACTCGTTAAGCTAACGACGCTTTGAACAACTGGGCCCTGATTTAGATATTCCTTTAGAAAAATGGCTAAAATATTTGCAAGCAATAGAGCCCCTAATCTGCGGCGTCTGATTTGGATCTGCACTGTTTTCCATTTACCTTTTCATATTATGGTCCTTAAAACTTTCACACAATATGTATATATATATATACACATAAAAATTCTATGTCCGTGACCTTGACCGTGAGGCCACGTAAGGGGAAGGGTAGGGTACTGCATAAACGTTCGGACCAATATCTATCATCATACCAAATATGAACTTTATCCATCGTAAGATGTGGAAGTTATCATGGACTCTTAAAACTTTGACGCAGATTTCTACGTACGCCGCGGAAGTACTAAAGGACGAACAAACATACGAGCGGACTAACAGACAGACTGGAATACGAAAACTATATACCCCTCCTCCTAATGCCGGGGGTATAATAAGGAATAACATCAATAATAAAAGTATATTTTATTGTATAGACTGACAAAAAAAACGACGAAGTAAATAAATGAATATTGTGAATACGTTAAATGTCCTAAAATTCCAAACACTTTATTCCACACTTTTTTGGCTAAATTTTGCTTTTTATGCAGTTGCTTCTTAAAATACTTAGTGGAATGGCAAATAGTGTAGACCTTGATCAGACTGCTCCTTCAGGGTCTGATCTGGGTCTAAACTGTTTGCATAGGCCATTTTGTCAGAAACTTAGGTGTACGAAATTTTAGAACATTTACCGTACCATAAAAAGTATATGAACCGAAACGTGAGGAAACGTACATGTGCGCATAATGAGAACTCAAATCAGCCTGCGCATTCGCACAGCCTGGTCAGAGTCTTCGTTGCCCGCATGTAAATCTTTGCATCCTTAACTATCCAAAATGTGCCCAGTGAAGATACTGATCAGACTGTGTGAATGCGCAGACTGATCTGAATCTTTGCTGCGCGCATGTCCTGTTGCCCGTTTCCTGACGTTGCGGCTTATAAATTTCTTAGATTTGCTGTAGCGCCCATTGCGTATTTACTCTAAATATCAGGACATCTTAAGATGACCGGATATACTTAGTAGGTTTTCACAATTGTTTACAAGGAAGACAGCTTTTGTGACTTCCTGTTTGCATTTCTGCACATCAGTTCCTTCTTAAAAGGGATCTACTCTAAGAGGATTGAATTTGTCCCCAAGGGAACAAATTCTTTCCTCATTGAGCAGACCCCTTCCGGAAGGGAGGTAAGTAACAATGAGAGGGTTACCTCCTATGAACTTAACTCCTCAGCATACTTGTCCTGAAACTGAAACAAGTCTTATTTTTGTCTAAAAGCTATTGGTTGATTGATAAACAGTGTAAACCCTGACCAGAGGCTGCGTCTTCTGGTTCTGATCTGGGTCTACATTATTTGGCTCAGGCTTGTCTATATGAATGCTAAAGATAACTACGGTATACACCCAAAAGCTCGTCCCTGAGAGCAATTTTCCTTAGAAGTTACGCGTGTTACAATATAAATCATTGTAGCCGGAATGTAAGAAATCGTAGCTTCTGAAATGTTCTGAAATGTACGCGCAACGAAGATTCAAATCAGCCTGTGCATTCGCGCAGTCTTATCAGACTCTTTGTTATCCGCATGAAGAAACTTTGCATCTTTTGCTCGCCAAAATGCGCCAAGTGAAGATTCTGATCAGACTGCGCGAATGCGCAGTCTGATCTGAATCTTCGCTGGGCGCACACGTCCGAAGATACGTTTTCTAACGCTGCGGTTGATTTTCTTTGTGGGAAAGTTGGTCTTCATTAAAAAAAAAAAAAAAAAAAAAAAAAAGATGGATTTAGACTGTTACATTCGCTATTAAACTTTACCACTCTCTTAGCTAATTCAGCAGACGAAAAATTAGTAAAAGTTTTCTTATTTTCCCCAGAAAACAGGTTCTGACAGTTCATGTAATTGTCTCCAATGGAAATTAAGATACATGCAGAAAATCTGCATGAAATGTAAAAACTTGTTTTCTGGGAAAAATAAGAATGGTATTTCAATATTTGCGGAAAAATTTACCCAGAGCGATAAGCGTTAAAAGGTCACATACATTGCTTCTGACTTAGGACAAAAATGCACTCGACTGACCAGGAAAATGCCTGCAAACAACAGAAGCCAGACAAGGGTATTCTTGTATTTTATTGCAGTTACAATGCCTGTAGAATATGCCTTCAGCCCGTACCCGTCCCCGCCCCTACCCCCACCAACCCACCACCCCACACCAAAAACCCAGCTTTCAGGACTTACCCTAAGATACACTGAAAGTGTTCTCAAATTGTAAAATTACTTTTTTACCCCAAAATATTCCATATAGAAGCGAAATTAGAACAGTTCCATTCCTGCTCACAGATTCTATAAATAGCACCGATTTTATAAACCTGACTGTGTGTATGGACGCTTTTGTAAAACGAAAACATAAACTTTTTGTAAAGATCATATTAAAAAATCATCTAGAGTCCCCACGGCACACAAATGGATTGTCGACACACCAAATGACATAAAAATCAAACTAAGGAACTATTTTACCTAACAAGCAATTCATAGATCTATTAAACTCTTTCAACCCTGCAGACTAAAACATATACCGTTGCAAACAGTGCAGATCCAGATGAGACGGCTTGTGACGAGCCGTCTCACCTGTATTGACCTACACTGTTTGCCATTCTGTTATTGATTTTTGACTGAAACCCAATTTGCAACAATGGATGTGTCCAAAGTCAGAGATGGAATTCATATCAGAAACTCAGGGGTGGAAGGGTTAACGGTACTCGTTACACACTCGTTAACCGCTCGCAATCACTGATACATTGCTCCCACGTCTACTGAACGCAGTTCGCCATCACTTGTGCACTGCCCCCGCGTCCACTGAACACATTTCGAAATCACTGATACAGTGCTCCCGCGTCCACTGGAGACAGTTCGCAATTACTGATACAGTGCTATCGTGTCCACTGAACGCAGTTTGCAATCACTGATACAATGCTACCATGTCCACTGAACGCAGTTTTCAATCACTGATACAGTGCTACCGTGTCCACTGAACGCAGTTTGCAATCACTGATACAGTGTTCCCGCGTCCACTGGAGACAGTTCGCAATCACTGATACAGTGCTACCGTGTCCACTGAACGCAGTTTGCAATCACTGATACAGTGCTACCGAGTCCACTGAACGCAGTTTGCAATCACTGATATAGTGCTACCATTTCCACTGAACGCAGTTTGCAATCACTGATACAGTGCTACCGTGTCTACTGAACGCAGTTTGCAATCACTGATACAGTGCTACCGTGTCTACTGAATGCACTTCGTAATTACTGATAAAGTACTCCCGCCTCAGCTGGATGCAGTTCGCAATGTTCGCAATCACTGATGCAGTGCTTCCGCGTCCATTGAACGCAATGCAGTTACGGATACAGTGCTCCTGCGTCCACTTGACGCAGCTCGCAATTACTAATACAGTGCTCCCGCATCCACTGGACGAAGATCGCAATTACTGATACAGTGCTCCCGCGTCCACTGGACGCAGTTAGCAATTACTGATACAGTGCTCGAACGTCCACTGAATGAAGTTCGCAATAACTGATACAGTGTTCCCGCATCTACTAGACGCAGTTCGCAATCACTGATGTAGTGCTTCCGCGTCCATTGGACGCAATGCACAGTTACCGATACAATGCTCCTGCGTCCACTTGACGCAGTTCGCAATTACTAATACAGTGCTCTCGCGTCCACTGGACGCAGTTCGCAGTTACTGACACAGTGCTCCCGCGTCCACTGGAAGAATGTCGCCATTAATGATACAGTGCTGCCGCGTTCACCTGACTACCGGACGCAGTTCGCAATTACAGATTTTCATTACCCTGTGTACAGAGTCAAAAGAAGCTTAATCTCGCCAACGCCCAGGTAGGGCCGGATACTGACAACCTTGTATTTGACACTACAGTCTTGTATATTTATTTATATTTATTTAAACAATGTTTAAAGAGGATGACACAATTAGCTATAAATAACTATTCTACCTTGTGGTCCTCTAACTAAAATTTATATACATATATACAACAAGACTTAACTAACAGCTAAGAAATTCATGGGATAAAAGTAGCTTGTAGCGAAGTGAATGCTTGTATAAAGTTTTTATCAAATAAAAGTGCTAACAGGTATGTGCAAGTGATTTAAAACCAAACATGGCACTGAATTATATCAAAGACAAATCTGTATGTTATCACAGTTTTTGTAAGTGCTTTAAGATTTGACGAGCGCATAAAACCAATATCTAAAACAATTATGCTAGGTCATAAAAGCTCTCAATTCAGTTACAATAACGGTTTCAGCGATAATTTTACACATGGTATATCATTTAAAATCATAGTTAAAGACATTTTATAAGGGTTAAAATGTTGCTTTGAGACTGCTTAAAGGTAGAGAGTGACCCCGATGTTTTTACTGTTTGAGGTAGAGCATTCCATAGTCTTGGTGCGGAACACGAAAAAGAGCCATCAAAAAGTGCTGTCCGTGCTTTCGGCACATAAAGTGAGCCATTTTCTGATGACCTGAGGTTAAGAGTGTGTACCTCGGATACTGGTTTTAGAAGTTGTGTTATATATTCAGGGGATAAATTATTTATTGCTCGGTATGTCAAGACAGCCTTATTATATTTAAGTCTGTCCGGAATTGACAGCCATCCCAGCTGACTGAACATATCTACTGATGGGGTATCGTAATTTGCTCGCAGGATGATTCGAGCAGCGCGTTTTTGCAGCTTGGATATGCGTTCAATATTAGTTACAGAGGCTGACCCCCAGGTAACAGAGCCATAATCAATATAAGGAAGAATATACCCCTGATAGTAAACTTTTTGAATATGTGTCGGTACATACGTTGCTAACTGGCGTAATAGAGATATTTTAGATGAGATAAGGGAGCATAAGTGGTCTATATGGGCAGACCAAGAAAGGTGTTCATCGATATAAACACCAAGGAGTTTCTGTTTACTAACGGATTGAATATTGACATCGTCAGCAATAATATTTAGAGGTCGAGAGTCGTTCAAGCGTTTTCTAGCGCCAACTAGCATACAAGTTGTTTTGGTCATGTGAACATTCATTTTGTTTATCTTTCCCCATGTTTTTGTGTTACCGAATTCTCCTTGCAGATCTTCTTCAATAGCATCTATGTCATTACCATGCGTGTGAATCGTCGTGTCATCTGCATACAAATCAGAGGAGCACTTTTTGATATGAAGCGGAAGATCGTTGATAAAAATGAGAAATAAGGTCGGGCCTAATATTGAGCCCTGAGGCACACCAGATTGTACGGTGGTGAAATCCGTCAACCCTTTATCATTCTCGATTACTTGTTGTCGAGAACATAAATATGATTTGAACCACTGAATGGCAGAAGGGTTAAGTTTGTATAATGCAAGTTTATTCAGCAAGATGGAGTGATCAACTAGATCAAAAGCCTTCCGAAAATCGATAAAAAGGGCTCCAACCAAGTCACCCTTATCAATACATTTCATCCAGTCATTAATGAGTTTGACTAAAGCTGTTTGGCAACTATGTTTTGGCCTGAACCCGGATTGATTGTCATGTAGAAGTTTATATTTGTTCAAATATGCCATAAGATGTTTGTTCACGTGCTTTTCGAAAATTTTAGATACAGTGGACAGGATAGAAATTGGCCTATAGTTTGAGGGGTCGGACTTTTCACCACCTTTGTAAATTGGAAGTACCTTTGCCAATTTCATTTGAGAAGGAAACTGGCCGGTCGCAATGCTTTTATTGATAAGCATCGCAATCGATGGCGATAATGATTTAGCAGCAAGTTTGATGATCCTTGGCCCTATGCCGTCAAGCCCGGTCGATTTTGAAACCTCTAAGGTATTAATATGTAATAAAACTTGTTCGGGGGTAATAAATGGAATTGTAAATTGTGTGTTTGTAGGCACTTTGCTATCAACAAAATCGCTGATTTTATTGGTGTCAAAGTCTAAATGAATTTCCGGATGATGTGTTTTTATTCAAAAGCTCGGCAACTGAAGCAAAGTATTTATTCAGTTTGCTCGCAACAGCTTCAGACTCCGTAATGGTTTCATTTCCGATTATAAGTTTTTGAGGCAAATTACTGGAGGCAGTCTTGCTACCATTAGTCACGTCTCGCAGGTGTTTCCATAAGGATTTGGTATCTTTTGAATTTGTTATGCTATTAGAAAAATATTTACGTTTTGCTTGTCGTATGAGTTGTTTTGTTTTATTGCGGTATTTTCTATGATCACTCCATTGCTTTAATCGTTTGGTTTTATCTCGTAAAGATTGCATTTGAATTATATCTGGAGTAAACCAGTCAGGCATACGTTTAGATTTTACGCGTTTGGATTTAATCGGAGCATGATTGTTCAAGTGTTTCAAAAGGAATGAATACCAGATGTTAAGGTCTTCGTCTATACCGTATAAAACCGCATGATCCTCAAACCGTACATTTGTTTGTGAGAATTAACCCATTTATGCAGCGTTCCATAAAAAGGACATTGGCAAACAGTGTAGACCCTGATCAGACGCCGCAGAACGCGGCGTCTGATCAGGGTCTGCATTGTTTGCATTAAATACAGGAATTTTTATATCACATGGTAAAACTGAAAATAACCAGATATCCCTTAATTTGAAAATGGACAGGTCCAAAGAGTTAAGGCAGAACAGGTCACTCGGCATAAATAGGTTAATATGTCGAAGTCGACTGAGCAGATACATGTTTTGTTTTTTGTTTGTCTGTTTTTTTTTGTTTGTTTTGTTTGCTAAAAATACACAAAACGGGCCGTAACTTGCTCTTGTAACGTTAGGTGACAGAACGTGGCTGCCCTGAAATATGCATTCTGTCTAAACTTTTGTTAGGTGTAGCTATTTACCACAAATCATGGCACCGGGAAACTGTATTCTTCACTATATTATGTAACAGTGCACAACCAATCATACATGAGCCGCCACGAGTGAAAACGTACATTCTGACAAGTGCGTACAGCGAAGATTCAAATAAGCCTGCGCATCTGCGCACTCTGATCAGAATCTTTGTTCTTTTAATGAAGGAACTTTGCATCATTGGCTATCCAAAATACCGTAGGTGAATATTCTGATCAGACTGCTCGAATGCGCAGGCTGATCTGAATCTTCGCCGAGTGCATACGTCCGAGGGTACGTGTTTCTGACGTTGCAGCTCATATTTGTCCTCGCATAAAACAATCATCATTTTTTCACAGATCTGACCAGTTTGATTTCTTTTCACTTTTTATCAATCTGACAATTAACTATGGCCGCCAATATTATTCCAGACGACATACCAACCACGCCTCCAAACATTGTACTTGCAGAGGCACTAAAGGAAGCTGAAGCCATTCCTGCTACAGCTCCGACCAGTGAGGCCTGGTCAACACGCACTTGACCTCTGTTCTTTCGGAGCCGGTAACAGCGATCCCAAACCGCTTCCTCTGTCTCAACGCTACGCAGTCTCATGTATGTCATAAATGGACCGGTAACCAGCCCCAGTAACATGCCATTTCTACCATATCTCGCCATCCGGCTTTTTATTTCCGGCCAATTACGAGTGTTCTTTTTCACCGCGGCGCTGATGGGAGCTATAAGAAGTGATCCAAGTAACCCGAACGCTTGCACGTCTTTTATAGTCACGTGGGCTGTAAGCTCCGCTCTTGGATAAGGGATATCTTCAAACTCCTGATCACTCAGAGTAAAACCAAGTAAGTTCTTTGCCCACGGAATGCTCATTGTGACTATGTTGTGAGTACCTAAAATAAAAACAAACTGGAGATTTCTTTTACCGCGAGACACAATTGCGGCCATCTCTAGCTCTTCATAACAGAACACCCTTAACGCTTAGCATACTGGGTAAAATTTTCAGCAGACAGCCATTATGAAAACACGCCTATTCAAATATACTGAAAATTTTACCACCAAACAATGAAAATTTCAGATAAAAATTCTGATATTTTTCATATTTCTGCTCAAAACATAGATTGTGACTACATGTTAGAACCGGCTCGGTGAGGCGGTTCTAACGAGTAGCCACAATATATATTTTTGAGCAGATATAAGAAAAAATAATGGATTCTCCTGTAAACTCCAGTTTTACTATATAACAGTGGGGTTTAAGTTGGTCAACATTTTATAGGCATGTTTTCATTATGTTTTGAAATATTTTTTTCTGAAGAAGGAAACAATTTGCAGGAAATGTCAAAGCCTATTTTTCTGGGAAAAATAAGAAAAAATAAAGAGAGGTAAATGTTCAAGTAAAGTCTTTAAAGATTTGGAAATTTTGAACACTGCGTTCTCCTTTAAAATATCTGCTATACAAATCCGTATTAGGTAAAGTTACTTCGATTGATTGATTGAGTTGAGGTTTTACGGCCCAGTCATCCCAGTAGGATCATGTCGAGCCGGCCAATTTACCGTTCCACATTACTTCCTGTGCATGCTTAGTACTCTAAAGGTTAACCAGTACTTGTGCACATTCTGTCGCCAGAAACTGACATCAACTGTCCTTCTTGAATCAGCGGGAGAGAATGACCGTAGAAAATATTTCATGATAATTAATCTCCACGGAAGAATGTTGCCGGACCCGGCGGGGATCGAACCCTCGACCTCCTTTTCACCAGTCAGATTCGCATCCGACTCAGCCACCAAGGCCGGCTACGTTACTTCGAGCAGCGTCATCAAAGGTCTTCATTATCTTTATTCAATAAAGCCAATCGCTCGCGAGAGTTTTTCCCCATCACGAAATCATGCCTATATAATTTTGACCCCCTTAAACCCCACTTTTATATAGTAAAACTTGGGTTTACAGGGGTATACATTATTTTTCTTATTTCTGCTCAAAAACATAGATTGTGGGTATTCGTTAGAGCCGCCTTGACCGAGTACCAACAATCTATGTTTTGAGCAGAAATATAAAAAAAAAAAAAAAAAAATATCTGAATTTTTTATCTGAAAACTTTCAGTATTTTGGTGGTGAAATTTTCAATATATTTTAATAGGCGTGGTTTCGCAATGCAAACGTTTTTGCATCTTCTGAACGGTTATTGTAAATCCGTCTTGTGTGACTTCAAATTAGGGAGTAGCCGTTATTCTCGTTGACGAGCCTCAAGATGTTAGGTCGAATAAATTATATCAATAATCATTAGTTTTATAAGGAATCGACTGTATAATATGAACCCTGTAAACATTTTTGTCTACTGAACAAGTGTGCTCGGAGGATAATTTGACAGAGACGTCACGGTAGCTACACGTACCATTACCTGGCCAAAGCGGTTTTGCATGAATTATCAGGAAAGCGTTATAAATAATTTTATGTAGTATACAATCTTATTGCTGTAAGTATGTTTTAGTTTGTATGTTGCAATAGCACACTTGCTAGGGTGGATCGCTGTGGACAAACGGTTAGATGATTGTTTAGTGCACGAGTCATATAGCGGTACCTCATTGTTTGTTTTTTTTTTGTTTTTTTTAAATCACTTTCACTTCGCTAATGGTCCTTGTATGATACATATACGATTTTAAATATATACTTTCGGACACTGTTATGGCATCGTTGACATTTTTACACAAAGGATATGTTTCTGGCGTTTTTGTCTCCATATAGATCTATATGGGCACGGATTGTCAGCACGTGGAAATTCGAACTAAAAATTTAACTAGACTTACCGATTTACGTCTTGCCTTTTTTTTTTTTTTTTTTAACTATTTCAAATCTGTTCCATAATCGATAATTGCAAGATACATGTTCTTTCTTAACTTATTTTCTTTTATTTTTAGTACTTAAAATAGTATGAAAAAAAAAAAAAAAAAAAAAAAAAAAAAAAAAAAATAGAACACTAGGATTCGAACCCACATGTCCAAATTTGTAGTCTAGGAAAACTAACACTGGGTTATTGCGGATGAACGGTTACCGCTGCTTACAATATTTATTAAAGGTAGCTATTCGTGTGGCGTTTACATATTTATTACAATGGACTTGGTCTAACATTATAAACAATCAGTGAAGTCACTATCAATTTATCTTCCGAGGATAGTACAATTATTTTATTGCATAGGCCACCATTTTGATAGTGCAAAAAAAAAAAAAAAAAAAAAAAAAAAAACAGCTTGAATATATATGCAGTTTCCGTTATTCGCTACCGTCCGGCGAAAACTGTCACAACTGAACGGAATTTTTGCTATAGTTTGCGAATATTACCGCGAACGTTTCGCCTCTTCATTAAACCGAAACAAGATACAAGATATTTATTACGAATTTTCGGCTCATATAGGAGCATATACAGATGCATCAAAATGTACTAACAAATGAATAATCAAGGAAAGAGTTCCAAATGACAGAAAATAATTACTAAGAAAGAAGGACAGAAACAATGGAACAAAGGGGAAAAAAAACAAACAACTATTATGATCTATATTATATAGTAAATGCTATCTATTGTTAATCTATATACCCTATTCCCCCAAATGCGTCCGATGGCGCATGCCTCTCAGCAAGGGTGCCCACCAAAATCACTGGAACAAAATGATCCAGAGCATACCGTCCTACTGCTTGTACTATGACCCCAACTAAGTCGCTATGACCAGTTTGGCTTCCCATACAATATGACACACTGGAGGTTCTATTTAGTGACCTTTACGCTCGAGGTCATTTTGCAACTCAGACCTCTAAAGGCTCAGGCATTATCACCGTTTGCACAAAGGTATGCTCGAAACCATGTTCGTAAACGAATCTCGGCAGTCAGAGCCCAAACCCCGACTAATGCATGGGATATCGGTCCCAAACATCTCATCTAGAACCTCAAAGTTGGCCTATATTCAGAAGCCATGGCAGTGCTGTGTATTTCACAGATTCTAGTAATTAAACAACATTAGGCTATAGCAGAAGAGATAGCAATAATATTAATAATAATCGTAAATCTTACCTAGCTACTGACAATCAAAATTATAATCATCAACTAAGATGAGCTAAGATCCACAAATCTTGCATACAGCGGCTATTTATAAACGGGTAAAAAATACTATTTATGTTAAAGTATTGGAAGACGTTGTAGCAGTAATTGTTGATAAGAGCCTATTAACAAGTGACAGTCCGGACCAGCTTGTATTTCAACGCTGTCAGACGATACAGTGTTCACAAATATATAATTTGGGCCGTGCTAAACAAAAAGGTGCATTCGAACATGCGCAAAATGAGCAGATTCAGATCATCCTGTGCAAGCACAAAGTATCATCCGGGCCTTTGCTTTCCATTCATACATTCTGTAGAAGCCTGTGATTCTGTAAGCGGACATGGAAGATACTGGTCAGACTACAAAGGCTGATCTAGGGCTTCACTGTCCGCATATGCCCGCAGACACATGTTCGCATAGCGCGGCCCATTTAATCTTTAAAGAATACAGTAAATTCTGTGTAAGACAGCCACCTTAAAAATTGACCTTATAGTGGCTGATGTGGAAAAGTGGTTGTCTTATAAAGGTACATGTCATGTAATTTTGCTAGCAAAATTACATGGCATGTACCTTTATAAGACAGACAACTTTTTCCACATCAACCACTATTTAAAGTCAGACTCGAAGGTGGCTCTCTTACACAGGTTTTACTGTATGAAAAAGTGAACAAATAATACTTTGGTCACACTGCGAATGCGCAGGCTAGTCGAAACCACGTGGTCGAAATATCGCTGTTTACATACGGCATCATTTGGGCCCTGGATAAATAACGAATGTGGTTGTTTATACATGATTAATAGCCAGAGAGGAGCAAATTCTTTCTTGTTAAAGTTGGTCCCTTATCAGAAAGGAGACAAAACTATTCAGAGTTAACTCCCTTGAAAATGTATCAATCCACTTAAATTTTGTTTGAAAGAATTTAAACCTTTGCTATCTAGTCACGGAATCTGGAGCTGAAGATTTGTTGACCAGTCACTTAAATTTGTGATGGATTTAACAGACTAGCGATTTAGTAGCTAAAACTTTTACATGTACAACTGGTGATTTTCGAGTCGATTGTTTACAATCAAGCCAAAGTATGCATACATCAAAATTTTCTTAATGTTGATGTCCACATAATTATAATGGACCAATGAAATCAAACCGCGGGTTTGTAAGTAATCCAGGTAACGGGTTATTTATATCCGCGCTATTCTAGTCACTGTGACGTCAGAGTGTCGTGTAATGGGGCTTTCTGTATAACCTGGACTGGGACATTGATAAACAGTGCAGATCCACATCGGACGCCACAGAACGCGGTGTCTGATCAGCGTCTGCACTGTTTGTTTAAATTTCAGGAAGTTAAGGGTTAAGTAAAACAGTCTTAAGTCCCCGTTCAGGGCCGTTTTCCCAGACTACACAGATAATCGACCCACCAGCGCTGTCATCGTTTTGATTAAACACATGCTTACATTTGTAGCTACTGTCAGTTAGAAACGTACCGCAGGACCTTTGACAGCGCAAACTATGCTGACACCTTCATATATTCAACTGTGTCGGCCTTCATGGTTTAGTCGGATGCGCGAACGACTGGTGATCAGGAGGTCGCAGGTTCAAGGATCCCTGCCGAGTCCGGCAACATTCTTTCTTGGAGATCGATAATGAAATATTTTCTACGGTCATTCTCTCCCCTTCCGCTGATTCAAGAAGGGCAGCTGTCAGTATCTGGCGAAAGAATGTGCACACGGTTAACCGCTAAGCGTATCCAGAAAAAGAATTTGTTGGCTGGACCGTTTACTCCAAACTAACTAATATATCAAACAGTCGAATCCAAATTTCTTACACAATCATTAAATAGTAATAATATGCCAAACGGCTTTCCATACTATTCTGTGTTTACATTTTGTATTTATATTTTAGCTAAAAATCGATGGGGTCCTTGAAAGGATTTTTTTTTTTATTTTGTTGTTAGTTGAAAACCATTTGTGGTGTCAGTCTGTCCGGCAAATACCCATGCATATTTACAATGTACAGTAAATGTCTTAAAAGTTCGTACACTAAAGTGTCTGCCAAAATCGCATAGAGACAAACAGTAGAGATCCATCCACGCGAGCATTCTTTATAAATCTATAGCGGGCCGTTATCGGCCCGTCAGATACCCTGACGGGCCAATAACGGCCCGCTATAGATTTATATAAAGGATGCTTACTGGGATATCAGAAGGAGCAGTCTGATCGGGGTCTACACAGTTTGCCATTCCACTGATTATAAGAAAAAAAACTGCATAAAAAGCAAAATTTAAGTCCAAAAAGCATCAAATAAAGTGTTCGAATTTTAGGACATTTACCGTAACGTTAACAAGCGTAATATGAGCCAAATCACGAGAAAAGGGCGGTTCGAAATTTCCGTCGAATCAACCTTTCAGTGCGCATGTCCGGCGGGATGTCCGGTCCCTTAACGAGACCACATTTCTAGTTCTTAGGCTGAAGTCACAGTAAGCATTCTACATAAATCTATTGCGGGCCGTTATCGGCCCGTCAGGGTAGCTGACGGGCCGATAACGGCCCGCCATAGATTTATGTAGAATGCTGGCTGAAGTACCGCTTACGAGAGCGAATAGCATAGATTCTGATGAGAGTGTGCGGGTGCGCAGGCTCGCCCGAACCTTTACTGTTCGCATGTGCTATAACGGCTTTACTAGCTTTATGGTGATTTTCTTCGAAACGAAGAGATACAAAAAAAAAAAAAAATCGCAGAAAAATCGGATAAGATTTGTGCAGGTTCGCCTAGAATAAAACACATGCGTTTTCCGTGTGCGTTAAATTATGCAAAACTCTACCCATTTAGGGAGAACGGAAAATATTATAAACTTAGCAAAAAGGTTAATCCACTTGGCAAATATAAATATCTTTCCGATTCATCTGTTGCTAAGGTATTAGAAACTAGGTGTCAAATTATTAGCTTTTCACAGTACAAGTATTTGCTTTCACAAACGCTTGGTCTACGCTATGTTAAAGCCAGAGAGGTCAATGTGACTTAAAAGGTCAGTGTGACTTATATGTCATGGTCCAGTTTTTGTTTGTGTTGAGGTTTTACGGTCCAGTCAACCCATTGGGGTCATGTCGAGCGCGGTCAGTTTACCTAACCACACGTTTACTGGGCAGGCTTAGTCCTCTAAGCGGTTAACCAGTATTGTGCACTTCTTTCGCCAGAAGCTGACAATTGTTCGTCTTGAATCAGCGGAAGGGAGAGAATGACCATAGAAAATATTTCATGGTCAATCTCCACGAAAGAATGTTGCCTACCTCGGCGGAGTTGAACCCCGCGACCTCCTGGTCTCCAGTCGGATGCGCATCCAAATGAGCCACCGAGGCCGGCGTCATGGTCCAGTCACTGGTCATTATATTTTGTCGAGACTACTTGATGGATTAACATGAAACTTGACAGTTTGCTGTCCGCAATTTACAATCAACTTTAACATTTATTGTGCGCAAAGAGCAGACAAAGCTTTTTGTGAAAACGAATACTTGGTTCTCTGAATCTGCCAGATACAGTCAAACCTGTGTTAAGCAAGCACCTACTGAAAAGTAAAAAAAAAATATTGCTTTTGACAGGTGATTGTTTGATACAGGTACATTCACAAATATTCGACTTTTAGGGGATCCGAAAATATGGCCTCTTAATACAGATGATTGCTTAATACAAGTGGCCTTTTAGACAAGTTTGACTGTACTCCAAAAGCATCTTAAAGGAGTATTACATGAAGTGCGAATAATCATGATGAGCAGTTGATTAATTTCAATCAGCTTTAACGTTTGTACTGAACCATCAGTATTACTTCTGTCAAATATTTTAGATTACACAGATAAAAAAAATATAAATGCAACCAACGGGCAGTATTCCTTAGACGAAAAACTGATGATATTTTTCCTAGAAAATAGGCTTTGACATTTCATGCAGATTGTCGAATTTTAGCATGAAATGTCAAAACCTATTTTTCTCGGAAAAACAAGAAAGTGCTTTAAAATGTGATCTGCTGATTTTTTACCCAGTATACCAAGCGTTAAAATGTCCGAATATTTAGGGTAAATAAGTTATCACTGTCTACGCCCATACAGGTTTTACAACAGGGACAAAATTTCAAGAAGTGTCGCGATAATCAATGGTGAATATATTACGAAAACTTGCCTATTAAAATATACTGAAAATTTTACCACCAAAAAATTAAAATTTTCAGATAAAAAAATTCTGATATTTTTCCTATTTCTGCTCAAAACATAGATTGTGGGTACTTGTTAGAACCGCTTCGGCGAGGCGGTTCTAACGAGTACCCACAATCTATGTTTTCGAGCAAAAATAAGGAAAATAAAGTATACCCCTGTAAACCCCAGTTTTCACTATATAAAAGTGGGGTTTAAGGGGGTCAAAATTATATAGGCGTGTTTTCGTGATGATAATATACAATTGTAACTGAATATATACTATGAGCCGCAACGTTCGAAAACATATCTACTGATATGTGCGCCCAGCGACTCTGAGCCAGCGAAGTCTCAAATCAGCTGCATACTCGCAGTCTGATCAGAGTCTTCAGTGGCCACACTTTGCATCCCTTGATTATCCAAAATACTCAACATTACGAAAACACGCCTATTCAAATATACTGAAAATTTCACCTCCAAAAACTGAAAAATTTCAGATAAAAACTCTGATATGTTTCATACTTCTGGTCAAAACATAGATTGTGGGTACTCGTTAGAACCGCCTCGGCGAGGCGGTTCTGACGAGTACTCACAATCTATATTTTTAGCAAAAATAAGAAAAATAATGTCTACCCCTGTAAACCCCAGTTCTACTATATAAAAGTGGGGTTTAAGGGGTTCAAAATTATATAGGCATGTTTTCGTGATGAAGTGAATATTCTGATCAGACTGCGCTAACGCCCTGGCTGATCTGAATCTTCGCACATGTCCGAAGGTATGATTTTGGCGTTATGGCTCAAATATTGAATCACAATTATGCATCATGCACACTGATGCAACAGTACAGAAATCAGGACATCTGAAACATAGTTTTTCCTGTGAAGTTGTTGTGGGCCGAGTAGAGACAAATGACATTGTAAGCAGGAAAATGATTTAACCCATCCCATGTATGCCTAGCGTCCCAAAAAGGGATATTGGCAAATAGTTTAGACCCAGATCAGACGCCACAGAACGCAAAATAAATGCTTCTGTTTGTGTTTAATGGAGTCAAAAGTTGAAGTGAAATTTCAAAAGTTTCAAATGTTGATACCTGCCAAGTGAGGGGTTGCTACAATCACCTTCAAAAAGTCTCTGAAAGTGCTTGCGACAGTGGTGTTTTTCCGGATTTATTTCGCTGTGCTGAGCCTGGTCTTTGAATTAAAACAGAATTTGGAAGCCAAGCCATAACCCGAAACGAACTGTTTACCACCAAAAACGGTATAATTACTATGGAACTCTATGGGAAAAATAATTAGTTCCCTGCCAGTCGTGACCATAAGCGGAAGTAACTACCAAGACATTTGACATAGAAGTCGTGCATCTGATAACTAATAGAAAAGAATGAAATGATTTTTTGTTGTTGTTTTTTTTTTATCCAATTATGGCCTCATTCGGGGATACAATTAACGAGATCGTTCGGTGCCATACTGATTTCGCCCTCAAATGAAATTATGCTTCAGAAAGTATGAGAATTCATCAATACATTAAAAGAGCAGCTAATAAAGGATTGCTGCGTCCAGTCCTGGAGTAAGGCAGTTAGGTTTGGGACCCTAAGAATGAGTCAGGAAGAACTGGAAAGCGTGCAAAAGCGCACAGCCAGATTTGTAGCACTATCAAGTGATCTGCTATTGTCAAGATGTCGAAAAACTCACCTGATAATTATTGTAACTGTCAACAAAGTCCGTGGCACTTATCATTTGTGTACAGGTCAGCGGTAAATTTGACAGTTCGGACTGAACCAAAACTCGAAAGATAACTGCAGTCATTTAGGTTAGTTCAACGACTCTTGATATGTATGCCATCATGTGCGGCAATAGCTGAAGCGAAACGACCCGCTAGCTTTTTGAAAAAGCTAATACTTGTTTCTTTCATTTTTGGGCGTCACAGCTCACTTGTTATTTTCTGGAATTTTGTTAATGACGACAAGACCCCAGTTGGGTGGCGTGATTCTTCGATTTAGTCGATAGTCATGGTCAGAGCAGACTATATATACAATCATTAATTCTTAAAGCATCAGTCAAAACAGCAGCTTTTATAATAAGGCTTGGCATTTCATGTGAATCGTCTGCCCTTGCAGACGATTCACACGAAATGTCAAACCTTACTGTTTCTTAAAAAAAAGGAAAAAATAAAATATGTATATTTGACAATGTCGCATACTACAATTTTGCATTGTACAATAAGGGTTTATTTGTCTTTAGTGGTAATTACTATGAGATAAAAGGTAAAATACTAAAAGCATTTTGAGTTTCCGGTAATTCCCGTATCTCCTAGTAATCAATCATTGAGATAACCATACCACAAAATTACCTTTATTAGTCTACCTAAAATAAGGACATCGCGTCATTCCTAACCATGTTTATCCTAAGAGTTGAGCCGGCTAGAAGGCTTAGTTGGATGCGCGTCCGACTAGTGATCAGGAGGTTTCGGGTTCGAACCCCGCCGGGTCGGCAACATTCTTTCGTGAAGATTTGATCCTGAAATATCTTCTACGGTCATTGTCTCCCTTCCGCTGATTCAAGAAGGGCAGTTATTAGTTTCTGTCGAAAGAATGTGCACAATACTGGTTAGCCGCTTAGAGGACTAAGCCGTGGTTTGGTAAACTGACTGCGCTCGACATGTCCCCATTGGATTGACTGGGCCGTAAAACCTCAACACAAACAAACAAACAAAGAGATAAAAGCGTATTTCCCTTACCATACTTATACTAAGTTTTGAACAAAAACTGTAGAAGTTGCCCTTGAAAACACCGAACACATTCAGGAACGAAAATCGGAGAGACTCTTCGTATGGGCTGTATAAGCCTCTCTCTCTCTCCCCCCCCCCCCGACCCCCACCTCTTGCGCCAGCTTAAGCGGCACTCGATTTTCCATGCTGTCACAACTGGCTCGATGATTCCAACGAAAATAGAAATAAAAACTTCACTATGATGAAGTACGGGGAGACTTTTTACGGCCTCCACATGGCATAAAACACCAGCTGCAGTGAAG